>OY747101.1:23763255-24963255 GCA_963556455.1 Epiblema foenella | reverse complement strand
CATGTTTTGTTTTCTTGTGTAACTACACATTGTAAATACCTATTGTTATTTTTTCCTTATTTTCTTTCAATTCTCTTTTGTTTTTTACCACTTACATTTACTTAAGTAGGGTAAGTAGTATCATTGTAATAAGCATATTTTGGAGAAAATGACTGACTGTCGAGTTTCTTTCGGCGAATCTTCTCGGCAGTAGTCTCATGAGAAACGCTAGTAGTTTTTGACTTGTAAAAGTGCCTTTGCGGCCTCCTTGCAGAATAAAGTTCATTTATTTATTTTATTTTTAACTCGTTGAAGCAAGCCCGGCACATCTGAACGTAATTAGGATGCGAAACATAAGTCTCAAACTGACCCGTGGAAGTTGTACAAGTCACCTGACTAATTGCAACTAGTGCAATCTTTGTCTTGCGGCCGCTTCACACCACGATTGCTTCCTTTGCCGTCGAGTTTCCATTAGTTTTGTGGGACGCTAAGCTACAACTTGATATTGCTTTTGAAGTAGTTGCTTAATTGAATGCCTTTTTAAAAGAAACATTGACAAGATTAACGTTTATGAGAGGTAATAATAATGCGCACTTCTAAGGTTTGGAATTCTCTGCCGGCGCTTGTGTTTCCGAGCTCATATAACCTAGACCTTTTTAAGGCACGAGTGAATAGGCACCTTCTGGGTGAGCTCGCTTCATCGTCGGCCTCATCTTTGCCCCCTGGCTACATGCTGGCCAAGAGCGATCCCATTTTTAATAAAAAAAAAGGTAGCGCAGAACAAGATGATGTTCCATGTCGCTCATATTTGATGTTATGTATCTATGTGACGTTACTACCCCGTCGGGGGTCGGGGTGTTAACCCGTCGTCTACCAGTCCCGGGGATCCCCGGGCTCATTACGTAAGAATGCTATTGTTTATTTTTTCCCCGGGAGACTACGGCTTAAGTCACTAGTAGCAGGAAATATTTGGTAAGAAAGGCTATGGATTGAAAAGAGTAGAGATCCTTAAAGGAGGCCTATGCCAGAAGGTAAGACGACAATGTCGATGTCTCATAAAGTTATAATGTAGAAACATGTATTTTAGTCACTATTATGTATGTTATGTTATGTGGTGAGTAAAGTCTACTTATGCATATGTTTTTCGTTTTCCCTCGGGTCCGAACCCGAAGGGTCCAAACGGAACCTTATTGTCGCATAGTATATTAATACAATATTTTTTGGTTTTAAAAATATATGTAACAAAGGAATGAGATGCCACCAAAGCCAGATTTTCTTACAATTTTTTGTTCCGAATATTTTTTTAACTTCCCATTGACCTATGAACTTGACATTTGGTGATAATGTTTATTATTACGTATATTTTACCAAAAACTACTAATTTATTGATCAACTTTTTTGATTGAAATTTACTTATTTTTCCTATTATATTTTGCAGAATAAATGTTTGATTTTTTTTTTTATTAAAACCAACATAATATTGCAGTTAGTTCGGAACCCAAAATGTGCGGCGTCCGACATTTGGCCGATTTTTTATACTAGCGTTGAAAAAGTATGCTACATTTTATTAAAAATTTGCTAGTTTTATAAAAACGACTGTAATTTCACCTTTCGACTGATAGGGATAATAACTAGTTTTTTTTAGGGATTACACCAATTTCCTAACAATGTTCTCCTTCACCTAGCTACTTCTTTAGTTATGATAGTGTAAATCCAAACATTCGAAAAGCAGTTTTAATTGGGGACGTCACTCCTGTGCATTTACCCTGAATTTACATGACCATACTAGCGACTGCGTAAAAAATTGTATGGGCAAAAGTACAGCGCCTCTGGTGGTTACTCAATAGAACTAAAAATCGGCATACTAAATTTAAATTAAAAAATTTCTACTTATCTATACAAACTGAATTACAAAATATACGATGCCCCATAAAGAGTAGATATAAATATAATTTTAAACTGAAAACTGTTACGATTTCATGAATTTCAACTTACTTACTCGTATATTATAGCATACAACCTACTTTAAATTAATTATATTGTTATTGTAATTAATTTAAATTTATAACCCTTATTTAGTGTGAAACCAACTCACTGACTACGGGTGGGCTTAAAACCAGCTTAGCTCTGTGCTCACACCGATTTTTCAACGTCTTAATTTTAATACTCATACTTACTATAGATTGAACATTGTAAAATTTTGAGAAATAAACCTTTTTGTATTTGTACTAAATCGTTTACGCAGTCGCTGGTGAGTACGGACATGCAAACTCATGGTAAAGGCATTATGTCAACGTTGGCTCAGAACTAGTGGTTTCCGATATCAGTATTACCGGTATTAGGTCGGGGATTCGATATCAAAGTGGCGAATGTTGAACGGATCCGGAGTGTGGCCTCATCGGGTTCAGAGACACAATACCGCCGCGGATGTGTAGCTAGGGCCAGAAACTGCTTGAGTGGCGTCCACGCACCGGAAGACGAGCTGTCGGTAGGCCTCCGACAAGGTGGAGTGATGACCTGGTGAAGGCCGCGGGAATCCGGTGGAAACAAACGGCACAGGACCGGTCTAAATGGCGAGCCTTGGGGGAGGCCTATGTTCAGCAGTGGAAGTCTTTCGGCTGAAATGATGATGATGTGTAGCTAGAGATTCAATGTCCTCTTGGCTTTCCCGGTCCTCTGTTATACACGCCTTGGACGTTGGGCCATCATGGCAGATTGTGTGGTACCGGCATAATAGTTGAGGTTTAAAAAAATAAAAACCGGCTAGTGCGAGTCGGACTCGGATCTATAAAACGGCTCATGAGCCATTCTTCTTTTTCATGTACATAATTTTCGGACACTTTTTTTAAATGCAAATTTTGGAATACTTGGCCCTCATTTAATATTTTTGTATTGTTATTTCGAAACAGGTTTAATTAGAGTATCACTTCCGATAGTTTTGGTAATTAAGGAACCACAGCTAATATCCATAAATTGAGTAACTCAGTGGTCCTTGGATGTCTCACCATTTGTATGGAAAAACGGTTTTTACCACCGTTTACAGCAATATGTTAATATTGAAGTATGTTTACCTATAAATTCCTTTTATTAGGTTCAGGTACTATTTCAAATACAAATTTTTGTACATAAATTCAATACATAAGATAGATTTTTTTTGTAATAGAAAACTGATCATGAAAAAGTAGAATGACCCTAAAAATCACGTTTTTTTATAGGAGTCCCTTGAATTATTTATTTTATTCTGTTTTTTAGTATTTGTTGTTATAGCGGCAACGAAAATACATCATCGATGAATATTTCAATTGTCTAACTATGTTCATGAGATACAGCCTAGTGACGGACGGATAGCGAAGTCATAGTAACAGGGTTCCGTTTTACCCTTTGGGTACGGAACCCTAAAAATGAGAAAACCTAGAATAGACATTCATCGTACTCCTGGGGTTATCCCGGTTGTGTCCTAAGGAGCCAAGGGTCCGCTTTGATACCATATTCTGAAGAACGCACGAGTTCCAAGTTCGAAGCCCGGTTCGTGCCACTGATTTAAAAAAAGTGAGTGTCGGACTCTGCACTTTTATGGTTCCGAACGAACCGCAAAAAAAGTTGGTTTGAATAGGAAAACTAAAGAAATTGTAATGAAAAAATCTGATTTATCAATATATTAGCATTTCCTGACAAAATATACGTAATAATAAATATTATCATCAAATTTCAAGTCTAAAAAATTAAAAAAATGCTGTATTTGGTGGCTTCTTATTCCTATGTTTTCCAATATTTCAAAAAACCTAAAATATGGTATTTATCTACACAACGATACCCCATTCGCTAGAGTAGGCCATGCGTGTAACGTCACATTTCTATTAAAACAATATAAACCAGGGATCGGATACCGGTATTTTCTCCATAGAAAAATACCGGTATTATTACGGTCACCGGTTCATTATTATATATGAATGGGACAATCTAATAATACGACGTTGTTACCTAAATACATCATTCAGCCCTACGTAAAGAGCCAAAAATAATCCAAAATATTGGGCTAATTCAGGGTTTTTAAAAAATACCGGTATAGGTCCCTAATATAAACTGGAAAAGGCTCTAGAGTTCATTATCCGGTAAAGTGTCAATGCACATGCAGTCTTTATTTACGAAGTATGCTTATTCTCTATGCCAGACCATAATGAATAGGATAATAAATTCGACACGAGAAAAACACAATTACTATATTCGACTCAAATCCTTAGCGATCGTGAGACTCGATCCCTAAGATGCGAATTAGCAGCCCTGAGTGCAGCGCGGATTATGCATCCGTGGTAATGCACATGCATAACCCCGTGTGTGCAGCTAATCGATATTGATCATATTGTGCACAGCTCACTGAATAAGGCTGAGGCTAGAGAGGTATACTACCCTCAAACCAAACTGAGGACCGGGGCAGTAAAAGTATAAGAATCTTGCTATCTCTTTCGCACTCGCGCGTCCTTATGGAGCGCGCCCGTTATCGGCCGGGTCGCCTAGTTAAAATATAAAATAAAATAAATATAAATATTGGGGGACAATTTTACACAAATCGACATAGCCCCAAACTAAGCATAGCTTGTACTATGGGTACTAAGCGACGATATACATAATTATATAGATAAATATATACTAAAATACATAGAAAACATCCAAGACTCAGGAGGATTCGTGATAATCACACAAATAAATGCCCTGAGCGGGATTCGAACCCGGGACCTCCAGTTTCGTAGGCAGGGGCACTACCAACTAGGCTAAGGCGGTCGTCAAAGCAGTGTCGTTAAAATAAATGAAGAAACAAAGTAATAAGATAAAATATTTGTATATTATTAAATAAATATATTTTTAATTACGAGTATACACAGTTACAATAAAAATAAGACCTAAAATAAAAGCAATAATAGAATAGTGATTAAATACAAATAAATAAGTACATACAATAATTAATAAATTCATTGGTGTTTTGGCCCGCAGGTTATCCATTTTTCTTAAAAATTCCATCCTTGCACACACTATATCTGCGTCCAAAAGCACTTTTCTTCCGTCTTTTGTATTCTTAATAAGTATTTTAAGTTATCGACGTTTAAGGGTCAATCAACTTTGTCTTGTTGTTATACTGTCCCGTCAGCGAGGAGACAACAGTAACCGTGTTTCTTAGAAAAATGTTTATAATACGGACTTCAAGCATGCTCAAGAAATGATGCATGTCCAAATGGATATATGCTCATAGCTAAAACTCATGTTTGGTAGATTTCAACCCTATAAAATCAGTTTTAAAGAGTGACTCAGGAGACGTAACCATGGTAACGAGCAACAAAAAATAGTTGATCCACCCTTAAGTAAAACCTGTATCGACATGCCGCCATCCCTACCGTCGCCGGCGGTTACCCCAGTCCTCAGATTCGTTTGAGGATAGTATAGCTGAGCGGAATGTAATGTCGCTAATGTTAGGAGCAGGCAATGCCCAAGTCCGATCTTGCATGAAGTATTGTAGTCACCTTTGGGATGGCTTGGCTAAGCCACTTGCCGCATTCGACTCGGTGGATCGCAGAGCCAGGAGGCTCATTGGCGATGGTATGGCAATAGGAACTGAGCTGCAGAGCTTAACACATACATGGAGTATTTGACACCTTTGGGATGGCTTGGCTAAGCCACTTGCCGCACTCGACTCGGTGGATCGCAGAGCCAGGAGACTCATCGGCGATGGTATGGCAATAGGAACTGAGCTGCAGAGCTTAACACATACATGGAGTATTTGACACCTTTGGGATGGCTTGGCTAAGCCACTTGCCGCACTCGACTCGATGGATCGCAGAGCCAGGAGACTCATCGGCGATGGTATGGCAATAGGAACTGAGCTGCAGAGCCTAGCACATAGACGCAAAGATGCCCGAATGTGAGCCTTCTACAAGTTGTACTTCGAGTGTGCACGTCGGGGTCACCAATGTGTATATGTAGGATGTGCTCCTATAAAGGATAATATACAAGGGTGGATATGTACAGGAAAGGGAGTATCTACAAATTATATACATATATACAATAGATAGGAAGTGTTTTTGAGTTGTAGTGTAATTTTAAATTTACAAATTTCGGTGGATTTCTGAATAGGGTATTTTCCAATAATCGAGATAAAATATAAAACATGGGCTGAATTAAAGTTTATTATTAATTATTATTTTTGAGTATTTTTTTGTTAATGCGTCCAAACAGATTTTAAATCGCAATATTAAAACACATTCTTTACTCTGTGTGTCACACGTGGCTTTAATAGTAGATTTTATTACTAGCTTGTTGAAAGCGCCTTCGCTTCGTTCGGGATTCCAGAATAGAATCTAAACGCGCTAGATAAACCTTTTTAGGGTTCTGTACCAAAATGGTAAAAAAGGAACCCTTATGGTTTCACTTTGTCTGTCTGTCATATCGCTAAATAACTCAAGAACTACTTATGCTATCGATTTGAAATTTGGAATAGTTGTAAAGAAGGCTTACCTACATACATAGAACATGACTTTTTTTATTTTTTTTTTATTTACTGTGAAAAATGACAAATTAGTTAATATGTCGAGTGGGGTGTCATATGAAAGGGCTTGAATTTCACATTCTGAAACAATTTTTTTATATTTTTTTACGTTAAATCATTTTTGTTTTATGAGGGAAAATGTAAAAAAATATACCGTCCGCCCCCCTTCCCCCTTATCTACGAAGTTTACCTTGAAAAACTACCATACATACAAAGTTATTCAGTCGCTCAAATTCAAAAAAGTCGCCGATAGATGGCGCTGTACCCATGGGGTCCAATTTTCACACCATGTTGTTGAGATTTTCCTGATTTAATAGGGTTGGAACCGGTACACATCTGTATACGAAACCCTCGGTGCGCGATTCCGACTCGCACTTGACCGGTTTTTTTTATTCTGCGATAACAAATGAAATAATTTAACTGGTGCATTTAATTTATGTTCATATTCATAGTTACATTATTTATTGCATATACATGTGTTTTCATTGGTGTCAAAATACAATTTGTTTTAACATGTACCCTTTCGGGCATAGCAATCCACTGCAACTAAGAAAAAGTCTAGAACTAACTATAATAAATTAGATTAAATTACAAAAGCAACTTAACTTAAATTTTTTATAAAATATATAAGATTATATCTAACTAATTGTAATTAAAATAACATGAGAATAAATAATAATAAAATAAAATAATAAAAATAAAATAATTATAATTATAATGATAATTAATTAATTTTACTAACAAATATTATATTATGAGTCCCATGTTACTCGAAATAAATGTTTTCAATTTTCAATTTTTTTCAATTTTCAATATAGGACTACAAATTAAAACTAAACTAAACTAAAACTAAAATATATTTAAAAATTTTGGTCATAATCTCTAAGATGCTGGCAGCATTTCCTCGCTGAATCGCTATGCTGATGCGTTGAGCGAGGAAGCTGCCAACTCTATAAATCTATAATCCACCAGCCATTTAGAAAGGTCTTTAACTAGTTTAATTACGTCATAGTAATGTTGTGAGCATATAGATACTATACTAAGTTTAGTCATTTCTGTTGTCAACACAGTGCATCCTCAAATTTCATAAAGGGTCGGCAACGCGTACATGACTCCTTTGGAGTTGCGGGCGTCTATAAGCTGCGGTGGCCGCTTACCGTCAGGTGGACCGTACGCTTGTTTGCCACCGGCGTTGTATAAAAAGGTAAACATTCAAAAATAGAAATACATTGTTTTGTTTATTTTATTACATTATTATTTATACATTATTTCATTATAAAGGCACCATAAAGATAGAAAAATGAAATATTACCAAACGACGGCCGGTTTAGCCTAGTGGGTAGTGCACCTGCCTGTGAAACTGACGGTCCTGGGTTCGAATCCCGGTCAGGGCAAATATTTGTGTGATGAGCATGTATATTTGTTTCTGAGTCTTGGATGTTTTCTATGTATTTAAGTATTTATATCTTTTAAATATATCGTCGTCTAGTACCCATAACACAAGCCTTTTTGAGCTTACTGTGGGGCTAGGTCGATTTGAGTAAGATTGTCCTCTAATATTTATTTATTATTATTATTTAAATAAATCTTAACCCATTTCAACTTCTTAGCCTTGATATTTTTGAAAATGAATGTTCGTAATTAATAACTTCGTAGAACATTGATCGAAAACAATGAGAACCAATATATTTGTTCTGATTGTAATCTCGATCGGGGCTAGTTTAGCAGTTAACTGATCCGTAGCTGGGTGGTATTCACAACACGTCACCACCTCGTCTCAGGCGAAGCAGTCGATGTCAAAGAGAAGTGGGTGGATTTCAAAAAAAATGTACGTAACGCATAGGAATATTCACAAAAATGTTAAACAAAGGAAGTAATTGAAAGCTAATTTGTATGGGAAAAAAATTGTGTAACGTCATACAACGTGACACAATGTAACACAAAGGATGCGAAATTGGAGTCCAAAAAACTTGTCAATTCGTATAAAAAAATACTGTAAGATATTCTAGCATTCGTATTTGTATTAGATTTTATTATTTTCATATTGACGCTTAGAGATATATTAGATATCTCACAATATTTTATTATGAGTCTACAATAGAAAAATTGCAGTTAAGATTCTTAAAACTTGTAGTCAACAAAAAGACTAAAAATAAATGTAAAACAGATTATAACAAACTTTTTAAGATATGTAAGATTGTCCCAGTAAGCCTTAAGCTCATCCTAGCACTTAATCACCATGGGAGTCAAGAACATGGCCTATCTCATTTATGTCACACTTACGGCATCAGGTCGGTAGCTGCGTTCAAGTACGATATACCAAGAGTAACCAACTACTATGGCGATAGATGCCTGCGGAAACGCATACCCTACATTTTAAACTGCGTGACAACAGATATCAGACTGGAGGCCAATAGAGCAACATACAAAAGAAAATTATTTAATTATTTCTTAAATAGCATAGTAGATACTAGTAAACAGTGATAGTAAACACATAGTAATAGTCATGTATGTGAATTTAGTTACCGAAGAGACTCCGATCCCACAGTCAAACAGTGTAAACCGTTTTGTGGGACAGACGCTAATTGTTAAATTGCACCTTTTTATATAATAAATAAATAAAAATAAAATATCGGCCAACATCATCCAAAAAATGTAAACTACAGTAGAATCCGCTTATAACGACTCCGCTTATAACATTTTACCGCTTTTAACGACTTCGAAATCACCACACATTGGATTTGATATCAGACATTTTCAAAGTAAATCAGTCCGTTTTGTGCGACGTTCTGTTAGTGCGACGTAATATCACCGGTCACTTGACTGTCGCTTTATCCGGATTCCACTGTATATATTTTTATTTATTTATAAAAAGAAACAAACGGTCATATAAAAAAAAAGTGTACAGAAATGCTTGTAGTTGACATAAGACCTACAGTTTCCTTAAATTGTAATTGTGCTAAATGAAATATACACAAGATTATAATTAAAAACATTTTAAAATGTCAGATTCCTTGGTAAGAAGTTTATGGTATTTTGAACCTTCAATTTCAAAAGTGAAGGTAGCTTGTAGGTCGTATTATTTTGATACGGATTCCGGCATCTCAAAATTATAACATTTTTTTAAGTATACATAAATTAAGAAACGCAATTGCGGGCAACAATATATATATATATATATATATACACTCAGTGACACATAGAAGTTTTATTGAGAAGTACTTACATTTACAAAATATGTTACAAAATTAAGTGGTTGCAGCTACAGTTATAGACAGCGGAATATTGCATTGCTAATCATTGGAAAATTTGTGGTGACCTGTGAGTCGAAGTGAAACAATTAGTGAATATCTAAACAACGCTCGGTTGCTTTTGCGGACTTTATACGAGCTAGTTTCGATTATTTGTTCTGTAGTTGTGTTATTACGAGTATGGTTGAAACTGAAATTTGTGTTACGTTTCAGTTGTTCTATGTAACATTTGAATATTCAAATGTATTCTGCGTTATACAAACGCTACTACTATCTGACCTTCCACCCCAAAGGGAAAACCAGGGATCGGATACCGGTATTTTCTCCATAGAAAAATACCGGTATTATTACGGTCACCGGTTCATTATTTCGTTTTTAATGGGGCAATCTAATAATACGACGTTGTTACCTAAATACATGATTCAGCCCTGCGTAAGGAGCAAAATATAATTCAAAATATTAGGTAATTCAGGGTTTTTTAAAAATACCGGTATCGGTCCCTGGGGAAAACTAGACAATATTGGGATTAGACCGGATTCCGTACCTAAAAGGTAAAACGGAACCCTATTACTAAGATTTCGCTCAACAGGTTGTATCTCATGAACCGTGATAGTTAGACAGTTGAAATGTTCACAGATGATGTATTTTTGTAGCCGCTGTAACACAGAAGAACTTAGACTAAAACACGAATATTTGTTCCTGAGTGTTGGATGTTTTCTATGTATTTAAGTATATATTTATCTATATAAGCATGTATATCGTCACTTGGTAACCATAGCACAAGCTTTGCTTAGTTTGGGACCAGGTTGATTTGTGTAAGATTGTCCACAAATATTTATTATTTATTTATTTATTATTATTTAAATAGATATTCAAGGGGGCTCCCGTACAACAAATACAGATACAAATACTTTATTGCACACCTCACATAATAAAACAGCACATTACAAAAGAAAAAACAAAGATACAGGGAGACAGAGGCAGAACAACAGGCGGTCTTATTGCTAAAGAGCGATCTCTTCCAGACAACCTTTGGGTAGTGGACAAATGAAATATAAGCAAACGCGATTTTTGTCGTTTTTTTAGATAATGGTACGGAAACATTCGTGCAAGCCCGACTCGCACTTGGCCGGTTTTTATACATTTAACCGATTAAACTAGGCTATTATATTAATAACTACTATCTTATACTTAGACACTCGTGTTAAATGTCCCATTGCCTCTCACAGCACCAACATAATATAGCACTAAGCTACACTCTTAATTCGTAATGACCAACAAATGAGTGTCAACCAGTAGAGCAACGTCAAACATTGGGCACCTCTGTGTGGGCGTGGTGTTAATTTCAACTTAGATACATAGTTTCAACTTACGTACATAGCTGTGCACCGTTAACCAAATAGTTAACTTCGTTAATCGATAAGCCGTTTAAAAAAAAGTTAACTTCGTTTAACGTTAAATTGTTTAATTTCGGGCCATTTAACGGAAGTTAACGTTAATCGTTAACTCCTGACGCGTCTCACTTGCATCGTCTGTCTCACTCAGCGCCTATAGCTCGCCTACGCCGCCCCGATTTAACGGACTTGTCAGAACCTGTTTTTCGCGGCGAGCTGGCGCGGTGTTCCTTTGATAAAATAGGTACTTAATTAACGGATTAACGAAACTTTGGACAGATAGCGGAAGTTAATGAGTCCGTTAACAATTTTGCAAGTTAACTAAAAATTAATCCGATACACGCATGTTAACTTCGTTAATTAACGATTAACGGATTAACGAGTTAATGCCCAACTCTGAATTTCAACCTAGCGCCAGCCACAAGCGATAAACAAGCACTTTATAATTGCGTTGGAAATGTTACAGTTATTTCTATTTGCGAGCGACATACCAATACCGGGAGAAATCCGCGGTTGGTGTCCAGGAAGCACAGTCTTTACACAATTTCCGTGGTTAAGAGGCCTTATAAGTTTAAAAATGTTTTGATTTCAAATTACGACAAAAGTATTAATAATGCAAATAAAGTGATAAAAAAATACGATGATTTGATTAAAGTTGTAGATAGTAACATTTTTTGTTTTTATTGTGTGTGTTTTAAGTGGAAAAGCACAGTTTTTAGCTTGAAACTGCTCGATTTGGAGTGATGTTTGAAACGAAATTTGTTAAAGAAACATTTAAAAAATACATTTAAAATTTATGATATTAGGTCGCAATAATCCTGTTCTAGATAGTAACACTGAGAAAATGTCAAGATACGTGTAAATTCAATCAGAGAATCATCTAAATAGACGAGCATTTTTTAACCGATAAGGACTACATAAAAAAAATATATAAAAAAAACCGAACTCCAAAAAACACAGTTTTTTTTCTCTCCATTTTTAGCGATTCATTAACAGAGGGCATCTTAAGACAAAATAAGCTACACTCTTTTATTACGGGGTTCCTTTGCCTACCTTCCGACTTCGATTACCAGATCAGGTTGACGGTAACATTACATCAGGACCATTTAAGTAGGCTTCGTCATAGTCGCTTCAGTACCATGATCGAAAGTTTTGGATGACCATCCGTGGTTGTATGGGCTGCTAGTGCCACACACACCAAGTATAATGTTCTTTGCTTGATGTAATGATAACTCACTTATATAGTCAAGGTAAACACTTTATTGATACAATGTAAAACTACTATAAAAGCGCGATATTATGAATGATAGTGCGAATGAGGACACGCGTGTTGAGTGCTAGTTGTAAACGTGTACTGACGCGTACTTTATAAGTTTACGCGATCGAAGGTAATTTCGCTGAGATGGCAATGTGCGGTATGTGGACCGTACATGCTGCCCCGCGAGAAAAGCGTGAGATGAAAATGATACAAATTTGAATGATAAAAGCAATTGACAAAAATAAAGAATCATCTTAAATGCTAAAATATTAATTTTCAAATTATAGACGATCGCTGTCTTTGATCACAGTTTTATGCAAATCCGGTGAGGTAGCTTTATTCTGTGTCGTCTTGCGAATGCTGGATAAAACTTTTAATTCCGTGGGCAGCTCGTGTCTTGATGAGCGGTCCAGGACTCTAGGTTGAATTTGAGGAACGTGAGTCACAATTGAAGATGGCTGTTGGTCCTCTAGTTCCGATCGTAGATCGGCGCTGCCTCTGCAGCGGCCGCGCAGGCGGCGCCAAATCATTGTTCCGGTTGCTATTATAGCAGCAACGAGTAAAATGTAAATAACAGAGTACTGATGCACGTCGTGATACGATATGTCGTCCATTAGGGCAGTCTCGCCTTTCAACTGTTGAATTTGCCTTTTAATTTCGTCTATTTCAACTTTATTATCAGTAATGTTGATGTCCGATAAAGGTAATGTAATGTTTATTATGTGATTGATCTGACTGATTTCTGGTGTGTAAATATCCGATGAACTTCTTATTTCACTATGCTGATCTTTATGAGAAATGACAGTGAAGTCTTCTCCTTTGATGACGCAGCTTTGGCCGAGTACAATAACCCCGGCCTTTTCTGTTTGCGCTGCTGAAACTTGATCGTCGCATATGATTCGTAGTGTGCACTTCTCGCAACAGTAGTATAAGTATGTATTGATTTTATTTAACTCAGTCCAACTATTTCGGCATGATGAAATTATTGTTTGACATTTGTTTGTTTCACGATCCCTGATGCAGAGACTTGCATCTGACTTAAAATGAAAGATTGGCTTTTGTGTTTGACAGAGTCGGGTCGATTCTTCATATTGTAGACACTGTTGTACATCCTTATCTGTCATAGTTAAGTAAGTATCCTTGCGTAAATTTATTGCAACGTAATCCGATACTGGTACGACGCTTATAGTTTTATTGATAATTCGTTGCGGGATCGTTATAATTTTGTACAAGTCGAAGCTTTCTCTGTTGACAAGTGGTATTTTAATTTCAAAGATTAAATACTGCTGTGTAACTCTTGCTTTAACTTTCAATAGGTGATAAATCTTCGCCATTCCGATTTGTATGTTATTGATGGGTAATGATAAGTCTCGTGATAACTGTCCTAAGATGATACTTAGTTCGTTGCGTAGCTGCTCGGGTGACAACAAGTGTATGTTAAACATGCCGTGGTGAATATCAGTTATGGTGTCTAGTAGTGTATCTTGGATTGATTTTAGTTTGACTAGCATGTTGTTGGCGATGATTGTTGATAGTGCTAATTCATTCATAACTTCTGCGTGTTGAACTTCTTTGTTTATCGTATTGGTGGCATTTATTAAACTGTTCAGATGTTGATTGATGACTTTATGTTGCTTGTTGATCGACGCTTCTGTTCTTTTCAATAAGTTGTATTCTGCTTCTGCCACTGAAGTTTGGTTCTTCCATAGTAGAGCCAAGTGTTTTTGATTTTCTTTGATGTGGGTTATGTCTTTCACGTATTGGTCAGCGAATCGTTGATCGAGGACACCGAATAGGCTATTGGCGATATAACCCACGCCGTCGACAAGGCCGCGGCGTTCCCGTATATGTGATTCAAAACGCTGACTTAGTAGTATGCTGTTGTAGTATTGTAACTCGCTATGGCCGTGATGTAATTGTAATAATATGATGTCGCAGAGAGGTTTGCTTTCTGTTTTAGCGCAGATTTGGTCGATTTGCTGTAGGTACTTCTCAAACGTCTGTGAGCCGTCCCAATAGGGGTTCATGTCATAATATACGACAAGCCTCCATTCGTCTCGTATAACTTGCATGCTTGATACTCGATCTAAATAAAGTGATTTTCCCAGTTTCGTGATATTGTAGTAGCAGTGTCCCGGTGAAACGACGACCATGAATAAAAATAAGGACAAGGCCATTGATGTGAAGGTTGTTTTCCATGATCCTTTCCGCGAAGTATTTCCATTCTCTGTTACGTTTGCCACGTTTGTTTGCTGTGTTTTTTGATTGTTGTCGTCCTCGTCAATGCTCGTTTGGTGGGGCTGCGCTCTTGGTAAATCTCCCATAAGTTGCTGCAATCTTTTTGCTTTAATTTTCTTGCATTTCACGCAAGGCCGTAACTGCTTTTTTACTGCTCTGTTTCCCCCTATTATCCAAAAATTGTTTCGGGTTTCTGATAATGTAAGACGTGCGCCTCCGTGCATCATAGTGTTGTGCGCATGCTCGATGATAAGTTCTGTTAAGCGGCCTCGGTGTGGTATTATGTAAGGATGTTTCTTGTTTTTATTGATATTGGCATGTTTGATTCTGCCTCCAACTCTTAGAATTCCATGTTCGTCAAGGAACGGGTTAAGATCCAAAATCTTACTATTTTTGTGTAGCTGTTTGTTCGTTTTGATTTGGTTCAGATCTTCTTTAAATTCGCATTCTTGTACGTATTTAATGATCTTCAATTTTGCTTGATCTAACTCCTCCACAGTCAAGTAATTAGATCTCTCTGTATGACGTGTTATCGCGCGTAATACCCAAGCGAGTACTCGCACTGCTCGCGTCATGTTGCTGAATTTGTTTAATATGTATTGTATTACGTCATCGGAGGTATGACGCGTTGTGACGTTGGTTTGTTTTATTGATCGGACTTCTAGATCTGTGACGTGGACGGGGCGCTCTACGTTTTGATTGTCCTTGAATGATGAAAGAAATGTAGGTCCATTCCACCATGATGTATGCTGCTTTAATTGCTCTCCAGTTATTCCGCGGCTCGCGCAGTCGGCGGGATTTTCAGTTGATTTTACATAGCGCCAGTTGTTCGGCGGAATGACTTTTATTATTTGTATGACTCGGTTGGCTACAAACGGTTTCCATCTGCCGCTGTCTCCTTGGAGCCATCCGAGGACAGCCGTTGAATCGGTCCATCCAAAAACCTTGATATGATGACCCGCCATTGCTTGTATTATTTTGCTCATTAGTTTTGATAAAAGAAGCCCGCCCGATAATTCAAGTCTGGGAAGGGTGAGATTTTTGGTTTTAGTTTCGGGAACTAATCTTGATTTTGCTGCAACGAGTGTGATTTTGTTGTCGACCTTGCAATATACGACGCAGGCATATGCTTTTGTTGACGAGTCGGAAAATCCGTGTAGTTCAATGTTATCACACTCTTTAGTTTGATACCATCGTGGTATTTTAAAATCGTTTATGTGATGTAGTTCTGTTCGAAGTTTGTCCCATTCAGTTTTGATTTCGCTGGGGAGCTCATCATCCCATTGAATGTTAGAAAGCCAAGTCTGTTTAAACATGAGTTTAAATTTAGTAGTAAGGGGCGTGTACCAGCCTAATGGGTCGAATATTTTTGATATTTCTGATAGTAGAGATCTTTTTGTATGCTTGATCGGTGCTGCGGTGATATCGTTTTTCATTTGAAATGTAAACTGATCTTCGCTAGGGTTCCATTTTAGCCCGAGTGTTTTTGTTGTTGATTCCTTGTGCTTGAAGGTGAATTCTGTTTGAATGTCTTCTGCTTTGCTAACACCTTCTAGAAGTTCATTTTTGTTTGATGACCATTTACGTAGATGGAAGCCTCCAGACTGAAGTAATTGTATTAAATCTGATTGTAGTTGTTTTGCTGATTCTAGGGTAAAACTACCGCTAACAAGGTCGTCCATGTAGAACTCCTCTTTTAATGCTTGTGCTGCACGACTTGCTGGGTATTTGTGACCTTCATCTGTTGCTAATTGCTTCAGGGTCATCATGGCCAGGAATGGAGCTGCTCGGGTACCGTACGTGATGGTTGTTAATTTGAATTCTCGCAGCGGCTCTTCCGGTGATGCTCGCCATACTATTTTTTGATATTGCTGTTGCTCGGGGTTGATTAATATCTGCCTAAACATTTTGCAAATGTCGGCAACATATGCGTACTGATATTGTCTCCATCGCAAGATAAGGCTCATTAGGTCTTGCTGTAAATTTGGTCCACGACTCATAAGGTCGTTCAAAGTGTATCCTGTCGATGTTTTTGCTGACGCATTGAATACGACTCTAAGTGCTGACGTTTTTGATTCGCGCTCGATACAATGGTGTGGTAAAAAGTTACTAGGTATCTCGTTAGTAGTACACTCAACCATGTGATTTAATGTTTGATATTCATTCATAAATGATTTGTATGCTTCTGCTAAATGTGGCTGTTTGACAAATTTATTTTCAAGTTGCCGAAACTGTGCTATAGCCATGGATTTCGTTGTTCCCAATTTTTCCTTAAAATCTGGTTTCAGCGGCATGCTCACGATGTATCGGCCTTCCTCATTGCGTGTTGTTGTTTTTTGATAATGATGTAAGCAGTCAAGTTCTTCCTGCGACATGTTCGAAGTTTCTGAAATATCTTCCACGGACCAAAACTTGTGGATATCTTCTACGTTGTTTAGAACCACGTTACATTGTAGTGGCTGGACGTTTCCGACCAAAATCCAGCCTATTCGGGTCTGTTGTGCAAGAGGTTGTTTTTTATCGTGTCTGATTATACCTTCTTGAATGATGTTTGAATAAATGTCGGCTCCTAGTAAAATATCAACCGGGCTGCTGGTGTGAAACTCAGGGTCAGCTAGATCAATGTTTTCTAAAAAGTCCCATGAAGGTTTCTTGAATGATTTATTTGGTAAATTATTGATAAGGTTCCGCATGACATAAACATCTGTGTTAAAAGTGTATTGATTGTTCAATGCGGTACATGTGATATTTATGACGCCTTTGCAATTGTTTTCTTTTGCACCGACACCAAATATGACTCCTTTGCATCGTTCTCGAGGCAATCTCAAGATTTGTGCTGCTCTCTCACTAATGAGTGAAGTCTGTGACCCCGCATCAATTAAGGCTCTCAAGGTCACCTGAGATTGGTCCAATGCTGTAACTTTGATTAGTGCAGTTGCTAATAGAACTTCTGATACGTCATCTTGATACACGTGGTTGCTGTTGTTATTGTTAGGTGTTTTATTCTCAGCGGCAATTCCCTTGTTAGACGAAGAACCCGGAATCGAGTTTCCGTAGGCATCGTGAAGTAAAGTATTATGATTTCCGTTACATACGCGGCATCGCTTTTGTGAATGACACTCATTGCCTTTATGATCGTATAAGCAATTTTTGCATAAATTGTATTTCACAATCATTTGCCTTTTACCGTCGGGCTGTAATCCGAGAAACTGCTTGCAAGCAAATAACTTGTGGTCATCCTTACAGTGTGGACATTTATAATGAATATTATAATTATTCGATGTTTTGTAAATTGAATGATTTGAGTATGATTTAGGATGCGTGTTTTGGTTGATACTGTATGCTTTGTAGGAATGATATTTCTTGTTGCTTGCTGAGGAGTCATCCTGTTGCTGATAGTGCTGATAGGGTTTTGATACTTCTGGTTTGCGACGAGATGACTCCAATGACGTAAATTTGTTCTCCAAAAACTCCAAAAAGTCGTCAAGGGTGGGTAACTCGCGTGGCATTTTCAATGACTCTATATAGTCGTTGTGCGTCTCCGCGTCTAGTTTTTGTGCGAGTAGATGAACCAAAATTAAATCCCACGATGTTGTATCCACACCGAGGTTCTTGATGGCGTGCAGGCATTCATTTGTGGTGTCGTGGATTTTCTTGATTGATACTGCGGAATGTTGCTGAGTGTTGGGTAAGCTAAGCAGTATATTGAGATGAGATGTAAAAATCATCTTTTTATTGTTATACCGATGATTTAAAATGTCCCAGCAAGTGTGATAGTTATCGGAGCTGATGAGTAAATGCTGGATTAGTTTTTCAGCTTCTCCCTTGACCTTACTCTTGAGGAACTGCATTTTCTGAGCGTTGGGAAGGGAGGGATTTGCATGAATTGTTTCAGTGAATAAGTCCTTAAATGATGTCCAATGTTGATAACTGCCGCTGAAGATGGGAATTTCCATCTTAGGGGTTGATTTTTCCCTATGTGAGACTGACCACATTTTTGTATTGATTTCTTTCTTGAATTGATTATACTGCATTTCGTAGGTGTTGTAATTCATCTCGTATGTAATGTTTCTATTTTCTAAGATGCTGTCAATTTCCCAGTGAAGGGTGTCTATGGCAGCCCACCGTGCCTGCAGAGTCTTGAGGGCATCCTCAAACTCCCATTTTTCATTTATGTGATCTAAAGAAATGTTAGACACAGTTCTGACAAATGCTCTAAAGTTGCTGGTCTGCTTGCGTAACATCTCGTCTGTTTTGCTAAGAGATCCGCGTGATACGTTTTCTGTTGCTTCATAATTGTTAAGTGCATCTTCCCCGCGAGCAGTTCCCGGGGGACATGATGGGGGTTCAACTGAAGGTATCTCTTGACGAGAAATTTCCATTCGGGTCTGGGCCTGACTCCGAGGATCTGTTTGAGGTGATGATTCTGTTTTTGATGTTGATGGAGTTGTTAGTGAAGTAAGCGGTTTGCGTTCTGATGTCATAAAGGAGCTAACATACTGTCTGGTAGTTAGGTAAAATTGTTTAGTGATGTCGTATTGATTATCAGAAAAGTAAGGGTGATCAATATCCTCTTCACTTAACATTTCGTGATTTTTTTGAAAATCGGCCCAATATTGGTCGAGAACTTGTAACCTTCTCGGAATCCTCTCTGGTGTTTTTCTATCTGCTCCGTCTTTTTTGAAGTTGTCGAGGAACCTCCTCATAGCCTCCATGAGCTGGAATTGTGTTTCCAATAAGTCTTCCATTTTGTTATTAGAAGTGTGCGTATTTGATCTCAATACTCGTATACTGTACTGTTGATGTTTGCTGGATGATGCTGATGATATGCTGGTATATTCTGTTGTTGTTAAATACTATGAATTGTATGATGCTGCGATGTGCGGTGCTGGTAAATAGTGCTTTTGTGCCTCGCTGTGTAGTGTAGACGCCTTCTCAATCTGACTGGTGGGACCCGCTTGTGGGAAGCCAATCAAACCGATGCGATACTGCACTTGAGACGCTCAAAAACACTCACTTTTTATCGAAGGACCATATTGATGTATGGGCTGCTAGTGCCACACACACCAAGTATAATGTTCTTTGCTTGATGTAATGATAACTCACTTATATAGTCAAGGTAAACACTTTATTGATACAATGTAAAACTACTATAAAAGCGCGATATTATGAATGATAGTGCGAATGAGGACACGCGTGTTGAGTGCTAGTTGTAAACGTGTACTGACGCGTACTTTATAAGTTTACGCGATCGAAGGTAATTTCGCTGAGATGGCAATGTGCGGTATGTGGACCGTACAGTGGTCATCATCAGTTCCCGGTCACCAAATACTACTTTCTGAATGCAACGTAAACCCTATATAAAATTTGAGGATTCACTGTGTTGACAACAGAAAGGACAAATTTAGGTCCCTCGCTCTCAACGCAGTGTATCCTCGGGAGCTCTGGCAACCTTGCTCACCTCCAGGAACACAACACTACATACCTGTATAGTAAATAATGTTATTATGGCTGTGGTCTTCTGCAAAGCGGAGGTACTTGATACAGAAGACATAATACGCACTTACTCTTGGTCTGTGATCAGCTAAATCTTTATCAGCTAAGCTACTCGCACTCATTCACGTCACACACGCACACACCATACCCCTACTCACATACACACTCACACATCTTCACACATATTACACACAAACACTTTTACTTAGTTTATTAATTTTCATGTTTTATACTCTTAACTGCTACAAATGGTGCATTCCAAGATACAGGCTCGCCTAGTTTGAACTGCACCAGAAATCCCGTGTAACCTGTTGTATCATTTGTGTTTGAATCAATAAATTTACTCTTTACTTCCCAGTTGGGCTGCTCCAAATTCCAGCATATGACAGTTTGCTGTACCCTCTCTAGGATGCTGATGTTTTTTATCATCACGCGACCTGACACGACCGTTTTTTTCCACCAAACAGTCTGTGCTGTCCACTCCGTTACGGTCCAGTAGGAATGTCGAACAATATTGGATGTCGCGGTTTGTTCTAGCATTTTGTGCCTTATAGTATCGCTAGTTAAAACCAACAGCTAGAGAAAGGTCATATAGGATCGCCTTTTCTGTATGGACGGTTTAGGCCGGGTTTTATAAAGATCCGTTAGACTAAATGTCAGATCAAATTTCAGTAACTCAGTACATTTTTTGACATAACCATTTAACCAACCGACATAAGGTCTAACGGATCTTTATAAAACCGAGCCTTAATAGGTTGAATATCCATTGACTAGTTCCAATTACATTAAGTGTTTAGTTTTGGTTTATTCTATTTTTACAAGTTTAACTATCAGTTTTCTTATACAATATTTAATACACAAAAAGTTTGTATGAAATTGTTATTATTCAAAATTGCTACAGACCTCGCGAATGATATTTTTTCAGTATTCTGATAACTTTTTCATTTCTATATCTGAGTGCCAAACCTGGGCAAAAAGTAGGCTACAATTAAATGTGAAATTAAAAAAAAAATTAAAAAAATGCATTTATTTCGGACACCATCAGGTAAATGATCCATAGAATTTTAAGTAACAAAAAAAACTTAAATAATTGTGTTAGTACTTAAACTTAAATGTAGGGAGCAGTGCCTCAGTAGGCCACTGTCCCACCTATCCGCCACAACGCTCAGGAGACCGTGGCGGCTGGCGCGCACCCTGCGCGGCGTCGCGGCGCAGCGCTTGAGCGTCGTTCTTGTGGAAATTAACAGTTGAATATAAACTAAAACTACCTACAATTAAAATCTATTATCTAAAGCTAAAAATACCTATTATAATTTACTGCCCTTGGTAAAAATGTTTTCGATTGTTTTTTCCTTTGTGGATTTCCAGGTATCTAGGTAAGGTCTACAGGTTGGTTTCTCAACTGATTTTCTTGAAATTTTGTGAACATGCTATATAATTTGATGAAATTTTTCGGTCGATTTAATTTTTTTCTTTCGAAATGAAAAATAAGAAATATCACTAGTCTACTTATACCATTGATATAATTTATATATACTGTTACATAAAACAAATAATATCTCAGATCGCAGGTATTTAGGCGATAAATACACGATCTGAGGCTTTATTTATAACCGCCCGTATTAAATACAATTTTTTACATCTCCACCTGGATAAGAAGTGGGATTTCCTAAACCGTAGCGTG
Source organism: Epiblema foenella (assembly GCA_963556455.1). NCBI lineage: Eukaryota > Metazoa > Arthropoda > Insecta > Lepidoptera > Tortricidae > Epiblema > Epiblema foenella. The sequence continues at coordinate 24,941,420 of OY747101.1, read as the reverse complement.
CAGTAATGCACTTTATGGCCAAGTGTGGCATAAAAACGTTTTATTGCGGATGTGACAACCCTTAGAACTTAGTACTAGCTAAAAAGTTAACTTTACTTATTGTTGCTCGTGCTAAAATCCCAAGTGGGCTTGGCCTGCTTCCCAAGACGAACTTGTTCGCCTGTTTCCTTTTCATCTTAACAAACATCAAAAACCGCGAATGTTCAGCCGGCACAAGCCCGTCTCGAGAAACTTCTAGAACTCTTATCTCCTAATGGCGGAACGTCCGAGCAGCGTGAGATACAACTGCAAACACCAGCACCCCATCCGTCTTTCGACTACCTTGTGGTAAAAATTAAATTTTAAGCTTAATACCTTACCTTAGCTTTTTGACATGTGTGCAAATTTATAATGTAATTCTTTATCATGAAATAAATTATCTAAATCTAAATCTAATCTAAATAACATATCCATAAAATGACGACCGGTTTAGCCTAGTGGGTAGTGCACCTGCCTGTGAAGCTGACGGTCCTGGGTTCGAATCCCGGTCAGAGCAAATATTTGTGTGATGAGCATGAATATTTGTCTCTGAGTCTTGGATGTTTCCTATGTATTTAAGTATTTATATCTATTAAATATATCGTCGTCTAGTACCCATAACACAAGCCTTCTTGAGCTTACTGTGGGGCTAGTTCGATTTGTGTAAGATTGTCCTCTAATATTTATTTATTTATTATTTAAAATGACGTCCACTTAGGCTTAGTCTAGAAGAAATTGTTGTTTTCACGTTTGAATTGTTATATTCGAACATTTTAACACCGGGAAAATACGTAGCATACTTTAATTTTTTTACAATAATAATGAAACTGAGATCTGCAGGATAATCACGTAACCTTTGTACTACCGTCAGGTAGATTTTAATGTCAAATTTTAATTGTCAGCTCATACATTTATCCTTCAAATTTGACAGTAAAATCTATGTGCTAGTCCATAAAGTTACGTGATTCGCCTGCTGATATATTTTAGATGTGAATGAGTGCTATCGGATAAAAGTTTATATTATAGTCATCACCTGGGACATGCGATGGGTCGCCTCTAGACTGGAAGGCTCAGATGGTCCCGTTTGGCGCCTCGATCCTCTCCCATCCTTTCAACGTGGTCGAGCCATCGTAGACGGTGCGCTTTCGTCACTCCAATGATATTGAGTGCCGCCACAAGAACTTCAATTTCCATGTTATTTTGGGCTCTGTAGCTCCCATCATCCCTCCGCCTAGGACCCAGTATTTGGGGCTAAGTGACTTCAAATCGTGTCGAAGGCCAAGACTCATTTTGGGTCGGTGAGCTATAATAGTTTGTTTATGTTATTGGGAAACTAATAGCTGTCAATCGGCTCAAATTTAAACGTAAAAGGTACAAGATGTTTGATCTATATTATGGTACCTAATACAAAGAAATAGAAGTGTTAATAAGGTTTAAAATACAAGCAGTTTTAAAGTAATTTCGTAAGTGTTTTTCCTGCAATCCTGTTACATGACAAAGATTTAACGTAATCGTAGAAATTCAAGTCAGGATCTCAGATTACAGCACTAGAAAGTCTGTATTGAAAGCCGACGACAGACGACAGGCCGGACAATGCCACGATATTCTAAATAAATAAGTTTATCCTAAATACAGTGCTGTCAGCTGTTCGTAAGCAAAATGGCTGATAGTTAACTAAGGGAGAACTAAGGGTGGGTTGCACCAAACCGTCTGTAATCGTAAGCGGTGTTCGTTAAAATAAGATTGTATGGAAAGTTTGACAAGTTTCTATGGGATGAGCTGCCGGCGCCATATTTGACAATGACCAGTCTTATGTTGGTGCAACCGATCCTAAGCGTACTTGGTCCTTCGGTGCGGATGAGCTGGACGAATCTCCGGCAGGAGAGTTGAGCAGGATAATCTAGTACATCCTCCTCCTCAGTGCAAATCGGGACTGACACGACAGCGGGTAACATCGGCGAGTCATTACACGGCTTAATTACAATCAATGGCAAGTGGCTCAACAATCCCGGTTCGTGACAGTACACATTGTGACTTTTTATGGGGATCGGCTGCAGATATCGAAACTGTATTTATATTACAGAAAAGGGCTATACGAGCAATTTATAACTTGGGGTCGCGTGAGTCATTGAGAGAAATCTTTAAGGAAATAGATATCTTAACCCTGCCGTCGCTGTACATATTTGAAATAATCATGTATGTTAGGAAGAATTTATACAATTTCCCAACGAATACTGATAAGTTAATAACTACAAGAAACACTGGGAAACTCAAAATAACTTTTTACAGACTAGTGAAGGCGAAAAAGTCGTTCTTGGGAAATTGTATAAAATTCTACAATAAAATTCCAAGACACATTACTGAACTTACGGATTCTAAATTTAAATCTGTTGTGAAACAGACACTTATTTCAAAAGCATATTATAAGATAAACGATTACATCATGGATAGGGATGTTTGGCAGTGATAGCGTCCCGCACAAGTAATCTAACACAGAAATATTTTGTCCTTAGTATTAAAAAATATGTATGTATGTTGATACTGTAGGTAGCATTTGAATTTTGTACTATTTTTACTGTTATTTTATATACATAGTATATTGTTTTGAAAAAATGACACCTCGCCGAGTTTCTTACGCCGGTTCTTCTCGAGGCAGAGGTTTATTTTATGAACCGGTGGTAGTTTTTTGACATTCATAAGTGCATGTAACATGCCTAAATTGAAGAATAAATGATTTCATTTCATTTCATTTCATTTCATTTACCTCACTTCAACTAGAACATAGCACAAACAAGATAACAAGCGTGCGTCACCTCTTTTTCAGAGCACTCTCCTAACCGCCACAGCTAGCATCGGAATCCTTGGTGTCGACATCTCGAGTGAAGTCCAGTTCCGTGGCCATTTAGAGGGTAAGGCTAAATTAGCCTCGAAGAAGCTCGGCGTGCTCAATAGATCGAGGCAGTATTTCACTCCGGCCCACCGCCAACAGCTATACAAGGCGCAGGTTCGCCCACATATGGAATACTGCTCTCATCTGTGGGCAGTGGCACCCCAGTGCCAGCTTCTTCCTCTGGATCGCATTCAACGGGGAGCAGCTCGAATCGTCGGCTGCCAGCGTATTTCTGATCGGCTCGACTCCTTGGCATTGCGTAGAGATGTAGCCTCACTTTTCCACGCATTTTCTATCGCTTGTATCACGGGGAGTGCTCGGAGGAATTGTTCGGAATGATCCCTGCCGCATTTTTTCGTCATCGTCCTACGCATCAGCATTTCCATCCTCACCATTTAGATGGTTGGCAGTCCGAAACTGTGCGTTTCTCAAGAAATTTCCTGCCTCGCACAACCAAACTATGGCATGAACTGTCGCCTGCGGTATTTCCGGACCGATATGACCTTCAAACCTTCAAGAAAAGAGCGTATTCCCTTCTGAAAGGCCGGCAACGCACTTGCGACTCCTCTGGTGTTGGTGTTATGGGCGACGGTAATTGCTTACCATCAGGCGATCCGTCTGCTTGTTTGCCCCCTATAACATTAAAAAAAAACAAATCGTAAAAATATAATCACATCCGCGAAAACAATTCTATCCGTGACGTCATCGATCCAGAAAAAACAACATAATGTACCGTGTGAGTCAAATTGAATCGAAACAGCGCGATACATTGCCTTGGATCACGTGGCCCCCATAACTTACCCCCCTCCCGCTTTCACCCACTGATATATCGAGTGGCAGTGAATTTGATTCTTGCTCCGTATAATTGTTTCTGTTCACCTGTGTGGGAGGAAGGTTTCTTCCGACAAAAAACCAATAGTGGGTAAACATTTTATTTACTCAATAATAAATTTTGTTTTGTGAAGGCGTTTATTTGTTCCCGAGTCTTTTTTTTGTGTATCTAAATATCTATGTAAGTACGTTTAAAGGTGAGTAGTATACCTATAGTATAAATGTTGCTTAGCTTAGAACTAGGGGACTTGAGTAAAATTATGGCTTTATAGGCCGGGCCCAATAAAGGTATAGGGGTGCGCGGTTGGAGAGTAGCCTGGGGAAAATTCAAACCTTCGACACGACCACGCGTGTGGTTTGGAATACTGGAATACTCTAAGAGTTTGCATTCGAGTGAGATTGGTTGAGCGGTTTCAACCGAATCTGAGGTGTGAATGGAATCGCGCTACTGGGAGTTTTGTCGCTGGTTCACTAAACTTAGCTTAGCTGAGAAGAATCCATCAAGAAACAGGCCTGACCTGGATCGGACTGGCTCTACCCGGTGTGCGGCGATATCGGGATGAATAGGCACTATATGTGTCAGTGTTGTCGCGATCGCGCGGTGGATGCCTAAGTGTACGTATCGTGTCTGAGTTGGACGCCGTAAGCGTAGCATTCCATCTTTCGATAGACGCTGTGATTACTTCGTCCGGGTCCGTGAGTGAGCCTAGGACGCCGGACCGTGCGGCCCCTAATCAGTGATCACCGAGTTACGACAGAGGGGGAAAATTGTCCACAAATGTTGATTTAAGCAGCGTAGACGGGCCCTATCTCAAAAAATAACTTAAAGTCACATAAAGTGATAATTACTAGATAATTGCTAGAGTGCGGAAAATCCCACTTCCTAGCCAACAGTTAAAGTAAAAATGTATACTTGCCATGACCAGCAATATAATATAGCCTCAAATTTATACATATATGAATGAATGAATGTTTTTTATTTACAAGAACATACAGTATACAACAGGTGTTATATAATAATATATTAACATTGCAGTTCCAGTCCAGTACATTCAGCCATTTCAGGCATGTGAAAATTAAGATCAACTTAACTAAGAAATATATCAGATGAGTAATATATATTGCCTTTGCCTTCGAGTATTATAACTTATTATCTGCTACGGTTCGAGCGCCACATACTCGTACCTACTATCTGTAACAATCTTTATTTTACCGCCCCAGGTAAGCGATATCATCATCATCATCATCATTTCAGCCGAAAGACGTCCACTGCTGAACATAGGTCTCCCCCAAGGCTCGCCGTTTAGACCGGTCCTGTGCCGTTCGTTTCCACCGGATTCCCGCGACCTTCACCAGGTCATCACTTGTCGGAGGCCTACCGACAGCTCGTCTTCCGGTGCGTGGACGCCACTCAAGCAGTTTCTGGCCCCATCGACCATCAATCCTGCGAGCAATGTGCCCTGCCCACTGCCACTTAAGTCTCGCAATTTTGAAGGCTATGTCGGTGACCCCAGTTCTGCTACGGATAGCTTCGTTCCTAATTCTATCACGCAGAGAAACCCCGAGCATAGCTCTTTCCATTGCTCTTTGGGTGACCTTGAGCTTTCTTATGAGGCCCATCGTTAGCGCCCATGTCTCGGATCCATATGTCATCACTGGCAACGCAACCGACGCTATTACCGTGTCCTCCCATAAAATCATATACATACACTCGCGGACAAAGAATACGGGTCGGCTAAATACCGTAAAATTTCCTAAAATAAGTAGTGCAAACTTGTACAGTTTTTTAAGCCTGTCATGATCTTTATTTAATTTTACATCGAACCTGCAAAAATAACAGTTAAAAAAATAACGTTTCCAGGTTTAAATCATGCTCCTAAAAATCCATGAAAAAAACGTTAATATTAAGGGAGCGCGATATCTCAAAAATCGTCGGTTTTGAAAATTGATATATTTATGATAGGATCCCGGTAATTGCTAATACTGTTGGGTATTACGAAGAATAATATATCATATAAATAAAACTAGTGTAAAATATTTTGAATAAATATTGTGGTTATCCAATTTACTCGTTTTAGCCCTAGCGAAATTACGAGTTAACCAAGTACTCGGAATAATGACTTTAGTACGTCAACGTGTTTCAGATAGTTCATCCCCTGTAGTTAATCTCGAGCGCTAACAACGCGTGTCGCACCCATGATTCAGCATAATTGAGCATGGGATTAGGAAGTCGATATAGATGCTACATTTGAGGAGATATCCGTCACTGGGCGACGACGGCTTAATCCCGCGCTGAGCCTGACGTGGTGTAATCGATACAGGAGTTTCATCTCATATTATTATATTGGGGTGTCCCATAAATAATGTCGGTTCGATGAAATGATTTTAAGTGGCGATGTATAATGTCTATAGAATCAGAATCAGAAAAGTATTTATTGCCATACAAAATAAAATGAAAAACAATACAAAAAACAATTAAAAATAAACTTACAAATTAAATACAAAAAAAACAAACAGAATTAGTGGGCAATAGGCCCCAGTCTCAGCATATGCTGGGCGAGGCCCAGCGCTGATTTTCAGACTGGTCCCGAGAGATCGGGCGATCGCAGGCTAACAAATTACCGTGCTTAAGTATAAATATTTACAATAATTACAATAAGACAGTACTTACAATCTAATACCTACAGAATTTTTGTAATATACACAGAGGAAGAAAATGATAAGTATAACAAAAAAAAGCAATCGGTTAAAACAGTCAAAAAGGGTATATAGTGCCATTTAGAGATTGCGTCTGATGAGTATGTTAAATGTGTTATATGTGCTGTATATGTGTCGCTATCGTAAGAAAGGGAGAGTATTTAAAGCTAGTTTTGCGTCTCTAGCAAATAAGCTTGGACTGATCGCTTGTATGCTAAAAGGCCTATAGGTTCTCGAAGGTCTAAGTGAGACCGATAATTGACTAGTGCTGGTACTGGGTTAGTTTTTATCGGCTTTCTTTGTAGTCTCAATATCGATCGAGAGGGCGGTCGATCTTCAAGGGTCAAATCTCCACTATTAAAACGGTTAAACCAACGCTGGCCCTCAGTTCATTTAACAAGTCTCCCCCTTCAACTTCACACGATTTTCCTGCTGCCGCGGCTGCTTTAAATTTTTATTTCCAATAATGTCTCAACCATACACTAATTTCATATTTGTCGCCCTCCATACTTTTTTATTATCAAAACGTTTCTCTCTTTCTTATCTCTCTGCTCATCTTTTTTATTATAAAGTACAACAATTGCATTCTTTAACGTTGACGTATATTCGCCCGTATTACCATTGTGTGGAAAACAAGGAATTTGCTGTTTCAGTCGTGAAATATTGCGTTTATGTGTATTGTTGTCATACAATTTTTGTTTATAAAATCTTACGGATCCAGATAGTGGTTTATAATTTATTATTAGTTAATACAAAAATATTACATAATTTTTCGAAACTTTCAAGTGTCATATTTTTTAAGATTTTGAGCATATTTATTAATTTACTGTTTTTGGCATAATTTGACGGTTTACTGTTCAGATAGTGACATCTTATCGTGCTTTGGAAGGCACGTTAAGCCGTTGATCCCGGCTGCTGTCTATGATAACAGTTTTTAAGCCAAGTTAGAGGCCTTTGGGGAGCTCGAGAACTTCTAACAGTCAAGTTGCCCACTCACTTGACAAGCCTAATTCCAATAAGGTCTGGTTTCCCCTCGGGTTTGAAGGTCAGATGGCAGTCGCTTCAGTCAGTGGCAGTGGTCAGTTCGCCTACGTCAAGTCTTGGGATTAGGTAGCAGACCCCGGGCATCCTTCAGGATGCAACTGTACTGGGATAACGCTAGGGAGGATGATGATGATGATAATGACATATTATTATTATTCATTCCGCATGCATATTCTCTACTGCTTGTCAAAGCAACTTGTAATTACCGTAATGTTTGTACTCCTAACTTGTTCAAAAAGGGCGCCCTCTATATGATAGAATTGTTAAAGAAACTACTAGTCACATATAAAGCCTATATTTAAAATAATTCACCTCGACCTCTTATACATTCTACGTCGACATACCGTTCGCGTGATTCAGGATTCGCACGGCCGGTACAGCGACATCTAGCGCACAATTGGGTCAACTTTACCGTTCAAAGGAATTAACTTGTTTAGACGCAAACACATAAGATTCGATAATAAACTACGGCTAGCCAACCGACTGTGCCCATATTCTGAGTGAAACTATATTCTGTGGTGTATTTTAGTTTTAGACTAGATATATACTGTTTCCAATGTCAACATTGTTCACATGTGGTCACCAAATAAGAAAATCAATAACTTCAAATTTTGTCGAAAAGTCATCAAATTCTCAATCAAAGGACGGAAAAAGTAACTCAAAAGAATACATAATTATAAAATTATAAGTCTTTGAAGTTTTAACCTTATCATCTAGAACGGAAGGTAGCTTATCGTTCTTAGGACATATTAGAAAAAACCCACTATACCAATAAATTCTGTATTCTAGTAACCAATACTACAAGCTTAACTTAGTTTAGAACTAGATCGATTTGTGTAAGATTGTCCATAAATATTATTTTATTTACCTGTTTATACTACATTAAACCAAATAAAACTAGTGGCTCTGTGAGCTGTAGACCTCGTGAGTTTTTTTATCATTTCCAAAATCTGACATTATAAACAAGATCAATTATAAATATCGAACCTGCTAACAATTCCACGAGAAGCGGTTGAGAAATGCGACCAGTAGAGGACAACAAACCGAAATTCGGACGCAGAAACTTATAAAATCATTGATAAAAAAATATTTTTTGGAAATTTCCAAAAACCGTCTCTACAAAAAAAATCTATATAACTATCGAACCTGTTTACGAAATTTCACGAGAATCGGTTGAGAATTGCGACCTGTAGACGAGAACAAACGGAAATCCGGACATACGAAAGCATTTTTGTCGAAGCTGAAGCAGAGACCTTCGTTTCACTCGGTCAATTAAACCAAATATAATTGTTATACTGATAAATGAAATCAGCGAATCGTGTGCAGGTCATGGGCTCTAGGGGCTATAAATAACTTAATAATACCCAAATTAACGCCGCAAGAAAACTTCTTAAACTTGTAAGTTGAGCTTAAATGGTTTTGTTAATGAATCCACTTAGAGCTGAAAGCGTTTAAGACAGATAATTTGACTTAAATTCATTATCTTCTCAGGTGATATGAAAATTTACTTCTGTGAAAACATCGTAAATTTTAGTTAGAATTATTACTAGTACATGCCATTTCATCAGCATATCTTTCTGTTTCCCCCAGTCACTTAAAAATCTACCCTCTTATTCATAAAATTTAACAAACCGCTATCAACTAAAATGTTCGTTGTCCCATTCTCACAAACGTAAATGTCAAAGTGACAAATGGGCCGTTCTACTTTTTTATGTACATAAGTTTCAGACACTTTTTTCAATGCAGGTTTTGGAATACTTGGCCCTTACTTCATATTTTTGTATTGTTATTTAGAAAGAGGTATAATTGCAGTATCACTTTCGATAGTTTTGGTAATTAACGAACCACAGCTAAAGCGAATAACTCAGTGGTCCTTGGATGTCTCACCATTTGTATGAAAAAATGGTTTTTACCAGTGTTACCCACCTTTTACAGAAATACATACGTTAATATTTAAGTATTTTACTTATAAAAATTTATTAGGTTCAGGTACTTTTTCGGAATCCTATTTTTTACACTAATTCAATATATATCATAGATTTTTTTTGTAATAGAATACTGGTCAAAAAGTAGAATGACCCTATTACAAAACGTAAAAGTTAAAGTATTCCAGTATTTAAACCGCCCCCGTGTGGGAGCGGAGGTTTTCCTCTGGATTTTCCCCAGGCCACTCTCCAACCACGCACTCCTATCGCTTTATCGGGCCGGGCCTATAAAGCAGAGACGATATAACAAAAAACGTGAAAAATTATTCGTTTGTTAGTCCTATACTATATTGATGACCGTACTATTATCAAACTTTCCAGTAATGTAGCTTCGACATAAAAATATTTAGGCTAAGATTTATACGTGCTTAAAGACATGGAATCAAACTCAATTTTTTTCACGGATGCCGTACAATTAAAAATTGAATCTCTATGAATCTTTCGTATAAAATGTGCAATGTCCTCTATACCTTAAATCGAGCCGCATTTATCACCACATTAAAGTTACTACGCTTTGCAAGTTAAAATAAAAACCACCAAAAGACGAAGTCATATATCATTCACTAAGCAACGATCTTCGTCTATTACAACCAAATTATCGGTGCACCTGTCAAAACAAAAATCATACTAAATCCGACCTTACGTCCAGATAATAAAGCAGACTCAAATGTAACTAGATTTGAGGATGAGATAGGTAAAAATGTGTATTACTACCGACTTTTTATGCCAAGTAATAACAGTTGGTGCTCACGCGTCGGCGTGATCGCTCGTGAAATGCGTTATGTAGAAAAATGGTCATTACCGTTATCTAAAGTATGTTATTATTTACTATTACCTTGAAAGTTATAGCGGTTTATGACTGTATAAAGTTAATATTTAGGTGTGGAACATAATGCGAAAAGGAACCCCCCAGAACTAAAGCCAATTTCACATTTGACGGGGCGGGACGTATTCTATACTTTACTGAGAGAGACCCCACACGGGCGTTTATTGAGCGTCTTTGTCCTGCCAGTATCCGCGTTGCGACGACGCAACATTCGCGCAGCGTCGACGCAATGTCAGCGCAACTGGGCCGTGACTCCAGCAGCGTCTATTGACTGAAACTAAAACTACAAGAAAAACCTCTTTTAATCAGATACTTTTGTTAAAAATTGCGAGACTTAAGTGGCAGTGGGCAGGGCACATTGCTCGCAGGACTGACGGTCGATGGGGCCGGAAACTGCTTCAGTGGCGTCCACGCACCGGAAGACGAGCTGTCGGTAGGCCTCCGACAAGGTGGAGTGATGACCTGGTGAAGGTCGCGGGAATCCGGTGGAAACGAACGGCACGGGACCGGTCTAAATGGCGAGCCTTGGGGGAGGCCTATGTTCAGCAGTGGACGTCTTTCGGCTGAAATGATGATGATGATGATGATGATGACTTTTGTTATAATTTGAGTTCTGTTCATTTTCACATTTGTACAGCCAATTTAGCAAATAACGAGTTCGTGGTTTCACTGTACCTATCGTAACACGTATCGATAATAATCCATACGGACCGCAGTTTATTTAGTAGGCGAAATTAAGTGGTTAGTCCAATGAGCCGTAATCCCGAATATGCTGCAAATAATTTGATCCCGATTTGAACCCAAACAATCTGTTTGGAGCTCGACCAATGAGGGCTTAGTTGATATAATACCTAATTAAGGTATACGTCTCTATGATCAAACAGAATAGATACTTATTCTGACTTTTTTTAACTGACTGTTGCTTTAGGCCGTGCGCAAAGTTTCGTTAGACAAAAAACCAATAGTGAGTAATCATTTTATTTACTCAACTAGCGACGCACGGGTGCAATGCTGATGCATGTATTATACATATAAACCTTCCCCTTGAGTCACTCTATCTATTAAAAAAACAGCATCAAAATCCGTTGCGTAGTTTTAAACATTTAAGCATACATAGGGATACAGGGATACGCCATTTTGTTATGGCGTTTATTTGTGTGGTGAGAACGAATATTTGTTCCTGAGCTTGTTTTTTTTTATGTATCTAAGTATCTATGTAAGTAAGTTTAAAGTTGAGTAGTATACAAATAGTATAAACGTTGCTTAGCTTAGGACTAGTTGCATTTGAGTATTTTTTTAACCTGACTGTGGCTTTATAGGCCGTGCGCAGTAAAGAGTACGCGGTTAGAGAGTGGCCTGAGGCAAATCCAGGGGAAACCTCCGACACGACCACGTGGGCGGTTAAAATACTGGAATACTCTAACCCCCTTATTCATAAACGTCTGTCAAACCTATACTAGTTAACTAGCCGCTAAAGTTCGTTTGTCCTTATCTAGACTTTGACATTGACGTTTGTGAGAATGGGACAAAGAAGTTTTTAGTTAGCAGAGGTTTGTTAAGTTTTATGAATACGTGGGTAAGAGTTTGCGCTCCAGTGAGATTGGTTGTGCAAATGCGCAGTATATCATGCGCAAAAGTGGGCCAGCACTGCATTCAAATTGCCCCGCTTCCACGCATCCTAAGCCAGTCAGCAAGCACTCAATTAGTAAGAAAGGCATATTAATCAAAGTTGTTGTCAAAAATGGCTATCGCTAGGCCGCAAGACTCGCAAGTCACAAACTCGTTGCCAACCTTTTGTTAAATTGGTGACTCGTTGTGCTAGAGACCAAGACAGAGAGAAATATAGGTCATTTATTTTCAAAACGACACCCTCTGGAGCTCTTGCCACTAGAGTTTATCCAGAAATCTTGGCTCCGAAGGGGGAGGGGGCTTAGGAAAACCTCACGATTGATCACGTTAGGAGAGAGGGGTACAAGGTGATTTCACGTATATTTTTTACTGTTCCTAACAAAACCGAGCAATAATATTTCAAAAACAGCGAGTCTATTATTGCATAACATACGAAGACAATAAAATGGTCCATCTAATACGTATTTATATTTTTCTCGAACTGTTACTAACGTTTCAGAGGTATGGAAGGTTTTTCATTTTTTGTATGAAATGTTATTCAGAACAACCATACATACGTTTGCAAACGGTACGTAAACACGCTGCTCATTGCCGGGGCGCTACCGCGAACAGCAAACGAAGTTTTCCCTCTCTGTCGCACTTGCAAGTTTGCACATAAGTGAGACAGAGAGGGAAAACTTCGTTTGTGGTTCGCGGTAGCCTCTCAGGTTTCGAACCTACGTCCCATCGATTGAACCATCCATGGTTTAATACTTACCCACAATAACTTTGTCTATGTTTTCAAATTAAAAGAACCTTTTTGGGCCGTTAAATCCACACTTTACATAAGTGCCATCTGTGATATTAAAAAACCATTTCTCGCTCAAACGAATCACTATTTAATTGGAATACATGGAAACAGGCCGATTTTATTACTTTTTTGATTTACTGTACACAAAATAAATTTACGTTTTTCACAAAAAGGAAATATTGTTTAACCATTCGAAGTTTTTTAACGAATGAGAAATAAGATAAAGAAAAAATTAACATAGTCCGATATTTTTACGGCTAACAAAAACTTATTAATTTATGTCTATTGCTGCGTCCTTACAAAATAATCTAAAAAAATATTATTTGTCTCTTTCGTAATACCTAAATAAATTGTTCTGATACTGGTCTGTTGTTTATTTTTGGGTTTCTCATAAGTTTGTGGTACATATGTATAGTTATGTATCTATGTTTATTTATATATTGTTTGTGTATGTTTATTATACGTCTTTTACTTTTGCCTCTATTTTTATCTTTTCCTTTTATTTATTCCAGTAGTTTTAATTCTTGCACCACTCACTGCTTGTGCGTCTAAGTTCTCTCCGCTACTCGAAGGTTGTCTGGAAGACATTGCTGCCTCTGCTCATATATCGCTGTTATATTTCTGATCTGCTTTGTATTTTTATTGAGGTGTACAGTCGCCATCAGATATATCGGAGCGAACAAGGTGCTCACAAATATCTGAACAAGACTCTATTTTCAAGGCGTTAAAGTGCATGTTCAGATTTTTTTGAGCACCCTGAAGAGTACAGATATATTTGATGGCGACTGTACAATAAAGAGTATTTTCATTGTATTGTATAATTTCATCATGACACTGTATGTCTGTCCATGTATCAGATTAACTAAGCAATTAACTAAGAATGTTAACTCACAAAATATATCTAAATAGAAAAACTAATTCAGAGAAAATTGTACATGAAAACTATTCAAAGCACATAAATGAAGCAGTCTTTTTCTACCGGCATATTATATTGTACAAACTTATTTTATCCAAAATTGCAGGAAATAGAAATGGATTAATTTTTAAGCCCATTACAAAAATACTGCTGTAATTAGTAAAATGCATTATTACGCTATACATGCATAAAAATCTGTCTAATGAACCTAAATTTCCTGTTAAGTGCGATCCTGAAGTATCCAAATAAAGCAAAAAGCCCTGCCAAAGAACGCCCTATGAAAATGTTAGCAGAATATTTAATAGCCAGTAATTAACAAACAAGTAGTGTTAAAACAGCAAGTTAAGCGCTGGCCCGTATTTTAGAGCTCATTAAATGAGAACTCCACTCTCGTAGTCCGATGGGTCATAGAAAACGACATCTTTTATTTCTCTTGTATCGGTGAAGAAACAAAATCGTGAGAGAAAGAAAACTAGGTGCCAGGAGAAAGATATACAGAATATATACATATACAGGGAGTCCCACGGCTATGCCACATGGAGGGAAAGTACCTTGAATATTGTAGATGGAACATTTTACTGAAAGAAGACATTATTTGAATTTAAAAAACAATTTAAACTGCATTCACAGATATTTAAATAATTTTATGGTTGAACCGGGAATCGAACCCGTTACACGTGATAAATTAATTAATTTTGTATTAAAAATGTTAAAATTCATATTTAGCAAAAAATAATCCTTATGATGAAGCCTTTCGATCGGTATGATAAAGCTACAGGGTAATTATTTTTCTCATGTAACTCATTCCACAACCTAAGTGTTCTCGGTACAATGTGCCTGTTGAATCGTACTATACGAGAACGCAATGGCTCCAAGGTATGGGGATGAGCTCGCTGCCGATGGTGAGCGGTGCGATGATGAAAGGTGACCATGGGCATCTTGTCAAACAGTTCTTCAGAGCACATGCCATCATACAGGCACAGGGAGGCAAAGTCCCTCCTAAGACCAAACGGTATAGTCTTAAATTGTGCCTTATCACTCGGCGATAGGGGCTGTTTTATATGTATATACCGGGTGTACAATCCAAATGGGTCAGTATGGAGAAGTCGGAAACTATGAGAGATAGCGAGATCTGTTCTTAGGAACCATGACGTCGATTTTAGATTTAATAATAATTACATTCAAACTTTTTTATTTTTTTTCATAACCGGGAATCGAACCTGGTCAATATTTTTGTAACCGCGTTAAGTAAAAAGGGCCAAATTTGGCTATGAAATCTTGTGTAAACACAACTGACAGTAAATTAGACTAAAATGCCCACAGTTTTATTAATTTGCAAAAAGTCGTGAATAATATGAATCGATCATCAATTATCTGAAGAGACCACTTATGCATATCTTATCTGCATCGGTATTTTGCATTACAAATAGCGTTTATTTAAAATTAGAACGAATTTGTTCAGCGGGCGTACCATTTCATTTCAAATTTGAAAGTGGAATACTGTTTTTGGAATTAACTTCAAATGAAACACGGCTTTTCATAACCTCCTCGTGTTGATTTTTGATAACTTTCACATTTTCATTCATTTGGGTTTTTCTTTCAATTATTTAAACAAGATTCCATTAGTGTTGTGCTTCTTGCGACTTGCAGAATTTATATACATTGATTTTGACCAGGTTCGATTCCCGGTTATGTATGAGAGTTAATAAAAAAGTTTGAATGTAATTATTATTAAATCTAAAATCGACGTCATGGTTCCTAAGAACAGATCTCGCTATCTCTCATAGTTTCCGACTTCTCCATACTGACCCATTTGGATTGTACACCCTGTATAGTCCTACTTGTCTTTTCCGACGACGGCGACCCTTACAACTTTCTCTGATGAGCACGGATATGGCTCGCAAAACCGAATTTGGATATAAATGTTCGGTCGCACTGTGTGCAGTATAACTGCGCCTGATCATTTCTTGTGTAGGAATATGAGGGCTTGGGCCGAGTCTTCCGTAGATGGCGCTTATGGTCCAGGTGTTCGAGTCGAGTTTCTTCAAAAGAAGCTACACCTTTCCGGACTCTATAACGCTATTCCGGTCTCATCGATGCAAGCTCCTCCCAGCGCTCAACAGGAATATCACAGGCTTTGAGATGGCGTTTTATACGTCTTTGTATCGCAGAAACTGCCCCCCACGATTACGTTTCCCATCCGCAAGCTCAGAATCATCATCATCATCATCATCATCATTTTCAGCCTGTAATCGCCCACTGCTGAGCATAGGCCTCTCTTCGAGTACGCCACTCGTCCCGGTCCTGAGCCAGTCTCATCCAAGAGTGACCCGCGATCTTCCTAATATCGTCGACCCATCGAGCCGGTGGACGCCCGACGCTCCTTTTACCACTAAGTGGCCACCAGTCTGACACTATTTTGGTCCACCTGCCATCACTCTGCCTGGCAAGGTGTCCTGCCCAACTCCATTTGAGTTTGGTAATGACGTATCCGACGTCACGCACTTTTGTGCGGCGTCGGATCTCGGCATTCCTCACCCGGTCTTGCAGTCTAATGCCGAGCATGGCGCGCTCCATGGCTCTCTGTAAGCTCAGAATAGAACACGGATTTTGGGAGTCTGCAGTCTGTCATGCGACTAACGTGGCTACTATCCCAGCTGGCTTTTCATTAGAATAGCTTCCATGCCGGACATGTTAGAACGACGTAAGATGTCTGTGTTGCTCACACGATCCCACCTATATACATAAGTAAATTAATTTGTATGCCAGCCTGCAGACAAAGGCAACGGACCTCCAAGCCCCCTGTTTAACTACCATTCCTCTCATTTAATCCCTTCAAGGACGCACTAATTCCTCAACCCATTCCATTCAGCCGTTCTTTCATTCGTTCATTCGTTCACTCGAGGTTTCAGTGAATGCAACGGAACTTAATTTAGTCGGGAATTCCCCGTCTCAGGAATGTGAAATTTTAATACTGAAAGACGGGGCTATTGTGTTTAAGTTTTGGAATGAAGGCGGGATGAAATGGAATATTTTAATGCAGTTCAAGGCAAGTAAATTAAGAGAAACAGAATTATAAGCGCAGGTATTAAGGTTCTATGTCTTTTAAATTAGTCAAAGCATGCTTATGTTTGAAGAAGTGGTAACGTCAGCCATTTTGACACACAAATACATAAACTCACGCCTGTATTACCAAAAGGAGTGTGCAAACCAGATTAAATTTAATTCCAGTGCCACATTTAGCATTTGTATGTATATGATAGGTTACTCATACTCATATTCATACTCATTTATTCGTAAAGCCAATTTATATGTCAAAAGAATTTTAAGCAATATCAATATTACATTACAATATCAAATTATTATGTCACATTATGAAAAATACGACAGATTATAAAAAAAATGATAATTAAAATAGCTCAATAGAGAAAAAGAAAGATCATAATAATACATAGGTAACGTGGTCAAATCATTCAAATTTAATTTATAATTTACAATTAATTTTACCGTTCGGTGTTTTCAATGAATTCCGTTACTAGCCCATTGTCCACAACATATTAAAACCCTGTTCCATAGTCGACTCTTACAGGAAGCCATTTTTAATTAGATAATCAAATAATAAATAAATGAATAAAAAATAAATATTGGTTGGCAATCTCACACAAATAGACCCGAGTCCCAAACTAAGCAAAGCTTGTACTATGGGTGCTAAGCGACGATATACATACTAATATAGATGAATATGTATTTGTATTGTACTGTAAATATTCGTGTTCATCACACAAATAAACTGACCGGGATTCGAACCCGAGACCTCCAGCTTCGTAGGCAGGGTCACTACCAACTGGGCTAAAGCAGTCGTCAATATACCTAAAATGTGCATAAAATTAAAACGTACTTGTATATTAGGATATAGTTGTGTTATTAATTTAACTCTGTATACCCTTTGCTGACATTAATTACTAATATCAGCAAAGGATATAAAAATAAAAGATAAGTGTAAATTTTTTTTTTTACAACGCCGATGGCAATCAAGCGTACGGTCCGCCTGGTAAGCGGACACCGCAGCCTATAGGCGCCCGCAACTCCAAAGTAGTCACGTACGCGTTACCTACCCTTTATAATTTCAGAGAGTAGAACTATTTATTACCCATAATGGGATTAAGATTACTCAAACCCCTCTGAGACCACCCGTTGAACAAAAACGGCTAAAATTGTCTGAAAATGCCTTATTTATACCTAAACTAAAATTTTTTTTGACGACCGCTTTAGCCTAGTTGGTAGTGACCCTGCCTTCGAAACTGGAGGTCCCGGGTTCGAATCCCGGTCAATTTACTTGTGTGATGAACACGAATATTTGTTCCTGAGTCTTGGAAGTTTTCTATGTATTTAAGTATCTATTTATCTATATAAGTATGTATATCGTCGCTTGGTACCCATAGTACAAGCTTTGCTTAGTTTGGGACTAGGTTGATTTGTGTAAGATTGTCCAAAAAATATTTACAATAAAATACAATACAAATACTCTTTATTGCACACCTCACATAATAAATGGCACATAAAAAACAAAAAAACAAAGATTCAGGGAGACAGAGGCAGAACAACAGGCGGTCTTATCGCTAAAGAGCGATCTCTTCCAGACAACCTTTGATATTTATTTTATTTTATTTATTATATCTTTATCTGTCACTTCAATATTTGTGTTTATGAGTAGACCCCGTTATCTTGTCGCACAGAAAATGTTTTTCAGTAGAGCGTGAATGTTTTTTTTATCGACCTTCTTGATATCGATGTTTATATAATGCAATTGAATTTTCGCCTTTTAAGTCTATGCCCAATTTTAATATTTTTTTTTTGTATTAGGTACCATCACCAGCAGCTTTTAAAAAGCAATTGTTATTTGAAATTGTGTGAGGCTGGTCAGTGCGTCCTTGGCATGTATATGCAGCAGGATTTACAGTTGCCGCCCAATGTCTTTCGCGCACAACAAAACGGGATGCAACACGGGAATGCC
This sequence comes from Epiblema foenella, assembly GCA_963556455.1. NCBI lineage: Eukaryota > Metazoa > Arthropoda > Insecta > Lepidoptera > Tortricidae > Epiblema > Epiblema foenella. The sequence goes on along the minus strand of OY747101.1, from coordinate 24,922,780 downwards.
TTTTTTAGACAAATATCGTTAAATGTCTGTCTCTGTTCAGTTTCATTAAATTTCCTCTTGACAGACTTTAGACGATGTAAAATACCATCATTTTAACTTAATTGTGCCGTTTAATAATGCGTTGTTTTAGTAGGCTGAGTAAAAAAAGAAAAATAAAGACTCAACTTTGGATTTTTTTTCTATCGAGAAAATTTTAAGTAATCATGTTTCGGTATTGTCAGAAACACAGTCATATAGTCAAGAATCTTATATCTGAAAATCAATCCTTATTGGTTCCTCGTTTGGGTAGAACAGCGTTTCAATGAACGCGATATTTCTCGTTCATCATCATCATCATCATCATCGTCATCATTTCAGCCGAAAGACGTCCACTGCTGAACATAGGCCTCCCCCAAGGCTCGCCATTCAGACCGGTCCTTTGCCGTTCGTTTCCACCGGATTCCCGATACCGGACCGGATACCGTTTTCACCGGATATTTCTCGTTGTACGGCCTTAATTTTGTGGTTGGTTCGAAACCCTAAATGTGCGAAGTCCGACACGCGCTTGGTTTATATGAATAAGGGGGTTATTAGCTACCAGGTAGCTACCAGGTCTTTAAGAGGCCTTGTAAGTTTTAAAATGACGTTTTTGACGACCGGTTTAGCCTAGTGGGTAGTGCACCTGCCTGCGAAGCTGACGGTCCTGGGTTCGAATCCCGGTCAGGGCAAATATTTGTGTGATGAGCATGAATATTTGTTTCTGAGTTTTGGATGTTTTCTATGTATTTAAGTATTTATATCTATTAAATATATCGTCGTCTAGTACCCATAACACAAGCCTTCTTGAGCTTACTGTGGGGCTAGTTCGATTTGTGTAAGATAGTCCTCTAATATTTATTTATTTATTTAAAATGTTTTGATTTCAAATTATGACAAAGGTATTGATAATACCAATAAAGTGATTAAAGGATAAGATGATTTTATTAAAGTTGTAGATAGTGACGGCCATTTTTCGATTTTATTGTGTGTATTATAGAATTTAAGTGGAAAAACACAGTTTTTACCTTCAAAATGGTCGATTTGGAGTGATCTGTGAAACGATATTTCTTAATGAAAAATCCAAAATATACATTTTGTAAATGTATGACATTAGCTCGCAATAGTCCTATTCTAGATAGTAACATAAGAAAATGTCAAGATACGTGTCAATTAAAACGTAATAATTATGACATTACATCTTAATGACTATTTTCATAACTATGACATTAGATGTTGACGTTAAATTTTCCTCTTGACATTCAGATTTAATTCTAGAAACTGTCTAGATTATACAATTTTTTATGTTTTTATTTTACATATTGACGATCTTTTTGTGAATTTATTATACTCTCTTTTGACATACAATATAGTAATTCATGTCTTTTTCTAAATTTCATATGCATCAATTAATTGCTCTGAATAATTAGATTAAATTTATGTAATATATAACTGGCGATTCAAAAGTGCTTGTTGCTAGGCCTATTTGAATAAAGAATATTTTGAGTTTTGAGTTGAGTTTTTTTTTTATTCAATCAGAAAATCTCCTAAATAGATGTGCGCTTTTTAACTGATAAGGACTCTTAACCCTATATATAAAACCCTATAATATTGGTTATGTCTTGAATACACCCCTTGAAGACCTGTAATTGAATTGCTCCAGTACATCTTTCACGGGCGAGGCGCGATCGATATTCCGATGATGGTTAATTAATGATGAAAGTACCTAATAAACGTTAATGAAGGCGCGGGGAGAGGATTGGAATAGAGCAAGGCATGGAGTCGATTTAATATCAATCTATATTTATTTACAATCTCACACAAATCGACCTTTTCTTTTTTTTTGTGTCAATCAACTTTTTCTTGTTGTTATTCTGTCCCGTCAGCGAGGAGACAACAGTAACCGAGTTTCTTAGAAAAATGATTATAATATGGACTTCTAGCATGATAAGATAAGATAAGAAATCATTTATTCAAGTAGGATTCATTGAACCGCTTTTGTATCGTCATCAGCTACAACAACCTTGAAAAGGTACATTTAGGTCTGTAAATATCTTCAACTATAATTATTATTTATTTTCACATATTAGGTACCTATACATTTTAAAATTTTACATTATAATGAAACATATAAAATAGTCAATAATTCAGCTACAAGTACATCGTCAAAAATAAATAATAATAATAAAACATTAAGTATTGGCATTAACAAAGTTAAAATTAAATAATCACATGCTCAAGAGATAACCCATGTCCAAATGGATTTATTTATACCCCCCGGGTTAGAATATCACTTCCCCCTTTCTTCAAATAATGTCTTCTTTCAGTAAAATGTTCCATCTACAATATTCAAGGTACTTTCCCTCCATGTGGCATAGCCGTGGGACATCCTGTATAGTGTAGTCATTTAACAGTGAAAACTAATTAAGTAATTGTTGTTTGAATATATGAAATTGGCGGCTGCGTGTGTTTCCCTAGTCTGTAAATGTTTAGAACTAAAACATAATTATGTAACACGTCTAACAGAAGATCCTAATAGATTAATTGAATAACAGTAGTAATTGATAATGTACATTATTTTATATGTTCTCGTAAACAAGTAAAAAAGAATGGAGGATAAATATTTATCTGGAATAGGAATCAGATACGAACATTAAATTCATTTTTTAATAAGTTTAGAAATATTGGAATTACTTTAATACATTAACGGGAGGGGAAATCATAACTTTATGGAACAATCTTGGACCCAAGGATCCCTTCCCATCCAGTACGGTGGATTAGGGATCCACAAAACTTCTGTCGCGTTACCAGTTTTTTGTCGTCCGTCCTTATCTCGTCTAGTCTCATAGGTAATCCTTCCCACACTATGTGACTTCAGCTTGGAGTACGGAAAATATGTTTAGTTGTTTAAGAGTCCTTATCAGTTAAAGTTTGTTTCGTAATTAATTAATACGACAAATTATTTGCAAGTAACATTTTTATTTTATTTTTCTTAATATCCGTTCAAAAACCTAACGTCAAAAACACTTCTACAAGAAAAACCAAAAACAATTCTAAACAGAAAACACATTACTACAAAGCGCTCATCTATTTAAGCGATTTTCTGATTGAATTGACACGTATCTTGACATTTTCTTATGTTACTATCTAGAATAGGACTATTGCGACCTAATGTCATACATTTTAAATGTATATTTTGGATTTTTCATTAAGAAATACCGTTTCACAGATCACTCCTAATCGACCATTTTGAAGGTATAAACTGTGTTTTTCCGCTTAAATTCCATAATACACACAATAAAATCGAAAAATGACTATGTCACTATCTACAGCTTTAATAAAATCCTCTTATCCTTTAATCACTTTATTCAAAATCAAAATCAAAACTTTTATTCTGAAAATAGGCCTCAAGGGCACTTTTACAAGTCAAAATCTATCTAGGTACATCAAATAAAAATAATACAATAATCAAAGTATCATTAATTAAATGTAGTGTTACATGTCAAAAATAAGACTAAGAAACTAATAACAATCGAGATTTGTTAGAGATGTATAAGGTCTCTAAGCGTCAAGATAAAAGGTAATAAAGTAGGTACACTAATCATAATAAAATATTTTGAGCTATATCTATAACACGTCAACATGAAAATAATAAAATCTAATAAATAAATATCCTCAGAGATGTATAAGGTCTATTGGTAATATCAATCATAATTTGAAATCAAAACATTTTATAACTTATAAGGCCTCTTAATATCGATATCCATGTTTTTGATAAAAGCGCACTTGCCCTAGTGGCGTACTTGTCCGGGATGATTTACTTATCTCACTTCACTGTGCCACTTACCTGGAAAATGGATGACGTCAAACAAATTAAACCAAACGGCAACTTGAATTTGTCAGTTCGAGTCAGGTGAGCCGTCTGGAACTTCAAGTGGGAGGAAAAGGGGGGAAGGGGGGACAAAACGCTCCGTGATCCCAAGGGAACGCAACTTTGAACACTTAAGGGCCCTTACCAGTTAAAAAACGCTCATCTATTTACGCCATTTTCTGTTTGAATTGACACGTATTTTGATATTTTCTCAATGTTACTATCGAGAACAGCAGGCTAATCACGTAACTTTATGTACTAACGGTAGATAGATTTTACTGTCAATTTTGAAGTATAAATGTATGAGCTGACAGTTAAAATTTGACATTAAAATCTACCTAACGGTAGTACAAAAGTTACGTGATTACCCCGCAGGACTATTGCGACCTTATGTCACAAACTTCAAATGTATTTTTTGGACTTTTCATTAAGAAATATCGTTTCAAACATCACTCCAAATCGACCATTTTCAAGCAAAAACTTGTTTTTTCCGCTTAAATTCTACTACACACAATAAAATCAAAAAATGGCTTTAATAACTTTGTTGGTATTATCAATACTTTTGTCATAATTTGAAATCAAAACATATTAAAACTTATAAGGCCTCTTAAGTGATAATCTTTAAATACTCTCTTCTTTGATTCTCTATTCAATCCAAATTTAACTTTAACTGTACATTATAAGGTTTTGTTTTGAATGGGGATGGGAAGAGATATGAGAGTCGGGAGGATACAGGTTGTTAATGTATTAATTGAGGAAGTGTGTTTGAATTGTAGTGTAATTTTAAATTTACTAATTTCGGTGACTTCCTGAATAGGATATTTTCCAGTAATCGAGATAAAATTTAAAACATGGACTGAATTAAAGTTTATTATTAATTATTTTTGAGTATTTTTTTTGTTAATACATCCAAAAAGATTTTAAATCGCAATATTAAAACACATTTTGTACTCTGTGTGTCAAGTGAGTTTAATAGTAGATTTTATTACTAGCGTGTTGAATCCCGAACGAAGCGAAGGATTCCAGGATAAAATCTAAACCGACTAGATAAGCCTTTTTAGGGTTCCGTACCAAAATGGTAAAAAAGGAACCCTTATGGTTTCACTTTGTCTGTCTGTCACATCGCTAAATAACTCAAGAACTACTTATGCTATCGATTTGAAATTTGGAGTAGTTGTAAAGAAGGCTTACCTACATACACAGAACATGACTATTTTAAATATATATATTTTATTTTTTGTGAAAAATGACAGATAATAGGTGGTTCAAAATTTGAAAGTCTAGTTAATATGTCGAGTGGGGTGTCATATGAAAGGGCTTGGGTAGCACATTCTGTAACAATTTTTTTTATTCGTTGAGTAATTTTTGTTTTATGCGGGAAAACGTAAATAAATACCGCCCCCCCCCCCTTATCTCCGAAGTGTACCCAGGAAAAAATATAAAATTATAACGGTTATATTTTTGGATACAACTTACTGACGTCATAATATGTTCGTTTTGGCGTCGAATTTAAAACGAAAATAAAAATCACTGTTTTTAATTTTAACTACTTTTTTTTGAGGAAAAAATATTTTTCGTATGTACGTGTATACTTTCATTATGAAATATTTTTAAAATTTTGTCATTAACCCTATTGCTTATTTACCTAAATAGAACGAACTGTACTATTATGATCTATCTATTTTTCGATCGAATACGATTTCAGTCGCCCATCTCCCAACAATAAAGTCCTAGTATGTATACATATTTATGACGCTATAGCTGTACAATTGTACGTACCAAAACTGTGCGTTTCTCAGGAAATTTCCTGCCTCGCACAACCAAACTATGGAATGAACTGTCGCCTGCGATATTTTCGGACCGGTATGACCTTCAAACCTTCAAGAAAAGAGCATATTCCCTTCTGAAAGGCCGGCAACGCACTTGCGTCTCCTCTGGTGCTGCAAGTGTTTATGGGCGACGGTAATTGCTTACCATCAGGCGATCAGTCTGCTCGTTTGCCTCCTATAACATAAAATAAAACCTATACTTTTTTTTTTGAACCTGACTGTGGCTTTATAGGACGGGCCCAATAACGCGATAGGAGTGCGCGGTTGGAGAGTAGCCTGGGGAAAATCCAGGGGAAAACCTCCGGCACGACCACGCGTGAAAAACCTATACATCATTTTCAATAAACATTGTAAGATGAGAGGAAGTAGGCTTTATTTACAATCTCAAACGAAATAAATACATGTTCCATAGCGGATAAACAAGGAAACATCGCCAAATAAAATGTTTTGTGTTCTGTTTATCAAGCCCCCATTTCGCATTAAAGAATCCCATTATAATAATGTCGAAACCATCTTAATATCATTACGTCGCATTCGCCCATATGTAGCTATACCAATGGCAGAGGGAGAGAATGAACGAAGACGGTTTACATATCAATTCAATACGTTACAAATGTGTTCTGAATCGTCTAAATCGAATGTTACAAATGGCTTCTACGTATTATGTAGATAGGAGTGTTTTCCTCATGTTCGATTTACAATAAATTGTTTATCTCGCTGTAAGCCATGAAGTAGGTATGAGCTCGATTCGATATTATTTGCCAGCTTGTCACATTGCCAATGTTTCATAGCTGTGATCTTTATCTACCAATATAGAGCCACACCCATAAAATTACAAGCCTAAACCCTCTTGGGGCAAATTCACTTAGCTTTTTTTTTGATCCTGACTGTGGCCTTACAGGCCGAGCCCAATAAAGCGATAGGAGTGCGCGGTTTTTTTTTTATTTAAGCCACAAGATACAATAACAAAACACTTCAAATATTTTCGCCAAACAGCAAAACAGTCTGTTGGCGAAGCCAGCACTCTTTTTCACATTTGACCGTTTAAACTAGGCTATTATATTAAAAACTAACATCTTATACCTACTCGCGTTAAAGAGTAGCATGGGTTGGAGAGTAGCCTGGGGAAAATCCAGGGGATTCACTTAGCTTATATTAGTATGGCCTTTAGTAAAGAGAGTAACAGTTTTTACAGAAAAAATCGATACAGTGTAATATCGAAAACGCAATCCAACAAGATTTTTCAATGAAAACGAGAGCACGTTGTGGGTATTGAAAGAAAACACGGAAAATTGTAGAAATGTGGGTAGTTATAAATAAAATAACAGTAGCTGTTAGCCACCTGCCATGATTCACACTAGACCGACCAACCTTCAACGTTTTGGTCTTCAAAGCGAGAGTAAATCGGTTTTTACTAGGTAAGCGCGTTCCGTCCTAGACCACAATATTGCTTACCATCAGGCCTCTATTTCACCAAGGTGACATATATGTATGTATTTGACATACGTAGGCTGACAAATCGACAATTTTCATGTGAAAACTGTTTCACCAACTATAATTGTAATCCTAGACCACAATATTGCTTACCATCAGGCCCCTATTTCACCAAGGTGACATATGTATGTAGTATTTGACATATGTAGGCTGACAAATCGACAATTTTCATGTGAAAACTGTTTCACCAACTATAATTGTAATCCTAGACCACAATATTGCTTACCATCAGGCCCCTATTTCACCAAGGTGACACATGTATGTATTTGACATACGTAGGCTGACAAATCGACAATTTTCATGTCAAAACTGTTTCACCAACTACAATTGTAATGTTTTTTGACAATTGTCGCTGTCAGCTTTGGTGAAATAGGGGCCAGGTGATTTGTGGTTACGCGCAAACCTATTTAGAATAAAAAAAAGACCGTACCGTGTCCGGGCCGGCCCGTTTTCTATGACAGAAAATCAACGGCCGCCCGGCCACGGACGGGCCCGGCGACGCTCGGAAACGGGCCGGCCCGGACACGGAACGGTCGCTCACGACCAGTCGATCAGTGCAAACGTTTGATGGCTAAATTGTACAAGGGGTTTTAAGTTTTCGTATTCAAAAAAATATATATCATAGGGTGGTCTTTTATTAACAGTTCCGGCTGCAAGAATTTAGAAATAAGTCCGGTACACTTCAAAAAAAATCATAACGAAATTCAATCATCGTAACTAAATTTTTGGGAACTACGTATCAAAAAAATTATTAAAACCTGCATATATTGATATTGATATTGATATTATTTATTTCATATTATTACATTAAATTACATATTACATTAATGTCAACTCATAAGAATGAATAATTATGATAGTCAAAGTTGTAACAATTGAGATTATGAACAAATTATACACAACAAACAAAAATGCGGAGCTTCACAAGTTCATGAATTCACCCATGCAGTATATTGTGTTCTCAAGTAGTATTTGCTTTAATTGGGATTGGAATTCCGATACACTGGCTATGTCTTTCACTCGCTGCGGTAATTTTTCGTAGAGGCTTGGCCCCATCACCTGGGGGTCTTTAGCGCACAGCGCTAGCCTTCTTCGAATGTTGATGAGGCGATGTGCATTTCGAGTGTTGAAGTTATGGACATCGGCTCGTTTAAACGTTTATAAGCACCATTTTTCCGTATTTGTATATGCGCTTTTTTATTTCCTTAATAATTTTCGAAAAATGTACACAAAATATGGTGTTTTGATGTAAGAATTACAAAGTTTGATGGCGTATATCTTGGTTTCAGTGACTGGTTGAGGTGAAGTGAGATCGTGTATTGTTAAGGATGACCGTTGTCAAAACGACGAGACAAAAACAATACGGAAAAGTGAAAAGTTACATTTTTAGGTCATTCAGATAGGGTAGCCCCTTAACTGGAAGAGATCCCTTAAAGGGATAAGTGGGTCATTGTCAGATTTAGGTTCGCGTCTTTTTGGTGGACATATCAAAAGTTAAGGGCCACAAAGCTTAATTACGGATTGGTCTAGTAACCCGCATAAACGATGTTTCCGTAACTATAAATCCATGTAATAAAACATAACTTACGTGTACATAAGCCGTTAACTATTGACCACCGGGTGGACAACTTTTGTTTTAACAACTGATAATGGCCCAAGTTCGACTTTGTACCAATGTAACCGAATTTGTCTGTACTTCTTACCTGTATTTTGTGTACAATAAAGTATTTAAATACATACGTATATTAATAATGTTTTGTGACAAAACTTTAACAAAAAAAATTACGGGATTTTCGTAAATGAGCTCGTTTGAAGATATAGTGTATTATCACAGCATGGTAGCAGCGTACACTAAAACGGTGTAAGCGATATTAGAATTCGTAAATTAAAGTACTTCTTGTGGTTGAGTTTTAAAGTCGTTACGTGTTTACTTTTTAATGGATATTGGGTCCAATATTAATTATTCATAAGGCCTTCGTCTTAACCGTTTATCATCTGAGGTCAATACTGAAGATTCAAATATTGTTCAGCTATTTTTTTACAATTTCGTGAGACTATCGGTCAAAAGTGAATGTGAATTTTTTCGAATATATATACTTATTATTCCAATATTTATGATATCCAAAGCGATGTGCTTTAAATAAAGAAATAAATATATACTTCTGGACAATCTTATACAAATCGACATAGCCTCAACTCTGTACTGTGCCTTTACCATGAGTTTACATGATCGTACTTGCTAGCGACTGCGTAAAAATTTGTATGGGAAAAAGTACAGCGCCTCTGGCAGTTGCGCAATAGAACTAAAAATCGGCATACTAAATCGTTTATGCAGTCGCTAGCGAGTACGTTCATGCAAACTCATGGTAAAGGCACTGGAATGACGATACGATAATATACGTATACATACATACTAATATAGATAAATATATACTTAAATGCATAGAAAATATCCATGGCTCAGGAACAATAATTTTTGCTCATCAAACAAATAAATGCCTTGACCGGGAATCGAACCCGGAACCTTCAGCTTCTTAGGCAGCGTCACTAAAGAGCCTAAAGAGGTCGTCTTTAATTACCTACATATTACGCCTGACACCTCTGCAACTTTATGGTTGCTGCCTGTGAAAAACCGATCTTAAACTGAACGCCTCTCCAGTGTTTCGCGTTTGGAGTCCCGAGGACTGTTTAAAAAGTCTCGGAAATCCCGGGATTTCCGGTACTTTTTCATACACAGCAGTCCCTGGGCTACAAATCCCGCCAGTGTTTTAATTCGATACTAGGTAAGTACGCGATACAATAAAATCAAAATTGAATGCGAAATTTATACTTAATGTCGACCCCGTGGTCGCAATAAGGTGTTAACGACGTAACTTCTCCATATTAATGACACATCATCTGGCGGGTGGCCCTTAGATTATACAGAATGAACAATTGAAAGGATTAAATGGGGACGGCTGAAACCATAGGATTAACTTAGGTCAATGTGTTATATATGCCGCCATAAGACGACGTCTGACGACCGGTTTTACCTAGTGGGTAGTGCACTTTCCTGTGAAGCTGACGGTCCTGGGTTCGAATCCCGGTCAGGGCAAATATTTGTGTGATGAGCATGAATATTTGTTTCTGAGTCTTGGATGTTTTCTATGTATTTAAGTATATATATCTATTAAATATATCGTCGTCTAGTACCCATAACACAAGCCTTCTTGAGCTTACTGTGGGGCTAGTTCGATTTGTGTAAGATTGTCCTCTATAATATTTATTATTTATTTATTTATTATTTATAAGATAATACGACTTGCGACTAGAACTAAAAATATGGAACTGCCTTTTGGGTAATTCTACTTTTTCATGACCAGTTTTCTATTACCAAAAAAAATCGATGATATACTGTATTGAATTAATGTATAAAAATAGGATTTCGGAATAGTACCTGAACTTAATAATCGGTATCGAATTGCGATTCCAAAAAATCACTTGCCTACTATGCTTAGCCTAATTTGAAAAAATACCGTCATAAAAAATAACATAAAAAACATTTCTTAAATTGGAAAGTTTTTTAAATACCTGTACATAATTTTAAAGGCCTATCCATAGACCAATGTGCATTGAAAAAAAAACATCCCCCGGTTACATGTATGGACTCACCATAATTCAATGAATAGCGTTTCATAGAATACACATTCCTACCGAATTTCATAAGTGTAGTGCTCATAGTCTCCGAGTAAATCGGCTGTGACATACGGACGGACGGACGAACGGACATGACGAAACTAAGAGTTCCTTTTTCATCATTTTGGCTATTGTAATATATAATTATTTTTAGCTTTGGAAAGAGGCCTTCGGTTACGACAATCGTTTAAAACTGTGTCTCAAACAGACTTGTGTTGTCAGTGTTGCCTGCATACCAGATTGGGTTTCCACTCGACTCGAGAATAAAACTATCTCGGCATTAATAAATCGTAGTCTTTTGATAACCTGTCGAAATTTGGTCTTATTTTGTCGTTACAGGTTCCAACATAATTTATTTGTTTCAGAATCGTACTCGACAAAACATTGTCAAACATGACGTGTGGGTTGTGATTGAGATAATTCAGAGCTGGCAACTAACATATAGACAGCTTATCTAATTACTTTTAATATTACACTATGGAACCATAAAAGGCTTAGGTTAGTAGGATCACTCTCGGGGATTATTCTATTACCATAGAAAATAATGTTATTTGGGTACTAACTTAACTAAACTTCTATTAAAGATAGGACACTTAACATTCGGACAGGCATTATGAAGCCATCCCAACATTGTGGCCCATAAACGAAGTTTACGAACTGACAACATCCAACTGCCCTTGATCGCAGCCGTAAAACGAGGGTAGCATGAAATTGCTCAGTTACCTTTCGGTCTATCAAACGCGCCAGTTAAAATGCTCCCCATGTGTGTAGTTTTCCCTAAGGACGCCCGGGGTCCGTTTTGATACCGAATCCCAAGTTTAACGTAGACACTAACGGGCGGTTGCACCAACATACGATCACAGGCCAGTCATCGTCAAATATGGCGCCGGCAACTGTCATCCCCTAGAAACTTGTCAAACTTTCCATACCATCAGATTTTAACGAACACCGCTTACGATTACAGACAGTTTGGTGCAACCCACCGAAGGGTCAGTTGCGCCAACATATGATCACAGGCCGGTCATCGTCAAATATGGCGCCGGCAGCTGTCATCCCATAGAAACTTGTCAAACTTTTCATACAATCAGATTTTAACGAACACCGCTTACGATTACAGACAGTTTGGTGCAACCCACCCTAAGGGTCAGTTTGGTGCAACCCATCCGAAGGGTCAGTTGCACCAATATATGAACACAGGCCGGTCATCGTCAAATATGGCGCCGGCAGCTGTCATCCCATAGAAACTTGTCAAACTTTTCATACAATCAGATTTTAACGAACACCGCTTACGATTACAGACAGTTTGGTGCAACCCACCCGAAGGGTCGGTTGCACCAACATACGATCACAGGCCGGTCATCGTCAAATATGGCGCCGGCAGCTGTCATCCCATAGAAACTTGATACAATCAGATTTTAACGAACACCGCTTACGGTTACCGACAGTTTGGTGCAACCCACCCTAAGGGTCAGTTGCATCGACATACGATCACAGGTCGGTCATCGTCAAATACGGTGCCGGCAGCTGTCATCCCATAGAAACTTGTCAATCTTTTCATACAAGCAGATTTTAACGAACACCGCTTACGATTACAGACGGCTTGGACCACCCTAAGACACAATTTTTTACGAAATCGACTGCTATCGGACCTTCCAATCCAGAAGCAAAACTAGACCTTGTATCTACTGTGTTTATTACGTATTGAAGAAACACACGATTAATGTTACACATATTTTATTATTTAAACCATAGTATATAAGTACCTAGTTTATAGATATTGCATATTTTACACAATATATACTCCTCGATAGTAAATCTACCAAAACATATTTGGATATCAGTAATCAGAGTATAGCCTCTTATAAATCATGCAAACCGCTTTTAAAAAAATATAATATACTACCTTTACCTTGCTTGTATATTCTGGAAATCTGTATGTTTGTAAAGAGACATATGTATTTATTTAAAAAAGCTGGAACAAATTCTACCAGAAACCAACGGAACCCTGAGCGTTTGGTTCATAAGTATGTTCCAAGGACAACTCTATATTCAAATCACTGCTTTGTCATGTGCATGAAAGTTTACAATAAGTTACCGAAATGTATACAAGAGCTACCTTTACATAAATTCAAATATGCATTAATTAAGCTTTTAACTGAAAATAATTACTATAGTGTGAAGGATTTTCTGGCTCAAAATATTCATTAATAACATTTTCAAAAATATTTGCATGCTAGTATATAATACAAATAGCAGGATAAGCTACCTATTGTCACATACCACCTAAGGACAAAAATGTACCTACTTATTCTATGCAAATAAACTCTATTCTATTCTATTCTAAAGAATGAGGGCTATCGTTTTTGTGCTCACCGTTGGCGCCACTCTCGAGTAAGGTCCAGCTGTCAAAAAATATAATTGGTTATTATGGGCATGAGAACGAAGTTTGCATTTAAATCATGTTTAAAACCTTAAAACCGTACCGTAAAAATATCGCACAGCCCGCATGAAAAAGGAGGAAATAAGTTTCTGAAAGACAAAACTGTCTCAAAGCACTGCCAGTCATTCACCCGTAACTCATATTTGCCATAATCAAGCTCAGGTATTGCAAAATAGTCACCATATTGTTCCAATTAGATATTAACCCGCGTACCGCAACCACAAAGAGTGACATTGACATTTCGGAGACCTCGCGCTACACTAGCGCCTCTAGCGGCGAATTCATACGCGATAGCATTGTGTTAACAGATTATGACATGCATAAATAGTGGTGTAGTAAATTTTTAGTTACAAAACCCGATATTACTTATGAGACACTTCAGTATTATATCCAATAAAAATCAGAATGATCGATACCAACCCTATCCATATCCTTAAACATAGGAACATCTTTTCCTAGGTTGACAGGTACAGAATGCTTATGGGATTAAGTCCGCCTTTTATACGATAAGTTTTACTTTACACAATAAAGATTAAACAAAAATGTCGCAGTAACTAAATGCATATTTCCGTAACATTTAATCTCACTGGGAAGGCATATGAAGCTGATCTGCCGGCAGTCTCCATAAATGCACGTAAAGTGCATTCCACGGAGTCACGTGTGTATTTATTTCCAAGGTAAGTCACCTTCCTGGTTTGTCGGGGAGGAGGTGGCATAACATGAGAATAATCAAAATCAAAATCAAACATTTATTCTGCAAATAGGCCACAAGGGCACTTTTACATGTCAAAATATTAATTTACAATTTAAGAAAGTCTGACTATAATAAGTAATACATTTTTCATGTCAAAATATTAATTTACAGTTCAAAAAAGAATAGTAATTTCGAGTTTACAATTATAACAAAATTAATGTCATACAGTGAAGATAAACTTGCAAAGTTATCTATTACAAATATTACAACATCTGTAAAGTTAGCGATGTATAAGGTTTCAAGATTAAACAAGGAGTATAATGAAAATAATATAATATCCCAGAGATGTACATGGTCTCTGAGCGTCAAAATTAAGATTAATTTAATATTGTTCGAGATGTATATGGTCTCTATGGATGGATAATAAAAACGAATCCACAACAGGATGATGTCTCTCGTCAATCTCCTATAAAAAGACACTAGTATTAACGTAGTCACTATGTCCTAGCAAGCATGAACAGACCGGACTCCACAAACAGCACCCGATCACCAGTATGACATGTATCTCATCCATCGCAATAATAATGCCATCTGTCATTTGTTTTAAACCTGACTGTGGCTTTATTGGCCGGGCCTAATAAAGCGATAGGAGTGCGCGGTTGGAGAGTGACCTAGAGAAACCTCCGACACGACCACGCGGGCAGTTTTAACACTGGAATACCTTAAGAGTTTGCGCTCCAAAGAGGTTGGTTGAGCGGCTTCAACCAAATCTGAGCTGTGAGTTGAATCGAGCTACTGGAAGTTTTGTCGCTGGTTCATTAAATCTAGCCTAGTTGAGAAGAGTCCAGCAAGAAACTCACCTAGGTCCGGCCTGGGTTGGGCTGACTCTACCCGGTATGCGGTGGTAACGGGTATCCGCTCCGCCAAGTCAGGGAGTCACCTGATACGGTAAATCCGTGCAATGTGTACGTTAATGCACCACAAAACACGTTTTTTAAATTAAGTCGTACCTATTTAAGTTTTCTAAATGAAATAATGAAATAAATGAACTTTATTCTGCAAGTAGACCGCAATGGCACTTTTACAAGTCAAAAACTACTAGCGGTTCTCAAGAGACCACTGCCGAGAAGAAACGCCGAAAGAAACTCGACAGTCAGTCGTTTCTCATACTTTACTTCTTGTGTTAGCGGAACGTGGTATTGTGGGACCCATTCGGTGGCTACTTTGGCCCAACCAGTTTCGGAACGCAGCTCCGTGTTCCTGATCCGGTCAATTCTACGGACTCCAACTATGCTGCGTTCCATTTCTTGCTGGCAAACCTTGAGTCGAGATTTTTGGGCTTCGGTTAATTACCAAGTTTGGGCGCCATAGGTTAGGATAGACAGAATGCACATGTCAACGAGCTTGCGCTTCAGTGTCAAAGGAAGGTTGCCCTTAATAAGCGCCTTCATGGACCAGAAGCTGAGTTTCTTGCTGGACTCTTCTCAGCTAGGCTTGGTTTAGTGAACCAGCGACAAAACTCCCAGTAGCTCGATTCCACTCACACCTCAGATTCGGTTGAAACCGCTCAACCAATTTCACTGGAGCACAAACTCTTAGAGTATTCCAGCGTTCCAAAACACACGCGTGGTCGTGCCGGAGGGTTTCTCCTGGATTTTCCCCAAGCTACTCTCCAACCGCGCAATCCTATCGCTTTATTGGGCCTGGCCTATAAAGTCACAGCCAGGTTCAAAAAAAAAAGGCCAGAAGCTCTTCCAGACGTTTTCGATGCGTCGATTGATTTGATTCGATTTCTTTTAAGCACATTAAGAAGAAAAAAGAACTACAACGCCATATGGCTTCTGTACAGGAGTCATTTGAGGGTGCAACAGTGTACTGGACTAACAGTAGGATAATGTGGAGTGGCGCTTTGACTTTGATTACTTACCAATCGATAAATTGAATAATCTCTTTGCCGGAATTCAGTTTCGGATGAGACAATAATACAATTTAGTTGCAGTGCACGAGCATTCCGGAATGCTTTCCAGAATGTCACTAAACGCCGAATGGCTAAGCAACAGCGTCAACTTTGTAAGGTGTGTCGGTAATTTTCAACAAAAGTGTTGTTTGAGAGAGGTAGGGTGGTAGCTCACATTTGGTCATGCTCTACTGGTTCTCCAATACGTCCCAATCAATGCTCGACAAAACATAAGAGGCCTTATAAGTTTTAAAATGTTTTGATTTCATATTATGAGAAAAGTATTGATAATACCATTAAAGTGATTAAAGTATAGCATAATTTTATAAAAGTTTTAGATAGTAACATGGCCATTTTTTGATTTTATTGTCTGTATTAGAATTTAACCGGAAAAACACATTTTTTAGCTTGAAAATGGTCGATTTGGAGTGATGTTTCAAACGATATTTCTTAAAGAAAATTTTTTAGAAAAAAATTATGACATTAGGTCGCAATAGTCCTTTTCTGGATAGTAACATTGATAAAATGTCAAGATATGTGTCATTTTAATCAGAAAATCATCTAAATAGCTGAGCATTTTTTAACTAATAATGACCCTTAATGCTTCTTAGTTGACACCCTATTGATCGCTTCTGTCGTCATGACAGATGATTGGAAACAGGGATCGTTCGTACCGGTATTCTTACTACCGGTTTTAAATAAGGTGTAACCGGTTATAAATGCATTTCGCTATTTATATCGCCAAAGCTCTGATTAGCGGTATAATCAAAACCGGTATTCAAATATATTAGCGGTTTCGCCAATTGACAACAATACCTCTATTTGACACGTTACCCAATAAAAACATTACCGGTAATAGCTGTCAGTGTCAATATACTCGATTATTTGTTTCTGCAAAATGGCGTATTGGAAATGGTAGGTATTTACACCTATTTGCTGCGGTTTAGTAGTAATGTTTAATTGACATCTGACCTTTCAAGTGCAATAAATACAGGTATTTAATATCGTAAATAGTCTATACATAGAGGTGTGGCGTCACTCCTGCCAACTGTCAAATCTGACATGTTCTGCATCGCGCTATCGAAGTTTCTTAAGTCAGTTGCATAAATATAACTCCCAACCAACTCTCATTGGACTTCGGTCCCTGAGATATCTCTCTATTGTCGTTTCTTCCTGTGTCTCCTATCTATTGTATATATGTATATAATATGTATCGATACGCCCTTTCTTTTATATATCCACCCTTGTATATTATCCTTTATAGGAGCACATCCCACTTTATCCACAGAGGTATAGATAAAAGCGGAATGACAACGATACCTCTAAAGCCTCTAATTAGAATACAAGTATTATTTTATTAGCGATTATAGTTTTCACGGAGCTATAACAACTCAAAAATCGTCAAATATCGATGAATGCAGCCCCTTAAGAGCGCTTTAATAAAATGTAGTGGGTCCACTAGCGCCACTCGTAAATATTGTAATTATTTAAATTTAACGATATATAACTAAAAAAGGGGGCCGCTATGTACTGTAGTTTGTAATTAAGTACTTTTTGAATCCATCAAACTAGTTTTTACGTTGCTGGATTCGTCAATCTATGAGCTCAAAATTAAAACGGCCGTTATAAAAGCATAAAATGGCCGAATTGGGATTATCAATACTTTTGACATAATTTAAGTAACTTTGTATAATTTGTACGGTATTTTAAATATAATGTGATATTAATTCACGATAAAGCCCACGGGTAGTACACGATCACCGCAACTACGGGATCGCATTACGCATGCATGAGCCACGAAAATAACCGGACCAATTTACTCAAACTGGTTTACATTTAAATAAGGGGTACAGTTAATGGCGTTATGTAAGAGTGGACCGGTGATTAAAGCAATTTATTGGATGATTAAAATAGTTTATATGAACCTACGCAATAGAGTATAGTGGAGCATAACAAAACTTGGTCTGAAAAACATCGAGCAGGATTTGATTTTGACCTCGATTTTGATTTTGAATTAGGGGCCGGGCGGCAGTTGCACAATTTCGGTTGGCTATAACGACCAGCTGCGAGTGCCAGAATCTTCCAGGTTCAAATCCTGCTCGGTGTCTAAGTTATTCTATTTTTCCTTTATTTCCAATTTTGTAGTTTGCGTTAGCGTTACTATTTAATACAAAATTTAAACTTGGTTTGTTCTGTTATCTTACAGGTGTAAATCACGTGAGACACTAGCGCTGCCCTTCCTAGTTCATTTTAGGGCGGGATATATACTTGAAACTCTTGAAAGAAAGAAAGAAAGAAATAAATATTTATTTGGTGTTAAATCATTAGAATCATTACACAATAATAAAGTACATGAAATAAGATGCAATAGACACTAAATTAAGTATGAGTTATGAACTCCAAAAAGGATACCACTCAGCATATGTCAATAGCAATATATGCTAAGGCGCTGGTTTTCAGGGCACCCTAAGAGAAATACAAAGATAATCTTAACTAACAATACATCTTAACTAGACTAGCCAGCTTAACTTAATGATGGAGAAGAATTAAGGAGAGATCGCTGGTCAATGATTTCGAATATAAGTGTTATGGAAATTAGATAAAAATTTGGTTAAACTAAAATATGTAAATGACAGGACCACGACAGTACCAGTAGGTATTGTCATACCTACTGATACTTAGTATGTCAATCTTAGGATGAGATGTCAATTATGCGGTGTCTATCGTTCTCGTATACGTCTTACAAGCCACTTTCGTAAGTGCCACAACTCTGATATGAACGGAATTATTGTTTTTAATATTATTTGTTTGTATTCACATGCCTTTTTTACCAATAGAAACGGGAGTATTATGAAAACCATAAAAACCACATAATTTAATAAGAGAACAATGGTTGGAACTCACTTGGAAAGTCACTATTTGCGACATGTTTCGGACTACAATTGGAGTCCTTCATCAGGTTGAGTGTTATCAAGGCAACCGACCGCGCAACACTCCCCTCTCTCCTCACTCCCTGTTGCCTTGATAACACTCAACCTGATGAAGGATTCCAATTGTAGTCCGAAACATGTCGCAAATAGTGACTTTCCAAGTGAGTTCCAACCGTTGTTCTCTTATTAAGTGTAAATATGTCTCACGTTAGTGTAAATTTATGAACCACATAATTATATTGTTTTCAGACTTTTTCAATCATAATATTACAGTGTAGGGTACAATAGTTTATTTCATCCTATATGTACGATTGTATACAACATTAGTTCATGTTGGGTCGCTACGTTGTTTGGGACGATATGGTTCAGTACCTTTATTGTACTAAAAAACGCGATGATTTTTCATATTTCCATAATTTCATAGCAGGTTCTTTTATAGTTATAACTGCATAATGCCATCCACCACGTTAATGTATTGCATTATAACCTGCCAACATATCGTGTGTGATATCAGAACATGGAATTAGTAGTACAGTCAATGTATGCACGAATTACATTAAGATTTTGACTTATAATAATGCCATTGAAGTTAATAATCTGTCTTTTGCAAGTAGCGAAGTGAATATTTATTTTTAGGCGGGGTCGTCCACCGCGCGATCGCGACAACAGTGACACATATAGTCCCTATTCGTCCCGGTACCGCCGCACACCGGGTAGAGTCAGTCCGACCCAGCCCGGGCCTAGCTGAGTTTCTTGCTGGACTCTTCTCAGCTAGGCCAGGTTTAGTGAACCAGCGACAAAACTCCCAGTAGCTCGATTCTACTCACACCTCAGATTCGGTTGAAACCGCTCAACCAATCTCACTGGAGCGCAAACTCTTAGAGTATTCCAGTGTTCCAAACCACACGCGTGGTCGTGCCGGAGGTTTTCCCCTGGATTTTCCCCAGGCTACTCTCCAACCGCGCACTCCTATCGCTTTATTGGGCCCGGCCTATAAAGCCACAGTCAGGTTCAAAAAAAATATTTAATCTTTATTGCACAAAAGTAAAACTCATCATAAAAAAGGCGGACTTAATGTCATAAGCATTCTCTACCAGTCAACCTTAGGGCAAAGCAGACAAATGTTAATGGTATTTATATTTGTAAGTTTACAGATGTACTTGAAAAAAATTCTAAAATAACAATACAATACAATGCAAATACTATTAAATAACATTTGCTTTTCTATCTAACAACATAACATTGGCTCGGTTTCCACACATTGACATTATTATTTAGTAAAATGAAAATCAAAATCAAACATTTATTCTGCAAATAGGCCATAAGGGCACTTTTTCATGTCAAAATATTAATTTACAGTTCAAGAAGGAATAATAATTTCGAGTTTACAATTATAACAAAATTAATGTCATACAGTGAAGATAAACTTGCAAAGTTATCTATTACAAATATTACAACATCAGTAAAGTTAAAAATGTATAACGTCTCAAGATTAAACAAGGAGTATAATGAAATTAATATAATATCCCAGAGATGTACATGGTCTCTGAGCGTCAAAATTAAAATTAATTTAATACTGTTAGAGATGTATATGATCTCTAAGTCACTGATAATAAAAACGAATCCACAACAGGATGATGTCTCTCGTCAATCCCCTATAAAAGACACTAGTATTAACGTAGTCACTATGTCCTAGCAAGCATGAACAGACCGGACTCCACAAACAGCACCCGATCACGAGTATGACGCGTATCTCAACCATCACGTAAACGGGGCTTAATCGCGTACAATTGGGAAACTCGGGTTTTTGTATGTAGTGGTCCATATTATATTTTTTATTGATTGTTTTTCTTTGACTTATTAGAGTTCAAAACTGTTGCCGGTTTTTTTTATTTAGCATCGTTGTAAAGAAATATTTTCTGAATTTTATTTGGCATACCACACGTTTTGAGGGATTAATAGGATCGTGCCTTGGTCTGCCAAGAAACAATTAAAACATCAATTGAACAGCTGACAGATGTCAAATGTGCCAGTTACATCTATTAAGCCGTCGTCTCCCGGCGAAAAAAACAAACAATAGCATTTTTTGTTATGATCCATGGGATCCCAGGGACCGGTAGACGAGGGGTTTGTACAAAATCATATATGTAACTGCCACATTTGACATCTGTCAGCTGTCAAACTGATGTTTTTTTGTTTAGTTCTCAATTTAATTTGTTATCACCTTTTCGAGATTTGCCCGTTATTTCGTATGTATCAAAACATCAACAAGATTAAATAAATAAATATTAATTTTGAGTTTCGTTAGTTGTTAGTTGCACCTCCAACAAATATTTCTGTTTCGCCTTAAGAGGTTTGGTAGAGAATGCCATGCGGCATTAAGTCCGCCTTTTGTACGATAAGGTTTCTTTTGTGCAATAAAGATTAAATAAATAAAATAAATATCACAACATCCTTGGTCGCGAGCCGCCATCGATAAAACTTCACATTTGATTTATGAGCCCCCTTTTTGAAGAAAATCTCAACAGCGCGATGTAGGATCCACTCGGATGGATCAGCGCCATCTAACATGGCATCTTTACATTAATTCATCTACAATTCAGAAAATCTCAGCAGCGCGATGTAGGTACGATCCATTCGGACGGTTCAGCGCCATCTATCATGACACCTTTACATTAATTCATCTACAATTCAACACAGGTTCTTTTATTTTCATAATTTTAGGAAGAGCGTCTTCTAGTTTGTCACATTAATTCCATGTTTTTCAATACAATGAGTCAATGGACTGTGTTAACAATACACCATACAGGCATACATGTATAGTTACATTGTCTGCCGCATCTCAATAGATACATGCCTATTATTTTCTTTATAAATTGTAGCGAAGCGGTAAAACACGCGGCTTCAATCGGGACATGGATTGAAAGTGGTGGGTAGAAAATTTGCGTAGTTCCAAAAAAAATCAAAAGAATAGCTTTAAAGGCCTTATAAGTTTTACAGAGATTTCAAATTATGACGAAAGTATTGATAATACCAATAAATTAATTAAAAGCTACTATGATTTTATTAAAATTTTAGATAGTAACATAGCCATTTTTTGATTTTATTGTGTGTGGTATAATTTAAGAGAATAAAACTAGTTTTTAACTTGAAAATGGTCAATTTAGAGTGATATTTGAAACGATATTTCTTAATGAAAAATCCAAAAAATACTTTAAAAGTTTATAATAAGGTCGCAATAGATAGTAACATCGAGAAAATGTCAAGATACGTGTCAATTCAAATGATCTAAATAGATGAGCGCTTTTTAACTGATAAAGACTCTTAACTCAGAAACTATTTGATCTACAGAAACAACTCTAGTCTCACATTGTAACAAATTTAGTCTACTTTAAAAATGTCCTAAGAAGGTACTATCATTAACTAATCGTTTAGGGTTATGATCGATTTTTTGACAAAGTTGCGTTAGGCGCATGCCACAAACTTTTTAAAAAATAAATAAATAAATATAAATATTAGAGGACAATCTTACACAAATCGAACTAGCCCCACAATAAGCTCAAGAAGGCTTGTGTTATGGGTACTAGACAACGATATATTTAATACATATAAATACTTAAATACATTAGAAAACATCCAAGACTCAGAAACAAATATTCATGCTCATCACACAAATATTTGCCCTGACCGGGATTCGAACCCAGGGCCGTCAGCTTCACAGGCAGTTGCACTACCCACTAGGCTAAACCGGTCGTCAAACTTGGATTATTTATTGAGCCAACATCATAATCAAATCTGCAAAAAATCAGAACCGGATTTGACCCAAAAATGATACGTTGTCAGACTTGTCAATGTCACAGCCACTGTATTTAGTTCAATAATAGTAGTGTTGATAATAATAGTAGTGTTGCCTACGCCAAATCTTGAAATTAGGTAGCGGACCCAGGGCATCCTTCAGGATGCAACTTTACCGGGATAATGCTAGGATGATGTAGAGTAGTGTTGATAATTAAATGATAAATAACAAAAAAATACCCAAACGATTCCTAGTCACGAGCGAAACATTATTCATCATTACATAGTATAAAACAAAGTCGCTTTCTCTGTCCCTATATCCCTATATCCCTATGTATACTTAAATCTTTAAAACTACGCAACGGATTTTGATGCGGTTCTTTTTAATAGATAGTGACTCAAGGGGAAGGTTTATATGTATAATACATGCATCAGCATTGCACCCGTGCAGAAATGAACATATACCGCTGCAAAACATTTCATTATTAACATCAGAGCTGACAGGTAAACAAGTCATTTTGTCTGTCAAAAATCAAAACATTTATTCTGCAAAAAGGGCACTTTTACAAGTCAAAATCTATCTTAGTCAATTAAAATTAATACAATAATCATAATGTCATGGTTCCATATAAATAAACCAGAATAATAGCTCCCTCTTGACAATTTAAATATTATGCATTGATTTTAATATTATAGAAACGTTAAAATTTGATGTGGGACACCTAAAAGCTTTCCGCAGATGGTTTAAAACAGATGGATTCGTTTAAGAGAGATTTTTTATGAAGCATTTGGTTTAAAAGGTTCATATCGTTTTAAATGTAGTGGTTGAAAAATCTTTTTAACCTGTAATCGTTGATGGCTTGTATCTTTATACAAATTTTTCTACTCCTGTACTTTTTTCGCGACTTACGCAATCATGAACTCTAATATAAATACATACTTTATTTATTCTGTAAAAAGTCTATCTAGTTAATTGCCCAAAAACACACTCCTTATCCTACTTTAACGAAAACTTAAAGCAGAGTTGGGTGCCACAGACTACTACAAGTACTATGTTTAGTAGTCATTCTTTGGTACGTTCAAGTGAAACTTTTATAGTTAAAATCAGCTGCCAACTTAACGCAACTTTGCTATAATTTTTATGTATTAATTAATGCATAATATATTATTTCCTAATATAAATAAATACATTTAACATCTTTTTTGTGTTGTTTAACGAGTTTTATATATTATTGGATATATTTATGAAAACGAAACAGTTAAGATTCGATCCGGATTTGAATTCGTTTAGGTCGGATACCAAGTCTAGCAAATTAAAAAAAAAACAAACCGTAAACAAGTGTCATATTTTTAGTTTCCCACCAAATTCCTAGTTAAAAACGAAAACATTCAAGCAGATAAATGATTACGTTATTTAAATCAAACGATTTTTTTTTGTGTTCATGAAGAAAATGTGTAGGTACGTTGATTCTTTTAAAAATCCACAAAGAAGTGATATAGCATTACTGAATAAATTGCATAGGTAAGTTGCACAATTTCTAAGGGAAAATATGGCGCATGAAAAGTCTGAAAAATACTTACTTTTTATTTGAAATGAGTCGTAGAAAAAGTATTGTATGCAATGGTGTATAACTAGTATAGAAAGGCTCGTGGTGTCTATACTTGCGCAACCCACACCACTTGCCTTTTTATACCCTTCTTATACACCAGTTGCATAATATACTATTAAATGCAACAGTTACTCTGTCTGTGTATTTTTGTATATGTTTGTCACCTTTTGGCGCTTAAATTCCTGAACCGATTTAGCTCAAATTTGATGGGGCCGTTGCTTGAGCAAGGACAAATAAAAGATTACACTTTGTATCGAATGTCCGTACAAGTTGACATATTTTAATTTATCCTCATTGTATTCTAAGTTCCCGTAAATTTTCCGATATACCCGGTCTGTATTCACTACAAATAATATGTATGTTACAACCTCAGATTTGGTTGAAACCGCTTAACCAATCTCACTGAAGCGCAAACTCTTACCCCCGTATTCATAAAACTTAACAAACCTCTGCTAACTAAAAAGTTCTTTGTCCCATTCTCACACACGTCAATGTCAAAGTGACAGATAAGGACAAACGAACTTTAGCGGCTAGTTAACTAATATAGGTTTGACAGACGTTTATGAATAAGGGGGTTTGAGTAAGTATTCCAGTGTTTAAACCGCCCGCGTGGTCATGTCGGAGGTTCCCCCTGGATTTTCTGCATGGTTGGAGACCGCGCACTCCTATCGCTTTATTGATGGGCCCGGCCTATAAAGCCACAGTCAGGTTCAAAAAAGTATGTATGTAGGGACTTTATTGTACACAACAACAGGAACAATATATTATCCATATCACATAATATTCAAGGTACCTACAAATGCGAACTTATCCTTGTGACGATACGATAATCATATATATTTCATTTCTCCACTACCCAAAGGTTGTCTGGAAGAGATCGCTCTTTAGCGATAAGACCGCCTGTTGTTCTGCCTCTGTCTCCCTGTATCTATGTTTTTTTTGTTTTTTATGTGCTATTTTATTATGTGAGGTGTGCAATAAAGAGTATTTGTATTGTATTGTATAATCATAATATATGTTGTACTATTGGGGTATCTCATAAGTAATATCGGTTCGACAACTTTTATATGTCGTATCTAATGATTTTAAATGGCGATGTATAGTGTCTTTAAAAGGTCCAAGTGAGACCGATAATTGACGAGCTGGTACTGGGTTGGTTTTCAACGGCTTCCTTTGTAGCTTCAATATACATCGAGAGGGCGGTCGATCTTCAAGGGTCAACCAACGCTGTGCCATTCGTTCATTTAACAAGTCTCCCCTTCAATTTCATGCGATTTTCTTGCTGCCGCGGCTGCTTTATTTTTTTTCCAATAATGTCTCAACAATACACGAATTTCGTATTTGTCGCCGTCCATACTTTTTACTATCAAAACGTGTTACGCCGTCAATTAACAAAGATAGTATGACTAAAATAAAGTACAATAATTACATTCTCTATAGAACTAGAGAGCAGTCTTAACAAATTACGACATACGTAAATATTGGTCTAGTAAATTTTTAGTTACGAAACCCGACATTACTTGGATGCTGCAGCGTCCACTTGTGAGACACCTTTAGTAATGTAAACCTCAAAATGCGACCCTAAACATGAACGATCCCGCAATTTTTTCACTCATATTTTTGTAACAAAACTTTTAAACGGCATTCAGAGCGTGGCACGTGGTTGCGCATATTTCTATACGTTAATTTAGCGATGCACTGTCGCATTATGCGGCAGATGCGTTCTGCAATAGCTGGGGCATGCATTGCATAAAACTGAGGCGATATTCTAGTTCAAGTTAAATTGAAACGTTATATTAATTTTGGAAATTACACTCGGTATCGCTGAGAGCGCGCGCGGTATGCGAGGTTAAGCAACAACGGCCCAGGTCAGTTATTGGATGGGTGACCGCTTTGAGTGGTTATTAACTGAGCGCTCCCGTGCTTTGGAAGGCACGTTAAGCCGGTGATCCGGGCTGCTGTCTATGATAGCAGTCGTTAAGCCAAGTTAGAGGCCTTCGGGCGGCTCGAGAACTTCTAACAGTCATGTTGCCCACTCACTTGACAAACCTAATTCCAATAAGGTCTGGTTTTCCCTCGGATTGGAAGGTCATATGGCAGTCGCTTCGTAAAAACTAGTGCCTACGCCAACTCTTGGGATTAGGTAGCGGACCCCGGGCATCCCTTAGGATGCAACTGTACCGGGATAACTCTAGGATGATGATAACACTCTCGGTATTGCTCTTTGTGGCCGAGCGGATAACCACTGTGCCACAGAATATATATACTACTTATAAATTGTATTACATTACTGCAGAGACCGCGAAATAGGGGACTGTCGGCCACGTATCTCTAGATAGCCTCGTTAACACTCAGCCATCCCTGTTCGCTCCAAGGCTTGTATACTGCTTCTCAAAAAATGATAATTATAAGAAAACTCTGAATGAAACGGGATAGCGGCAACAGAAACAAATACATCATAAGTAACAATTTCGACTGTCTGAATATCACGTTCCATGAGATACAGCCTAGTGACAGACCGACAGACAGACGGACTAACAGCGACGTCTTAATAATGAGGTCCCGTTTTATTTATTTTTATTTTATTTCATAGGAAAACTTACAGCTAAAGTAACAAAGTAGGGCACGACATAGAAACAGTAAGCCAATTACAAGTTTCCACAGGTAGAAATCTGCGTAAAGTACACGACGTGCGAAATCACAAAAATAATAATACCTATTAGGTATAAATAAATAAATAAATAATAATAAATAAATAAATAAATATTAGAGGACAATCTTACACAAATCGAACTAGCCCCACAGTAAGCTCAAGAAGGCTTGTGTAATGGGTACTAGACGACGATATATTTAATAGATATAAATTACTTAAATACATAGAAAACATCCAAGATTCAGAAACAAATATTCATGCTCATCACACAAATATTTGCCCTGACCGGGATTCGAACCCAGGACCGTCAGCTTCACAGGCAGGTGCACTACCCACTAGGCTAAACCGGTCGTCAAAAGGTATGCTTATAATTATGCAGCTCGACAGCGAGAATGAGTTTAAACAGTGAAGAAGAACAACAAAAGAGAAAGAGACAAGTTAAAATTACATAAGTGTTAACAGTGGGAGAAATCTTGGCTCATTAGTTTGCGTATTGAACTAAAGCCACTAGGTAGAACTAACCATTGGGTACGGAACGCTAAAAAAGGTGCGACTTTACGGTGAAGGAATATATTTCACCAAGCTGACACATGTACGTATTTGATATATGTAGGCTGACAAATCGACAATTTTCATGTGAAAACTGTTTCACCAACTACAATTGTAATGTTTGTTGATAATTGTCGCGCCCGTCAGCTTTGGTGAAATAGGGGACTGATCTAAACCCATAAAAATCTATTTTTCCGCCTGTATTGGAAGGTCAGATGGCAGTAACTTTCATAAAACTAGATTAGGTGTCAAAGTGGACCCCGAACTCCTTAGGCCGCAACCGGGAAAACACTATAAGGTCGATGAATCTTAATTAAAACCTTGCAAAACACCCAGTAGCTCGATTCCACTCACACCTCAGATTCGGTTGAAACCGCTCAACCAATCTCACTGGAGCGCAAACTCTTATAGTATTCCAGTGTTCCAAACCACACGCGTGGTCGTGCCGGAGGTTTTCCCCTGGATTTTCCCCAGGCTACTCTCCAACCGCGCACTCCTATCGCTTTATTGGGCCCGGCCTATAAAGCCACAGTCAGGTTAAAAAAAAACATGTCATTTTTCGCATTTATAAAATAAACATTTATTTTTAAGTCAATTCCTCGCCCGACTGCTCCATTGTTTCAAAATGGCCGCAAAACCCAACGAATAATGCACCACGAAAACGCCAGACATGTTCGCTCTAGTTTTTCATCACGCAATGGTTTTCAGCATTTTAAAAGTTGATTTAAATACGGGTTTTGTTTCGTTTTTCCGCTTTGTGAAGCCGAGTACGTGGACGTCGTGCGGAATGATTTATATGAGTATTAAGAGGCCTTATAAGTTTTAAAATGATTTGATTTCAAATACAAATACAAAATACAAATACAAACATTTATTCTGCAAATAGGCCACAAGGGCACTTTTACATGTCAAAAAAAATAGTTTACAATTTAAGAAAGTCTGACTATAATAAGTAATACATTTTTCATGTCAAAATATTAATTTACAGTTCACGAAGGAATAATAATTTCGAGTTTAACAATTATAACAAAATTAATGTCATACAGTGACGATAAACTTGCAAAGCTATCTATTACAAATATTAAGTTAGAGATGTATAAGGTCTCAAGATTAAACAAGGAGTGAAATTAATATATTATCCCAGAGATGTACATGGTCTCTGGGCGTCAAAATTAAAATTAATTTAATATTGTTAGAGATGTATATGGTCTCTAAGTCACTGATAATAAAAACGAATCCACAACAGGATGATGTCTCTCGTCAATCCCCTATAAAAGACACTAGTATTAACGTAGTCACTATGTCCTAGCAAGCATGAACAGACCGGACTCCACAAACAGCACCCGATCACGAGTATGACGTCTAATGAAGGTTACGCGTATGAATTCGCCGCTAGAGGCGCTACTGTAGCGGGAGGTCTCCGAAATATCAAATGTCACTCTTTGTCCTTGCGCTACGCGGGTTAATATACAATTAGAATAATATGGTGACTATTTTTCAATACCTGAGCTTGATTATGGCAAATATGAGTTACGGGTCAATCCCTGTCAGTGCTTTGAGACAGTTTTATTTTTCGGAAACTTATTTCCTCCTTTATTTCCGAACAAAACGGGACCGCGCTACAATGCGGGATGTTCGATATTTTTACGGTACGGTTTTAAAGTATTAAATATGATTTAAATGTAAACTTGGTTCTCATGCCCGTAATAACCAATAACAATTTTTGGCAGCTGGACCTTACTTGACAGTGGCGCCAACTGATGAGCATAAAACGATAGCCCTCATTATGCCAAAAGTATTGATAATAGCAATAAAGTTATTAAAGGCTACGGGTAAATACTGTTTCAAACATCACTCCAAATCGACAATTTTCAAGCTAAAAACTTGTTTTTTCCGCTTAAATTCTACTACACACAATAAAATCAAAAAATGGCTGTACTATCTAAAACATTAATAAAATCATAGTATCCTTTAATAACTTTATTGGTATCAACACTTTTGTCGTAATTTGAAATTAAAACATTTTAATACTTAAGGAAAAATGAGCAAATAAATCAATTGGTTTCCCCCCAGGCTGTTCGCGTGAATCAAAGGGCCCATTTTAATTATCAGCCATTTAATTGGGCCTGTTAGAATCTTTAAGGGCAAGTTACATTTCAAGGAAATGTTATTTCTAAGATCTATTACTAATATTCGAGTTGACGACCATTTTAGATTAATTGGTAGTGATCCTGTCTACGAAGCTGATACCGGGACCGACTTCCATTTGATTATTAAAACTGAGTCTTACCCCCTTAGGGTGGGTTGCACCAAACCGTCTGTAACCGTAAGCGGTGTTCGTCAAAATCTTATTCTATGGAAAGTTTGACAAGTTTCTATGGTATGACAGCTGCCGGCGCCATATTTGGGTCATTGTCAGTTGTAAAAACAAAAGTTGTCCACCCGGCGGTCAATAGTCAACGGCTTATGTACATGTAAGTCATATTTTTATTAGATGGATTTATAGTTACGGAAACACCGTTTATGCGGGTTACTAATGTTACTATACAAATTCAAAATTAAGCTTTTTGGCCCTTAACTTTTGATATGTCCACCGAAAAGACGCGAACCTAAATCTGACAATGACCAATGTAACAATGACCGGCCTGTGATCGTATGTTCGTGCAACCGACCCTTATTCACAAAATTTAATAAACCTCTGCTAACTAAAATGTTTTTGTCCCTTTCACACGGACATAGATGTCTAGGTGACAGATATTAACAAACAAACTTTAGAAGCTAGTTAACTAAAATAGTTTTGAGGGACCTTTATTAATAAGGGGGTATAAGTATATATTTAATAATTATGACATTACATCTTAATGAATACTTTCATAACTATGACATTAGATGTTGACGTTAAATTTTTCTCTTGACATTCAGATTTTATTCTAGAAACTGTCTAGATTATACTATGTTGTGTTTTTATTTTACATATTGACGATCTTTTTGTGAATTTATTATACTCTTTTGACATCATCACAGTAATTCATTTCTTTTTTTTAAATTTCATATGCATCAATAAATTGCTTTGAATAATTAGATTCAATTTATGTAATATATATAACTGATGATTCAAAAGTGCTTGTTGCTAGGCCTATTTGAATAAAGAATATTTTGAGTTTGAATTTGAGTTTATTAATTGACAATAAAACACGAAAATTGTGTTCTATTTAAAAAACATGACGAACGCTTTTAATTCATTGGATATTCTTCTTTAGCACCAATGTAATAAATATAATTTTTAATTAGAGATACACCTAATACGGGTTTCACAGAATACGAACATTCGGTTCAACTTACCGCCATCTGTTGTTCTAAAACAAATTAATTCAATGGTAAAAATTTTCTTCATTATCATTATCAAAGCGCATTGTCAATAAAATAAGTTAAAAATAAGAATATTGATTTCACAAGACACAGGAAATCGATTCACAAGACCTGGTGCAGAATATCTATGAAATTTATGACGGTTTCATACATTTTCCGTGCCAGTTTTTGTAAATTGACCTATATTACTTTCTTTTCGGTTAATTTTCGGCAGCTGAACCGAATAAATCGGCCGAATACCGAACATTCAAAAACATTCCGAATATGTCGAATACCGAATAAATATCGGCGCATTTCTAGTGTCTACTACATGCACACTGTCACACACAGTCTACATGTCTGTCATGTCTGTGTCTACATGTGCACTGTGTCTAAAAATCGTATGTTTGTAATACGAGTAGAAACTCATTACATGGCCTTAAAGTAGACTTTCCAATGGAGAAGAGCATGTGTCAGTGTCGGACTCAAAGGTACTAATGTATTTGTGTACATTCCAAAGTTGCGCCATGTGAACAGCCCTTTAAGAAACCATAATTGGATAGTCTATTTGTACTGATGTGCATTTGTGTACATTCCAAAGTCGCGCCATGTTAACAGCCCTTTAAAAAAACCGTAATTGAATAGTCTAATTGTACTGATGTACATTTGTGTACAATCCAAAGTCGCGCCATGTGAACAACCCTTTAAAAAACCGTAATTGAATAGTCTACTTGTACTGATGTACATTTGTGTACGTTCCAAAGTCGCGTCATGTAAATAGCCCTATAAAAAACCGTAATTGGATAGTGTAATTGTACTGATGTATATTTGTGTACATTCCAAAGTCGCGCCATGTGAACAGCCCTTTAAAAACCGTAATTGAATAGTCTAATTGTACTGATGTACATTTGTGTATATTCCAAAGTCGCGCCATGTAAACAGTCCTTTAAAAAAACCGTAATTGAATAGTCTAATTGTACTGATGTACATTTGTGTACATTCCAAAGTCGCGCCATGTGAACAGCCCTTTAAAAAACCGTAATTGAATAGTCTAATTGTACTGATGTACATTTGTGTACATTCCATAGTCGCGCCATGTGAACATCCCTTTAAAAAAACGTAATTGAATAGTCTAATTGTACTGATGTACATTTGTGTACATTCCAAAGTCGCGCCATGTGAACAGCCCTTTAAAAACCCGTAATTGAATAGTCTAATTGTACTGATGTCCATTTGTGTACATTTCAAAGTCTCGCCATGTAAACAGCCCTTTAAAAAACCGTAATTGAATAGTCTAATTGTACTGATGTACATTTGTGTACATTTCAAAGTCGCGCCGTGTGAACAGCCCTTTAAAAAAACGTAATTGGAGAGTCTAATTGTACTGATGTACATTTGTGTACGTTCCAAAGTCGCGTCATGTAAATAGCCCTATAAAAAAACTGTAATTGGATAGTCTAATTGTACTGATGTACATTTGTGTAGATTCCAAAGTCGCGCCATGTGAACAGCCCTTAAAAACCGTAATTGGATGGTCTAATTGTACTGATGTACATTTGTGTACATTCCAAAGTCGCGGCACGTGAACAGCCCTTTAAAAAACCATAATTGGATATTCTAATTGTCCTCAAGTGTCGGCTTTAGTCGCCCCTTAACCCTTTTTCCGTCGCGGTTGAACGTTAATTGACGAATTTATTACAATTTGTCTAGAACACTGAAATAATTGCTTTTGATTTGTAAAATTGTTGAGAAATGAGAATGAAATTGGAAAAGACTAAATGTCTTGCATGGGCTCGAATTATCAAAAAATATTTAATTGTTTAATTAATTTGTTTTATATAGTTTTGCTACTCCGCTACCCAATGGATGTCTGGAACAGACTACAACCCCTTAGTGCTTAAATTGGTCGATTATAAAATATCACATAGGAGAATCGAGAAAGGAATATATTGGTAATATTACACAAAAAAATAAACTAGCAGACAATATGGCGATCGGAATTCATTATAAGTACAACAAATTAAATGAAATAAATTGTTTCTTTTAGTGCTAACAATATGTTGATGGCATAAATTAAACACTTTTCAAGTAATTACGTATTTTGCTTCTCCAAAAATTACCAATATTTGTGACTTTAGAGATCCGCAAAGAGAATTTGTTTAATTTTTAATAATTTATCAACACACATAATATACTATTCAGAATAAATTATTGAATTACAGTTATCTATAATGCCTGATAAGATAAGCCAGGAAATGTATAACTTATCGAACCTTCTTGATTAATGGTAGTACCGATTGATTAATTAGTTTAATTTTGATTTATTTAACTGAAATACAAGCGTCATATCATAATAGAGGTACTTTTACGAAGTTATCTATTATGCTGTACTTATGAAATCAAAAAGTGTTTAAAATTTAGTTTTTCGGTTTTTTTACATTGACGCGCAACCTTAAAATGTTTACTTTTTTTTATTTTAACCATACCTGACAATTTATAAAATAAACACATAATAAAACAAATATTCTAATTAAAATTAAAATTATAAATAAAAAATTTGACCCAGATCGCTGTCAAATGGTAGGGTGCCCAGAATAAATAAATAATGAAATAAATGAACTTTATTCCGCAAGTAGACTGCAATGACACTTTTACAAGTCAACACTACTAGCGTTTCTCAAGAGGCCACTGCAGAGAAGAAACGCCGAAAGAAACACGACAGTCAATCATTTACTCCCAAAGGGCAGTATCGAAGAGTAATAACCGCCAGCGATATGTGATAGTATGGTAGGAAAGACAAGGACAGTACCTATATGCATGTAACGTATGAGTGCAAGAGAGAAGGAGAATAAAAGAGACTTCCAAGATGTCCTGGTTTCCTTTAACTTACACCTAACAATATGCTTATTGCAAACTCAAACTCAAAATATTCTTTATTCAAATAGGCCTAGCAACAAGCACTTTTGAATCGTCAGTTATATATTACATAAATTGAATCTAATTATTCAGAGCAATTTATTGATGCATATAAAATTTAAAAAAAGACAGGAATTACTGTAATGTATGTCAAAAGACAGTATAATAAATTCACAAAAAGATCGTCAATATGTAAAATAAAAACATAAAAAATAGTATAATCTAGACAGTTTCTAGAATCAAATCTAAATGTCAAGAGGAAAATTTAACGTCAACATCTAATGTCATAGTTATGAAAATAGTCATTAAGATGTAATGTCATAATTATTAAAATATAATTAGTATTTCAACCACAATTATACCCACGGTATTTATCACTCATGTAGTCTTTTGTGCTATACTATGCGTTCGATACGAGTTTACGCTTTACTTAAGTCTTGAATACAATAGGTATTCACAATGTATAGTTCCACAAGAAAACATGTCGAAACTGTATACGTATTACATGGGACATACGAGAAAGGAAAACAATAATAATGGATTCAATTTTTTTTATACAACGCCGGTGGCAAACAAGCGTACGGTCCACTAGATGGCAAGCGGCCACCGTAACCTATAGACGCTCGCAACTCCAAAGGAAAATGATGATGATGATGACTCTTTTGTAACGAGCCCTGGGATCCCAGACGTAGACGAGGGGTTATCACTCACCGAGAATATCACTCTGATGATTTGCAGCATACCCCTTTAAGATAATGACTAGAATACCGTGAAATTAGAACTGAGACCAACGTATTCCGGGCGGGCGGGCAGATTATAATGATATGCATCATTGGGACCGCGTAAGTGCATAGCCAGGGCCACTAATCCAGCGATGCGGTGAAATTCAGAAACAGATGTAAATGAGGTGTATTTTTTTCTATCAAGTGTCTGAATATTTTCGGTTTAAAGATTCTTTTATTCTCATAAGAATTTATACAATTCGCTTACATGAGAAACTTACAACTAGTACAATTAAGGTTACGTGAAGATGCACAAGAAAAGTTATACTATATAATCATAAGTCACCAATAACAATCAAGTTTGATTTGCCATTATGCAAAATTTTTGTGAAAAATTACTCAAAAGAAAAAATGAATGTCCGTTATCTTGGATTTGAAAATGCATGTCGTCTTCGTAATCGGCACCCCTTTAGAGGAGCAATTTCGAAAAACGCTGAAATATGTTTCTTTGTATTTAAACAAAGTCTATTTATGAAGGTTCAAATCTCTCACTTCAAAAAAGATTGGCTCCCCGTACAAACTTTGAACCCCCTTTTTATCCCTTAGACTCTCTGTTTAAATACATTAATACCCCATTAACATATTCAAACAGAGAACCTATATACAAAATTTCAAATCTCTGATTTCCATAAATATGAGTTTTCATACAAACTTTCGTCCCTTGTTTTACTCCCTTAGGGGTGGAATTTCCAAAAATGCTTTCTTATCCCTAGCCTACGTTATAAATGTAATCGACTGTGCAAAATTCAACTGCCTAGCGTTAGTAGTTTCGGCTGTACGTTGATAAGTCAGTCAAGCAGTCACTTGCTCTGCTTCAGCTTCGATAAAAATACTTTCGTATGTCCGGATTTCCGTTTATTTTCGTCTACAGGTCGCAATTCTCAACCGATTCTCGTGAAATTTCGTGAGCAGGTTCTTTTTTATAATGTCAGATTTTGGAAATAAAAAAAAAACCTCACGAGGTCTACAGCTTACAGAGCCACTAGTTTACATGTATAGATGGACGCTGCACGTCCACTCGTAGCCAAGCAACCCCGGCTATACAATTCCGCTAAGCCAATGATTCCCCTGTTTTAATGGCCCCATAGTAAAGGCATTCCTTGTCGTCGGCGGCGTCTCAAGACAATTGCGCGTCAATTAACCGCTACTAGCGATGCCCGTGGCTTTGCTCGCTCTGGGGAAATATCCTAGTAACCAATGTACCGTCAGAGTTTAGCATTGTATCATCATTTCATTAACATTAATCTATTTTTCTTTATTTGTCCCGGTGTTTGTACCCTTATTTATGGCAACCCCAGCGTAGTGACAACACGTGAGTTTAAGCGTAATAAATACGATATTGTAAAATCAATAACTTTTTAAACGTCGAAAACGAACTGTTGGTCTGAAATTTGTAGCAAAATATGACCAAAGACGTTACAATTTTCTATGGTTAACTTGTATTCTTTTTTGCATTAAAAATCTTTAAAGTAACGTTTTTGGTGTTTTAAAGTAGTCTTATTGAGTTGGGTTTAACTGGTAACTTGAAATAATATATTTTATCTACACCCATACAGTAAATCCTCTTTTATGTGCTCAAAAAGTGTAGGTATGGACCAACTTTCCAATATCGCGCCGGTCCGGGGCGGAGATAACAAATAACAACAAATAACAAATATTAGAGGACAATCTTACACAAATCGAACTAGCCCCACAGTAAGCTCAAGAAGGCTTGTGTTATGGGAACTAGACGACGATATATTTAATAGATATAAATACTTATTATATAGAAAACATCCAAGACTCAGAAACAAATATTCATGCTCATCATACAAATATTTGCCCTGACCGGGATTCGAACCCAGGACCGTCAGCTTCACAGGCAGGTGCACTACCCACTAGGCTAAACCGGTCGTCAAATATGATGAAGATGGCCATAACAGCATCAAAAACGGTATCGTTATGGCCATCTCCGCCCATTACGATACAGGCTCGTGCTCAAAAAGACTTCAACGAGCTCGCGAACTCGAACTCCTGCACTTTAAACGCAATGGTGCCTCAACACATGAAAGAGGATTTAATGTATGGATGCGGATAAAGTAGTGTATACAACTGCACATAATTAGGCCTTAAAGCACTCGTGTGATCCAATTATGAAACTCGCTGACGCTCGTTTCATAAAACCACACTCGTGTTTTAAGACCTCTCATTATGTATCAGTTGCATAAACTACTATTTAAACTGTTGTTTAATGCCTTATTAGCAGTATTACTTTAAACATGTTTCAAGAAAATATAATTTCAACATATTCTTTTTTAGTTACATATTTAGGTTTTAATTTAGGGGTAATAGGGGTAACTTGTAATTAGATTTATTTTTGTTAGTTAATATGTTTTTTACTTTACTTAGGTTTATAGTAATCTCAGCTAATTGTATATGTTGTATATAATGAAAAATCAAAAATAATTATCACAGTAAATAGTAAATTAGACACAACAACGACCAGACATTAAGGAAAGCGAATTACTGTCTTAATTGTTGCTGTATCCTAATAAGAGTTTAATTAATCATAACTCTTAGTTAACAAAGCAGCAAGTCGTTCGCAGCCGCAAAACCATCCTCTACAATAGGTTTGGCTAATGGTCACCATTACTGACAAGCCATTGTAGTTCCTAATTGATTGACCCTTGGGTTCAAATCATTGAATGAAATGAAATGAAATCATTTATTCTTCAATTAAGGCATGTTACTTGCACTTATGAATGTCAAAAAACTACCACCGGTTCATAAAATAAAACTCTGCCTCGAAAAGAACCGGCGTAAGAAACTCGGCGAGGTGGGTCATATACTTAGTTGAAAAAACAAAAGTCGTCCCTCCTGTGGTCAATAGTTAACGACTTATGTGCATGTTAGCTATGTTTTTATTACAAGGATTTATAGAAACGGAGACACTGTTTATGCGGGTTACTGGTCCAATCCAAAATTAAGGTTTTTAGCCCTTAACTTTTGATATGTCCACAGAAAAGACGCGAATTTAAATCCGCGTATGACCCAGTATCATCTTTTCAAAACAATATACAATGTATATGAAATAACACTATCATACTACAGGATTAAAATGCTATAATATAAAACACACATACATCCCCTACATTGAAATGACAGACATTTCAATGTGCACTAGCTCAGCGTTACCATAAATATGAGGACAAAATCTGAAACCCTCAACACTAAACATATTCATAGAGCTAAGAACCATCTAAGCGATCAAGAATTTCGAATAAACAAATCCACTCACTTAAGTCTCGCAATTTTGAAGGCTATGTCGGTGACCCCAGTTCTGCTACGGATAGCTTCATTCCTAATTCTATCACGCAGAGAAACCCCGAGCATAGCTCTTTCCATTGCTCTTTGGGTGACCTTGAGCTTTCTTATGCGGCCCATCGTTAGCGCCCATGTCTCGGATCCATATGTCATCACTGGCAACACACACTGGTCAAAGACTTTTGACTTGAGGCACTGCGGTAAACTGGACGAGAATACACTACGAAGCTTCCCGAACGCTGTCGGATTCGACGAGTGATCGAGTGAGTGAGTGGGCAGGGCACATTGCTTGCAGGACTGACGGTCGATGGGGCCAGAAACTGCTTGAGTGGCGTCCACGCACCGGAAGACGAGCTGTCGGTAGGCCTCCGACAAGGTGGAGTGATGACCTGGTGAAGGTCGCGGGAATCCGGTGGAAACGAACGGCACAGGACCGGTCTAAATGGCGAGCCTTGGGGGAGGCCTATGTTCAGCAGTGGACGTCTTTCGGCTGAAATGATGATGATGATGATGATGAAATCCACTCAAATGAAACAAATGAACTTTATTCTGCAAGTAGGCCGCAATGTCACTTTTGCAAGTCATAAACTACTAGCGTTTCTAAAGAGACCACTGCCGAGAAGAAACGCCGAAAGAAACTCGACAGTCAGTAATTTTCTCTCAAAATATGCTTATTACAATGATACTACTTAACCTACTTAAGTAAACAAAAAATAATTTTAAAAAAAACGAGGAAAAAAATAATTGGTATTTAGGGATTTCAAACAGGGTTCCTACGATGGCTGTGATACGCGTCATACTCGTGATCGGGTGCTGTTTGTGGAGTCCGGTCTGTTCATGCTTGCTAGGACATAGTGACTACGTTAATACTAGTGTCTTTTTATAGGGGATTGACGAGAGACATCATCCTGTTGTGGATTCGTTTTTATTATCAGTGACTTAGAGACCATATACATCTCTAACAATATTAAATTAATTTTAATTTTGACGCTCAAAGACCATGTACATCTCTGGGATATTATATTAATTTCTTTATACTCCTTGTTTAATCTTGAGACCTTATACATCTCTGTAAAGTATCTCTCAGTAAAGTACTGAAGTTGTAATATTTGTAATAGAAAACTTTGCAAGTTTATCTTCACTGTATGACATTAATTTTGTTATAATTGTAAACTCGAAATTATTATTCCTTCTTGAACTGTAAATTAATATTTTGACATGAAAAATGTATTACTTATTATAGTCAGACTTTCTTAAATTGTTAATTAGTATTTTGACATGTAAAAGTGCCCTTGTGGCCTATTTGCAGAATGAATGTTTGAATTTTGAATACCAAGACAGACTCACACACAGATGAATATGTTAAAATAACAAATCTTTTTTGGTTTAAGAAGTATTACCCTTTTTGTCCGATGTCGAAAGAATCGAGTGCAACCAGTGGTGCTGTTTTGTGGCTAAAAGATAATACGGTATTGCGCACGTGACTCCTTTGGAGTTGCGGGCGTGTATAGGCTGCGGTGTCCGCTTACCATCAGGTGGACCGTAAGCTTGTTTGCCACCGGCGTTGTATAAAAAAAAAGTCATGCTAGCTGATTATCGGGATTATTCCTACAGACAAACACATACTATTACCTGGTTAAAATTGGTGTTTCAACCCTTGAATGTCACATTTTACCCCATTTGATGGTATCACATTTTCCACATCATCAAGGGCGGGTTGAATCAAACCGTCCGTAATAGTAAGAGGTGTTCATTAAATATATAAATATTTGTGGATAATCGTACACAAATCAACCTAGTCCCAAACTAAACTAAGCCTGTAGTACGGGAACTAGGGGACAATATACATTCTTATATAGATAAACTAGCGACCCGCCCCTGCTTCGCACGAGTACAATGCTGATGCATGTATTATACATATAAACCTTTCGCTTGAGTCACTCTATCTATTAAAAAAAACCGCATCAAAATCCGTTGCGTAGTTTTAAAGATTTAAGCATACATAGGGATATGGGGACATAGGGACAGAGAAAGCGACTTTGTTTTATACTATGTAGTGATAGTGATACGTAGAAACATCCAAGACTCAGGAACAAATATTCGTGCTCATCACACAAATATGCCCTGACCGGGATTCGAACTTGGGACCTCAAGCTTCTTAGGCAGGGTCACTGTTAGCTAGGCTAAAGCGGTTTTCAAACCATAAAGTTACCTTTACAATCAGAGTCCGGAATGAAATCCGGAACTATGACATCTTAAAAATGCCACGAAAATTCCGGACTTTGATTAGCAGGCACGTATCCAGAGGGGGGGATAGTTGGGTTTTCCCCCCCCGAAAACGTTTTTAGCCGTCTGTTTACAGTGATTACAGCGATTTTTACACAGTTCACATGGTTGTTTCAATGTTTGTCCCCCCCCGAACCAAAAGTCTGGATACGTGCCTGCTGATTAGAAATATGATTGTATGCAAAGTTTGACGTTACTGGATAACAGTTGCAGGCGGCATTTTTAACGCTAATCGTCCTGTAATCGTAAGTTGGTGCAACCCGTCCAAAACCTATGTTTGTTAAAAAAATTAAAACTGTTTATTTCAAAAAAGAAGTAGCATTGAAAATCAAATTTCCCGTTTGTACGAATTCTGGATGCACTTTAAAATAAATTCGGATCATTTCCATGGCACAAATGAATAATATTGGTTATTGATTACCCTTCTGAAACTTGTGAAGACATATTTTAGGAGTTCCGGTAACATCAAAAGAGATCCGTCTACAATAAATAATGAAGTACAGATTCGAAATAACCTAATCAGGCCACACGGCTAGCGGCTCTTATTCGATAGGCGTGCAAAGGTATAGATATTGTGAACGAAGAAGAGAAGTGTGGGAAGTGGGGCATAAAATAGGAGAAGAGAGAGAAGTATGTGACGTGGGGCGCTTATTTGAAAGTGTAATACGTCAAAAAAAATTAAACTCAAAAATCATTAATTTTTAACGTGTACACAAAATGGTGACGAATCCTCCTTTTAAGTAAAGTTTTAGAAAGAGGTTAAATTACAGTATCACTTCCGATAATTTTGGTAATTAACGAACCGCCAGCTATCCATAAATCGAGTAACTCAGTGGTTCTTGTGTCTCACCATTTGTATGTAAAGATGGTTTTTATCACTGTATTACCCACCTTTTACAACATTAACTTACTTATGACACTTGTGTTAGGAGGCATTCGCTCTTTCATACAAAGATGTAACGCGGTTAAAAATAAATATTAACTATTATAAGTTACAAAAACTATTTAAAAATAACTAAGAACTAAACAATTTCATATGGTGAGGGAGAAGAATAACCAAGTTTCCCTTAAGAGACCTTACAAGTATAAAAATGTTTTTACTTCAAATTATGGCAAAAGTATTAAGTGACGACCACTTTAGCCTAGTTGGTAGTGACCCTGCCTACGAATCTGGAGGTCCCGCGTTCGAATCCCGGTCAGGGCATGTATTTGTGTGATGAACACGAATACTTGTTCCTAAGTCTTGGATGTTTTCTATGTATTTAAGTATATATTTATCTATATAAGTATGTATATCGTCACTTGGTACCCATAGTACAAGCTTTGCTTAGTTTGGGACTAGGTTGATTTGTGTAAGATTGTCTAAAAAAAAATGTTAAACTGTTATCGTGTCATAAAAACTGTTGGTTCTCCATGTAAATAAATAAATAAATAAAACCTTTGCGACAGTATGCTCACGTCAAAAAGAACAACACGAACTTTTCCCTCCCTTTAAAGTCAGGAAGTCTTTTTCTTACATTCACTCCATAAAATTAAAACCGCCTTTTCTCTTTGCGTGCGACTCGAATAGAATCAGTATTCGCTTGTAATGTCGCTCAGGTCTCGTTCGTATAATTTCCAGCTTAATTTAAGTGGCGTCGATGCTTTCGCATAAACTTGAAAAAATCCAAGTGGTCGGGGATTTGCGAACCGCCATTCTGGGATGGTGGTTGAATTATAATAACCTTCTGGCTTTAGGCTTGGTTTTAAAATGTGTTGCGGCATTAAGTTTGGTGAGATAAATTCATCCATAATCCACACTAATACTAAGAACACGTGAGTGAGTTTTTTTATCATTTCCAAAATCTGACATTATAAA
This sequence comes from Epiblema foenella, assembly GCA_963556455.1. Lineage (NCBI taxonomy): Eukaryota > Metazoa > Arthropoda > Insecta > Lepidoptera > Tortricidae > Epiblema > Epiblema foenella. The sequence goes on along the minus strand of OY747101.1, from coordinate 24,880,775 downwards.
AAAGATCAATTATGAATATCGAATCTGCTAACAAAATTTCACGAGATGTAGTTGAGAAATGCGACCAGCAGGCTAATCACGTAACTTTATGTACTAACGGTAGATAGATTTTACTGTCAATTTTGAAGTATAAAAGTATGAGCTGCAGGCGAATCACGTAACTTTATGTACTACGGTAGATAGATTTTATGTCAATTTTGAAGTATAAATGTATGAGCTTACAATTAGAATTTGATATTAAAATCTACCAACGGTAGTACAAAAGTTACGTGATTACCCCGCTGTAGAGGAGAACAAACGGAAATCCGGAATCTGCGGGGTAATCACGTAACTTTTGTACTACCGTTAGATAGATTTTAATGTCAAATGTTAACTGTTAGCGGGGTAATCACGTAACTTTTGTACTACCGTCAGATAGATTTTAACGTCACATTTTAATTGTCAGCAGGCGAATCACGTAACTTTATGTACTACGAGTACCGTTAGATAGATTTTAATGTCAATTTTGAAGTATAAATGCATGAGCTGACACTTGAAATTTGACATTAAAATCTGCCTAACGGTAGTAAATAAGTTACGTGATTACCCCGCTGCAGGCGAATCACGTAACTTTATGTACTACCGTTAGATAGATTTTAATGTCAATTTTGAAGTATAAATGTATGAGGTGACAATTAAAATTTGACATTAAAATCTACCTAACGGTAGTAAATAAGTTGCGTGATTACCCCGCAGCTCATACATTTATACTTCAAAATTGACAGTAAAATCTATCTACCGTTAGTACATAAAGTTGCGTGATTCGCCTGCTGCTCATACATTCATAATTCTAAATTGACAGTAAAATCTATCTACCGTTAGTACATAAAGTTACGTGATTCGCCAGCTGGACATACGAAAGCATTTTTGTCGAAGCTGAAGCAGAGATTTTCGTCTCAGTCGGTCAATTATAAATGCGAAAGTCTGTCTGTTACCTCTTCATGCTTAAACCACTGAAGCAATTTGGGTGAAATTTGGTATGGAGATAGTTTCTGTCCCAGTGAACAACATATGATACTTTTTATCCCGGAAATAATCCCTTAAGGGAGAGGAAGTTTGTATTGAAGGAGCGATGATTAATTGAGCGCCTGATATAAAAGAAATAGCAATTAAATTCTATATCGACGAACGAGTTCTACGCAGACGAAGTGGCGGGTAAATGCTAGTAATTTTATAAATGCGAAAATAAATCTGTCTGTTACCACTTCTATAGCAGCAAGCTAAGAGCAAGCATTAAGGGTACTTTTCAGTTTAAAACGTTCATTTATTTAAGCTATTTTCTGTGAGAACTGAAACATAATAATAGCCTACTTATATTTTACATACACTTTTCGGATTTTTTACTACGAATATTTTTATCGAAATTGACATTTTTTAAGCTAAAAACTGTTTATTGAGGCTTAAATTTTCTACTACACACAACAATGGCAAAAACTGCCCTGTAACTGTATAAACACACACTAATGTGAAAATTAATATTTCATTAATTCTTTTTTTTTCACATTCTCCCTCTTTCCACTCAATCCCTCAAAGGTTAGCCGGAAGAGATCCCTCATAGGGATAAGTTCGCCTTTGTACTCTAATCTTATGTGTATTGTTTTAACCTGTTATTGTGTACAATAAAGTGCTTACATACATACATTATCAATACATTTTATTTTATTTTTATTTATTTACTAGCTTTTACCCGCGGCTTCGCCCGCGTAATAAAAGTAATTTTCAACCGTCTACAAAAAAGGAGGTTCTCAGTTTGATCCGTATGATTGTATGTATGTATGTAGATACGTATGGATGTCATTTCCGTAATCGGCACCCCGTGGAATCATAAAGACGACACCTATATAAATTTTTAAGATAAATTAATTTCCACCATCTTGGATTTCAAAATGGATGTCATTTTTATAGTTAGCACCCCGAGGAACCTCGATGATGACAACCATATCGATTTATAAGAAAAATAAATGTCCGCCATCTTGGATTTGAAAATGCATGTCATTTTCGTAATCCGCACCCCGAGGAACCTCGGAGATGACACCCATATCGATTTTTAGGAAAAAAAATGACCGTATATCCATCATAAAACGTCATCATATTTGAAAATGGTTGTAATTTTCGTAATCGGCACCTCGAGGAACAACAAAAATACACCCGTATCGATTTTTAAGAAAAAGAAATGTTCGCCATTTTGGATTTGAAAAAGCATGCCATTTTTGTAATCGGCACCCTGAAGAACCTCGAATATGACACCCATATTACTGCTCCCCGCACAAACTTGAAACCCCTTTTCACCCCTTTAGGGGAGCAATTCCGAAAAACGCTGAAACAGGTTTTGTTGTATTTAAACAGAGTCCATATACGAAGTTTTAAAACTCTCATTTCAAAAAGATTTGCTTCCCGTACAAATTTGGACCCCCTTTTCACCCCTTTAGGGAAGAAATTTCCAAAAACGCTGAAATATGGTTTGTTTTATTTTAACAGAGTCTATAATATATACGAAGTTTTAAATCTCTCACTTCAAAAAAGATGTGCTCCCCGTACAAACCTCACCTGGAACCACCTTTTCATACCTTTTGGGGAGTAATTTCGAAAAATGCCGAGTAATTTTTTGTTGTATTTAAACAGAAAGTCTATATACGAAGTTTTAAATCTCTCACTTCAAAAAAGTTTTGCTCCCCGTACAAACTTGGAACCCCCTTTTCACCCCTTTAGGGGAGCAATTTAGAAACACGCTGAAATATGTTCTGTTGTATTTAAACAAAGATTCTATTTACGATGTTTCAAATCTCTCACTTCAAAAAAGATTCGCTCCCCGTACAAAATTTGAACCCCCTTTTCATCCCTTTAGGGGAGCAATTTAGAAAAACACTGAAATACGCCATTAATGTATTTAAACAGTCTTTATACAAAGTTTCAACGCTTTTTCCTGCGGCTTCGCCCGCGTACTAAGAGTAATTTTTAACCGTCTACAAAAAAGGAGGTTCTCAGTTTGACCTGCATGCAGATATGTATTGGATGTTATTTTCCTAATCGGCACCCCGAGGAACCACAAAGATAAAACCCATATCGATTTTTAAGAAAAATAAATGTCTGCCATCTTTGATTTGAAACTGGATGTCATTTTTGTAATCTGCACCCCGAGGAACCTCGAAGATGACACCCATATTGATTTTTAAGAAAAATAAATCTCCGCCATCTTTGATTTGAAAATACATGCCATTTTCGTAATCGGCACGACGAGGAACCTCGAAGACGACACCCATATCGATTTATATATATATAAATATCCGCCATCTTTGATCTGAAAATGACTATCATTTTCGTAATCGGCACCCAGAGGAACCTCGAAAATTACACCCATATTGATTTTTAAGAAAAATTAATGTCCGCCATCTTGGATTTGAAAATGGATGTCATTTTTGTAATTTGCACCCCGAGGAACCACGAAGATGACACCCATATTGATTTTTAAGAAAAATAAATCCCCGCCATCTTTGATTTGAAAATGCATGCCATTTTCGTAATCGGCACCACGAGGAACCTCGAAGACGACACCCATATTGATTTTTAAGAAAAATCAATGTCCGCCATCTTTAATTTGAAAATGAATGTCATTTTCGTAATCGGCACCCAGAGGAACCTCGAAAATGACACCTATATTGATTTTTAAGAAAAATAAAATGTCCGCCATCTTGGATTTGAAAATGGATGTCATTTTTGTAATTTGCACCCAGAGGAACCTCGAAAATGACACCAATATTGATTTTTAAGAAAAATAAATGTCCGCCATCTTTAATTTGTAAATGAATGTCATTTTCGTAATCGGCACCCCGAGGAATTTCGAAAATGACACCCATATCGATTTTTAAGAAAAGGAAAAATTTGCTCCCCACTCAAACTTGGAACCCTCTTTTCACCCCTTAAAGGGAGCAATTTCGAAAAACGCTGAAACATGTTTTGTTGTATTTAAACAAATAGTCTATATACGAAGTTTTAAATCTCTCACTTCAAAAAATATTTGCTCTCCGTACAAACTTGGAACCTCCTTTTGAACTCTTTAGGAGAGCAATTTCAAAAAATGCTTAAATGTGTTTTGTTGTATTTAAACAGAGTCTACGTACAAAGTTTTAAATCTCTCACTTCAAAAAAGGTTTGCTCTCCGTACAAACTTGGAACCCCCTTTTGAACCCTTTAGGGGAGCAATTTCGAAAAACGCTTAAATATGTTTTGTTGTATTTAAACATAGAGTTACGAAGTTTTAAATCTCTCACTTCAAAAAAGATTTGCTCCCCGTACATACTTGAAACCCCCTTTTTACCCTTTCAGGGGAGCAATTTCGAAAGACGCTTATATATATTTTGTTGTATTTAAACAGAGAGTCTATATACGAAGTTTCAGATATCTCTCTTTAAAAAAGATTTTCTCCCGGTACAAACTTTGAACCCCCTTTTCACCCCTTTAGTGGAGCAATTTAGAAAAACGCTGAAATACTGCATTAATATATTTAAACACAGACTCTATTTACAAAGTTTCATGTCTCTCACTTTAATAAATACGGTTTTCATACAATCTTTGGACCCCCGTTTCACCCCTTTAGGGGTTGAATTTTGAAAAATCCTTTCTTAGTGCACCCCTAGACCTTATAAGGAACCTACGTGCCAAATTTGGAATCTCTAGAACCAGCGGTTTGGGCTGTGCGTTGATAGATCAGTCAGTCAGTCAGTCAATCAGTCAGTCAGTCAGTCAGTCAGTCAGTCAGTCAGTCAGTTTCTTCTTTTATATATTTAGCCATCTTTGATCTGAAAATGAGTGTCATTTTCGTAATCGGCACCCAGAGGAACCTCGAAAATGACACCCATATTGATTTTTAAGAAAAATTAATGTCCGCCATCTTTAATTTGAAAATTAATGTCATTTTCGTAATCGGCACCCCGAGGAATCTCGAAAATGACACCCATATTGATTTTTAAGAAAAGGAAAAATTTGCTCCCCGCTCAAACTTGGAACCGTTTTTTCATCCCTTAAAGGGAGCAATTTCGAAAAACGCTGAAACATGTTTTGTTGTATTTAAACAAAGAGTCTATATACGAAGTTTTAAATCTATCACTTCAAAAAAGATTTGCTCTCCGTACAAACTTGGAACCCCCTTTTGAACCCTTTAGGGGAGCAATTCCAAAAAACGCCTAAATATGTTTTGTTGTATTTAAACATAGAGTCTATGTACGAAGTTTTAAATCTCTCACTTCAAAAAAGATTTGCTCTCCGTACAAACTTGGAACCCCCTTTTGAACCCTTTAGGGGAGCAATTTCAAAAAACGCTTAAATATGTTTTGTTGTGTTTAAACATAGTCTATGTACGAAGTTTCAAATATCTCACTTTAAAAAAGATTTTCTCCCCGTACAAACTTTGAACCCCCTTTTCACCCCTTTAGTGGAGCAATTTAGAAAAACGCTGAAATACGGCATTAATATATTTAAACACAGACTCTATTTACAAAGTTTCATGTCTCTCACTTTAATAAATACGGTTTTTCATACAAACTTTGGACCCCCGTTTCACCCCTTTAGGGGATGAATTTTGAAAAATCCTTTCTTAGTGCACCCCTAGACCTTATAAGGAACCTACGTGCCAAATTTGGAATCTCTAGAACCAGCGGTTTGGGCTGTGCGTTGATAGATCAGTCAGTCAGTCAGTCAATCAGTCAGTCAGTCAGTCAGTCAGTCAGTCAGTCAGTCAGTTTCTTCTTTTATATATTTAGATTTATTTGAAATGAAGAATGTAAAGTGTACCTTACAGACATCACACGATAAATGATGCAGTTAAGTTTGCACAAAATCAGTAGTTTATAGACCAGCATGACATCCAAAGCAAGTGCACACAGCATGATCAATAAGTAACCACATTTGTCAAAGTTTGAATAGAGTAATTGACAATTTTTATAATCTATTTTAATATGTTGTAAATTAATATTTTCAGCATTAACGTATTTTTGCCTAATTATTACGGAATCCATACTACTTTAAATTTAGAATAAAGGAAAAATTGAAAAATTTAGGCATCGAGCAGGATTCGAACCTGCGACCTCCCGGCACTTGCGGCCAGTCGCTCTAGCCAACTGAGCTATAGGTGCAATCACTACCCAGTTCTAAATCCATCAACCGCTCCTTCGTATTAAGCAGTACCGCTGCTAACGTAAACTATATTTTTATACAAACGCCTTAAGCCAGAAGACTCATGCTTCATTAACGGCACTAACGTCTCAAAAAGCCTTAAGGCGTTTGTATAAAAATAAAAACATACTACTTTAATTTCATTTCAAATTTCGCACCATTAACTAGTCTATTGCGTAATAGCGTGAAAACTTCAATGAAACATCTTCGTGTGGCACTTCGAAGAATTATATAATTTTTCGAATATGTATATCAACTAGCAAAAACGGATTTGACAGCAGCTGATTGTAGCGGTATGACGTAATGTAAGTTTGTCTATCTTATTCTCCCACTTTCCACTCAATCCCTCAAAGGTTATCTAGAATAGATCCTTCATAGGGATAAGTTCGCTTTTGTACTCTAATCTTACGTGGCATGTATATTGTTTTAACCTGTTATTGTGGACAATAAAGTACTTACATACATACTTTTTTCCAATACAAGGGTGGCAAACAGATAAAGCATCTGATTGAGAACACACCGTAGTCCATGGACGCTTGTGGTTTCAAAACAATCACAAGCGCATAGCTGACTCTTTATAATATGCCTGATTTTAATAAAGCGGACTTCACCATATTGACTACCCTACAATACCAGCCCCGACAGACTTTTACCCAGGTTAATATAGTTTGTCGGTGAAAAACCGTCAGTGAAATGTATATTCATTAAGGTAGCAATTAATTCTCAAAGCCCGATATTGGATAGGATGTTCTTAGTAACAAGTGAAATTAAAAGTTCTTTTTAGGGTATCGCACCTCGTGAGACAAAACAAAGGGGAACCTTTATTTAGGTGTGGCACGAAGGTCTCTTGTGCAAAATAAAGCTAACACTCGCACACACTTTTTTCACATACTTAAATTATAATAATAATAATTATTATTATACCTTAAAAGATACAGAAAGACTATTTTACGTGAAAGAAGGCAAAGTAACCTCGAAATTATATGTCATAAAAGCAGGAGTGCCCCAGGGACCAGTATTAGGGCCTGCTTTATACACAGTTTACACAGCACACTTACCAAGGTACTACAACGACTTTTACCGACGATACTGTAGTACTGGCAATATGCAGAGCACCAGCATAGACCCATCCACCTGGGAGACATTAGCTCATGGCCGAACCGAGTGGAGGCAAACTGTGTTCACCCGGGTGAAAGAGTTTGAGACTAGGCGATGCGCAGACCTTGACGCTAAGCGCGACGAGCTTAAGGCCAGACCACCTGCGGCCATAACCTATAACTATGTCGGAGGGGTGCTGACTTGCAGCGAGTGTAACCGCACATTCGCTGCAAAGATTGGCTTTGTCAGTCACCAGAGAGCCCATCAGCGTCGCTCTCAGCAATAAAAAAAAAACAGTCGCTGTGGCCGAATACGGCTAGGAGAAGATGATGATGACTGGCAATATATAACGACCCCAAAAAACGCCTCTGAGAGGTTCATAACTAGCTAGAGAATGGAAAATAAGTGCGTATGATATGAAAGAAGAATAAAAGAAATGTAGCTACTGTTAGCCAGTAGAAGTGCGTGCGATAGAAAGAGATGGCCAGGTTTAGGCACGTTTGGCCTGAACGGGGGATTTGTTAACGGTGGGACTTCTGTACCTGTACTATTACTTATTCTGTGCTAATAGGACCATAATTCTGAAATAAGAGATGCCAATCACAGCCCAGCTTTCACCGAGATTCATTTAGTTGGTCCGCACACGTTATTACGTTACCAGCTCACGATCAGACGGAATACTCGATGTGGAAACCTATCACGTATGGATGCAGAAAATGCTCTTTCGATAACTTTCCGACTCATGCCGTGTAGGATTTTGGAAGAAGGTAACTCAGGCCCAATGTACGGAACTTTCTATCTTAGTCATAGTGGCAGAGGGTGATCAATAGGTGTTGACTATATAATAAGGTGTAGAGCCTTTTTTTTTTGAACCTGACTCTGACTTTATAGGCCGGGCCCAATAAAGCGATAGGAGTGCGCGGTTGGAGAGTAGCCTGGGGAAAATCCAGGGGCAGGTATAGAACATTAAGATGTCTACCTTTTCAGACAAGTTTATGTACAGTTCAGGCAACCTGTCAAGATGTTTCTTTTAACCTGACTGGCTTTATAGGCCGGGCCCCATAAAGCGATAGGAGTGCGCGGTTGGAGAGTAGCCTGGGGAAAATCCAGAGTACCTCCGACACGACCACGCGTGTGGTTTGGAACACTGAAATACTCTAAGATTTTGCGCTCCAGTGAGATTGGTTGAGCGGTTTCTACCGAATCCGAGGTGTGAGCGGAATCTAGCTACTGGGAGTTTTGTCGCCGGTTCACACAGTTTGTTTTATTAAAAAAAAAACACTAGATCAGCGTCAGTTTCCTCATGTTTGTTAACCCTAACCTTTTTAAAGCTAGATTCAGATTCAGATAATTTTATTGGTAAAAGTATAAATATATTTTACAAGTCAAATTGGCATAATAATATTAGCAGTCAAATATAATTGGCAGCTATATTGGCTAGAGTGAATATAGGCATCTTCTGGGTAACTCGCTCTCATCTTTAACCGTAGGCTAGATGCTGGCCAAAAGCAAAACATATGCAATTTAAAAAAATCGACCAAACGCGAGTCGGACTCCCTCACGAAGGCTTCCATACCATTATGTATAAAAACGGCAAAAAATCACGTTTGTTGTATCTCTTAAATATTTATTTTAATTTTTACGACGACCGCTTTAGCCTAGTTGGTAGTGACCCTGCCATCGAAGCTGAAGGTCCCGGGTTCGAATCCCGGTCAGGGCATGTATTTGTGTGATGAACACGAATATTTGTTCTTGTCTTGGATGTTTTCTATGTATTTAAGTATCTATTTATCTATATAAGTATGTATATCGTCACTTGGTACCCATATAGTACAATTTTTGCTTAGTTTGGGACTAGGTCGATTTGTGTAAGTTTGTCCAAAAATATTTATTATTTATTTATTTATTATTTATTTATTATTTTATTCTCTTTTTTAGTATTTGCTGTTATAACGGCAATCGAAATACATCATCTGTGAAAATTTCAACTGTCTATCACGGTTCATGAGTTTCAGGGTGATAAACGGACAGCGGAGTCTTAGTAATAGAGTCCTATTTTACTCTAAAAAGATAGAATTTGACCATTGAGGGCATCAGTCTCTTATATTCTAACCTCTCCAACAATAAACAATGAGAATACATAATGAGATGGTAAAAACATTAATTTCCCTAAAGGAAAATTATGTACCAACACAGATAAACTTATATTAAACTGGAGGGACATTACTTATCTTTTTGCCGGCACCCAAATGCACCCTTGTAGAACCGATTAAAATCCCAATCGAAAGTTCCAAACGGCGACCCCAAAAACCAATTCAAAACTGATCTGCAGTGCTCAGAATGGAGCAGTAAGGGAGGGTTGCATCTGGTAACGATTACAGGGCGATCAACCATATGGCGAAGCTATCATCCCATACAAACGTGTTTGCCGCCTATGGACTCGCTACGTCGTAAGTAAATAAATCGATTATTTTCAGACCAATTGATCCATAGTTTGTTAGCAACAGGAAATCTTAAGAACTATGTTAGTAACACATAAATATACTTTTTTTAATCTGACTGTGGCTTTATAGGCCGGGCCCAATAAAGCGATAGGAGTGCGCGGTTGGAGAGTAGCCTGGGGAAAATCCAAGGGAAAACCTCCGACACGACCACGCGTGTGGTTTGGAAGAAATAAACAAATAAGAAAAGGTTTAGATATCCATTGATAAGTAAATATGAACCACCCTGCGTTCAAGCGTGGCGCACCTATCAGTAAATATAATTAGGTACAGATTAATTAATGCGACAGACAGTTGACACTAACAAGCTGACGTCGTATCCCCTCCACACCGCCAAATGTGCAAATGGGTCATACACGGTGGAAATAACAAAAGTTAAGGGCTACAAAGCTTAATCTTGGATTGGCCCAGTAACCCGCATAAAGTGTCTCCGTTTCTATAAATCCCTGTAATAAAAACATATCTAACATGCACATAAGCCGTTAACTATTGACCACAGGAGGGAGGACTATTGTTTTTTACGACCGCTTTAGCCTAGTTGGTAGTGACCCTGCCTTCGAAGCTGGAGGTCCCGGGTTCGAATCTCGGTCAGGGCATGTATTTGTGTGATGAACACGAATATTTGTTCTTGAGTCTTGGATGTTTTCTTTGTGTTTAAGTATCTATTTATCTATATAAGTATGTATATCGTCACTTGGTACCCATAGTATAAGCTTTGCTTAGTTTGGGACTAGGTTGATTTGTGTAAGATTGTCCAAAAACATTAGTTTTTTCAACTAAGTATAACCCAAATACTGAATTTAAGCTACTGTTTACACGCTTTCTACTGTGCCGTGACAATCCCATGGATAATGAGTCCCTTTTTAATTATGCCTAAACTCTTTCGCGTGAAATTAAATTCAGCCCCGGCAGGTATTCCGACCATTGTCGGGATTCAAGATGGCGGCGGAAGACCGTTGTCTCCAAATAAGGTGAATTTACTAAGCGTTTTAAATTGGCATTCGCTAATTAGAAAAGGCATTTTTTTTCTAAACATTGTGGACTGAAGTAACATTGACACACACATTTTATGGATTATTTTTTGGAAAACTAAAAGAATGATGTGTTGTGTTGATTTTTATTTATTTTTCGGGTTTTTACGCACACCTTTTGGGAGGGATTAAAAAAAATCCTAGCTATAAATGCATATTGCAGGTTTTTGCAATATAATATTACTTTCTATTTAAAAAATGTAATTCCCCTATCATAACCTACGGTAATTAATGGAATCTGAGAAACCAATTTTATGAAATCAATAATAATATGTATGTGTCGGCGGTGCCGACGGCGGCGGCGGCGGCGGCGGCGGCGACGTTCATAATTAGCGGCGACGCCGTCCTGCAGCCGCCACCGCCGCCGATTGTGATTTAACACTTTCAGTTCCAAGAACTCCCCTGGGTTGTCAACTCATAACATTTATAACATGCGTTCCCCGTATGTAGAGGAAATTCCGTGCTACCAAAAACTTGGCAGCAAAAGTGTTAAAGTGTATATTTTTCCTAGGGAAACCAGGGCTTTTCTGTGTGATTTTAAAGCAAAAGTGATATTTAGATATTGGATTATTTTTTTAATAGAAACCTATGAATTATCTACTTTAATAACAGCTAGAATATTAAGTGACACATAAATATCAGTAATGACACGAGCATACTGCATGTATATGAGTATATTAAATTTCATCACAGAGTCATTTTAGTAGTTTAAAAGTAAAAAAACAGTTTAATCGAAGGGGTTGCTAGCTCATCACCTTGAATTACCCCGTACTTGAACTTGGTTCTCAAATTCGACTCCTACGATTTTCTCGATTTCACCCGTTGGAAATGTTGTACTACAATTTAAACATGAGATTAAAGCGACACGGTACGTAGGTACCGTAGTCGGGAGAACGGAATAAAAACTTCCGTCAATCAAGACATTTATTAGTTCATAGACTAACAAGTTTTATTGGCAATATTGCTGTACGTAGACGTTAGCGCCGTGCGGACAGCCGTCAGGACAGTAGACGTCTACTTCCGTCACGAGGTTCAGAGGATCTACCGCGGATATGTACGGCGCGAAGCCATATTGATCCTTGTTGCACGCCTGCAGGTAGGAGCCGGTTAAACTTGGGCTTAGGTAGTTGCACTCCTGTCAAACGAGAAGAAAAATAAAACCACAGAGTAAAGATTTCTATGGCGATCCTCTACACATGCCACCAAGAGGGACGGAAAAGATCAAGGCAGATTAATTGAGTCCGTGTTTAAAATGACTAACGACTTACCATAAATAACGGGTATTTGTCTCCCACAAAGTCGTACCAAATAGTTTGGGGCAAATAAAAAAGTGAAACTGTGACAAGGACAACAAATGACATGTCCCTCTCTATCAGTCTTATACAAAGTTGTATACGACAACCTCGCTTCATCCAGAGACTTGTTTTCATAAAAGCTGAAGATCTTGGAGAAGACTATTTTAGTACCAACAAACATAGCTAAAACTCATTGCAACAGAATTTCAATTAAAAATAACCGTACTCAAATTGGTTTATCCCATTGGAAAACATGCTAACTGAGATAGATAAATAGATACAGATATCAAACTTATAACACATGCTTACCTGTCGTCTACCGGTCCCTGTGATTCCAGGGCTCATTACAAAAGAATGTTATTGTTTATTTTTTTCACCGGGAGACGACGGCTTAAAAAAACATGCTGTGCAGATCAAAAGCAAATGAAATAGCGGTAGGCAAAGAATGATATTGATAAAAAATCTTCTTACATTTGGTAGCGTAAAACGTCCACCTGATGGAGGTATATCAATGGAGTTCAAGCTAAACGCATTTATAGATTGGATGCCTGTGAAAACAAAAGAGTAAATATCATACGCTTAACTCAGACAGTGATTGCGTGTCAGGGGCGTGATACCAAGATATTTTAACACTTTCACTGGTTAATTAAATCTTGAATGTACTCCAGAACCCGATGTAGCGACCCCCGGTCGAAACCGGACAGCCCGCTAGCGCCCGCTAGACGATTTCCTGGCAGTCAAAGTGTTAATTTCTTCACAACTTTTTCAGACATATTAATTATAATAAACATGTCACTCACGCTGCCAACATCGAGCAGCCTATCGAGCTGCGCAGTGCTACACCGCCGTCGCGTCTGGTTCTCATGATTAAAGGCAACGTATTTATCCGAAAAATGTCGAGCGATACACGACCTTAAAGACGTGAGTGACCTGTTTATTACATTTTAATATGTCTTTTACAACGTCTTGCTAGTTTGATTTAGTTATGGGAACGTATCACATTCGTTATTAGTGCAATTGGAAATATTGTATGTCTACATTTAGTATGCCTACAATAGATATATGAACGTATAGCTGTTAAATAACAATTATGTAAACTGTTGGCATGTGTAACGTGTTCGGCATCAATGTCTTACAAAATAAGAAATTAATTTAACACAGTGAATTTGTTTTGTGTTGTGATAGATGGACTGACAGCAGAGTTGCACCATTTTAAGTCATTTATAACGCTTTTCGGTAACGTGCACTAAAAAAAATGTTCGGACAATATTTACATAGAAGCATAAAATACATGAGGTAAATTAATCATTTCAAAATATTCATGTTTGATTGAACATACCTATCAACAAGCCAGGCTTACTGCAGTATTCGTAATCGGCGTCGGCGGCGGCGAGCAGAGCGGCGAGCGCGAGCAGGGAGCGGGCGAGCGGCGACATGGCGGCGGCGGCGGGGATGCTGCACCCGCGCCGCCGACACCATTATATAGCGCGCGGCACCGCCGTAGCCAATAACAAAATCAGATTCTAATTCTCAACACTAATTTCCTCTAGACAAATATTTACACAACTATTTTAAACCATAAGTCTTTCACGTTATAATTTAATTTCGAATTACATGTATTCCATCGTATGGACGATTTACCGATTCGTTCAATAAACTGTCGATTTGTTATATGTAGCTAATAGATTCGATTAGGTTCAAGTATGTGTTAATGGGGTAATGATTGGGTGCGTGATAAACATTGGATTCGATAATCTAAGGAAAGCTAGCGATCCACATTTATTTTTATACAACGCCGGTGGCAAACCAGGGATCGGATACCGGTATTTTCTCCATAGAAAAATACCGGTATTATTACGGTCACCGATTCATTATTTCGTTTTTAATGGGACAATCTAATAATACGACGTTGTTACCTAAATACATGATTCAGCCCTACGTAAAGAGTAAAAAATAATCCAAAATATTGGGCTAATTCAGGGCTGTGGCAAACAAGCTTACGGTCCATCTGATGGTAAGCGGCCACCGCAGCCTATAGACGCCCGCAACTCTAAAGGAGTCCAGTACGCGTTGCCGACCCTTTATAAAATTTGAGGATGCACTGTGTTGACAACAGAAGGGACAAAATGTACACATGTTACAAAATTAACGGAAGAGACTTTTACATTTGCACGATCTTATCTTGACGACCGCTTTAGCCTAGTTGGTAGTGACCCTGCCTTCGAAGCTGGAGGTCCCGGGTTCGAATCCCGGTCAGGGCATGTATTTGTGCGATGAACATGAATATTTGTTCCTGAGTCATGGATGTTTTCTATGTATTCAAGTATCTATTTATCTATATAAGTATGTATATCGCCACTTGGTACCCATAGTACAAGCTTTGCTTAGTTTGGGACTAGGTTGATTTGTGTAAGATTGTCCAAAAAATATTTATTATTATTATTATTTATTACTAAAAGCGTCTCTCTTTACGGAACCCTAAGTTCTGTACCCGAAGGGTCCAACCGAAACCTTCTTCCCTTCAGTCGGTCACAAAATTTTGCTTTGAATGATTTTTTACCTTCCCATTGACCTATGAACTTGAAATTTGGCAGTAGGGTCATACGCGGATTTAGGTCGCATCTTTTCTCTGGACATACCAATAGTTAAGGGCTACAAAGCTTAATTTTGGATTGGACCAGTAACCCGCATAAACAGTGTACCTATCCGTTTCTATAAATCGTTATAATAAAAACATAGCTAACATGCCCATAAGCCGTTAACTATTGACCACAGAATGGACGACTTTTGTTTTTTTCCACTAAGTATGACCCAGTAATGTTTATTATTACGTTATTTTACTAATAAATACTAATATTCTTTTTTATTTCTTGGCCGAAATTCCTCTTATTTGAACCAAGCGCTTTATAACGCGCACTTCTAAGGTTTGGAATTCTCTGCCGGCGCTTGTGTTTCCGAGCTCATATAACCTAGACCTTTTTAAGGCACGAGTGAATAGGCACCTTCTGGGTGAGCTCGCTTCATCGTCGGCCTCATCTTTGCCCCCTGGCTAGATGCTGGCCAAGAGCGATCCCATTTTTAATAAAAATATATTAATCTGTTTTATCAATATATATATTCCAAATTAATTTTGTGGTTCGTAAACCTAAATCTGCGGAGCAACAACATGCACTTCAACGGTTTTTTTTATCAAGTCGGCGGCAAATAAACTCACAGACGACCTGATGGTTAATGGTCACCGTCGCATATGGACGCTTGCAACAAAAGGCGTCATTCGAGCGGAGCCGATACATAAGAAACCTTATCACGTATTTTTGAAGAAGATTTTGCAAATATCATAGCCCGCAGTCATTTAACCCCCAATTTAACAAAGTTTCGCTCTTATTGAACTCATCCCTAAGCAATTCCGCTAATTCTTAACCAAAGTAGTGGTTCAATCTGCGATACAGCGCAGCCCTTCGCTAAGTAACGGCGTTACGTGATCTAATTAACAGTAGTAGAGAGGGGACAAGGTCTCGGAAACAATACCTATACAACTGTTTATTCTGAACTTTTTTTTTTGATGGGGGTAAAATCCTTTATGGCCCTCCGCACCGAGTAAAAACCCCCCGATTGTTCTCCTCAACCCATTTCGGGCGGCTCTGGGATCTCCTACGGAACGCGCCAGTGCCTCTCTAGAGTCCACCTACATAGGACCTACATAGGTCCTGTGCCTTTACCATGAGTTTACATGATCGTACTCGCTAGCAACTGCGTAAAAATTTGTATGGGCAAAAGTTGTTGACGACCGCTTTAGCCTAGTTGCTATAGTGACCCTGCCTTCGAAGCTGGAGGTCCCGGGTTCGAATCCCGGTCAGGGCATGTATTTGTGTGATGAACACGAATATTTGTTCCTGAGTCTTGGATGTTTTCTATGTATTTAAGTATCTATTTATCTATATAAGTATGTATATCGTCACTTGGTACCCATAGTACAAGTTTTGCTTAGTTTGGGACAAGGTTGATTTGTGTAAGATTGTCCAAAAATATTTATTTATTTTAAGTACAGCGCCTCTGGCGGTTACGCAATAGAACTAAGAATCGGCATACTAAATGGTTTACGCAGTCGCTAGCGAGTACGGTCATGCAAACTCATGGTAAAGGCACTGCTATGTTTCTATGATAATCATTCCAACACAACCGTGCGTATTACGGAAAAGGGACAGAATATGCCCTCTCTTAAATCGTTGAAGACTTATAATTACGCATTGTAATTATCTATTCTTTTGAGTTACTTTTTTAGCCATTTGATTAACAATTTGATCCTTTTTGGAGAAAATACGAACTTATTGATTTTCTTATTTGCTGTCAACATCAACATCCATATTAGTAGGTAAATATTAAACAGAGCATTATAATAATGTTATACTTTAAAGCCCGGGAGTACCTGGGCCTGGCTTTTCGATCAACTCTTGAAGGTATAAATCGAAAATAAAATAAATAAATAAATATTAGAGGACAATCTTACACAAATCGAACTAGCCCCACAGTAAGCTCAAGAAGGCTTGTGTTGTGGGTACTAGACGACGATATATTTAATAGATATAAATAGTTAAATACATAGAAAACATCCAAGACTCAGAAACAAATATCCATGCTCAGCAAGCCATCGCGGACGCGTCCCTAATCCCCAGTGGACACATATAATCCACGACGTCCACAGATGTCAGTTACACTACGGTTGTCATCGGGCGTCCGCGTGTCCCATCCCTAGTGGTTACGGATTCCGACGGCCGATAAGACGGGAACCGCTAAGGTTTCAAACGACCTTGTTGTCGCTTTAATGTTCGTCTTGTCGCTGCCAGAGCTACAGTTGGAAACGTTTTAATTTTTTTTAATACAATGATCACACAGCGGAGACAACAGACCTTATTGGAATTAAATAAATAAATATTAGAGGACAATCTTACACAAATCGAACTAGCCCCACAGTAAGCTCAAGAAGGCTTGTGTTATGGGTACTAGACGACGATATATTTAATAGATATAAATACTTAAATATATAGAAAACATCCAAGACTCCCGGCCCGTGTGGTTGCCGGGTAAGAATTGCGCCACCCCATCTCTTCCCGTGGGTTTCGTAGGAGGCGAATAAGGGAAAATCGGAGGGTGGGCAGCAGCATCCTTCGATCATTACCACCATCAAACTGCGGTCGCCAACCCGCTTGCCAAGCGTGGCGACTATGGCAAATCCCCCCCAACGGGAAAAATAAATTGGGGGAGGCCTATGTTCAGCAGTGGACGTCTTTCGGCTGAAATGATGATGATGATGATGATCCAAGACTCAGAAACAAATATTCATGCTCATCACACAAATATTTGCCCTGACCGGGATTCGAACCCAGGACCGTCAGCTTCACAGGCAGGTGCACTACCCACTAGGCTAAACCGGTCGTCAAATTATGCTTGTCAAGTGAGTGGGCAACTTGACTGTTAGAATTTCTCAAGCCGCCCCAAGGCCTTTAACTTAGCTTAACGATACTACCATGTACAGCAGCGGGGATGTAACGTACCTTACAATGCGCAGGAGTGCTCAGTTAACAACCACTCAAAGCGGTCACCCATCCAGGGCCGACGTTGCTTAATCTCGCATACCGCATGCGGTACGCGGGCGCCGCTGGGCTGCGCTCCAATTCCTTTGTAATAATCAGTCATAAAGAGGTCAACAATTGACCTCCAGATAGAGCCGAACATTGTCTGACTCAAATGGTCGAGGTAATTTGATACCCTATTTACATATAAACGGTTGAGTAAGTTTGATATTTACTTTGGTCTTATCTTTCGGGCTGAGGTAATATTTATTCAGAATATTTAGGCGTATATACTTAGGAAACAAATACGTAAAAAGGGTTGTTTTTCTTAATGATCGCTTGTAGTACTAATTTTTGTCGTATCTATATAAAGTAAGTTTGACATGATAATAACGTTAGGTTCACTAATATATGCACATTTTTGGACCCTGGGTCATTGTCAGTTGTAAAAACAAAAGTTGTCCACCCGGTGGTCAATAGTTAATGGCTTATGTACATGTAAGTTACGTTTTATTACATGGATTTATAGTTATGGAAACATCGTTTGTGCGGGTTACTAGACCAATCCAAAATTAAGTTTCGTGGCCCTTGATTTTTGATATGTCCACCGAAAAGACGCGAACCTAAACCTGACAATGACCCGAATATATCTTCTATAGGATGTCGGTTGGTTATTTTTTCTCTCATTCTTCTTTTAAAAGACAAACATACTTAAAGTGGTATCTACTTGAATCCCGAATCCAATCCCCGATCGCCAGCTCGCCTGTTCCTAATTTGACCCTCATTTAGACTAAGTCTAAGCCTTTAGCCCTCGTAACTAGGGATGTAACAGAGCTTCGTCTCCGACTCCGTTAATCCGGAACTTCCGTTTGGTTTTACCGTTAAAATTTTACCGAAGTTTTATCAGCGCTAAAATATGCACTGGCCTCTACAAAATTTGACTCGTCGACTGAGAATTATCTATGAAAATATGAAATGAAATGAAAATGAAATGAAAATAATTTATTCGTGGCATAGACACTAAAAGATAATACATTTATAACTAATAACTAATAAAATTGCCACGAAATGGTCCCGCCTCAGCATAATGCTGACTCACAAGCCAGCGCTGGTCTTCCGGCGAGACCATTGTTACTAATCTACTTACTTCTTTTAATGTAAAGCTTGTATACCTACGCTACACAACTGGCTAGTTCAAAGAGAATTTTAAAGTATTAAAGAATTCTTGACATATCGGATGACTGAGCCTTGACATATTTCTTTTTCATATTAATCATTCTGGAATTATATTAATGTGCTTTATGTATTTATGATAATGGTGAAATAATAATTGACCGAGTGAAACGAAGGTCGCTGCTTCAGCTTCGACAAAAATGCTTTTGTATGTCCGGATTTCCGTTTGTTCTCGTCTACAGGTCGCAATTCTCAACCGATTCTCGTGTAATTTCGTGAGCAGGTTCGATTGTTATATAGAATTCTTTCGTCGAGACGGTTTTTGGAAATTTCCAAAAACAATTTTTTTATCAATGAATTTGTAAGTTTCTGCGGACGAATTTCGGTTTGTTCTCCTCTACAGAGGGGCTACCGCGAACCACAAACGAAGTTTTCCCTCTCTGTCTCACTTATATGCAAACTTGCAATCGCGACAGAGAGGGAAAACTTCGTTTGCTGTTCGCGGTAGCGCCCCTGGTCGCATTTCGCAAACAATTTTTTGAGGAGTCAGTTTTTGGGAATTTTCAAAAACAATTTTTATTTTAATGATTTTGTAAGTTTCTGCGTCCGAATTTCTGTTTGTTGTCCTCTACATGTCGCATTTTTCAACCGCTTCTCGTGAAATTTTGTTAGCAGGTTTGATATTTATAATTAATCTTTTTTATAATGTCAGATTCATCCCATAGATACTTGTCAAACTTTCCCTACAAACAGATTTTAATAAACACCGCTTACGATTACAGACGGTTTGGTGCAACCCACCCTAAATGTCTGATGACGTCACAATTTTCTATGATCAAACTGCGTTCTCTTTTTGGTGTGTTACTTGGTTGCTCACTTTCTTAGTATGCCTACTTTTCGACTGGGTAAGACCATGTTGTTTGTGACTATACTTTTCAATACTTGATACAATTAAATACGTGCCAGAAATATATGACCATGCGCCATGTTGCGAAGTTTCATTAGAACAAATTTCTTACACTGGTAATAATTTCTTACACGGGTAATAATTTCTTACACTGGTAATAATTTCTTACAATGGTAATAATTTTAATCATAGGTTAATTGTCATTGTTGTCAGTGTCACTGCGGTGGTTTAGGTTAAGTGTTATTTATAAGTAATAAATGCCAAAAATGGCCAAAACTATTCATTGTCAAAAGCGGAACACTATTAACAATGTACATAATAAAATTATTTAAAAATGGCTTGAAAATGGAACACTAACGCTACAAAACTTAAAAAATAACTTCAGAACTGACAGTTAACAAGTCAAAATGTCATAATTCCGACTATATTGACATTAGTACTACATAAATGAGAATATAGTGCCCTCTTTTTTTTAAGTTCTTTTACCAAAAAAGTTAGATTTTTTTTATTATTAAAAATGGGACGCTCTTGGCCAGCATCTAGCCAGGGGGCAAAGATGAGGCCGATGATGAAGCGAGCTCACCCAGAAGGTGCCTATTCACTCGTGCCTTAAAAAGGTCTAGGTTATATGAGCTCGGAAACACAAGCGCCGGCAGAGAATTCCAAACCTTAGAAGTGCGCATTATAAAAGATACATACACAAAAAATAAAAGATAGATACAGTTTTACATTAATATCCGTTCGCCAAACACGTTTCATTGGCGAGTAATGCACTCATGTTCTTAACAAGATGGGGACATTTATTTTTCTTAAAAATCGATATGGGTGTCATCGTTGAGGTTCCTTGGGGTGCGGATTACGAAAATGACATGCATTTTCAGATCCAAGACGGCGGACATTTATTTTCTTTAAAAAATCGATATGGGTGTCATCTTTGTGGTACTTCGGGGTGCCGATTACGAAAATGACATCGATTTTAAAATCCAAGATGGCGCACATTATTTTTTTCTTTTGAGTAATTTTTCACAATGGAATAGCATCAGACAACTGACAGGAAAAAATAAACCTCATTTATAGCTTTGTTACCATTTAAAATCTACGCTGACGAAGTCGCGGGCGACCGCTAGTGTTCTTAATAAATTAATGTACCTATCTACCTTAAAACCTAAAATAAAAAATGAATTTAGAGGGTATCTATTAGCAATTTTTGGCGAGTATGAATAACCTACTAAAACTTGAAACAAACATAAAAAAACACAATTAAAATATAAAGTTAAATAATACATCACTAACCTAATTAAACTAACTAAACCTATAACTAAACTATAAAAAGAAGATGCCCCCCAAGTCCCCATCACTAGCTATAGTGCCCAGCAATTTTTTCAATTTAGTTTTGAAGACGTGTTTGCTACTACAATCATGCTCTGGAAACATGGTATTGAAAATGCGTGGATGGTAAATAACTTCGAGTTCTTTTGCCGTAATAATTGTTAGCTGCGGGTTCTACGTAATTTCGGCGCGTCGTAACTCTCAGTTTGCGGGTACACTCGAGGTGATTTCTGCCGTCCTATGTCTAAAACCAAACTAACCCACAAATTATAGTTTTGAGATATGAGCAAAAAACGTTAAAATAAAAATTTCTAGGAAATGTGTATATTTATTCCAGATTTCTTTTACGTAAAAATTCAAACTAAATTTATACTTGCTTTTTTATTGCATTACTCCGTAAAAGAATGAATATTTATTTTGATAATAACCTTTTTGTGTTTTACTGTTGCAAATAATTACTAAACTACCAACGATATTACACTTAAAACACCGTTAAGTATACCTTAGCCGTTCTTTAGCATTGCATAACAAACAGAACATAGCTAAATAACGGCTAAGTCACTTAACAATTTTATAGTATTTGTAGTTGTGAGCAGATTACACTGAAAAACTTTAAATAAGCACGTTATTGGACTGTAACCGTTTTGTAGCTTTGCAATAACTGCAAATATTCAAGCAAGTTGTATGCGTTCCTAATTTAAAAACACGTTAGATAACGAACCATCGCCTCTAACTGGGTTTTAGTCGTGAAATCTTGTGGAAAAAAGTTTTAGTTTTTTGGCAAAACCACGTTAATCCACACTGTTATAGACGTAAGTTTTAAAAGTAATTCAATATTTTTAATAAATATATAAAATCTGTATAGATGTATCTATTTGTTTACAAAAAAAGAAACAAATCCTCTTCGAACCGTTTCATAGCCAGCTTTATCGGAATATACAATCTCGTTTAGTAGATACGAAATTTATTTGTCTCCGTCGTTGTCTTAGTTATGTTTAATATATATATCGGAATCCTTTATAGATCTAACTCATGGGTAACTAGGCTATTGAAGCACACCGTGCTACAGTCATGTCTTCGGCCTAGTCTCAATTTAAGTTTTAGATCTCGTGCTTTTTTTCAAAGATTTTTATTTAAGTGAAGTAAAACCAACAGCCTTAACAACAATATCGGGAAATATATAAGTGAAAGCTTTCATTGCAGAGCTTTCGAAGTCTAAAGTTGTTTTATTGGGATTTCAATCCGGCCTTTGTGATTTTATTACACTCAGCAAAATTTCATACGTTTTTATATATGTTCTTGTTATGCAAAAATGCATAAATCAATAGGGTTATACCTACGTTATGTTTGTTCATTTAAGCCGTGCAAACTGTAAATTTGTGAAAATGGAGGAGGACAAGACTTGAAAGCACCATCCGCAGTGAAGTGGTGTATTTTGTTTATCTGAATTTTACAATCACTTTAAGCAAACACCAATAATACCGTTTTTCCATCGCAGTTGTCGTCAACTAGTAGGAATTCGGCAAATTGCCTTAGTATTTGACATTCCTCGGGCGTACAACATTTTAATTTTAATTCTTCTACAGTACCTAGTCAATCGACAAGAGTAATTATAGTCAACTCTTAAATAAAAAAGTAGACTTCTAGATTCTTTTTTCTCTGTCGATATGCCGAAGATTTATCAATATTGAATTTTGGAAGTTAATAGTGAAGATGAATGTTTTTTTTCCGAAGATCATATCATTTAAGTATACTGCTTCTGGATTGGTTCGTAATTATTTGCACATCTTTTTTAAAACCAGCAATCTCTTTTTATTACTACTTCTTTTGTCTTTTGTTATATTTGTTATGCATTACGTTACATGGTATTTGGTTTTTTTAATACCTTTCCAGCCGGAGTCCTGTGTAACATTTCCCTTGCACGCTGGTGTACTACCACATATCCACAAAGATTGGGAGTATTTTTTGTACCCTTTTTTCCGGTAATATTTACGGCCATTGATTAACAGTATTTATGCTCCTCTTTTAGAAGGAATAAGCTGTAATTTGTTTAAATTATCTTCTAACACGCTTGATGAAGTAGGCGGCTCACTATTCAGATGAATAATGCATTGTTATAGTGTTCTCAGCAATCAACTCAAATAAGCAGTGAAAATTAGAATATCAATATCCAATCTAAAACTTCTGATGATATGATAGCAAGACAGCGTTGAAAACTCATATCTACTGCATTTTTTTCCTATTTTATTGCGATGCATTCAAATAGGTTCAATTACTATAGAGAAGACCGTCGATTATGTTCGGCGATAGGACCAGAGGGTCCACGACAAATTGTAACGTATAGTAATGAAATGTATACATATCAAATAAACACATTTATTTTTTGTGTGATCAGCATAAATATTTCGACTACTCTTTGGCAAAATAGCATAGGTAAATTCAACTAACAGTACTTTTAACCAGATAATCTTGTATATTAGATACCCAGCTATCTCAAAAACAGGGCTAACGATTTTGATAAAATTTGGTATTTAGAGTTTTACCTCCTAAATTCATCTAAACAAGTCTAGAATCTGACCTGAGTTCTGAGGTCCTATCTGAGTTTTGAATTTGAAACGTTACAATTTTCAGTGAGTACAAAATCGACGATCTCCTTTACCACTTACCGTTCCGTATCCAGCTACTAAACAGGATTTTAAATTCCCATACGGTTGCTGGCTACAAAATGGTAAAGAAAGTCTCGTTTCGTATCTACCTACTAAACGGGATTTTATATTTCCATATGGTAGCTGGCTATGAAACGGTTTGAAGGATGGTTTCCTGACATTTTGTGACGATAATTAATATCATCACTCACTACACAACTAGACACAACGTCCTGCGCACGCGCCGCTCGGCTGACTGGCCGCATGCCGTAAAATCGGAGGGATAATATTTTGCGTATAGCTAGGTTTTAGCGTAGCATTGCTGGTTAGCCGGGTTTAAGAGTTGCATTATTATGTTTTTTAATGTAGGTAGTCACGGATTAGTTACAGTTACTAGGTTTTAGTGTTGTATTTGCAATAGGAATCGCAAGCAAAGTCTTACAAATACAGGGCTAAGGGTGTTTTGTCGTGTATAAGCGTAGTAACTGTTTTTTTGTGTAGTATTTGATAAGAAATTATATGTATAAAAGAAGGTAAGAAAAAGGTAAAAGGACTTTAACGGCGCTTTATGAAGTTTTTGTCTAATAACGGTTTTTTAGCTGTGAATTATGCTAGTGATTTATTAAATTAAACAACAGCTAGGGGCTTTTAGAGTACTTGTAGTGTAGTAATGTTGGTTTGCGATTATATAGTATTGTAAAGTCTCAAACTATCATGCACTTAGCGTGGTAGGTCGACTCAGTATCTTCGCAACTACAAATGATAAAAATATGATTCCAAGACCATTCGATAGAGCTTTTCTTTCTCTTTTAGCCCATGTAAACTACAGAAAACTGCTATAAAGCAGCTTTGATCAGTTTTAGACATAGGACGGCAGATTTAAATTCCGATTTATTGAATTGGTCAGGTGCTATCAGACACCTAATTTTTTCACGCACTGGCAGTATGTTTAGTTTCTTAAATAAAGACTTATAGTTATCAATACTACAACTGACTTTGGTTTTTTTATCAACTATGTTTTTTAACAGTCTAGTTTGTAGATATAATAAATAAATAAATATTAGAGGACAATCTTACACAAATCGAACTATCCCCGCAGTAAGCTCAAGAAGGCTTGTGTTATGGGTACTACGATATATTTAATAGATATAAATACTTAAATACATAGAAAACACCCAAGACTCAGAAACAAATATTCGTGCTCATCACACAAATATTTGCCCTGACCGGGATTCGAACCCAGGACCGTCAGCTTCACAGGCAGGTGCACTACCCACTAGGCTAAACCGGTCGTCACTACTACTTTACTAATACTTTATCCAAGTATGTCTTAAAAGTGCGTCCATAAGCCATCATTCCATATCCAATTACAGCATCTTAACAAGGGTCATATATTTCTGAACTAGCTTTAAAGAAAGAC
Source organism: Epiblema foenella (assembly GCA_963556455.1). Taxonomy (NCBI): domain Eukaryota; kingdom Metazoa; phylum Arthropoda; class Insecta; order Lepidoptera; family Tortricidae; genus Epiblema; species Epiblema foenella. The sequence continues at coordinate 24,855,599 of OY747101.1, read as the reverse complement.
TAGACTAGCTAATATTTCACGGCACAATCTAAAAATACCACAGACATTTCGTATTTATATCACTTACCCACAAAGTTTCATCCCCAGCCTCAGTTACTTCATTCAATCCACTCAGAAACTTAAATCGGCGTATCAAAAATTCAACTCAAATCCTTGGAACACCAGAAAATCTCGGGGCTCGAGAATTGAGCCGAGCGGTGGCCCGCAATCCTCAAATATGTATAGACGGATCAAATGTTTGTACGAAGTCGCAATGCCGCACAGTGTGGCAACGTGCCACGAATAGTGACGCTGCTATTTATGAAGTAAATAAATAAATAAATAAATATTAGAGGACAATCTTACACAAATCGAACTAGCCCCACAGTAAGCTCAAGAAGGCTTGTGTTATGGGTACTAGACGACGATATATTTAATAGATATAAATACTTAAATACATAGAAAACATCCAAGACTCAGAAACAAATATTCATGCTCATCACACAAATATTTGCCCTGACCGGGATTCGAACCCAGGACCGTCAGCTTCACAGGCAGGTGCACTACCCACTAGGCTAAACCGGGAAATAGGGCACAGAAAAGACTATACCCTTGTTTTGCAGCCTAGCCTAACTTGATTGATCGATTTTTTTGGCAAACCAGCGTACGGTCCATCTGATGGTAAGCGGACACCGCAGCCTATAGACGCCCGCAACTCCGAAGGAGTCACGTGCGCATTGCCGACCCTTTATAAAATTTGAGGATGCACTGTGTTGACAGCAGAAGGAACACATTTAGGTCCGACGCTCTCAACACAGTGCATCCTCCGGAGCTCTGGCAACCTTGCTCACCTCCAGGAACACAACACTACATTTTTTTATGTTATAGGGGGCAAACGAGCAGACGGATCGCCTGATGGTAAGCAATTACCGTCGCCCATAAACACCTGCAACACCAGAGGAGTCGCAAGTGCGTTGCCGGCCTTTCAGAAGGGAATACGCTCTTTTCTTGAAGACACAACACATACTTGTATAGTAAACAAAACATACCTTTTCTTTTTTGGATGCGCACCGTGGGAGCGGCGCGGTGGTTATGTCGGACTTGCACCGACTAAAAACCCCTGCTTGTCCTCCTTAACCCATTTTGGGCGGTTCCGGGATCTCCTACGAAACGTGCCAGTAGTGCCGCCTTAGAGTTCACTTATATGGGTCCCGCTATGGTTCTATGACGATCGTAGCCCCCAACTACGACCGTCTACGAACCCGAGGACCCCCTTTTAGTCGTCTTCTACGATAGGCAGGGGATACAGTTCCCGTATTTTATGCCCAGGCTACAGGGAGTCAGACTCGCGCACCGAGGGTTCCGTATACAAATGTGTACCGGTTCCAATCCTATTAATTCAGGTTTGTCTGGAAGAGATCGCTCTTTAGCGATAAGACCGCCTGTTGTCTACCTCTACCTGTGTACTGTTGTTGTTTTGTTTCTGTGTGTAGCTGAGTCATTTGTGTGAGGTGTGCAATAATGAGTAGGTATTTGTATTGTTGTATTGTATTGTAAAATCTCAACAACATGGTGTAGAAATTGAACGCCATGGGTGCAGTGCCATTAATCGGCGACTTTTATTGCTGAGCGCTGAATAACTTTGTACGTATGGTGGTTTTCATGAATAATTCTTTATCACGTTAACCGATTATTATTTTTTTATTTGAAAGAAAGTACTTTTAGCATAATCTCGTAGGAATTTATAAAACAAAAATACATGCAAAGGTGATTAACGGGCTTAGTACAGAAATGTTTTTTAATGATAAAAAAAAACTAGATAGAGCTATAGTTAAATTTTTCCTGTAAAATATTCATTGATGTCAATGTTATGTAATAATTTCATATTTTTTCCTTGGTAAACTTCGGAGATAAGGAGGGGGAATGGTATTTTTTTAAATATTCCCTCTTAAAACAAAAATGACTCAACTTAAAAAAAAAACTGTTTCAGAATGTGCAACTCAAGCCCTTTCATATGACACCTCACTTGACATATTCACTAGACTTTCAAATTTTGAACCACCTGTCAATTTTCACAGAAAATGAAAAATAATATAAAAAAAAAACATATTCTATGCATCTAGGTTACCCTTCTTTATAACTGTTCCAAATATCAAATCGATAGCATAAGTAGTTCTTGAGATATTTAGCGATGTGACAGATAGACAGAGACACAAAGTGAAACCTGTGTTTTAATGTCAACGACGGACATAGTGTGGCTTGCCACAACATAGGTTGATTTGGTGTGACACTCGAATGAAAAAACAGCCCAATTCGACAAAGTTTTTAATGAAAACGTATTTAGCTTTAGTGATATTTTCAGTTATTTGAAAAAGTCGAAAGTTTTCGGTAGAGTTGAGGCTAGCGGCTTTAAAAGTTGCTTGTATGTGAATAAGTTTAGGCCCGAGCTTTGTTACGGGAGTATTATCCTGATATATTTTTTTGAGCGCGTCTTCAAAAATTCTAAAAATAAAGATAAAGATTCTAAAGTATTCTTATAACTTTTTATTAATTAAGAAATATTGATTGAAACATTATCTAACATATTTCTAGCTAAAGTTTTTTCTGCTTAAATTCTCCACCCACTAAAAACAAAAATTACTGTGTTACTGTTCATAACAGCATTGAATATTTTTTTAATCTGACTGTGGCTTTATAGGCTGGGTCCAATAAAGCGATAGAAGTGCGCGATTGGAGAGTAGCCTGGGGAAAATTCAGGAGATAACCTCCGACACGATCACGCGTGTGGTTTGGAACACTGGAATACTCTAAGAGTTGGCGCTCCAGTGAGATTGCTTGAGCGGTTTCAACCGAATCTGAGGTATGAGTGGAATCGAGCTACTGGGAGTTTTGTCGCTGGTTCACTATACCTAGCCTAGCTGAGAAGAGTCCAGCAAGAAATTCAGCTAGACCCGACCTGACTCTACCCGGACAATAGGGGTATATAGTCCCTATTCGTCCCGGTACCACAGCACACTGGGTAGAGCATTGTATCCTTAAATCACTATTGTTATTATCAATACCTTTGTCACATTTTTAATTCAAAACATTTTATAACGTGTAAGGCCTTTAACAAAAAATATTATAGCCTCATTTTTAACTCAACCCAAAAAATAAAACGCCGAATACTCTGGCGAAATTTTCGCGTTTAATTTCGTTGCCTAGTTAAATAATTATTCGTGTAGTGTAATGTTGTTTGCATGGAAATATTTAATACATACATACTTTAACGTTTTGTACAGCGGGGTTCACGGGCAAATAGTAGCCTTCTGAGCGGTCGATCATTTAGTAACATGAATATAATTTGGTATAAATCGCGGTTGCCGCCGGCGCTGTGGCATACGGCGTGCTACACGAAACGCTTGTCGATGCCACTAATTAGTGGCTATGACATGGTAAGGTGGCTTCCTGACTTGGCGGGGTGGGATCGATATTTTCCCTCTCAGTCTTAACCAGACTCGACATCAAAACAATAACACCGCTATACCGAGAGAGTCGTTTACAACTTTATATGCTTTGTATACGAACTAGCGACCCGCCTCGGCTTCGCACGGGTGCAATTCTGATGGAAGTATTATACATATAAACCTTCCCCTTGAGTCACTCTATCTATTAATAAAACCGCATCTAAATCCGTTGCGTAGTTTTAAAGATTTAAGCATACATAGGGATATAGGAATATAGGGACATAGGGACAGAGAAAGCGACTTTGTTTTATACTATATTACAGTGATAGTGATGACGGAGAGATACGCATTTCTTGTCTTGTCATATGTATCAAACTATTTGATTTGACTTTGAGGCAGATAAACGATTACCCGCCCAAGTTAAGAAGGTTACGTACGTAATATTCTTTATGTCACACCTGGCCATAAAGTGGCAATTACCGCACGCTCCGCGCGCGGAAAATCCCACTTCCTGGCCAGGGGGTGACATAAAATTTTGTACTTACCTCGGGCGGTAATTAAGAAAGCCTCAGATCGCATAATTATCGCCCTTGCCTTCGGCTCGGGCGTCAAATACCTGCGATCTGAGACATTCTTTGTTTTGCCGCCCTCGGTAAGTAATGTACTATTATAGTACGATCAACAAAATTGAATCATGAGCTATAAGATGATTTTGTTAAGTCATCTAAATACTAGTAGGTTGGAATTCGCCTGAACGTACAATTTTATGGTACCGAATTTGTTATCATTTTATTAAACACTGACATTTACTAACTACTTTCTTAAACAGTTTGGGTAACCATGACTGTTGATCACAAACGAGAAATGCTATTACTATTATTCATTGGGCACTATTAGAAATGACAGCTTATTCGAGATTCAAAACATAGCTATTTAATTTAAAATATATCTATTGCACTGATAACAAAGGTTAAAATTGAATAGATCTCCGACCCGTACTGACGCAATTTGTTAATATCTAAAACGACCTAAGTGCTACATAGTGCGAGACATGAAAACCCTATTGTTTTGACGGTTCCAAGTCATTTGTAGGCCGAGTGGTTCATGAATCAGTTGGTTCGACTGTACATGAATAAAACACAACAAAAATTTAAAGAACAATTTATATGTGTACAAAGGCGGAATACTGTCTTTATTACATTTGCGAACATATCCATACTACGTGACTCCATTTTTTAACATTTTAAACACCCTCCTCCCATTGGTAACCATCCGTATAATATACGCCAAGCCTGCTTTTCACGTAATAGTACCTTATATATGGTTTTTTTTAAATTATATTTTGCAGACAATGGTAAAAACAAGTTTTGTAGCCTCGGAAAGTGTGAGTTAAAAATAATTGAATACTTTGAATGTGGGTCGAAAAAGCACGAGATTTCGCCAGAGGATATTCACTACGTGATGAAGACCTAAGACCCCACCTTCCTCGGTGCGTTTTGCATTTTGAGAACCCCCCAAAACCGGTCACGTACTATGGATACGGTCCCTTAGTAATACTACCTTCGCATCGCCCCGCTTCCGCGAATCCCGCGCCAGTCACGAAGAATGAGTGCTTCGTAAATGTAGGAGCGCAATCAAAAGCAGTACTAACTCGACCGACGGTTGACACAGACAGCTGACAGTTTTCTCATACCGTACCGCCTCCGCACCGGCCAGTCAGGCAGTCGCCTTAGACCTGCGGGCTGATATGACAATATTGATATTAAGATCAATGTATAATTTAGTCAACTTGACTCGTCATGCATATTAATTTGATATCGCTCGCGCTCATGACAGTTTTCTCATACCGTACCGCCTCCGCACCGACCAGTCAGGAAGTCGCCATAGACCTGCGGGCTGATATGACAATATTGATATTAAGTTCAATGTATAGTTTCGTCAACTTGACTCGACATGCATATTAATTATATCGCTTGCGCTCATGATTAAGAACCGAGTATCGATTCAAGACACGTTACCACAAGGTATACCTACGGTACCTGTTTCCGGAAAGAACTCGCGTATTGATACTGTGAGTGTGGTGTGTCGTGACCGTAATCGAGTTTCAAGTGACAAGGCGGACGGTGGTAGTGACGGTGACACTGTGCGAAAAAAGCGAACCAGGAAGAGGGTAGATCGCTATGGTGTGTGGGTAGACCACAACTAAAACTCGCAGCACGTCAGTTAATCCTTGATAATGGCGCTTGCAACAGTGCCGAAATATCTGGAACTCAAAAATACAAATATACATGGTAAATATCCCGTTTCAAATCGTAATTCTAATGTAAATGACCATGTAAGCTTGAAATCTTATATTATACCTACGGTAACTCAGTTGGTTAAGAGCATTGGATGGATTCCAGGGGTCGTCGGCTGAAATCACACCTGTGGTGATTTTTCAATTTTTCGCTCTACAGTTTTGTAATATAATTATTATTTTATGAAAACTAAATGGGTGGATCAACTATTCTTTGTTGCTCGTTACCATGGTTACGTCTCCTGAGTCACTCTTTAAAACTGTGATTTTATAGGGTTTAAACCTACCAAACATGAGTTTTAGCGATGAGAATAAATCCATTCGGACATGGATCATCTCTTGAGCATACTTGAAGTCCATATTATAAATATTTTTGTAAGAAACTCGGTTACTGTTGTCTCCTCGCTGACGGGACAGAATAACAACAAGAAAAAGTTGATTGACCCAAATAAAGAAACCTAGATTCTAATCATGAATAACCGATTTATATATATTTGTCGAAGGGCGAAAAAATAAAGATAAAAAATTAAAAAACAAAAATATTCTATTTGACGTTTGTCTTGAATAACTTACGATACAGACATGACATTTTTGAGACAACGTGCCTACAGGACGCCAAAATGCTATACGAAGTTTCCGTCTTTATTATGTCTCATTCCAAGGTGACACCCCTCACACCACATATTCGGTTGAAACCGCTCAACCAATCTCACTGGAGCGCAAACTCTTAGAGTATTTCAGTGTTCGAAACCACACGCGTGGTCGTGTCGAAGGTTTCCTCTAGATTGTCCATAGGCTACTCTCCAACCGCGCACTCCTATCGCTTTATTGGGCCCGGCCTTTAAAAGCACAGTCTGGTTAAAAAAAAAAACAAAACGAAACCCTAATATGAATCCATGGATCAATAACGTATAATTTTCCAGCAATGTAGGTAAATTCAAATAAAAACAACAGTTGGACTTTTTCTCAAACCAACATGTTACATTAAGTATAACACAACATCACATCACATAATCTCTGGTTTATATTCTCATATTCATAGCGAATAAAAGGATACAGCAGACAAAGTAATACCACACGTCGCGAAATTTTAATTTTAACTCGCACCCCATTTCAGAAAAAACAAATGATAACCACACAAACACTTTACAAAATAGCCTTTATTACTGATATCATAAGATGCACAAGGAATGCATTAAAAACATGGTTTCACCTCGATGATTGCACGCTTGCCCAAATAGCAGAGGTACGTATTAACAAAACATTTTGCGCCCAGCCTCAGCTTACTTCTGGCATAAGTTGATCCCATGATTCGTAAAAAATATGCATAGTAGAAAATGAGACGTATACTGGTTGCTTTGTGACGATGTATTCGCTAGCCTTTATGAATAGCTAAGGATTACTGCAAAAAGTATACTTTAATTTGTAATTTTGAAAGGGTTTATGAGCCGTATATACTAGAAATTATTTAAAACGTCCGATCTTATTTAAAACGGTCATTCCATTTTGAATCTTCTTGCTTGTTATTCAAGTCGCTTTTTGAATGTACTAATTTGATATTATTTGGCCAATTCAAAGGATTTTAAGTGTACTGAAGAGCTAAAGGGACTGCGTTGATTGCCGCCTGTGGACGCGGTAATGAACTGCAAGGTAACTTGCTTGAATTTAAAGCATTGGACTTGGGACTTATAAAATATGAGGTTTAATTAATCATAAACTCACTGACGTAATTATTTTTTAGAGTTCCGTAGCCAAAATGGAAAAAACGGAAGTTTCGTAATGTGTGTCCCAGCCGATTTACTCGGAGAATATAATCACTACAATTTTATTATGAAATATCGTAAAAAGGTGTATTCTATGAACGGCAACATAAAAGTTAACATTTTCTTAATTTATCCTTACCGAGTCCGGATTGTTAACGACTCGTGAGTGATTATTTCTGACTTTAACTATTGTAATAGTTTGGGATCCAGGTGTAGAGTAAATTGAAGTCAACAATAAGTTTAAATTGCACTCTTATTTCCTTAACTTTTACTTAACGTTCGGACCGGTAAGGACATCAATTAACTTTAACAATGAGAATCATCCTCCTATCTGACGTCGGGTTTCTATGATGGGGAGCGTTGTCAAAATAACATCTGACAGTCGGCTAAAAGAAACCATACATGGTGCTTTCCATGTCGTGGTTGGCTTTGGGTATACGGAAATGTCAACGTGTCCTCAATACCTACGTGTTATGTACCATATACCTATGCTTTACATAACTTTTCCACCTAGGTATATCACTAGTAATATCGTATAACTTACGTCAAATTTTGTAGACCCTCAGATTACACCATTATCGAACTCGACCACTCTAACAACCTTCTAGGTGACCACTGAAGACATCAGTTATCTTGTCTGTCTAACATAATTAAATCTCTAATTTCAAACAGTTGCTATGGGTTGAAGGATTTGTGGTTATTTGTCGCTAGCCCCCTGAGCACTTTTTAACCGCCCATTTTTTCACATATTATCTGGTCATTGCACAATTTGTCTTGCTTTCAAGTATATATGCTTACCAGTTTTCAAGTCATTAATTTACGAATTAAAGGATTTCTTATACAAAGTTCAACCCCTCTTTTTACCCCCTTTCATCCTCAATCTATGATTTTTATTATAGCTATAACCTGACCGAAGATCCAATAAATTTATTAGTGAAGGTTTTACTACAATCTATTTGCTAGTTTTCACGTGATGCCTAGACAAATAAACAGACAGACAAACAGACAAAAATTCTAAAAACTGTTGAAATGTTATCTGTTATCGATTCTAAGACCCCTCAATCGATTTTTTTGTTTATATCTTCAATGTACAGATTTTCGAACCTCTGCAGCTTTATTATATTAATGTATGTATATAGATGTATGTAGATTTTCTATAATACCTATACATTACTGTAAGTATATCCGAAACGTAATATAAAAGTATAAGCATTAACATAAGCGTATAATAGCATAATTAACGATTTTATATTTAGTGTGTAAATATGCATGCTGCATGGTATTTTGTGGCTATTTGTATGCCTTAACAGGCAAGACATAGTGATACAATCCGTAAACTGAAACACCGATGTACATACCTATGTTTAACAAAATAAAATATTTTGTATGTGTATTTGTACTATCCTGGGGAAGTACCTCCACCTTGCAGAAGACCACAGCCATAATAACATTATCTACTATACAAGTATGTAGTCTTGTGTTCCTGGAGGTGAGCAAGGTTGCCAGAGCTCCCGAGGATGCACTGTGTTTTGAGAGCGAGGGACCTAAATTTGTCCCTTATGCTGTCAACACAGTGAATTCTCAAATTTCATAAAGCAGTAACGCGTACGTGACTCCTTTGGAGTTGCGGGCGTCTATAGGCTGCGGTGGCCGCTTCCATCAGGTGGACCGTACGCTTGTTTGCCACCGGCGTTGTATAAAAAAAGAACTAAAGTTTATTTTAACATGCGCAAGACATGGGAAATAGGATTAGTAGTAAGTATGTTTGTGAGCTTATGAAAACGACATAGTTTACACATATTAGCGCGGTTTATTAAATACTTCAGCTCCGTATCGCAGGCCGTGAGGTTTTATATAACCTAATGCGGTATGCTCGTATCTAATAAACACAAAAGAGGGGAAATTACGTAACGTTTTCTAGCGAGCGTAATGTTGCTCTAAATGTACATAAAGAAAAAATGTCTTAGATATCTGTTTTTTTTTGAACCTGACTGTGGCTTTATAGGCCGGGCCCAATAAAGCGATAGGAGTGCGCGGTTGGAGCATTCTCCAACCGCGTACTTCAGGCCATTGCCTGGGGAAAATCCAGGGGCAACCTCCGACACGATCACGCGGTTTAAACACTGGAATACAAACTCTAAAAGTTTGCGCTCCAGTGAGATCGGTTGAGCGGCTTCAACCGAGTCTGATGTGTGAGTAGAATCGAGCTACATTCGCCACCACGACGTGCGTAGAAACGTGCGAAAACATTGACATCAAGTTAGTAGATGTCAAGAGAACTCTTACGAGTCATAAAGATGCCCTGGTATTCACAATGCTTGCCAACTACTCGTCTTAGAAAGAAAGAAAGAAAGCATTTATACTGCACCAAAAGACACACCGTTACAAATATAATATACTCAGTACATGAACATACAGTTAAAAAGTGCGTCTTCGCGGCAGTGAATCGGTCGCTGTCTCAGCATTATGCCGAGGTGTCAGACACCTGCAGCGCTGGTTTTCAGACAGCACCGTACGTGATCCACGGAACGCAACACAACATACTATACATATAGGAAAGGTATACATATGTGATAATCCATATTGAAAGGGACCTTATGGCGGCCGGCACTTACGCCTTTATTGCCGCTGTTCCAATACAATAGTGAATAGGTGCAACGTAAGCGCCTGCCGCCATAAGGTCCCTTTCGATGTGGATTATCACATATAATGAATAAAATCATAGGTGTTATATATATGAATGAGACTACCGCAAAACAGGGCAAACTGGTGTGAACATGAGGAGGAATTTACTCAACAGTGGGGGGATACAGACCGAAATGAAAAAATAAAAAATAAAAACAAGGAACAGATTTAAAACAATTAAAATTAATTAAAAACACATGAAAAAAAGGCGACACAGTTGGGATAAGTATTAGACGATCTACTGTAGTCTGAAATCTGATAATCCCGTGTTGTCAGTAATCTGGAGATCAAGTTATACGCAAGCGTAATCGAGAATGTTCATGAATTGCTAAACAGGTATAACCGGAGCCTTAGCCAACGGACAGCTAGCTCAACAAGTTAATTAAATTAACTAAAAATTAAAATAAAACACTGACGTAAAGGATAACTAAGAACGATCCTCGAAATCAAGATTTAGATAAAAAAACAATACAAATAGATTCATCCGCTAGGGAGCTAAGATAAATAATATATAATAAATAAATATTAGAGGACAATCTTACACAAATCGAACTAGCCCCACAGTAAGCTCAAGAAGGCTTGTGTTGTGGGTACTAGACGACGATATATTTAATAGATATAAATACTTAAATACATAGAAAACATCCAAGACTCAGAAACAAATATTCATGTTCATCACACAAATATTTGCCCTGACCGGGATTCGAATCCAGGACCGTCAGCTTCACAGGCAGGTGCACTACCCACTAGGCTAAACCGGTCGTCAAAATGCCATAGACACATATGTGATAATCCACATCGAAAGGGACCTTATGGCGGCAGGCGCTTACGTTACACTAATTCACTTTTGTATTGGAACAGCGCAATAAAGGCGTAAGTGCCGGCCGCCATAAGGTCCCTTTCAATATAGATTATCACATATATACAAGTTAAACTTAAACACGCCCCTTTTGCGTTGCGCTTCGGTGGCTAAAAAATTAAGGCAGCTGTTTGAACAATCTATCCCAAGTCTTCAGGGTCACGAAACCCCTAAAGATGCCCGCAAACGACATACGATTTATGCCAATCGCTGCTAGAATAACAACTAACCTATTCTCTGTGGACCTTAAATACAAGACATAGGGAACATAATCCTTTGGCTGCAGGTTTTGTTTTTCAGCGTTCTCCCATTTTTCAGACTGGGACGAAATTAAGCAAAGCTATGGTTAATGGAGCCCTTAAAGCGCTCTAATTAGGTATTCAGCCATCTTACTTTAGAGTTTAGATGGTTCTTGTTAGTGGGATTTATACTAAACGATTTGATTACGAAAGCAAGTGTTCCTTTTATAGCACTACTAGCGACCCGCCCCGGCTTCGCACGGGTGCACTATTTAATGGATGTTATTATACATATTAACCTTCCTATTCAATCACTCTATCTATTAAAAAAACTGCATCTAAATCCGTTGCGTAGTTTTAAAGATTTAAGCATACATAGGGATATAGGGACAGACAAAGCGACTTTGTTTTATACTATGTAGTGATAACGCAATTCGAAATGCTAACGGCGACAATGGCAAAGAGCTGACTCGTATAAGTTTCTAAATAAATTGATAAATATTAATATGTATTTTTTCCAAATTCCAGAGCCGTGTTAAAAATTTAACCATAAACGTGTATATTTCACAGTAAAATCATATTCCCCTGCGTATATAGTGCGCTGAAATAATAATTCGATAACACAATAATTGGCCGAGTGAAACGAAGGTCTCTGCTTCAGCTTCGACGTATGTCCGGATTTCCGTTTGTTCTCGTCTACAGGTCGCAATTCTCAAACGATTCTAGTGAAATTTCGTGAGCAGCGGGGTAATCACGTAACTTTTTTACTACCGTTAGGTAGATTTTAATGCCAAATTCTAATTGTCAGGCGAATCACGTAACTTTATGTACTAACGGTAAATAGATTTTATTATCAATTTTGAAGTATAAATGTATGAGCTGACAATTAAAATTTGACATTAAAATCTACCTGACGGTAGTAAAAAAGTTACGTGATTACCCCGCTCATACATTTATACTTCAAAATTGACAGTAAAATCTATCTACCGTTAGTACATAAAGTTACGTGATTCGCCTGCTGGTCCGCAAATTATATAGAATTTTTTTGTCGAGTCAAATTTTGGAAATTTTCAAGAACAATTTTTATTTCAAATAAGTTTCTGCGTCCGAATTTCGGTTTGTTGTCCTCTACAGGTCGCATTTTTCAACAATTTCTCGTGAAATTTTGTTAGCAGGTTCGATATTCATAATTGATCTTCTTTATAATGTCAGATTTTGAAAATGATAAAAAAAATCACTCACGAGGTCTACAGCTCACAGAGCCACTATAATTCAACTACACTGAAAAAAAAATGAAATTTGCATTCATGCTTACTTTAAAATTTGGATTTAATTTATAAAAAATCCACGTACACAAACATTTCGATTGCATTCCACAACTGTTCAGAAATGGAATTATAAAAGCATTGCTGAGAGCGTATTAATCTCACTTTTTACTGTAAGATACTTAAAATGGGTTTTACAGGAGTGTTTGGATTTACGTAATTCTATTATAGAAGTACTATTGGCTCAATGGGCCATTATAAATATCTTATAAGTGCAAATATGAATATTTGTTTCTGAGTCTTGGATGTTGTCTATGTATTTAAGTATTTATATCTATTAAATATATCGTCGTCTAGTACCCATAACACAAGCCTTCTTGAGCTTACTGTGGGGCTAGTTCGATTTGTGTAAGATTGTGTCCTCTAATATTTATTTATTTATTTATTTCAATACACTTATAAAGTGGGCTTATAAATCCCTTATTGTCCTGATAAAAAGATGGTCTTGGGATAGTCATAAAACCGTATTTCGCTAGATGGGATGTCATACAAGTAACTTAGCCGTAACATTGTGTGAAATTTTAATCAAATATTACCAATAATCAACAGGAATTAGGGTCGTAAATCAATATTCAGTGGCAAGGGCAGTAAGCCCCACTATTGCCCGTAATTCCGCTGTTAATTGCGTTGGTGCCAATTTACGACCACTATACTTTATTGGTTTGGCAAGTTTGTACGTGTTTAGTGGGTGTTAAGTGATAATTTATGTATTGGGAAAAATATTGAGAAAAGGTACTCCCTTGTCTGAAATGCAATTAGTTTAGGGTTTTTTAAAGAAGTGTCATTTTACATTTTCAAGGGCTGGCGACGCTCATGTAACACCTTCGGAGTTGTAAGCTTAGATATATGCGGCCGACCGCTTACTATAAGGCGGGCCGTACACCACACACGTTTGTAATTTTTCATTTCTCATACTCTGAAAGTGGATCGTTGTTCATTCAAGTGGCGTGCTGAAAGTGGTTCATTCCTGCTCTAGAGTAGTAAAGTATTAAAAAATAAATAATATGGTGAATCGGAGTTACATTGGGCAACGGCAGTACAAACCTATGTATAGGCACAGAGTAAAGATTCTATAGAAAACCTATATGCGTGCCACCATGCGAAACTATGACAAGGACAACAAATGATATGTCACTCTCTGTCGCTCTTATATAAAGTTGTATACTGGTAAACATTTTATTAATTTATTTATTACACGTGAAGTTTACATATATATATATTTTTTTTTTCTCATCTGCCAAACTGTATTACAGTTTGTTGGCAGAAAACATGTATATACCCTCAATTACAATACTATGGTATCTAGCTAATATTTATGTACTTGTTTGAAAACAATTGTTTTTAAGAACACTAAAACTTAACTAATAATAGCTTGGTTACTCGACCGAGACTGACACCCGGCTGCTACCGCACGACCGAGCCGGTCAATGGTTTCGACCGAGCCGGTCAATTATTTGATGTTGAGTCTGGTTAGTCTGAGCGTAAGCAAGATTAAACATTATTAAAAATATATAAAATAAATCGGTCCATACACAAACACCATTAATATCGGGTGATATCAGTAAAAATTTCCTACCAAAATGCATATTAAGAGAGTGCTTAACTCGGGTGGAACCACCCATTTCAACCTCGAATTACATAGACATAGAAAAATTTTATTTAACATCAAATTGTGATAAGTGTTTACAATGCAATAAACATTACAAGCCTTACAATAAAACTTAAATAGGCACAAATTGATATGTTTACATGTAAAAATAAAGACTTTAAATAATGATGCTAAAAAGGAGCGAACCTCAGCATGTGTTGCAGCAGGCTATGAGCAGGCTTACCTACTACAACGCTGGTTTTCAGGCCGACCCTTCGTACAATACGGATTTGCTTGCTGCTTGTCGGAAACTGTATGGCTAAGACATTATAGTTTGTGTAGACAATAATATAGGTATGTATGTATATGTATATGTTAGTGGATATATTAATAAGATTATACTGGATGATACTATGAGATATGTGAAAATAAGTTTGATGTGTAGGCTAAATAAATACGTTGGGTAACAAAGTATGTATTGAGGAAATAAATAACATGAATCTAATAATTTTACTATAAGTAGGTACTGAGATTAACAAAGGTACTGAGATTACTTCGTTAGAGCGCCAAAATATCTCGTCTGAAATGAGTGGCTTTCAATCCTTAGTTAACAATCTATTAAAAAATGGTATTAAAAATATTGCAGAATACAGATACTGTAGTGAATAAACAATTTTGAGTGCTTTCTCAATACCACGTCGATGGCAAATAAGCGTATGCCCCGCTTTATGGTAAGCGCTTATTTCAAAACCTAAATCTCTCCTTGATTAAAGAATCCCATTAGGCCGCCGAGAAAATCAAATAAACTGAACAAAAAATAGCTCTAGTGTATGACTGTTTCCTATTTTGAAAAAAAATAATACTAGTGACTCAGTCAGCTGTAGACATCAGTGCCTTTACCATGAGTTTGCATTACCGTACTCGCTAGCGACTACGTAAACGATTTAGTATGCCGATTCTTAGTTCTATTGCGTAACCGCCAGAGGCGCTGTACTTTTGCCCATACAAATTTTTACGCAGTCGCTAGCGAGTACGGTCATGCAAACTCATGGTAAAGGCACTGTAGTGTTTTTTTTTATCTAAAACGAATCTACAAAAAAAACTTTAGTTCACGCACCAGGGGCTACTACGAACTTCGAAATCCGAACTTCGTATCATGCCGTCCCTTTCACTCATATGGTGTATGTACACGAGAGTGAAAGGGACGGCACGATACGAAGTTCGTATTTCGGAGTACGTAGTGAAGGCCCAGTTCACAAAATTTGACGAGAATCGGTCGAGAAATGCGACCAGTAGATGAGAGCAGCCTGCATATGAAAACATGTTAACACATGTAGTCGCTTCGCTCGCTTCCATTAAAAAACATTGAACAGCAAAGTGTCGCCAGAGGGCACTATGAGGCTCTGAAATATAGTTAAAATTTAACGCCCAGCATGGCGCTTATTTTAATTTGATTACGGCGATAATTTTATTTTCCCCAATTTGCTACGTTTTCATAAGGCCCTGTCTACGGCTCGTGCGGATTTTAAACTCATTTTAACTTTTAAACTGTATGCCTAATTTACACGAATTTGGGCAAATTAATTGTATTATGATTTTTATTATCAAATGACTTTATATATTTTTTCAAACGAATATAAAAGCATGCCTTATACAATTATTTAATCCCTAGTTGTAGAAAAAGTAATGTATAAAACGTTGTATAAGTAGGTCAAAAAAGGCTCATGGCGTCTTTATTAACAATTTTCGACTTCGCCACAAATTGTTACACACGCCACTCACCTTTTTTGAACCCTCTTATACAACTATTGCATAAAATACTATTATTGATGCCCTAGCTATTATTGATATTTTGACATTAAATCGCTATTTGTAAATTGGACATTGTACCAATTAGTAATATTTTGGATTAATTTGCATCAACGTTGATTTTTCTTACTTTGTTTATGTTTAGTTATTAATACACACTGATGATATTTTTGTGGATTCATGCTATTGTAATTTTATAAAATGCAAATTTCCAATAAGAAATAAATAAATCTAATCTAATCTAAGGGACGGTTGAACCAAAACCGTCTGTACAACTACAATACAATACAAATATTCCTTATTGTTCACCAGAAATACACTAAAGGAAAACATAAATAAAGTCACCCAAACAATTTCTCTAACAAGCGATCTCCTCCAGATAACCTTTGGATAATGGAGACTATGCCTGACTTGTAATAATAAGCGGTGTTCGTTAATAGTACACTAATCTGTGAAAATTTCAACAGTCTAACTATCACGGTTCATGAGATACAGCCTGGTGACAGACGGGCAGACGGACGGACAGCGAAGTATTAGTAATAGGGTCCCGTTTTACCATTTGGATACGGAAGCCTAAAAATGGTTACTATCTTCAAGGGCTTAAGAGGAAAACGTATCACTATATCCTCAGGGATGTATAAGGTCTCTGACGCTCAGAGACTTTACATCTCTGAGGATATTTATTAATTAGATTTTATTATTTTCGGTTTGTTGTCCTCTACAGGTCGCATTTTTCAACAGCTTCTAATGAAATTTTGTTAGCAGGTTCGATATTCATAATTGATCTTATTTATAATGTCAAATTTTGAAAATGATAAAATCACTCACGAGGTCTACAGCTCACAGAGCCACTAGTTTATAAATCAACTACACTGAAAAAAATTATGACATTTGCATTCATACTTAATTTAAAATGTGGTTTTAATTTATAAAAATCCACATACACAAACATTTCGATTGCATTCCACGACTGTTCAGAAATGGAATTATAAAAGCATAGCTGAGAGCGTATTAATCTCACTCTTTACTGTAAGATACTTAAAATTGGTTTTATAGGAGTATTTGGATTTACGTAATTCTATTATAGGAGTACTATTGCCGTAATTGACATTTCAATGGGCCATTATAAATATCTTAAGAGTGCAAATACACTTATAAAGTGGGCTTAAGGGGCGAACTGGAAACCAGCGCTGAGCAGCCGTACTGGCTGACACAGCACATGCTGAGTCCGCTCCTTTTGTCACATTAAAATATATAATAAGGCATGTACCTATTTCTTTTGTAATTATCTGTGTTGTGTGGCAATAAAATATTCTTCTTCTTCTTCTTCTTATAAATCCCTTATTGTCCTGATAAAAAGATGGTATTGGGATAGTTATAAAACCGTATTTCGCTAGATGGGATGTCATACAAGTAACTTATTTGTAACATTGTGTGAAATTTTAATCAAATATTATCAGTAATCAACAGGAATTAGGGTCGTAAATCAATATTCAGTGGCAAGGGCAGTAAGCCCCACTATTGCCCGTAATTCCGCTGTTAATTGCGTTGGTGCCAATTTACGACCACTATACTTTATTGGTTTGGCAAGTTTGTACGTGTTTAGTGGGTGTTAAGTGATAATTTATGTATTGGGAAAAATATTGAGAAAAGGTACTCCCTTTTCTCAATATCCTCCTGTCTGTTCATGCTTGCTAGGACATAGTGACTACGTTAATACTAGTGTCTTTTTATAGGGGATTGACGAGAGACATCATCCTGTTGTCGATTCGTTTTTATTATCAGTGAATTAGAGACCATATATATCTCTAACTATATTAAATTAATTTTAATTTTGACGCTCAGAGACCATGTACATCTCTGGGATATAATATTAATTTCATTATACTCCTTGTTTAATCTTGAGACCTTATACATCTCTAACTTTACTGATGTTGTAATATTTGTAATAGATAACTTTGCAAGTTTATCTTCACTGTATGACATTAATTTTGTTATAATTGTAAACTCGAAATTATTATTCCTTCTTGAACTGTAAATTAATATTTTGTTTGAAAAATGTATTACTTATTATAGTCAGACTTTCTTAAATTGTAAATTAATATTTTGACATATAAAAGTGCCCTTGTGGCCTATTTGCAGAATAAATGTTTGATTTTGATTTTGAGACGCAATTAGTGTAGGGTTTTTTTAAGAAGTGTCATTTTACATTTTCAAGGGCTGGTGACGCTCATGTAACACCTTCGGAGTTGTAAGCTTAGATGTATGCGGCCGACCGCTTACTATAAGGCGGGCCGTACACCACACACGTTTGTAATTTTTCATTTCTCATACTCTGAAAGTGGATCACTGTTCATTCAAGTGGCGTACTGAAAGTGGTTCATTCCTGCTCTAGAGCAGAAAAGTATCACTACATAGTATAAAACAAAATCGCTTTCTCTGCCCCTATATCCCTATATCCCTATGTATGCTTAAATCTTTAAAACTACGCAACGGATTTTGATGCGGTTTTTTTTAATATATAGAGTGATTGAAGAGGAAGGTTTATATGTATAATAACATCCATTAAATAGTGCACCCGTGCGAAGCTAGGGCGGGTCGCTAGTTAAAAAATAAATAATATGGTGAATCGGAGTTACATTGGGCAACGGCAGTACCAGACCTATGTACAGGCACAGAGTAAAGATTCTATAGAAATCCTATATGTGTGCCACCATGCAGATAAATTGAAAAGCGAAACTATGACAAGGACAACAAATGATATGTCACTCTCTGTCGCTCGTATATAAAATAAATAAAAATAAATATTAGAGGACAATCTTACACAAATCGAACTATCCCCACAGTAAGCTCAAGAAGGCTTGTGTAATGGGTACTAGACGACGATATATTTAATAGTTATAAAAACTTAAATACATAGAAAACATCCAAGACTCAGAAACAAATATTCATGCTCATCACACAAATATTTGCCCTGACCGGGATTCGAACCCAGGACCGTCAGCTTCACAGGCAGGTGCACTACCCACTAGGCTGAACCGGTCGTCAAATATAAAGTTGTATACTGGTAATGGTTTTATTATTTGATGTTGAGTCTGATTAGTCTGAGCGTAAGCACGATTAAACATTATTAAAAATAAATAAAATAATTCGGTCCATACACAAACACCATTAATATCATAAATTTTATATGTACTTTTTTTATGAAATAAATAATTCTAATTTTTTTTTAATATCAGATGACATCAGTCAACATTTCCTGCCAAAATGCATATTTAAGAGAGTGCTTAACTCGGGTGAAACCACTCATTTCAGCCTCGAATTACCAAAATATCTCGTCTGAAATGGGTGGCTTTCAATCCTTAGTTAACAATCTATTAAAAATGGTATTAAAAAATACTGCAGAATACAGATACTGTAGTGAATAAACAATTTTGAGTGCTTTCTCAATACCACGTCGATGACGAATAAGCGTAATGTAATATGCCCCGCTTTACGGTAAGCGCTTATCAAAAATCTTAATCTCTCCTTGCTTAAAGAATCCCATTAGGCCGCCGAGAAAATCAAGTAAACTGAAAAAAAAATAGCTCTAGTTTATGACTGTTTCCTATTTTGAAAAAAAAAAAAATACTATAGTGACTCAGTCAGCTGTAGACATATGCAGTGTTTTTTTTATCTAAAACGAATCTACAAAAAAAACTTTAGTTAACGCACCAGGGGCTACTACGTACTTCGAAATCGGAGCTTCGTATCGTGCCGTCCCTTTCACTCATATGGTGTATGTACACGAGAGTGAAAGGGACGGTAAAAGCCCAGTTCACAAAATTTGGCGAGAATCGGTTGAGAAATGCGACCAGTAGATGAGAGCAGCGTGCATAAGAAAACATGTTAACACATGTAGTCGCTTCGCTCGCTTCCATTAAAAAACATTGAACAGCAAAGTGTCGCCAGAGGGCACTATGAGGCTCTGAAATATAGTTAAAATTTAACGCCCAGCATGGCGCTTATTTTAATTTGATTACGGCGATAATTTTATTTTCCCCAATTTGCTACGTTTTCATAAGGCCGTGTCCACGGTTCGTGCGGATTTTAAACTCATTTTAACTTTTAAACTGTATGCCTAATTTAGACGAATGTGGACAAATAAATTGTATTATGATTTTTGTTTCTCAAATGACTTTATATATTTTTTCAAACGAATATAAAAGCATGTCTTATACAATTATTTAATCCCTAGTCGTAGAAAAAGTAATGTATACAACGTTGTATAAGGAGGTCAAAAAAGGCTCATGGCGTCTTTATTAACAATTTTCGACTTCGCCAAAAATTGTTACACACGCCACTCACCTTTTTTGAACCCTCTTATACAACTATTGCATAAAATACTATTATTGATGCCCTAGCTATTATTGATATTTTGACATTAAATCGCTATTTGTAAATTGGACATTGTACTAATTAGTAATATTTGGGATTAATTTGCATCAATGTTGATTTTTGTTACTTTGTTTATGTTTAGTTATTTATACACACTGATGATCTTTTTGTGAATTCATGCTATTGTAATTTTATAAAATGCAAATTTCCAATAAGAAATAAATAAACCTAATCTAATCTAAGGGACGGTTGCACCAAAACCGTCTGTACAACTACAATACAATACAAATATTCCTTATTGTTCACCAGAAATACACTAAAGAAAAACAAATAAAGTCACCCAAACAATCTCTCTAACAAGCGATCTCCTCCAGATAACCTTTGGGTAGTGGAGACTATGCTGACTGACTTGTAATAGTAAGCGGTGTTCGTTAGTAGTACACTATTAATCTGTGAAAATTTCAACAGTGTAACTATCACGGTTCATGAGATACAGCCTGGTGACAGACGGACGGACGGACAGCGAAGTATTAGTAATAGGGTCCCGTTTTACCATTTGGATACGGAAGCCAAAAAACGGTTACTGACTTCAAGGGCTTAAGATGAAAACCTTATCACTATATCCTCAGAGATGTATAAGGCCTCTGACGCTCAGAGACTTTACATCTCTGAGGATATTTATTAATTAGATTTTATTATTTGTAATAATCCATATTGAAAGGGACCTTATGGCGGCCGGCACTTACGCCTTTATTGCCGCTATTGCAATACAATAGTGAAGTTTTAGTACACTGTGTAAGTTTGTCTATTTCATTCTCCCACTCTACACTCAATCCCTCAAAGGTTAGCTGGAAGAGATCCCTCATAGGGATAAGTTCGCCTTTGTACTCTAATCTTATGTGACATGTATATTGTTTTAACCTGTTATTGTGTACAATAAAGTGTTTACATACATACATAATAGGTGCAACGTAAGCGCCTGCCGCCATAAGGTCCCTTTCGATGTGGATTATCACATTTTCATGTTGACGCTTAGAAATATATCTCACAATATTTTATTATGATTAGTGTACCTACCTTATTACCTTTTATCTTGACGTTTAGAGACCTTATACATCTCTAACAAATCTTTATTGTTATTAGTTTCTTAGTCTTATTTTTGACATGTCACACTACATTTAATTAATGATACTTTAATTATTGTATTATTGATATAGATAGATTTTGACTTGTAAAATTGCCCTTGAGGCGTCGCAGAATATTTTTTTTTTAATTTTGAACCAAATATGGCCTCACATGAATAATCGAATTACATTAATCCGGTTACGTACTTAGCGGGTCGTAGCCGATCCGTCCGCCGGATGACACCGTAACCGGTTAAACCGGGTCGTTACCTTTACGACGCGTTCCGCCGAATTACATTAACGGGTAATGTTTGAAACAGTACGGCAATTAATATTAATAGCTTATTTATTCATTTAATCTTTATTGCACTAAAGTAAAACTAATACATAAGGAGGACTCAAATCATCTCTATTTAAGTCGACGACCGCTTTAGCCTAGTTGGTAGTGACCCTGCCTTCGAAGCTGGAGGTCCCGGGTTCGAATCCCGGTCAGGGCATGTATTTGTGTGATGAACACGAATATTTATTCCTGGGTTTTGGATGTTTTCTATGTATTCAAGTATCTATTTATGTATATAAGTATGTATATCGTCACTTGGTACCCATAGTACAAGCTTTGCTTAGTTTGGGACTAGGTTGATTTGTGTAAGATTGTCTATAAATATACAAAAAATATATTTAAAAAAGTCCTGTTTCCCAATATATGTTCAGCTCTATTTAAGTACTCTTTATGTACTATTAGTTTTCCGCTAATCACTATGTAGGTACATAGGATGTAACAAAAATAATGAGGGTGTAACAAAAATAGTGAGATATTTTATTCGGTATAGTATTCTGATTAGGAAAAGGTAGAAGAATATTTTTTTGATGCAATAAATTTTTGTCCCTTATGTATGGACAGTTGGCTGACTTGGACGACCTGCCCCATAGAAAAAAAATGTTTTTTTTTGTAAAAAAAAATTTCTTCTATTTTTTCTAATTAGAACACGATACCGAATATGCCCTTAAACGGATCCTCACTATTTTTGTTACACCCTGTATAGAGAGGTACATAGGGCGTAGTGGAACGCCATCTCGCTCTTAATTGGGACAGCCTAACTGGAGAAGTAGTTCCAGCTTACCGAAGACCATAAAATAACACCACTATTTTTAGGGCGCCGTAGCAAAAAGGGCGAAAACGGAACCCTTATAGTTTCACTGTTTGTCCGTCCGTATGTCACAGCCGATTTGCTCGGAGACTATATCAATCAATCAATCAATTTATTTGCAAAAAAATACAGTACATAATAATTGTCATAATTGAAATTTCAGAATCATGTATTTTGCTTGCAAGCAAGAGTGCAAATATTCTAGAGAGTTAATCTAGTACAAATAATCATCATATTAGTTTAAATCTCATGAACCATGATAGTTAGACAGTTGAAATTTTCACAGATGATGTATTTCTATTGCCGCTATAACAACAAATACTAGTTTAAATAAATAAATAAATAAATATTAGAGGACAATCTTACACAAATCGAACTAGCCCCACAGTAAGCTCAAGAAGGCTTGTGTTATGGGTACTAGACGACGATATATTTAATAGATATAAATACTTAAATACATAGAAAACATCCAAGACTCAGAAACAAATATTCATGCTCATCACATAAATATTTGCCCTGACCGGGATTCGAACCCAGGACCGTCAGCTTCACAGGCAGGTGCACTACCCACTAGGCTAAACCGGTCGTCAGTTTGAAAGTAAATATTTAAAATGTCAAAAATTTTAGTAATAATAATAATCGTGCATTTACATAGCATTAAATTCATTTACATTAAATTCTAAATATTTTTTGACGCTATAAAAACTAAATATAAGTACTGAAGCCCGACCAGAAATACATGACCCTTGTCAAGAGCTATTATTCTGATTTATATGGCAACAGACAGAAATGACATTTTGACTTTGGTTACCTGTCAGCTCTGATGTCAATTATGAAATGTTTTGCAGTGAAATAGTTTCATTTCACGAGCGTTTTTTTCAGCAGTTTATTAGATATATTATTAAGCCGTGGTCTCCCGGCAAAAAAAATAAACAATAAATAATAAAAATAAATAAATATTAGAGGACAATCTTACACAAATCGAACTAGCCCCACAGTAAGCTCAAGAAGGCTTGTGTTATGGGTACTAGACGGCGATATATTTAATAGATATAAATACTTAAATACATAGAAGACATCCAAGACTCAGAAACAAATATTCATGCTCATCTCACAAATGTTTGCCCTGACCGGGATTCGAACCCAGGACCGTCAGCTTCACAGGCAGGTGCACTGCACTACACACTAGGCTAAACCGGTCGTCAAAATTAAATTATAAGTTAATACATGGAGTTAAGTCCTCTTACCTACTGTTTCGATATTATCTACTGTTATACTGGTAGGCCTCTCGAATTACAGTATAATAAAACTTTAACGCCGGCCGCGGGTGACGATTGCCCGTAATGCTTTATAGCCCGATAAGCGATATGGCTGGAGGGTTATGTGGAATTAGCCGGAATTGCCCCATATAAAAATATCGGTCTCACCTATGAACGGTTATTGGTTGGTCGACATAATCGATATGTCCTTCCATTTTTAAAACAATTTCAATCCACTGTAGCGGGGCGGTAAGGCACGCGAATTTCAATTTGTCCCTGTACTCCGAACTTCGAAATCCGAACTTGCCATCCCGTGTTATCCCTATCACTCTCGTATTATACACTATATGAATGAAAGGGACGGCAATGACAATAACAGTCGTTTTTGTAAAACAGTGCGTAGGGCATAAACCAAACCTTGGAATTAGGCGCTGAAGCGACACAAACGAGAAAACTCTAGAAGGATGATTATAACTCTCGCCTGTATCTCAATAAAACTGTGTGACGTACGACGAATAAACAGACAGACGGACTAATAACTGACAGCAAATAGCAGTAGGTCTCCGTTTGGACCCTAAAAAGCGACTCTGGCAAAATAACTATTAGTAGTAGTAGTAGTAGTAGTAAAACTCTTTATTGTACACAATAACAAAAATTACAAATACAAAAAGAAATGGTATGTACAATGACGAACTTATCCCTTTAAGGGATCTCTTCCAGTTAACCTTTGAGCAAATGAGAGAAGAAAGTGGCCTTTGAGCAGTATATGTTTCACAAATCGCGTTATATCTATATAACGAAATTATTTACTTCAATTGTAATAAAACATTATTTTTCACAGAATCATACATATTGATATGTACATACATAAGTTTGTTTAGGCTTAAGACATTCAATAAATACCGTTAGAATGTTTTTATTCGAATTAAATTAGAAACAGGAGACATAAATAAACTTGAACAAGGCACTTCGAATTAAATATACCCATCAATCTAAACCTCGTGACAAATTGGTGACGTCACGACTAAATAATGACGTCACATTACTTACGTCGTATTATGAGTTTATTTACGAGGGAGCTAACTGTAATGAGAATAAATAAAAAGTTTCGCTTGTAATATGAGCAAATAATTCGATATTTTAAGCTAACACATCCCTATTGTCAAAACAAGTAATCGATCTAGCTAGGTCTCATTTTAGTCTTTTATCTATTACTAGCGACCCGCCCCGGCTTCGCACGGGTGCACTATTTAGTGGATGTTATTATACATATAAACCTTCCTCTTCAATCACTATCTATTAAAAAAAAACCGCATCAAAATCCGTTGCGTAGTTTTAAAGATTTAAGCATACATAGTGATATAGAGATATAGGGACAAAGAAAGCGACTTTGTTTTATACTAGCCCCCACCTCCCCATCGCGCTTTCCTAGCTTAGCTTTGACTAACCCTAAAATTCTCTCTTCACTACATAGTATAAAATAGTGAGAGAATTTTAGGGCTAGTCAAAGCTAAGCTAGGAAAGCGCGATGGGGAGGTGGGGGCTAGTTCGTTCAGTATTGAGATCCTCGAGCTCCCCGGATGAGAGCGCAGATGGTCACCGTGGAGTTTTAGTGGGTAGAAATACCACAAAACCCAGCCATCCCCCGATGTCTGGGTCCCTGGATCGCAGGTTTTCTCCACGAAAAAAGGTCTCATTGGATAATGCCAAGCAAGGCTCGGTCTCCCACATACTATTATAAAATAGAGTGCGAAAATCATGTGGAATTTTACGTGGCGATACAGACTGTCCTGAGCTCGTGGCACGAATTGTTAGGCTCGCTATCTCGTTTCTGCCTAAAAATTTCCTAAGACCGCGAAGTCCCAACCTTTTGGCAGTCCCAATTACACGCACTGTGGCGCATAGAAGCTCGCAAGCTGTACGCGCTCTGCGACTGCTGAACTCGCTTCTGTCACGGGCACCAGAATGTGATATGTTTGAAAGTCGATGGACGGTTGTGTATCGAATGTGTCTGCGATACTGTGAGATGATGCATGAGAGTTGATTGATATTTGAATTTTCCTATTGTGAATTATGTGTTTTATAACCTAAATTATACAGTGCCTTGGTTTCGACTGTGTTACGACACAAGGCTCTCACGGCCGGCTCCCACGAGTCATCACCTTTTCCCGAAAACCTTCTGCTTAGTGCGCCCGTTTCTCGAAAACCTTTTGTTCAGTGCGCGATTACCAAACACAAGAACCGAGGTGACATTATGTGAAAAGTGTGGGACACAAGGGTCTTTACCCTTCCATCGCGGTCGCGTAAGGTCGTGATCGACCTAGATCAATAATCTTAGTTTTAATTTAAGTAATTATCACGTCTGCACCGCTGTAATTCCAGTTATTAAAGAGCACTTCGAACTTCAAGTGTGTTTCTACTTAGTCCCCTAGACGGCCCTAACGTAATTACTGTAATGCTGTATATGTTTTGTTTGCAATAAATAAATAAATAATCTTCCATTTTAGCCTTACCGTAGTCGCGTGATAAAAAATACCCAATACTTAACGTTTCCAAATTCGTGAACTTACGGCTCTCATCAGAAGCGTGGCGGAAGGTAAGACGACTGTACCCCCAAGAGGGAAACATATTATTTATGGCTCAATTTGCCCGGAATTTATCAGACGCGTTATAAATTTCGCAGGTTACCGATAAATCAGAGCTCTGAAAAACGGGCCGGAAAAACTTTCACGCTGTCTCTTTTCCACCAAGGCTTTTGCAGTCGCGAGTGAGAACGTGAATATTAGGAATTTAAGTATAACAAAATCGGATTGGACGCTTAAAATGATTTAGGATGAGCCAGAGTTATACCTACATGGTCATGTTTAAAGTAGGTAGGTATAGATGAACGATTCTCATTTCTGCCCACCACGGCTTGAAAAAAATAAATTAACGGTCCTTACTGTTAGACGACCGGTTTAGCCTAGTGGGTAGTGCACCTGCCTGTGAAGCTGACGGTCCTGGGTTCGAATCCCGGTCAGGGCAAATATTTGTGTGATGAGCATGAATATTTGTTTCTGAGTCTTGGATGTTTTCTGTGTATTTAAGTATTTATATCTATTAAATATATCGTCGTCTAGTACCCATAACACAAGCCTTCTTGAGCTTACTGTGGGGCTAGTTCGATTTGTGTAAGATTGTCCTCTAATATTTATTTATTTATTATTTATTTATATTTATTTATTATTACTGTTACAAAGATAGGAGCGCTCGTGGGTCAGCGGCGCCCGCGTGCTGCGTGCGGTATGCGGGGTTAAGCAACATGGGCCGTGCTCAGTTCTTGGATGGGTGCCCGATTTGAGTGGTTACTAACTGAACGCTCCCGTGCTTTGGAAGGCACGTTAAGCCGTTGATCCCGGCTGCTGTCTTTGGCACGGTAAACAAACTCGATTGATGATCGCGTAGGTATTTCCTTAATGACGACTGGCATGTAAACTTCTGCTGGATTAAAATAAGTATTCGAATTTTCTAATCACGAGCATACGTTCGTTGTGTTTCAGAAAAAATGTTATATAATAGATCGTATTCACTATTCTGTTTGGCATATTTTATGAAGTCACCAGCAATGTACAATATAGTCGTTAAGAGGTAATTCTACTTTTTCATGACCAGTTTTCTATTACACAAAAATCTATGATATGTATTGAATTAGTGTACAAAAATAGGATTTCGAAATAGTACCTGAACCTAATAAAAGGACTTTATAAATAAAAATACTTAAATATTAACATATTGCTGTAAAAGGTAGGTAACACAGTGGTAAAAACATTTTTTTCATACAAATCATGAGGCATCCAAGGACCACTGAGTTACTCGATTTATGGATAATAGCTGTTGTTCGTTAATTACCAAAACTATACTCTTATTCCAAAATCTGCCTTTAAAAAAGTAGTAGAATGGCCCAAGTATTTCATGTAGATGGTTATATTACGGTCCATTTAAAGCATTGCGATCTAATACTGTATAGCGAACACTTCCAGTCGCTTGAAAGCTAAAATTGAGGCCTTAAATCAATTTACTACCGGGGCTGAAAAATTTCACCAGCCCGTTTCAAAAGAGCGTAAGTCTCGGAGGTTACATACCTCTGCCTACTGTTTTAAACGTAAAGAATTCGTCTAAAAGCGCACGAGTTGTTTTCGATGCAGATGCAGCTGTTTGTCGCAGATAGGATAGGCTATTCAGAATTTCAGGTTTAGTTCCAATAGATAACTTTTTCTGAAAACCAAAATAGAGTCTAGCAAATAAAAGACGAGAATGAGAAATGGCGGCAATTTCAAAAATTCAGTGTGGTATCCCTGACGTGTAACGCGAAAAGTAGTCTTGACACTTGTAATATATTTAAAATTTTAAAAAAGATTTGTTATTGGTGCTCAGAGACCAGAACCTTTTTGGCAGAAATTGGGCGCCACATCCGAGAGAGAGGATATGACTCCCATGCCGGGTCATCCCTGACGCAAAGGTTGTCTATTGCAGTCCATCGCGGTAATGCGGCCAGCGTGATGGGCATGGGAATGACCACCACCTTTGCACCCGGAATGACACAGGGCGGTCTATTTGAGTAAATTATGACGTGTAAACTTATTATGAAAATGTTGACCTATTGAATGGAAAATTATACAAAACGATTTTATTAATTTACCTGTACAGTCGACGGCAAAAATATGTTTACATTTTTCGCCTTATTACAATGGAATAAGTTGCAAAAGTGTAAAAATATTTTTGCCGTCGAATGTACATAGTACAATACAAACTAATATTATAAACTATCTGTGGCCTGTACTTCGTCCGCATGACATGTGAACTTGACCGATTCATGAGTTAAAGTACCCTTAATGTTAACCCGTGTTATAATCGATCTCCAAATCAAATTTCATGCATAAAAATATTAAGTTAACCTGACATAAGTCCGCGCGTAATTTTATTATACTCGTATTAGATAATGAGCAGCGACGAGTAAATGTACCTATATATTATAAACGTAAGTATCAAAACTGATATTTTATAGAACAATTACGTTTGACAATTCAGGTTGTGTTGTCATATAAAAAGTTCCATAAAAAGCTCATACTCACGTTTCATTTGCAAGGCTTTAAAAAGAAAGCTGTCAAAGTATGTGACGTGGTAATCTATATATATAAAAGAAGAAGGGGTGATCTACCATCAACGCACAGCCGAAACTACTGGAACTAGAAACTTCAAATTTGGCCCAGAGCTTACTTTTATGACGTATGTAAGGGATAAGACGGGATTTTTGGAAATTCCACCCCTAAGGGTATCAAATAGGGGTGCAAAGTTTGTATGGGAGAAAAATTTTTTTTTTAGCTGAAGATTTAAAAATTCGTAAGAAGGTTACGAACTTAAATCCAAAGAAATTGTTTTCAGCGTTTTGCAAAATTCTAACCCTAAGATGGTAAAATAGGGGTGCAAAGTTTGTATGGGGAGCAACTCTTTTTTTGAAGTGAGAGATTTAAAACTTCGTAAATAGACTCTATGTTTAAATACAACAAAACGTATTTCAGCTTTTTTCAAAATTGTCCCATAAAGGGGTGAAAAGAGGGTTCCAAGTTTGTAAAACAGTAAATCTTTTTTGAAGTGAGAGATTTAAAATTTTGTATATAGACTTTCTGTTTAGATACAACGAAACGTATATCAGCGTTTTTTGAAATTGCTCCTCTAAAGGGGTGAAAAGGGGGTTCCAAGTTTGTACGGGGAGCAACTCTTTTTTGAAGTGAGAGATTTAAAACTTCGTATATAGACTCTCTGATTAAATAAAACAAAACATATTTCAGCGTTTTCTGAAATTGCTCCTCTAAAGGACTGAAAAGGGGGTTCCATATTTGTACGGGGAGCAATTCTTTTTTGAAGTGAGAGATTTAAATTTCGTATATAGACTTTCTGTTTAAATACAACAAAACACATATCAGCGTTTTTTTAAATTGCTCCTCTAAAGGGGTGAAAAGGGGGTTCCAAGTTTGTACGGGGAGCAACTCTTTTTTGAAGTGACAGATTTAAAACTTCGTATATAGACTTTCTGATTAAATAAAATAAAACGTATTTCAGCGTTTTTTGAAATTGCTCCTCTAAAGGGGCGAAAAGGGGTTTAAAAGTTCGTACGGGGAGCAAATATTTTTTGAAGTGCGGGATTTAAAACTTCATATACGGACTCTCTGTTTAAATACAATAAAACGTATCTCAGCGTTTTTCAAAATTGCTCCTCTAAAGGGGTGACAAGGTGGTTCCAACTTTGTACGGGGAGAAATTCTTTTTTGAAGTTAGATTTAAAACATCTCAAATAGACTCTATGTCTAAATACAACAAAACCTGCTTCAGCTTTTTTCAAAATTGCTCCACTAAAGGGGTGAAAAGGGGTTTACAAGTTCGTACGCGGAGCAAATCTTTTTTGAAGTGAGAGATTTAAAACTACGTACATAGACTCTCTGTTTAAATACAACAAAATGAATTTCAGCGTTTTTCAAAATTCCTCCTCTAAAGGGGTGAAAATGTGGTTCCAACTTTGTACGGGGAGCAATTATTTTTTGAAGTTAGAGACTTGAAACTTTTGAAGTAGACTCTATGTCCAAATACAATAAAACGTATTTCATAGTTTTTCAAAATTGCTCCCCTAAAGGGGTGAAAAGAGGGTTCCAAGTTTGTAAAGGAGCAAATCGTTTTTGAAGTGAAAGACTTAAAAACTTCATACATAGACTCTGTTTAAATACAACAAAATATATTTCAGCGTTTTTTGAAATTGCTCCTCAAAGGGTTTGAAAAGGGGTTTACAAGTTCGTACGGGGAGCAAATCTTTTTTGAAGTACGGGATTTAAAACTTCGTATATAGACTCTCTGTTTAAATACAACAAAACGTGTTCCAGCGTTTTTCTAAATTGTTCCCTTAATGGGGTAAAAAGGGGTTCCAAGTTGACAGATAGGGACATTTATTTTTCTTAAAAATCGATATGGGTGTCATAGTCGAGGTTCCTCGGGGTGCCGATTACGAAAATAATATGTATTTTCAAATCCAAGATGGCGGACATTAATTTTTTATTTCGAGTAATTTTTACAAAAGATAGTAAGCATCAGACAACTGACAGAAACATATAAACCTTATTTATATCTTTGTTACTATCTAAAATCTACGCAGACGAAGTCGCGGGCGGCCGCTAGTCATTCCATACGCATTTGAGAGTCAACTAGCGAGCTAGTTAGCGATTAAAGAGTTCAACTTTCTGGCTCCTAGCAATATTAAAGTCACCTATCAATCCTAGGCTAGGTGACCTTAATATTGTTACTAAAATTCGCGGTCTATCTAATGCCAATTAAAGTACATTTTAGGGTGTACAACACACCCTAAAATGTGCTTTAATTGGCATTTAGAATATGCATAGTTTCCACAGACAAAATGCTACTTATTATGCAAATTGGCGTTTGAAAATGATTACAATTTACGCGATTACGCGGGTATTTGATGTATTCCCATTAATATCATATCGTAATGTAATATTATCGCCTGTCAACTGTTTAAGCACTATCTAAAAGATTCCACGGGCTATGTCGCTCAACGTATCAGCTTAGCGATACAGCTAGGAAATGCTATTAGTATATTGGGGACTATGAAATCACCCAATTTTTAAACTTAATTTACTAACTTTTTCATGTATTTTTTTTATAGTTAAGAGCTTTGTTTAATAATAAATAACTAAAAATAATAGAATAAATTAATATCAGATTAGAGAGAATTAAAATCTATTATAAGAATAGGAGTTAAAAATATCTATCAAAATTTGCTGCCTCTGGTAGGGTGCCCATCATGCAGGCAGGACTCCCGCGCTGAATTTCGATTATGTATTTAGTCATATACCAGTATCAATGCCGGCTCTGCTGCATCTTCTGCCGAAGACCTCAAACGCCGCAAGTATGCGTCCCTAGGGAGCGGATATTTATTTGAGGCGCTTGGGGTCGAAACTCTGGGACCATGGGGACCAAGTGCGCGTCGACTATACAAAGATTTGTCGGCGCGCCTAATAGAGACCAATGGTGGTCACCACCAGAGGGCTTGCCAATATTTCGGACAAAGAATAAGCATTGCCATACAGCGTGGCAATGCAGCCAGCCTTCTGGGCACCCTACCCGCTGACGGCGACTTGGGACAAATTTTTTATCTTTAAGTTTTACTATTTACTATTGCCTAGGTTAGATTTTTATTTTATTGTCTCTTCATATATTGTATATTGTTATTTTAATAAACTTACTATACCTGTATAATATCACTTTTTTACGTTATTTAGATTTAGGTTTAAAGTACTTTATTTCTCAAAGAAATTTTACATTTCACTTAAGAGAAATTAAAATTACAATACAAAAATATTTATAGGTAAGCACCGCAAGGCGCTGATCAATACAAAGTGCAACTTAACTAAAACTCACAAATAACACAGACATTGTTGCTAAGCTTATAACTACAAGTGGGTAGAACAGGGTAAGATATAAAACTAAGTTGTATTTTAAAGTAATGCATATAAGGTCTACAATGGTAGATCGCGATAACACTGTTTCGCTGCTTGACGACAGCCTTTTGTTTACGCCTTGGCGTTCATCTCAGGGCCGCATTTAGATATGCAAAAAAAAAATTAAAATTTAAGCTGTTTATTTCAGTGAAATTTTTTACATAATTTTATAAACACTTACTTAACTATTAATCTTAAATTACAAAAGATTTTTTAAGTTAAGGAGTTGCGGATATACAATTTTATTAATCAGTATACATTGTTGCTGTTAAAATATTCTTAGTTACCTAAGTCATAAGTAACTAAGAATATTTTAACAGCTTGATTTTTTTAACAAATAAAACTTAATGGCATTTCTGAATTTTTTGTCTTTTTTATTATTCAGATCTAGTAACAACTGTTTAGGGAATTTATTACATGTGCGTGGGAGAACACATGGCCAGGCTCTCTGGCCGTAGGTATTTCTACAGCGGGGTACTACAAATGCTGGTAAATTTGTAAGTAAACGTAAGTTGCTATGTCTGGATACATGTACAAGGTTAACAATTTTATCTCTGTACTGTGTTAATATTTCTAAGTCTACTTTGTCATAAATACTAAGTACTTTACAGTGATTAAACAAGTTTTCATAATTATGTTTATATTTGCAATAAATACTAGTTTTAAAAATATCGAGCTAGCTTGACCTCTTTATAAATAAGAGATCCGTTATACTGTACACATTTTGTTACTTTTTTGGCAATAAATCATTTTGAATTTGAATTTGAATTTGAAATGAACTCAATGAAGCGGCTGTCACGTCGGGCGCAGCGTTGAAGTGCCCTCAATATTCATAACCGGAGTTAAACCGCCCGGAACCTCAACGTACCGCTGGCTGCCATTTTATAATCGGGTGCTTATATGAGCGAAAATTAATTTAAAAATGCATTTTTGTGCACCACAATGGTAGTAAACTAGCAATTAACCTGCTTTACCATCATAATCCAGTAACTTTACACATTCAGAGCTTGTTGACGCAAGCTGTAGTTCTGATTTTGTGCAGATTTGTTTATGATGTTGGCCGAATGAATAATTCTGCTATAAATATTTTAATTATCCCTTTAAATATTCATATAATTAGTATACAAAGTTGCAAGATTAAAAGTACTTGTATTGACTTTTTATGATTGGTCGAGATATTGACAGTTATCGACGACGAATCACAAGCGGGCATAATAGTGGGGATAAAAATTAATCGGCAGGCAGTTCAGTTGCAGGCTGGTCATTCGTTTCCTGGCAGCGGTGATAATCACTTGTTTTCAAAGTGCTGTTGGTTAAGTTAATTTTAATTGTGCTGCTGTAACTGTGATCATAATAAAAATCTGATCTTCAAACTTATAATAGGTGTTTGCATTCATGGTCCTTACTTCTGAGTTGAACCAGTACGGTTTACAATTCAAGCTTGTGACCTCGAGCGCCGAACGCACTTTGTAAAAATCGGAAAACCGATTATAACCCTAAAGGACTAGTTGCTGATAGTACCTTCTCATGTCGTTTTTAAAGTAAACTATTTCCTACAATATGAGACTAGAATTGTCACTGTAGACCCAATAGTTTCTGCGATAAAGCCTTTCAAAGTTTACAAAGTTCGAAAAAAAATACAAAATTTGATGGACTTTATAATCGGAAACTTTTCGGTTTACAGAGAATTCTAGTCTTATATTGCAGCAAATTTCGTCTACTATAAAAGTCTTGAAAAGGTAGTATTAAAAACTAGGCCTTTAAGACTATAATCAGTTTTTTAATTTTTCAAAAATATTGACAAAAACAAAAAAAAATAAACAATAATTACCCTAAAGCACTAGTTTTTTATAGTACATTCTCAGTGCGTTTTTAAAGTAGACTAAATTTGCTAAAATACGAGACGTAATTTGTTTCTGTAGACCAAATTGAGATAAAGCCTTTCAAAGTGTATAATTTTTTCGAATTTCGCAAACTTTGAAAGACGTTATCGAGGAAACTATAGGATCTACAATTCAATATGTCTACAAAGTCTGACAATTCTAGTCTCATATTGTATGAAATTTAATATTCTCTAAAATCATCCTAAGAAAGTACTGTCAGCTACTAGTTATTTAGGGTTATAATCGGTTTATCTATTTTTGACATTGATTTCGGCGCTCAAGATGACAAACTTGGATTATTCATTTGGCTAACATTAAAATTTGACGACCGCTTTAGCCTAGTTGGTAGTGACCCTGCCTTCGAAGCTGGAGGTCCGGGGTTCGAATCCCGGTCAGGGCATTTATTTGTGTGATGAGCACGAATATTTGTTCCTGAGTCTTGGATGTTTTCTATGTATTTAAGTATCTATTTATCTATATAAGTATGTATATCGTCACTTGGGACCCATAGTACAAGCTTTGCTTAGTTTGGGACTAGGTTGATTTGTGTAAGATTGTCCAAAAATTTTTTTTTTATTTTTTTTTTATTATAGACAAGTCTGCAAAAAATCAGAACTATCTAATTTGATGCACATACTACATATTTTCAGGTGACAAGGTTACTGGATTATCAAGCAGGTTAATCGCTAGTAGATAATGGTGGAATGCAAATTTTATTGAACGCTTTTTAATAGATTATGCACTGCACGGTGTAATAGCTTTTTTTAATGTATTTTTAAGCATACGGTTTGTAACTGATGCTATTGACGACCTGAAAAAATAATTATACAGAGTGAATCCTAAGTTTTGAACAGAAATTATTGTTTCTAATGCAGTATTTCGAGGAAAATTCATTGCATTAACTCTAGAAGCATACAATTAAACTTAAGACGATTTTTTTTTGAACCTGACTGTGGCTTTATAGTCCGGGCCCAATAAAGCGATAGGAGTGCGCGGTTAGAGAGTAGCCTGGGGAAAATCCAGTGAGATTGGTTGAGCGGTTTCGTCCAGCAAGAAACTCAGCTAGGCCCGACCTAGGTCGGACTGACTCTACCCGGTGTGACCCCGTACCGGGACGAATAGGGATACTTAGGACGACTTAGGATTCACCCAGTATATAACAAACATTTTATTCCATGCAACACACAACAAATATTTTATTTTATTTTATTAAACATTTTTTTTTCCTGCGTCTAACAAGTCATAAAAACATTATCGTTACTATCAGCCAAGAAATTTCCCAGAAGGAGGGAAAACGTTGTAATGGCCAAGCTAGGTTGGTGATCGTAGAAAAAAAACATACTGTACGTAATATACAGTGTTTTATCTATCTTCTATCTAAATATATAAAAGAAGAAGTCCTGATCTACCATCAACGCACAGCCGAAACTACTGGAACTAGAAATTTCAAATTTGGTCCAGAGCTTACTTTTATGACGTATGCAAGGGATAAGACGGGATTTTTGGAAATTCCACCCCTAAGGGGATCAAATAGGGGTGCAAAGTTTGTATGGGAAACGTAATTTATTTGGAAGTTTCGTATTTAGGCTCTCTGTTTAAATATAACAAAACTGAATTCAGCGATTTTCTTCCCCTAAAGGGGAAAAAAGGGGCTTCAAGGTTTGTAGGGGGAGCAAATCTTTTTTGAAGTTAGAGATTTGAAACTTCGTAAATAAACTTTATGTTTAAATACAACAAAACGTATTTCAGCGTTTTTCAAAATTGCTCCCCTAAATGGGTGAAATGGGGGTTCCAAATTTGTGCGGGGAGCAAATCTTTTTTAAATTGAGAGATTTAAAACTTTGTATATAGACTCTCTGTTTAAATACAACAAAACATGTTTCAGCGTTTTATCAAAATTGCTCCCCTAAAAGGGTGAAAAGGGGGTTCCAACTTTGTACGGGGAGCAAATATCTTTGTTACCATCTAAAATCTACGCGGTTGGACTCGTGGGCGGCCGCTAGTTTAATTATAAAATAACGCGGCCTAAGTGTGAAAATATTCAAGAAACTTTCGCACTAAACATTTTTTTTTAATTTACAGGGTATAATTTATCACACCCCGAAGCCTACGCGCCTAATATTAAGTATCTAATTATTATGAACTGCGAAAGTTTTCCTGTTCCGTACGAAATATGAAGCCGAATCTAATACTCCGACACCAACTGGTATAATTTATTTATTATCATACAAATTCTCTCCCTCTAACTGTACGCACGTGCTCAACGCTCAATAACTCAGCTGGACGGGTATTCACAAAGCTTTGTGACTCGTCTTAGAGTTTCTCAGTTACTAGCAATGACACTTATGTAGGCTTTCATACAAGTAGGTATTTTTAATTACCATTTTTGGATAGTTTTGTACCACGATGCGCATTAAACCGTCTAACAGCGAGCGAAGCAAAGTGCTATGGCTATGTCGCCTGTTTGATATTTCTGTCAATATGTATTTTCATTGGAGTTTGGGCCCGTCATAACAGTTACTATATTTTCTGCCCCCCTTTAAAAAAAATCGCCCACCCCTGTCTAAGGAGTAAGTCAACGCAAGTAAAGAGCTCCGGACGATGTACCTGCGCAGTGAGCGAAATACGAACCAAATCCACTAGCCGCCCGAGCTCTTTTTGACCGAGTGAAACGAAGGTCTCTGCTTCTGCACCTGTGCAGTGAGCGAAATACGAACCAAGTCCACTAGCCGCCCGGAGCTCCATTTGACTGAGTGAACCGAAGGTCTCTGCTTCAGCACCTGTACAGTGAGTGAAATACGAACCAAGTCCACAAGCCGCCCGGAGCTCCATTTGACCGAGTGAACCGAAGGTCTCTGCTTCAGCACCTGTGCAGTGAGTGAAATACGAACCAGGTCCACTAGCTGCTCGAAGCTCTTTTTGACCTAGTGAACCGAAGGTCTCTGCTTCAGCACCTGTACAGTGAGTGAAATACGAACCAATTCCACTAGCTGCTCGGAGCTCTTTTTGACCTAGTGAACCGAAGGTCTCTGCTTCAGCACCTGTACAGTGAGTGAAATACGAACCAAGTCCACAAGCCGCCCGGAGCTCCATTTGACCGAGTGAACCGAAGGTCTCTGCTTCAGCACCTGTGCAGTGAGTGAAATACGAACCAAGTCCACTAGCTGCTCGAAGCTCTTTTTGACCTAGTGAACCGAAGGTCTCTGCTTCAGCACCTGTACAGTGAGTGAAATACGAACCAATTCCACTAGCTGCTCGGAGCTCTTTTTGACCTAGTGAACCGAAGGTCTCTGCTTCAGCACCTGTACAGTGAGTGAAATACGAATCAAGTCCACTAGCTGCTCGGAGCTCTTTTTGACCGAGTGAAACGAAGGTCTCTACTTCAGCACCTGTGCAGTGAGCGAAATACGAACCAAGTCCACTAGCCGCCCGGACCTCTTTTTGACCGAGTAAACCGAAGGTCTCTACTTCAGCACCTGTACAGTGAGTAAAATACGAACCAATTCCACTAGCTGCTCGGAGCTCCATTTGACCGAGTAAACCGAAGGTCTCTGCTTCAGCACCTGTGCACTGACTGAAATATAAACCAAGTCCACTAGCTGTCCGGAGCTCTTTTTGACCGAGTGAACCGAAGGTCTCTGCTTCAGCACCTGTGCAGTGAGTGAAATACGAACCAAGTCCACTAGCTGCCCGGAGCTCTTTTTAACCTAGTGAACCAAAGGTCTCTGCTTCAGCACCTGTGCAGTGAGTGAAATACTAACCAAGTCCACTAGCTGCTCGGAGCTCCATTTGACCGAGTAAACCGAAGGTCTCTGCTTCAGCACCTGTGCACTGACTGAAATATAAACCAAGTCCACTAGCTGTCCGGAGCTCTTTTTGACCGAGTGAACCGAAGGTCTCTGCTTCAGCACCTGTGCAGTGAGTGAAATACGAACCAAGTCCACTAGCTGCTCGGAGCTCTTTTTAACCTAGTGAACCAAAGGTCTCTGCTTCAGCACCTGTGCAGTGAGTGAAATACGAACCAAGTCCACTAGCCGCCCGGTGCTCTTTTTGACCGAGTGAAACGAAGGTCTCTGCTTCTGTACCTGTACAGTGAGTGAAATACGAACCAAGTCCACTAGCCGCCCGGAGCTCTTTTTGACCGAGTGAAACGAAGGTCTCTGCTTCAGCACCTGTGCACTGACTGAAATATAAACCAAGTCCACTAGCTGCCCGGAGCTCTTTTTGACCGAGTGAAATGAAGGTCTCTGCTTCAGCACCTGTGCAGTGAGCGAAATACGAACCAAGTCCACTAGCCGCCCGGAGTTACATTTGACCGAGTGAACCGAAGGTCTCTGCTTCAGCACCTGTGCACTGACTGAAATATAAACCAAGTCCACTAGCTGTCCGGAGCTCTTTTTAACCGGGGGAACCGAAGGTCTCTGCTTCAGCACCTGTGCACTGACTGAAATATAAACCAAGTCCACTAGCCGCCCGGAGCTCTTTTTGACCGAGTGAACCGAAGGTCTCTGCTTCTTGCGATTCTCATGAAATTTTGTGAACTGGTTCAGTAATTACATAAATTTTTTTGTATAGTCAATTTTTGCAATTATTTAAAAACATTTTTATTTTTATCAATTTGTATGTTCCTACGGTCGAATTTCGGTTTGTTCTTAACCGATTTTAGTGAAATTTTGTGAGCAGGTTAGATAATCATATAGATTTTTTATCGAGGCAGTTTTGTGAAGTATTTATTAAAACTCGTGTGGTCTACAGCTCACAGAGTAATCAGTTTTGTGTTTACTTGTACAGTTGGTGTTTGTGAATGGCATAGCTGAGCGTTGAGCAGATAACACTAGGATTAGCGACTTCTGAGCCTCATAAAGCCAACAATTGTCGTGTACGACACGTTTGTCGCAAGAAATACTTTCTCTGGTGTTCCGCGGCTACCGAGCTTTTGTACCAAACCATAGTAAGGAGAATCTTACATAAACAAAATTGAATTAGCGAAAGTCGTCTAGAAGAGATCGCTTTTTAGCGAAATATCGGTTTTTACTTATAAATGTACATATTTATGTATATAGTAAAATAATGAATTTATTATCAAAATCAAAAATCAAAATCAAAATCAAAACATTTATTCTGCAAATAGGCCTCAAGGGCACTTTTACAAGTCAAAATCTATCTAGGTACATCAAATAAAAATGATACAATAATCAAAGTATCATTAATTAAATGTAGTGTTATATGTCAAAAATAAGACTAAGAAACTAATAACAATCGAGATTTGTTAGAGATGTATAAGGTCTCTAAGCGTCAAGATAAAATGTAATAAAGTAGGTACACTAATCATAATAAAATATGTTGAGCTATATATCTATAACACGTCAACATGAAAATAATAAAATCTATTCTATGTATAAAATCTAATTAAAAGAAACATACAAATATATACGCAAATAATTACAATGAATTAAAAGCTAAAACCAGCTTGTCCAGCCCAAGTCACAAAAAAAAACCCTGTCCTAAAGTTCCGTCTGTGGCATGGTGCCCATAACGCTGGCGACGTTACCTCTCTGTATTGCCAAAGAAATACGGTGGGAGAGGTAAGCGCTAGCCCTATGGTCTCCTGCGGTGTAATCACGTAACTTTTGTACTACCGTTAGATAGATTTTAATGTCAAATTTTAATTGTCAGCTCATACATTTATACTTCAAAATTGACAGTAAAATCTATCTACCGTTAGTACATAAAGTTACGTGATTCGCCTGCTGAAGCGTCAACGAGACGTTTAGACACTGATTTCATGTCAGCTGAGCAGGGAATAAGTATATAGTTATCAGTGGCGGCGCGTCAAACATATTCTTAAAGAAACCGGAAATAATTTGCTTTTCTTATTCTTCATGAGCCGTAGTAAAAGAACTGGACTGGCTGAAAAGTAGGCAAGCCGGTGGGAATCGAGTTGTATGGACGCTCCGCCACTGATAGTTATATAAGGTAAACTTCAATTCAATCTTATGTTAACATGACGTTTACCTTATACATAAATAAATATACAGATGCAAGATGACATTTCTCTGAAAGCGTACACGTTATTTGACCTTTAATGGCATCGTTACGGCCACATAATCCAATAATCATGCATATTAAAAAATAGTGGAAGTGTAAAATTGATTACATGTTGAATAACTTTAGCTATTGGATATATCAGCTCTCTACACGGTGATTACTATATATATAACGGCGTAGCAGGCGCGGGCGCGTCATTCCACCGCCGCCGCCATGTTGTCGCTCGCCCGCTCGCTGCTGCCGCTCGCCTGTTCGCTGCTGCCGCTCGCTCGCTCGCTGCTGCCGCTCGGCCCCTCGCTGCTCACGTTCGCCACGCTGCTCGCCGCCGCCGACGCCAAGAACATAGCTGAAAACTATAAGTGCTCTCCTGTGTTGCATATGGGTACAATTAATTATCATACTAATCTATGTCATGAGACGTTTTTCAATTGATTAAAACGACTTGGCCAGTTTTAATATTTCAAACGTAATCAGAAAACATATCGACAGGAAATCGGAACGTTGGGTTCTTTTTGGTACATACTTTGTTCAACTAATTTAACGACTAAAAATAACTATAAGATCTTTTTTCGTCCCTATTTCAACTACTATTTATCTGAGGCAAAACAGTTGCCGCCATATTCCCATTATATTTTATTATTAATAGTGAACAAAAAAAATATTTTTTCAAATTCTTCTACTTCATTGATCTGTAAATTTAATAATTTCCTCAACTTACCATACCTTAATTTCGACACACATTCGAATACTTGACTAGATATTTGCCAATAACATACTAGGTTCCATTTTACACAGACTCATAGATTAATGTTAATGGGTAAAAACTTCCAAGTCTCTTTGTGTAAGATTATCCCCAAAAATATTTATTTATATTTATTTTTTTATTATATTTATAATTATGTAGGTATATCCACATTACGGATACCGTTTGACATTACTTTGACGTACTTAATATGCATCCGTCAGCCGCCCAATAGCAATGTACTTTTCCTTCAGGTGAGCAATCTACTCGTACTAGTATGTTGGGGCCATTTCAAGTACTGTTTCCACAAGGAGGCGGAAAAGTTAGCATTCCTGACGTAAGTACCGAAAATATTGTCTCGCTCGCTCGTTAATCTTAGCTATACGATGACATGACATGATTAGAGATGCGATCAGAAATTATTTACAATAAAATATCATACAACTTGGTCACCCTACACTATACGGCATTTTGACATCCCTCATACAGCGTTTGTCAAAAGTAATAGGGTGGCCACGATTTAGTTATTCGGTTACTATTGTTCTGGTTACATTTTGAGAAAATAAACTTTTGTCATTCGATGTAACAACTATTTCATTGATCAGGGACATGATTGGAGATGCGGTCAGAAATTATTTACAACAAAATATCATACAACTTGGTCACCCTACACTACACGACGGTTTTGTCATGCCTCATACAGCGTTAGTCAAAAGTGATAGGGTGGCCACGATTTAATTATTCGGTTACTATTTTTCTGGTTACATTTTGAGAAGATAAACTTTTGTTACCGTAAACTGGGGTGACTTTAAGAAAAAACGGGGCTACTTTGATATATATATAATATACTTATATATTCATCACTAAGTATTTCTAGTTCGTCTCAGTTTAGTAAATACTTAGGAAATTAACGAAGGTATAACTTGACTCAAGGTTAACTAAATAAAAATGTAAAACACGGCATGAAAACTGGATTTTTAAAGTCGCCCCTCAATTTGAATGTAACTCCGGTTTACGATATTTGATATACCTAACAACTATGTCATTAATAATATGATCATTTCTGGAGTTCAAAAAATGTACTTCTAATTACTTCTCCGATTTTCTTCCGAGCGTAGCTACGATACGAAATCGTCGGCAGCCAACGTGTTAATATAATGTATTATCCTATTGCCGCAGTACTGCTCGTATCCGAAGCTGTTAACGGGGCAGTCAGTGCGCGCCTGTTCGGTATTCCCCCCATGGGTTGATCCCCTGTGGCCGGACGGTAGAATATCGGATGTGGCGGTCAAGTGCTTCGACGGATGCCGTTACGGCGGGTTTCTTCACGTATACCAGTTTTGCGGGTAATATATTACGTAACCAGCTTTTTACCGTGATTTCGTCCTCAAATACCGATTATTTGGATATTTGCGGATGATATCGCAATATTCAAAATCGAATAGCAAATATCTTAATACAGCCTCCACCCCTTTAACCTTCAAGAAAATAACGAATTCCCTTCTGAAAGGCCGGCAACGCACTTGCGACTCCTCTGGTGTTGCAGGTGTTTATGGGCGACGGTAATTGCTTACCATCAGGCGATCCGTCTGCTCGTTTGCCCCCTATAACATAAAAAAGACCTTCTACATGCGTAGTTATTCCTTCTTTCTTCTTCCTTACATATCTTTTCTTTGTAACTTATACTCTTCTAGCATTAACCCAGCTAGAGAAATACCTGAGAATGGGGTTGACTGACAGATTATCTAATATTTTAATATTAAGCTTTCATGTCATCCTGAAAAACAACTAAGTATGTATGTATGTATGTAAGCACTTTATTGTACACAATAACAGGTTAAAACAATATACATGTCACATAAGATTAGAGTACAAAGGCGAACTTATCCCTATGAGGGATCTCTTCCAGCTAACCTTCACCACCCAGCTAACCAGTAAACAGTCTGTCTTCATGTCAAGAAGATCCTGAAACTAAAAACTTACCTAATACGCTGAGCCCGAACCTATTGTCGCACCATTGTTGATATTTTAAATTGTAACTTCGAAATTTAACCATGATTTTTTTCTGTATTGCTGATTGTGTTTGTTTTTTTTTGCGACAATAAATACTTTTTTTTATTTATTTATTCTTTTTTTATTTCAGCTTCGCGACACTGGATCCTGGCGGGGCGGGATCCGAGCACGAAAACCTCACGGCCACTGTGGTCGTTAAAATTGATACGTCGTGAAAAACAGTTTGAGTTGTGAGACAAGATGAGATTATAGGATAAACAATTTGAGATGAAAAATTCGTATAATTTATAGTATCTGATCTATGATTCGGTTTCGTTTTCAGCTAGTTTAAATGGAATAAATAAAACAAATGAACTTTATTCTGCAAGTAGGCCGCAATTGATTGTAGAATATCTAACTTCATAGAAAATCATAATATTATAGGCAAGGAGCAAAATGGATTTCAAAAGGGTAAATCAGTTACGCACGCGTGCTACTCATTACTTGAATCCATTACTCAAAAAATAGACCAAAGAGTTCCACTTACAGGAGTATTTTTTTTGATATGAGTAAAGCATTCGATTATGTTAACCATGACATATATGCTATACCCGTTGTTAAATGTAAGACTTATTATTAGCAGCAACATTGTAATTAAAGACTTATTATTTACCATGTTTAATGCAAATAAAGAACTTCATCATCATCATCATTTCAGCCGAA
Organism: Epiblema foenella; assembly: GCA_963556455.1. Lineage (NCBI taxonomy): Eukaryota > Metazoa > Arthropoda > Insecta > Lepidoptera > Tortricidae > Epiblema > Epiblema foenella. The sequence continues at coordinate 24,811,771 of OY747101.1, read as the reverse complement.
AGACGTCCACTGCTGAACATAGGCCTCCCCCAATTTGGGGGGGATTTGCCATAGTCGCCACGCTTGGCAAGCGGGTTGGCGACCGCAGTTTGATGGTGGTAATGATCGAAGAATGCTGCTGCCCACCCTCCGATTTTCCCCTATTCGCCTCCTACGAAACCCACGGGAAGAGATGGGGTGGCGCAATTCTTACCCGGCAACCACACGGGGCGAACCCCCGTATATTAATAAAGAACTTACTTACTTACTAATAACACTTATACAAGTCAAAAACTACTAGCGTTCCTCATGAGACCACTGCCGAGAAGAAACGTCGAAAGAACTTCGTCAGTCAGTCATTTTCCTCAAGGTATGCTTATTACAATGATACTACTTAATCTGCTTATATAAATCTGAATGGTAAATAACAAAAAACGTTTCGTTCAATAGCTTGTTTGGGTTTCGGTTTCAGCCAAAATAACTGTTTACGATTTCCAAAACCAAAACTAAAGCAGTCTTAGAAAAAGTATTCTACCAATACAATGGTGTATAATTGAAAGACTGAATATACATATTTTCATATCTTTCACTTATTTTATTTTGTCCAACACAGATCCTTATTAGGTTTAACAAATCCTAATAATATTATAAACGTGAAAGTTTGTGCGGATGGATGTACGTTCCGCTTAATCTCAAAAACTACTGAACGGATCTCTATGAAACTTTCCAGTATTGTAGCTTAGACATCAGAATAGGACATAGGCTACCTTTTATCCGCGGGTAATACAGCAGGGCGCTGCTAGTAAGTTATAATTTTCATACAAATGTCTCATAATAAACTCAGTATCATTTACTTCAACAATAGTGAATTGCATAATTTTTTTCATGATTCCATTCGAACCAGTTTTTATAGAGGAACAAATGTGTATATGAAACACTTACATTTAGAACAACACAAAAGACAAAAATTTATTTCAAAGTGCAGCATAAAATCCGAGCGCTCAAAACGCTCCCAAAACTCCCATACTAATTGAGCAGTGTGTTTCTAATACTATGCGCCCGTACTACTATTGCATGGAAAAACGAGTAATTTACTGTTTTGGTCGTGAAATATTGCATTTAGGTACATTGTTATACTACTTTTTTTTTTATTAAAATAAAGGAATACTGATGGTGGTTTTTAATTTACTTTTACGCAATAAAAAATACATCATTTTCTAAACGCGTCATACTCGTGAACGGGTGGCACAAACACCACCCGTTCACGAGTATGACGCGTATCTATTACTTCGAATAGTCTTCCAGTAACTAGAAACGGAACCCTTCTGACTCAATAAGCAAATGTTCGTTTCCTAATGACGAACCCATTTGAGTTGTTTCCGAGCCAGTTAAGTCGGAACTACGAACACTGATTGGGTTGCTCTTATTGAATTTGTTTGTTATATATTTGGGGAATGAAAAGGATAACCAATTTTCGACTCTATTTTAATGATGTTAAGGGCCAAAATTTGACGTATATTTAATTTCGCGACTGTACAATGATTGACTTAACTTGCTGAAGTAGTAAAGGATACAAGATTTTTCTCTCGAGTAGTATATTAATATTATAACTCCGATTTTGGAAGTCCGACTCATGATATTCGGTCTGTTCATGTTTGCAAGGACTAGTAACTTCGTACTAGTGTTCAGTGGAATTGACATGATGAGAGACTTCGCTCTGTTCTCATTTGATTTTATTTTTAGACTGACGCTCAGAGACCTTATACATCTCGGAGGATATTTATTTAATAGATTTTATTATTTTCATGTTGACGTGTTATAGATATAGCTCAACATATTTTATTATGATTAGTGTACCTACTTTATTACCTTTTATCTTGACGCTTAGAGACCTTATACATCTCTAACAAATCTCGATTGTTATTAGTTTCTTAGTCTTATTTTTGACATGTAACACTACATTTAATTAATGATACTTTGATTATTGTATTATTTTTATTTGATGTACCTAGATAGATTTTGACTTGTAAAAGTGCCCTTGAGGCCTATTTGCAGAATAAATGTTTTGATTTTGATTTGATTTTTGATAAAAAAAGTTGAAAAAAAAGTATTGAGTATAGAGTATAATAATTATAATGCAGGTAGTTTTTTACGTGAGAGAAAACCTGACCACCTACAAAACAAAAGGGATGGTTCACAATTTCAACCCAAGGAACCCCGATAAACTCGTTGGTGTGTCGCAAATTGACAAAGTCAACCAAACTGACGCATGTGATGGGACCTACCGTATACAACAAACTACCCCAAACCATAACGGAGGCGCCGAGCCTATGCAGTTTCAAGAGTCGACTGAAACGTTGGCTTGTTGAGCGCCCGTTCTACACGTATACGATTCATTGAAAACACCTAACGGTATGTATGTATGTATGTAAGCACTTTATTGTACACAATAACAGGTTAAAACAATATACATGTCACATAAGATTAGAGTACAAAGGCGAACTTATCCCTATGAGGGATCTCTTCCAGCTAACCTTTGAGGGATTGAGTGTAGAGTGGGAGAATGAGATAGACAAACTTACACAGTGTACTAAAACTTTTCACTAACGGTAAAATTGATTGTAAATTATATATTAAATTTGAATTAATTTATTTTAATTTGACCACTTTATGTATTATTATATTTCTTTTTCTCTATTGAGCTATTTTAATTATCATTTTTTTATAATCTATCGTATTTTTCATAATGTGACAGAATAATTTGATTTTGATATAGTAATGAAATATTGATATTGCTTAAAATTCTTCTGACATGTAAATAGGCTTTACAAAAAAAAAATGTCTACCCAATCGAATTTATGTAGAATCATATTTAGGAATAGCTAGAGATATTATGTACAAAGCCGTGGTCTTCTGGCGAAAACAATATGAGGCCGGGGATCCCCGGGACCGGTAGACGACGGGTTAATGTTTCCAGTATATTATCAAGTTATTTCTCTATTATTCTGTTTCTTGATACTGTGTTGTATTTAATAATGAAGTGGTAAGTACTTAGAAAGTTGCCCTTTTACTTTTTTGTAAATGTTTGTAAGTTAGTACCTAATATGGGCATATCACAAGAATAGAAACTGCAAAAGTATTTCTTAATATATAGTGATCTTATTAGTCTTATTACTATTCATCTCGCATATTTCTTATTCACCCAAAAGCCAATATTAATAAATGCATCTTAAACTACCTTAACATTAAAAATAAATATGAGGAACATGAAATATGATTAGCGAATAATCACGTTAGTTGACTGGCAAAACCCGTATGAAAATCGGTTCGCATCGATTCGTGCGATACTCGCAATGTTCTCGAAAAATTGTCATACGAGAACGAGTTTGGACTACTCGAGAAATCGTAAGCGAATATCTGCATTCTCCCCAGAATGCAGCCTCCTCGTGTAAACTATTTCGCCTGGCGATAATCTCCGTACGAGTATCGAATGACATAATCGTAGGCGAGATTTATTCTCGTATGACAGTTCAGATTTATTTATTTCTCTAAGATTACAAATAACTTATGTTAGAAACAAACAATATTTCAGTAAAACTTAAACCATAATATAATTTAGTAGGATGATAAAAAGTATGCGACGGTATTTTTCAATTTAAATTCTAACAACTCAGTTGAACGCTTGCGTATTTACACAAAAACTAACACAGCCAACCGACCATCAGTGACCCTTATTAGTGTAAACATTTTTATACGATACGTGACGATTATTGCATGCGATAATATCATACGATTTCTCGCCCCAAACCGTGCAAGAAACTCGAACCATCTAAATGGGCATTAACGGTCAGTATCAAAAAGTTTGCATGATAATACGAAAGACGATCGCTCACAAGTGCTATTACTCAACACGATATTGTGGAGTCCGGTCTGTTCATGCTTGCTAGGACATAGTGACTAGGTACGTTAATAGTTAATACTAGTGTCTTTTTATAGGGGATTGACGAGAGACAACATCCTGTTGTGGATTGGTTTTTATTATCAGTGACTTAGAGACCATATACATCTCTAACAATATTAAATTTATTTTAATTTTGATGCTCAGAGACCATGTACATCTCTGGGATATTATATTAATTTCATTATACTCCTTGTTTAATCTTGAGACCTTATACATCTCTAACTTTACTGATGTTGTAATATTTGTAATAGATAACTTTGCAAGTTTATCTTCACTGTATGACATTAATTTTGTTATAATTGTAAACTCGAAATTATTATTCCTTCTTGAACTGTAAATTAATATTTTGAAATGAAAAATGTATTACTTATTATAGTCAGACTTACTTAAATTGTAAAATAATATTTTGACATGTAAAAGTGCCCTTGTGGCCTATTTGCAGAATAAATGTTTGATTTTGATTTTGATATGGACATTGTCTGAATTTGTGGTCACTACTGTCAACTCCCAAATCTGACATGTTCTGCATCGCGCTATCGAAGTTTTTTAAGTCAGTTGCGTAAATATAACTTCCAACCAACTCTCATTGGACTTCGGTCCCTGAGAGATCTCTCTATTGTCGTTTCTTCCTGTCTCCTATCTATTGTATATTTATGTATATAATTTGTAGATACTCCGTTTCCTATATATATCCAACCCTGTAAATGAAACATTATTTATTGTTAAAATACATAACAAAAATATAGAATACAGACGACGGCAATGAGGGACAAAAACGAAAGCTGTGGGGCGGAGGGGGAGGTTGGTTAGAAAATCTTGCTTAGTGTAGGATTCCTGCTCCGTCTTCGCAATCGAAGACCTTGATGTGTCTTCTGGTGCCTCTCACCCTCATGGAGACAGCTCGTATGACCGATATTTGTACTTTAACTTTTAGCCAGAAAATTATTTGTGAGTATGGTTTTTCCCATTTGGATGATAATTTGGATGCTGTTTTTTTTCAAAAAATTCATATATTCAGTTCCTAAAGCTCCATCACATGAGATTACTAATGGTGTAAATGTCTTAAGTCTTCTGTAGCTCGATCATATTTTAGATGTTAATTATTCTTTATAGGAACACATTACTTATCCACAAATTAAATTACTTGAATTTGCATTATTCTGTGCTCACACTTATGCATACCTCGTACACGTAAAGTTAACAGTTGCCAACCGGTTTGCCAAAATACGAACCGGTAAACATTTCCTTGTAAACAAACATAAATTTGTCGAGCATGCGACCAAAGACGAACGTTATATCGCTTAGTGTAGCCAATACAGGCATTAGTCGGCGGCGACAAAGCGTCGAGCGAATATCGGGACAAATAGGAGCTGGCGCGGGCCCAAGTGAAAAGATATAGTTATATTATATTTTTCACTTCTTATGCTCGAAAAGTGTGTCATATTAGATATGTCAAGCGGGGCTAAAGTAGTACATTTTACCCCTAGGGAAAATATGAATACATATTTATGATTTACAAAACATTCAATTTAGACCAATCATAATACTTCACCTATTAAATCCACCAATCACAAAACACTAATTTAACTCTTTAAAAAATATTTGGTATTGGGTATTAACAAACCAGAATACAGCTTTACTAAAATCGACCAATCAGAAAACAGAATTCATTTCTGTAAAGATTCTAAAGATTAAGTTTGTAGTAGTCCCTATTTCACAATAATTAAAAAAGTGATTAGTTCGTTCGAGCAACGCTTTGAAGCGCTCAATGGAAGGTGAGTTAGCTTTTTTGCGCGTGAATGTTGCGCGCGAACCGCGGTGTCTATTTTGTGTGTCAAAGCATGAAAGCAGTTTAGAAAAAAAAACATGCTGCCAAATTACATATAAGTTCGCCGTGGAATTAATTGTTAATTTTGGATGGCTAACCTTTGTTTATTTATTTTCTCGCAATCGAAGTGAAAAGTAGAGTGTATAACTCTGGTCTAAAAGCCATATTACCCCTCGAACTATTTTCCCTCACTTTGTTCGGGAAAATAACTATCTCGTGGTAATATGGCTCATTTTAGACCCTTGTCATACAATCTACTATTATGTAAGCGCACGTGGCTCAGCGAAGCCCGCGTACCGCGTGCGTATCATGAGTTTACATGACCGGACTCGCTAGCGACTGCGTAAAAATTTGTATTTTTTTTTATACAACGCCGGTGGCAAACAAGCGTACGGACCACCTGATGGTAAGCGGCCACCGCAGCCTATAGACGCCCGCAACTCTCAACTTGCCGACTCTAAGATTTGAGGATGCACTGTGTTGATAGCAGAAGGAACACATTTAGGTCCCTCGCTCTCAACACTGCATCCTCGGGAGCTCTAGCAACCTTGCCATAAACGGCTCATACTAATTAACAGTGCATTTTAACGTTATAATTAGATATTTGAGCAACCGCTGTGAGGGAAAATAAATAAACGTTTGTTGTATGGTTATGAAAACGTGTTGTTGAAATGTTGTTTTATAGGTTGAGAGTTGCGGGCGTCTATAGGCTGCGGTGGCCGCTTACCATCAGGTGGACCGTACGCTTGTTTGCCACATGCGTTGTATAAAAAAAATGCTAACGAATGATGCTTATGAGAAACCACAATCCTTCCTGATATTTCTAGACATACCATGCTGTTCCCAGGAGACTGCTCCAGTCTAAAATTCTTGCTGTTAACCGCTGTAGCTCGTCACTTGGAACACAGAGAACATCGATCTTCGTGATATCTCAGGACATCGACAACAGCTCGCCCCCGGGACGTCAGACTGAAAGGCCCAGGGTCTGTGGCTGGTGGATTTACAGCATGCATAAAGTTTGTGTTGCATATGAGGTAAGGCTGTTGTGATTTCTATAGTATTGTCTGTAGGCCTAGTTTGGAATGCGACACTGTCGAAGATTATTGCTCCGGTAATTCATCCTCGTATAGTTTTCCTGGATATACTCTAGAGGCGATGGCTGAGATACGCGTCATACTCGTGATCGGGTGCCGTTTGTGGAGTCCGGTCTGTTCATGCTTGCTAGGACATACTGACTACGTTAATACTAGTGTCTTTTATAGGGGATTGACGAGAGACATCATCCTGTTGTGGATTCGTTTTAATTATCAGTGACTTAGAGACCATATACATCTCTAACAATATTAAATTAATTTTAATTTTGACGCTCAGAGACCATGTACATCTCTGGGATATTATATTAATTTCATTATACTCCTTGTTTAATCTTGAGACCTTATACATCTCTAACTTTACTGATGTTGTAATATTTGTAATAGATGACTTTGCAAGTTTATCTTCACTGTATGACATTAATTTTGTTATAATTGTAAACTCGAAATTATTTTTCGTTCTTGAACTGTAAATTAATATTTTGACATGTACAGCGACATCTACCAGAAGACTTATGCTTCATTAACGGCACTAACTTCTCAAATCATATTGAGAATCGTCAGTTGCGATGCGCCATCCCATACCTAAATTAACTTTTTTTTTTATTAATTTAATTTGTTGTGACTAATTTACTTGAAGGCTAAGGCTTACTAACAATGATTGAACCAAGTTGGTCTTTGAATAAATGCAACGAGCATGTGACACCCCTGGAGGTGCAAGCGTCCCTAGGGTGCGCTGGCCGCTTATCATCCGCACACGTGTTTTCCCACCGGCGTGGTATAAAAGAAATACCGCACTAGCGTTTGTGGCTCGTAAGGCAAGTTATTTAAACAGGGCCTACCTCGAAATCCGAACTTCGTATCGTGTCGTCCCTTTCACTCGTATATTGTATAACACGAGAGTGAAAGGGACGGCACGATACGAAGTTCGGAGTAGGCAATGAGAATGACATGACATGACAATGACAATGACAATGACAATGACAATGACATGACAATGACAATGACAATGACAATGACAATGACAATGACATGACAATGACAATGACATGACAATGACAATGACATGTAATATTGATAATATCCTAATAATATTATTTTAAACGTGAAAGTTTGTGCGGATGGATGTACGTTCCGCTTAATCTCAAACACTACTGAACGGATCTCTATGAAACTTTCCAGTATTGTAGCTTAGACATCAGAATAGGACATAGGCTACCTTTTATCCGCGAGTAACACCGCAGGGCGCTGCTAGTTATTAATAAATGACTATGACTATGACTATGGCCCTCAGAGCATTATTAGGAATCCCGGAATGGATTGAAATTGGATGCAGCATCACTTTTAATTCATCCCGGAGCTCCTAATCTACGTAACTTGCTCTGGATTTCATTCAGCAATAGCGGCGCACGGCGAACTTTCTCGGCTGTTTAACAAAGCTAACAGTTGTCGTTTGACAACGTTAACAGTTGCCGTTTGCCATTTAAACGCTTAAACGAGGAACTAACACGACGTGTTGAAAAGTTGTTTTATTTATTTTAGGGATAACAAACAACTGCACATAATATATTACAATAGATATTACAACAAATGTTACTCTATGTACAATCATCGGCATTATTCACTTAGTACTGTGAACGAAACAGAATATCAGACTGCTGTACATTAAAGCTTAAATTAGGTAGTTGGTGACGAAATCGATAAGCTCTCAATTGGAAAGAACACATAGAACAACTTTGCAAAAAGCTCAATCGGTTTGTGTTTGCACTCCGAAGGCTGAGAAACACTGTGTCAATTGAGGCTTCACTCACAGCTTACTACGGCTATGTGTCATCTGTTCTTCGGTATGGGTTAATACTGTGGGGTAATTCTGTAGATGTGGACAGAGTTTTCAAAATTCAAAAAAAGTGTGTCAGGGCCATTTGTAATGCGTGTATAGATGATAGCTGCATACCCTTATTTAAAAAGATAAACATACTCCCATTACCGTGCTTATATATAAGAGATGTATGTGTTTTTGTCTGCAACAATCGGTCATACTTCAAAAAACGTGCTAAAGTCATGCACAGGCAAACCAGACCAAGAATTATGAACCTGTTGCATAATTTTTTTTTTTTTTAGTTATTGTATTCTTTGCTAATTTATTATTGTTGACATATTATATCATAACGTACGCAGCACTCGCAAATGTTTGCAAGCCTGCGTGCAGGCTGAACACATGGAACTGTATTATAATGTATAAGACCTATTTGTACTTACTGTATTCCAGCAAATAAACGATTTGATTGATTGATTGATTGCAAAAAAAAATCTTGTTCCATGAGCTTGACCAATGTGTGCTTGGGACACTTGGAATCGATTAGCCAGCTGATAAAGCTAGGCTTGTTCGCGATCCTGATGGTATAGAATAAATTAATAAAACTAACAAGTGACCAATCTCTTCATCTTCTCGCATAACTATATCTTTGAATCGATAGCATATAAAGCAAAATAAACAACGCATTTACTGCAACCACTTTTAATTCGTTCCGTAGTTCCTAATCTAACTCGCTGCGGCTTTCATCCAGCAATGGCGGCGAGCGGCTAACTTCACCTGTTTAACAAGGCTAAGTTGTCGTTTTCGATTTAAACGCTCGGAGAACTAACACAAGCCGGATTGTTTTAACCAGCTCTTATTCAACTTCGGCTAGGTTTAAATGCGTGCAGTGAAAAATATTACGTTATTTGAAACCAGGGATGCAACAGATGTGGTTTTATCGGAACCGGAAGCAGAACCAGATGTTTTAAATTCGGTATATCGGACATATTTGCAGAATGGAACAAAGCAGGTGGACGAAGAGAGTAACCGAGTGGATACCGAGAGGCGAAAGCAGGAAACGTGGACGCCCAAGGAAAAGATGGCGCAACATCTTCTTCCAACGGATCGGCTCAGACTGGATGCGAAAGGCCAGAGAAAGACAAATTTGGAAGGAAATGGGGGAGGCCTACGCCGTAGAGGCGACTTCTACCTAGTATTTAATGCAGTAGTTTATAGTAATAGTGTAACTTTTTTGTTTTATTGGTAATAAAAATAAAGGCTTTTTTATTTTATTTTATTTTATTTATATCGGAACCAGAACCGGATTCGGAGTCGGAATTGAAAACGGATGCGGAATCGGATGCGGAGCCCGAGTGATGGATGGATAAGATGTTAAGGGTAGGGCAGGTCTAAGCTAAGTCTATTCTAAATAAAAATTATAAACCTGTTTGTTTTCGATGTACGCTGCTCATTTCCACCCGCTGCGCTGCTTTTGACATCCGATATAACATCTGTTTTAAAAATAACAGAACCGGAACCGAAGCGGATGTTTGAAACCAATCGGAAGTTCCGACTTAACGGAACCGGAACCAGAGCTCTGTTACATCCCTGTTTGAAACTCCTACTAGATAAGGCCAAATCTCGGGACTAGCTGTCAAAGTGTGTTGTATAATGTATCATATCGTGTTTTAGAAATCCTTCCAAACTTTATGGCTATTTTAGTAGATTGTATTGTTCGGATTATTATTAGTATTTTTATAGTATTTTTATTGATGGTTTTTAATATTTAACATGTACAATTTAAGGCGCGTAATAGAGTGAAATACCACATTTTGGTCGCGTTCAAAGGCCTACAACTCAAAACTGGCCCGAAATATAGGTTTCGAAAAAATATACTTGAAGAATTGATAAGTATGTCCTCTTCAATCTGAACCGCGGAAATTGCAACACGCCTAGATTGTCCTAACTTACTGACTTGCTTTTTTCCTTATGTTGGCAGTAATTATTTTAGTTTTGCTATTGTTTCAAACAATATGAATTCAGTTGTTTGTTAAGTTGGCAGTTTTGATTTTCGTTGTAAAAGTGTCGTTTTTTTAATTTGTTGGGTTCACAGGGCACCTCTGTTAGCAGTTGCATTATATCACATAATAACCCTAGGGTCTAGGATAAACTTTTTTGAAATCGCACAAGAAATGCTTTTATATTCGTTTGCGGGACCATATAATTGATAGATAAAAGTACCGGAGTAGAAAAAAGACCTAATGTTTTTAATAGTACTACTAGGTACAGGTTGTATTTATAATAGATATCCATATTCCTGAATATTCACTTATCACTTCGTAGAGAGACCACTCTAATTCTGACCAAGATTCCTTTCATGAAACCGAGTAATTAGCTGAAACTTTCAGGCGGCCCCTAAAAGCATGTTTTTAGTCCATTTTGCATGCAAATGTGGGGAATTTATTCACTTTTGATACCTGCCGAAGTAAATATGGATGAGACCACTCCACGGATTATGCATTTTGAGTGAAACTTGGAATTCAATGATACCATTCGAGCTACAGGTAAGTTTAAACTCGACGACCGTTTTAGCCCAGTTGGTAGCAGGGATCGGATACCGGTATTTTCTTAGAAAAATACCGGTATTATTACGGTCACCGGTTCATTATTTCGTTTTTAATGTGACAATCTAATAATATAATTTAAGTTATAGGGTAATAACTGAATATAAAGAAAAAAAAATGCCTAATTTCATGTCATATTTAATTCTATTGTAAATTGTTTGGTTACTGTCTATCCTAAACGAATTATTTTTGCATGCTGTTAATAACAGCTGGGAAAGGTGAAACAATTATGTATACACTAACAAATGTAAACTAACCCTTTTTCTGCAAATAAATAAATATTATTATTATTATTACGACGTTGTTACCTAAATACATGATTCAGCCCTACGTAAAGAGCAAAAAATAATACAAAATATTGGGCTAATTCAGGGTTTTTTAAAAATACCAGTATCGGTCCCTGGTTGGTAAGTAGTGACCCTGCCTACGAAGCTGGAGGTCCCGGGTTCGAATCCCGGTCAGGGCATTTATTTGTGTGATGAGCACGAATATTTGTTCTTGAGTCTTGGATGTTTTCTATGTATTTAAGTATATATTTTTCTATATAAGTATGTATATCGTCGCCTAGTACCCATAGTACAAGCTTTGCTTAGTTTGGGACTTGGTCGATTTGTTAAGACGTGTACGTGACGCCTTTGGAGTTGCGGGCGTCTATAGGCTGCGGTGGCCGCTTACCATCAGGTGGACCATAAGCTTGTTTGCCACCGGCGTTGTATTAAAAAAAGGGTAAAACTGGACCCTATTACTAAGACTCCATAGATATCCATCCTTCCGGCCGTGTCTTTCCGCCTGTCACCAGGCTATATCTCATGAACCGTGATAGTTAGACAGTTGAAATTTTCACAAATGATGTACCTAATTGTGTTGCCTCTACAACAACACTGAAAAACAGAATAAAATAAATATTTAAGGGGGCTCCCATACAACAAACGTGATTTTTATGCCGTTTTTATAGATACTGGTACGGAACTCGTCGTGCGCGAGTCCAACTCGTATTTGGCCGGTATTTTCTTCCATACCTTTATATCGCCCGTCATTGCGTTACATTTTTCCTCTCCGTATCGCACGCAGTCCATCCTACCCCCCCTTAGTGCCTACCAGGGTTCGGAACCGGTTTTTACTATTTTGGAAATACCTCCTAAACTACTTCTCATATCTCCATTTTTGTTTTAATTAAATGATTTGCAGTGCGAAAAAATATAGTTAAACGCAATAACCGAAATATTTAACCGGTTAATTGTATGAGGACGAAACCGGTTTCCGAGCCCTGGTGGCTACTTCTTGAACAAATTATAGTAAAGTTTTCACCAAATCATTTTATCATCACTATGAATAGAAAATTAGAAGCAAATCTTCACGTAAATCGGCACAGAGCAGTAATTGTTGGAAGTTGGACGATAAACTGTGGTAGAGTGAGGTCTGAGCAGGAATCGAACCCGCCAGTGTTGGAATTAATAGAGTGCACACAGGACAAGCGTAGCGCAGTAGAGTAAGGCCGGGTTTTATAAAGATCCGTTAGACCAAATGTCAGATCAAATTTCAGTACTTCAGTACATTTTTTGACATAGCAAACCGACATAAGGTCTAACGGATCGGTCAGTTGTTAAAACAAAAAAGTTGTCCACCCGGTGGTCAATAGTTAACGGATTATGCAAATAGAATAGATTAATAGAGTAAATTTATTGATTCTAACACAAATGATACAACAGGTTACACGTGATTTCTGGTGCAGTCCAAACTAGACGAGCCTGTATCTTGGAATGCACCATTTGTAGCAGATACGAGTATAAAACATGAAAATTAATAAACTAAGTAAAAGTGTTTGTGTGTAATATGTGTGAAGATGTGTGTGTGTATGTGAGTAGGGGTGTGGTGTGTCCGTGTGTGACGTGAATGAGTGCGAGTAGCTTAGCTGATAAAGATTTAGCTGACCACAGACCAAGAGTAAGTACGTATTATGTCTTCTGTATCATTGTAAGATAGAGTTGCAAACCATTTTTTTAATATTGATTTATCGAAATGTAAGTTCTGTTTTTATTACATGGATTTATAGTTATGGAAATGCCGTTTAAGCGCGTTACTAGACCAATCCAAAATTAAGAAGCCTTATAAGTTTGAAAATGTTTTGATTTCAAATTATGACAAAAGTTTTGATAATACCCATAAAGTGATTAAAGGCTACGATGGTTTTATTAAAGTTTTAGATAGTAACATAGATATTTTTTGATATTATTGTGTGTAGTAGATTTTAAGCGGAAAAACAAGTTTTTAGCTTATAAATGGTAGATTTGGAGTGATGTTTGAAACGATATTTCTTAATGAAAAATCCAAAAAATACATTTAAAGTTTATATTAAAAGCTCGCAACAGTCCTATTCTAGATAGTGAAAATGACAAACTACGTGTCAATTCAAACAGAAAAGGCCAAAAAAATGAGCGTTTTTCAACCGATAAGGACTTACCCCCGTATTCATAAACGTCTATCAAACCTATATTAGTTAACTAGCCGCTAAAGTTCGTTTGTCCTTATCTGTCACTTTGACACACGTGCTTGTGAGCCAGTGACAACAGACATTTTAGTTAGCAGAGGTTTGTTAAGTTTTATGAATAAGGGCGTAAAGCTTTGTGGCCCTTAACTTTTGATATGTCCACCGAAAAGACGCGAACCTAAATCTGACAATGACCCTTATGTTGTCCGGATTCCTTTACTGTGTCAACTCCTGTGTGTGTTCGGTCGCACCCGGCGCGTTGTTTGCGATTCTCTGTAACCAGTTTATACCTAAAGCCAATTTACTACGTTACAATACTTGGAGCTGCCGTGCAACGTTCTATACGATCCTGGATACCCATGGTGCTTAGAGTATAAATATTTCAAAAGAGATCCTATAGGGTCTTTAAGCCAGTTACGCGGCCTCCGTCAGTTTGCGGCCTCCTGAAGAACAAAGTTTTTTCAATTAAAGATATTTGGGTGGATCAACTATTTTTGTTGCTCGATACCATGGTTACGTCTCCAGAGTCACTCTTTAAAACTGTGATTTTATAAGGGTTTAAACCTACCAAACATGAGTTGTAGCGATGAGTATAAATCCATTTCGACATGGGTCATCTCTTGACCATGCTTGAAGTCTATATTATAAACATTTTTGTAAGAAACTCGGTTACTGTTGTCTCCTTGCTGACGGGACAGAATAACAACAAGAAAAAGTTGATTGACCCATTTACATTTTTACTTGCCCAAAAGATATAAAACGGATTTCGAAAGAACAGATCAACGGTACTGGCTATCTATAAATATGTGCAAGAAATTCATAATATCTTAAATAATAGAAACTATGCCGTCGGTCTATTACTAGATATGAGCAAAGCTTACGACAAAGTATCCTATAAAATCTTACTAGAAAAACTTTATAACATAGGCGTGAGAGGTATTGCTCACAAATGGTTCCAATCCTATCTATCAAATCGGAAACAGTTTGTACAACTTGAATATCATAATTTTCACACTAGAATAATAGAAAACGTAAAATCTGAAAAGAGGATCTTAACAGGTTCAATACCACAAGGAAGTAACCTTGGATGTCTCTTATTTTTAATTTACATAAATCAGCTCCCGAAAATATTAGACCACACATGTATACTTTTCGCAGATGATATCTCTATAGTTTTTCCTTATTCTACTCATAATAACAACATAAATTCCCTTTTACACAATATCCTAACCAAAGTAGTGGACTGGCTACATCGGCACAACCTTGAATTGAATTTAGATAAGACAAAATGTATGCAGTATAAGCCATACCAAAAAAGTAAACTGAATATAAATTTTATTTACAATAATCAAACTCTGGAATGCATCGACTCATCTAACCTTCTTGGACTCGAAATTGACACAAACTTGAACTGGAAATGCCACATTCAAAAAATTGCTTCTAAACTATCAAGCTTTACCTATGCCCTAATGGAAATAAAAAAACACACCAATCTCAATACAGCTCTATGTGCGTATCATGCATTTGCCCATTCCTGGCTACGGTATGGAATTATTATATGGGGCAACAGCACAAATGTTAATGATCTCTTTGTGCTGCAAAAGAAATGTATAAGGATTTTAGTTAACATAAACCAAACGGATAGTTGCCGACCGCATTTCCTTAAACTGAACATCATGACACTGACCTCTTTATACATACTAGAGCTATGCAAATTTTTAAGAAAGTACAAACAATTTTTCCCAACATCACAAAATTCGGCAACCTCTAACCTACGTCCTAGAGATAAAATTCCAATTTTAGTAAATTCTAAATTAAAGATGCATGCCTGTAGTCCTCATGTCATGTGTATAAAGGTTTACAATAAACTCCCTAAAAATATTAGGGACGAAGAGAAAGACACTTTGTTTAATGGAAAAATTACGAATTATTTAATACAAAACTGTTTTTACTCATTGAAAGAGTTTTTAGAAAGTTAATTTATAATATAGTTTAGTTAGGTATAGTTAGAACAGTGTTAAAATATTTGTTAAATTTTATGTATTTTGCAATTATATGTTTGTAAAAATAGATTTAGATTTAAGTTATATTGCAGTGCCCTACAGGGTTTCATAGCTGAACTCAAATAATGTAACATCTTATGACCTATGAAAGCAATAAAATACTGATTACTGATTACTGATTACTGAAGACATAAGTTTAATTAGTAGCTATTGAATGGGAATATATATTAAAAAAAGCAAGAAAATGTCCTTTCAGTTCATCAACTCATCCAAGTGGCCGCAAACTGGCGCATCAAATTAACAGGCCGTAAACCCACTTACCGACCCTACGCGGGCCACCAAGAGTGACGGAAAAGGTCTTAAGGGTCCTTATCAGTTAAAAAACGCTTATCTATTTATTCCATTTCCTGTTTGAATTGATACGCATCTTAACATTTTCTCAATGTTACTATCTAGAACTAGGACTATTGCGACCTTATGTCATAAACTTTAAATGTATTTTTTGGATTTTTCATTAAGAAATATCGTTTCAAACATCACTCCAAATTGACCATTTTCAAGCTAAAAACTGGTTTTTCGCACATAAATTCTACTACACACAATTAAATCAAAAAATGGCTATGTTACTATCTAAAACTTTAATAAAGTTATCGTATCCTTTAATCACTTTAATGGTATTATCGATACTTTTGTCATAATTTGAAATCAAAGCATTTTAAAACTTATAAGGTCTCTTATGCAGATAAATTGAGATTTGGTTTAAAATGGCTGCCGGTTTACCATAAATTACTTCCTTAACTTGGGCGGGTAATAGCTTGTGTGACGTATTTGGGCACAACTGTCATATAATAAGTTGTGCTCGACAAAAAAAAGTGAAACTGTGACAGGGACGACAAATGATATGTAACTCTCTGTCGCTCTTATACAAAAATGTATATGACTGTCTCGTTCGGTTGGGGTATTATTATTTGCGTGTCGCGTCTGGTATGTCTGTGCCATGGTGTATAACAAACTTCCCGCGGAAGTGAAAAATGCAGGTAGTGTCTGCACATATTTAAAAAAAAATCGTAGCTCCTCACCCACTCATTTTATAGCATTAAAGAATTTTTCATTTTTTTTATACAACGCCGGTGGCAAACTAGCTTACGGTCCACCTGATGGTAAGCGGCCACCGCATCCTATAGACGTCCAGGTTGTAACACTTAGAAAATGTCAAGATAATTTTCAATTCAATCACAAAATCGTGTAAATAGATGAGAGTATTTAACCGATAAGGACTATGTAACAATTTTTTTTTGTTTTTTTTTATACAACGCCGTTAGCAAACAAGCTTACTGTCCACCGCAGCCTATAGACGCCCTCAACTCCAAAGGAGTCACGTACGCGTTGCCGACCCTTTATAAAATTTGAGGATGCACTGTGTTGACAACAGAAGGGACAAATTGAGGTCCCTCGCTCTCAATACAGTGCATCCTCGGGAGTTCTGGTATTTTGCTGTGCCCTACCTCTCTTTTGTTTTTTTTTTCACTTATTATTTCACATACAAGGTTCATGACGACATCTATGCGTCATGCCTCTTCGAGCGTTAACTCTGCGGCGTAGAACACGTGGCGTTGGTGAATCTCGAGCATTTGCAATTTATAGCGACAAGAAATCGTTTGCAATTTATAGAGACACGAAATCGTTTGCAATTTATAGAGACACGAAATCGTTTGCAATTTATAGAGACGCGAAATCGTTTGCAATTTATAGACACTAAATAATAGTACACAATAATTAGACTGATTTAGTGTCTCTATAAATTACAAATAATTTTCCGTAGCCAGAGCCTGTACTCCGAACTCCAAAATACGAACTTTGTATCGTGCCGCCCCTTTCGCTCGCGTGTTACACACTATATGAGTGAAAGGGACGACATGATACAATATTCGGAGTAGCCCCTCTCCTTTTAGACCAGTAGCGTAGTATCGTACGCATTTCCTGTACATACGGGGAATCGCATAATATCGGGAAAAATTGTACTAAACTATTAAAACAGTATATAGAAAATATACAAAGTTACAGAGAGACAGGCAAAACCCACGGGTAGTCTTATCACTGAAGAGCGATATATTCCAGACAACCTTTGGATAGTGGAGTCATGAAATATAAAACTGAGTTAAGTGTACACCTAATACGTTTTAAGTACTATGAACCTTGTGATACAAAGAATAGAGTTCACTTTCAACATGCTAGGATTAGTCGATACAGGCTCCGTGTAGCGGGATTATTCCGGAAACACAAACAACCGTATTTTCCACGTTTGCGATTCACAGTTCACAAATACCTTAAATCAGTAGCTCGACTCGTTTAAAAAACTAGCACAACGACTTCCATGGACCTAAATGCAGTATTTAACGAGAACTAGCAATTTGCTTACCTGCTTTTGCTGCTATGAATCGTTCTAATGTTTATCTAGTTTTCACGCCATAATTCTGTATTAATTTAGTAGGAGACATTTGATCCTCTCTAAAACTGCTTCGAATGACAGCATAAAAAATTCAAATATCCATTTTCCTCCTAATCAGAGAATGCCATATCTATGAGTCCCATATACTTGACAATTCATACTCGCGTTACCTGAAATCTTCGACTAAGGTGTGTTCCTACGCCAAATCTTGGAATTAAGTGTCAAAGTGCATTGGCTCCTTGGAACAAAACATAAAAAATAATTCGCTAAATTTGTCCCTTCTGTTGTCAACACAGTGCATCCTCAAATCTTATAAATGGTCGGCAACGTACGCGTCTATAGGCTGCGGTGGCGGCTTACTATCAGCTGGACCGTACGCTTGTTTACCACTGGCGTTGTATAAAAAAAACCGGGATAACGCTAGTAGGATGACGACTGTACCAAGATGTACATTTTTTTCTGCAACGATGCACGTACACTGCACTAGCCCCAAATAAACTGTCACTGTTTTAGTGGTTGTCCGCTGGCGCTAGTTGCGACTTGTGACAGACCACAGATGTTTGAATTTTGTTTAAGGTCGCGTTCATGTTTATCTGTTCTTGTCTGTTTAAATTGTGTTATGTTTGTTATGTTGTTTGTGGTTTTAGTGTTTTTTGTCTTTCGTGGCTTCTCGTGGTCCCACAGGAAGACCAGCGCTAGCCAATGGCTAGCACTATGCTGATTTGGGGCCATTTCGTGGCTATTTTCTGTATTTTGGTGTTATGTTAATTTGTACTGTGTCTGTGCTACGAATAAATGTTTTTTCTTTCTTTCTTTCTTTCTTTTTATTTACGACTTTTTTTTTTAGGTGTAGACAATGTTTAATATTAATTATAAGCTTAACAATAACCAGTGTACGTATGAACAGCGAGAATAAATCACCTCTTCAATACCGCGGTCTTTCACTTCTCGGCACTCGTCCTCAAATTGACAACACATTGCATACTTAGGCCGGGTTTTATAAAGATCCGTTAGACCAAATGTCAGATCTTTCAGTAATTTAGTATATTTTTTGACATAACAAACCGACATAAGGTCCAACGGATCTTTATAAAACCGAGCCTTATCCAGACTTTTGGTTCGGGGGGGGACAAACATTGAAACAACCATGTGAACTGTGTAAAAATCGCTGTAATCACTGTAAACAGACGGCTAAAAACGTTTTCGGGGGGGAATCAATTCCAACTATCCCCCTTCTGGATAAGTTACCGAAATACGTTCGGTTACTGCTTTACCACACATATTCAGTGGCAGCGTTTTCACGCCAGTCTATTGTAGTGGAAAATTTTATCTAAACAGTCGACAAACAGTGGCGATCTACAGAGAATTGTTGTTCTTCGATGTTTGGCAAGTCGTTGTTCAATACAAGTCTTATATAGATAAAAACAAAAAAATACCTGAGGGATACTCCGAACTTCGAAATCCGAACTTCGTATCGTGCCGTCCCTTTCACTCATATAGTACACTAGAGTGAAAGGGACGGCATGATACGAAGTTCGGAGTACAGAACAGAGTCAAGTAGCACGTCTCTAAAGCGACAAACGAGCGTTGTTTCCAACTCGGTAACTATTATAGGAAGAGAGAAATCATCTCTGTCACAACTCTCCTCTGTCACAAATCTCCTAGGTCTCCCCTTCACATTACTCACAGGTACAAACAGCAGGGGAATCACGTAACTTTATGTACTAACGGTAGATAGATTTTACTGTCAATTTTGAAGTATAAATGTATGAGTTGACAATTAAAATTTGACATTAAAATCTACCTAACGGTAGTAAAAAAGTTGCGTGATTACCCCGCATCTTAAGTTTTTACCTGTACAAGTGTATACTAATATTAATACATATTTATTTATTTTACAAAAAGGTTAAAATTCCAACATTGCAACTATATATATAATAAAAAAGAACATAACCTCCTTTTTTGTAGTCGGTTATAAATAAGACTTAAGAATCCCCACGAATTAATAATAATATTAATTCGTAAGGATTCTTGTGAATAAGTGTTTTGGACTCTAATTATTAAAAAAATATTAATTACTCCAGCATATAGATTAAAGGATTTGATTCCTTTTTTATACCACGTCGGTGGTAAACAAGCGTACGGCCCGACTGACGGTAAGCGGGCACGTAATCTTCATATTGTATGTGGTATTTGTATAGTATTTTGGGCGTGGGTCTAGGACACTATAAAAATTAAGTTTATTTATTTATTTATTGACCAACTTACATTTACAGATAAACCAAACATGCAAGTTATAGGTTACAAAGACTTATTACTAATGGTGCTTAAGGAAATTACTCTATAGTGATATTATCATTACTCATGTCAATATAATATTATATTAGTGATATAGAGTATTATTATGTTATCATTAACTTTGTGAAGTTTAATTTATGAACAATAAATTAAAGTAAACAATGTTTAAAAAAGGAAAAAAAAAAGAAATGTCAATAATGTCAATATTAAAAGATCTAGGCACAATCGTAAGTGATATAACACTAATTTCAGTGGACGTCAAATGTATCGATTGACATTAACTGGGCTTATTGATTCAATTTAGGTTCAACCCCCACCTCGTTACAGGCTGGGGGTGAAACCCGTAACGTAATTGGGCCCCAAATAAGCATTAAAATACCATTTATACCGCTACAAATCAAAATATGTTAATCATTATGTCATTACGGAGCCCCACTACCAACGAAACGGGAAAGTAATTCGGTCATCGTCATAATTTTTACGAGACAAAATGGCGGACGAGACTCCAATTTTATTCATCTCTTTCTTATTCCGACCGCGTTTTAACATGCTTTCTTTCTCATTCTGGCACGTTAGCTTAGCTCGAGAAGGGAGCGCTTACAATCAAATTGAAATATGGTTAGATATGAAGCGATGAATGAAAATTTACCTCCAGGACGGGACAAAATGGGTTTTTAATTAGACGTGAAAGCGTTGTTGAATCTTAAAAGTTCGTTTTAATGGCGTGTCGTAAAATTATGAATTACAAGAAGTTTTTTGTGAAATTGCGGTTGTGTTAGGGAATCGCTCTTCTATTGTGCGAGTAGGTATTAAGTTTCCAGACAATTTCGATTCAGAGAATACAAATTACAATAGGGGATGTTCGGGCAAAAATGTAACGACAAACGTCAAGTCAGCACTGACTCACCACCAAAAAGTTCTTGGCAAGAACACAATATCACATACCTAAAGACCAAGTAGGTAGTGGTATTATTATGACTGCAGTATACTGTAAGGTAAAAATAGTGGTATATATTGGTCTACTAGAAAAGTCAAGGCAGATAATTTCTCCTTATAAACAAGTCAACAAAAATAATTTTGCATGCATTGAGCATGAATATTTGTTTGAGTCTTGGATGTTTTCTATGTATTTAAGTATTTATATCTATTAAATATATCGTCGTCTAGTACCCATAACACAAGCCTTCTTGAGCTTACTGTGGTGCTAGTTCGATTTGTGTAAGATTGTTCTCTAATATTTATTTATTTAATTCTAATTCTATTCTATTCCACGTCAACACATTATAGTTTACAAGCACACCTACTGATTCTTAGAGAAGGATACATTTCTGAAGATTTTTATTTATTAGTTTTTTTTTCTATTTGACGCTTAGTGATACATCTCACATATGTTATTATGATTTGTACCTTTTCAGTTTTTATTTTGATTATTGTATTATTTTTAATTGACTACAGATAGATTTCGACTTGCAAAGTGCCCTTGAGGCCGATTTGCAGAATAGATGTTTTGATTTTGATTTTTTGAAGCAGCAGAAATATTTAAAGGACATAAATTGCTCAAAATATATGCAAAGAGCACTATTGTCAACAGGGTAAGCCAACAGATTTGCAAAGCTTAGCTTATTTACTTTAAGTTCATCATCATTCCAGAGTTTCCCCATTGTATCCTATATGGTCAAGATTCGGATTAGGCATTAGATATACATACCTTATTGTAAACCTAAATTGATGAATAATATAAGTATACTTAATTAATATTAGTGTCTGCTATGTTAAACTGTTTTTAATGCGGATCGATCCGTGCGATCTCGCCAGCTACTACATAAACCTACCAAAATTTCCGATAGTGGCTAAGAATAGTTCACACATGTATATGACTCATATTGATTTAATAAATGAAAAAAACCTTCCAATCCAGAGGAAAACTTAACCACAGATCGGTTTCATCACCATTTATTCCTTCACCAAATCTTACTGTTACTACTGTTAAATTTCGAATGATATTCAGTAGGTATGTTTAGGCTCGGTTTTATAAAGATCCGTTAGACCTTATGTCGGTTTGTTAAGTCAAAAAATGCACTGAGTTACTGAAATTTGATTTGATATTTGGTCTAAGGGATCTTTATAAAACTCAGCCTTAAATTAAAAGTTGCGTGTCTTTACGCTTGGTTACAAAGTTACATCTTTAATTAACTTTCGTTGAAATTCAAGTCGTTAAACTTATTATGAATTCTCATCTTTACGCTCCCAGTACACAGTCCAAACATGTTGTAGAATAAATCTTTATAGTATTTTCAGCAGTAAAGCAGTCGCAGTCGGGTGATTTACAACCCCGCAGGGAGGCAACCGACATGCTCAAACAAGGTTGTCTGAGAAAACGATGTATCTGAAATTGCATCGGGGGAAAAATAGTAAAAATACCTACAACCCTCTATTCATATTATACGTCCATTCATTTTGTCCAGAAAAAAATAATGATACATAAGTAATTGCCGTAAAGTGAACACACTTTCAGCTACCAAAACTAAAGTCTTACACCAACAAGCGAACTATATTCCGAGTTGATTTTCTTAAAGCCTTTGACTGTAACAAATGCTCCATTCTGTGTAAAACGCTTTTGAAATGGGCACTTTCCAAGCATTCTGTGCATTTTCTTGGATTTCTTTTGTAAAAATGATACTGCTTTGTTAAGAATGTACGAAATGCTGTCTAGTGACTTTGACCCAAATGCAGATGTTCCTCAAGGTTCCATATTGGTGCCGCTCTTGTTCAGTCTGTAGATGTAGAAATATATGACCACTGTAAAGAGGGCGCTATTATTCTCATTTATATGGCAACAGTGGGGTAATCACATAACTTTTGTGCTACCGTTAGGTAGATTTTAATGTCAAATTTTATTTGTCAGCTCATACATTTATCGATTGCTATTTTTTAAATCCCATGTTAAAGAATATTATTTGTCTCTCCCTTAAAATTTTTAATTCTTTATTATGGCTGACACTATTTTATTCTTACTATTCTATAGCAGTGATATATATAATTATATATTGTATGTATGTATATTTATATATTATTTAAGTACGTGTATTTATATTGACAAGTTGTTTTCAGCTTTATATTTCATTTCTCCACTACCTAAAGGTTGTCTGAAAGAGATCGCTCTTTAACGATAAGATCGCCTGCTGCTCTACCTCTGTCTCCCTGTATCTTTGTTTTTTTTTTATGTGCTGTTTTATTATAATAAATTTGAGGTGTGCAATAAAGAGTATTTGTTTGTTTTGTTTGGGAAAATATTTGTGTGATGAGCATGAATATTTGTTTCTGAGTGTGTGATGAGCATGAATATTTGTTTCTGAGTCTTGGATGTTTTCTATGTATTTAAGTATTTATATCTATTAAATATATCGTCGTCTAGTACCCATAACACAAGCCTTCTTGAGCTTACTGTGGGGCTAGTTCGATTTGTGTAAGATTGTCCTCTAATATTTATTTATTTATTTGTATTGTATTATACTTCAAAATTGACAGTAAAATCTATCTACCGTTAGTACATAAAGTTACGTGATTACCCCGGATCAGTAATGTGAGTGTAGTCGGAATAACGACATTGTGACCGGTTTACCAATCAGTTCTGATGTTAATAATTTTGAAATATTTTGTAGCGAAATAGTTTCATACCCCGATAGTTTAATATACGTTAATTGTTAATAATGTTGCACTTGACGATGAATCGTTTTAGTCATTTATTGTCATTTATTATTTAATTTTTACACTTAAGGTCGGTTGCACCAATATACGATCACAGGCCGGTCATTGTCAAATATGGCGCTGGCAGCTGTCATCCCATAGAAACTTGTCAAACTTTCCATACAATCAGATTTTAACGAACACCGCTTACGATTACAGACGGTTTGGTGCAACCCACCCTTAACCTAAACCACCATAGTGACACTGATAATAGTGACAACGTGTTTAAAATTGTTACCAATGTAAGAAATTAAATTCAATAAAATTCTGCAACATGACCAACGGTCATATATATACGGTCGAACTTTACATGCCTAATACATTATTATCACTCTACCCTGTATTATGAACGCAAAATGTTTTCTTCTGATTGCGTGAACGACCGCTTTAGCTTAGTTGGTAGTGACCCTGCCTTCGAAGCTGGAGGTCCCGGGTTCGAATCCCGGTCAGGGCATGTATTTGTGTGATGAACACGAATATTTGTTCCTGAGTCTTGCATGTTTCCTATGTATTTAAGTATCTATTTATCTATATAAGTATGTATATCGTCACTTGGTACCCATAGTACAAGCTTTGCTTAGTTTGGGACTAGGTTGATTTGTGTAAGATTGTCCAAAAATATATTTATATTTATATGATTCTATTTTAGTGGATACACATTAACAAAATGAAGGTTTTTCACGATTCAATAGCAGATAATTTTGACTGCGGCATTCGAGTAAAAAGCTGCTACGCAAATATTTACCTGCCAGCAATACGGTCGAGAAAAAGTTTCCACTGACAACCTTATTGCACAGCTAATAAAGACGAAAATGAGTAGACTTCCTAGACTGGTTGTATGTAACCACGTCATTTAAACGCATCCCTAAGCGAGCCATCTCCGGCGCAGACGTCGTAAATAAACCAGCGCTTCCTGTTCTAAACGGCGGCCGGATTCGACGCTAAATCTACAGGAGGTACACAGTACTGTCCAAAACATGAAGTTGCTTTAACTTTGGGCTAGACTAAGGGTCTTCAACCGGCGGCCCGCAAAGGTTTTATCTGCGGCCCGCCAACAGCTAAGCCATTTTTTTTCAGAAACAAACAGTCATACATAGTTTTATGAAACAAAAAAAAATAAAGAAAAGAAGAACAGACCTATAGTTTCATACAAGATAAAACATAAGAAGGTTCGTGGCTATTACATAAAGGAAAAAACACAATTAACTTGTATTTTACAATAACAAGTTACATACTTATAAAGAAAATCAATGAAATTGATACCTCTGTTAAAAATACATCGTAAGTAGGTACCTACGTTTAAGCAAGTTGTAAATTCCAGTTATATTCAATTATTTAAATGCATTCTTAAGTTGTGCTAGTGTACAGGTAATTTTTTTTCTCATCATTGTTTCATATTAAAACTGGGTTTGTAAAATCGTCGTAATTTTTTTATAAGGATAGAATGTGTTCTTAAACATATTTGAGGCACATTCATTTTTATACTGGTTTTAATTATGGTCTATGAAAACAAGGTCTGACAATCCGGAGCGTGACACTAGTGACGTCACTGTCGACAAACACATTTTCGTGCGCATACCATCGATAGGCTGATGACGTAGTTCGTGTCACCCACACTACTAACCAAAGTACCGGATAGCCATACCTGGCGCAGTATATTATTGTATCATGATTTTAACATTGGAAATGTTTCTTGTATCGTACAGGCTGCAGATAGAGGGTGTAAATAGTGAAAAGTGAAACGACGCCTTTTTTTTGAGAACGGATAAAACTAGAGGCTTGAAACAAGGTTTTTCCTGAAAGGTCTTGAGAAGGAGCAGTTTCGTAGGGTGGTTTTTGGGATCTAGGTCCTCGTGAAGAACTCGAACCTCGTTACCAAATACCTAAATAGCGTAAAGAGTCTAATATTTTCATTGTATCTAGTTGACACATTTCTTGCAGGAAAGCATATCAAACGATTCGACATGTTTTGTTTTTTTGTGTAACTACACATTGTAAATACCTATTGTTATTTTTTTCCTCGTTTTTCTTTCAATTCTCTTTTGTTGTGTAACATTTACATTTACTTAAGTAGGTTAAGTAGTATCATTGTAATAAGCATATTTTGGAGAAAATGACTGACTGTCGAGTTTCTTTCGGCGTTTCTTCTCGGCAGTGGTCTCATGAGAAACGCTAGTAGTTTTTGACTTGTAAAAGTGCCTTTGCGGCCTACTTGCAGAATAAAGTTCATTTATTTCATTTATTCATTATTTCATTTAAGATGAGCAGCATACTTGCAAAAGTAGAAGTTAATATAGTACGGTAGTGTAATCGGTATCGTTAGAAAGGTCTAACAAACAGGTTATGACGGTATAGGTGTTGCGAAGATGTGACCTTCAGTTATTTTCTATAAAAGCTGAATCTACATGTTTATGTTTTTGTTTTGTTTTGTTGTATGTTTTGTTTTGACGACGGGTTTAGCCCAGTGGGTAGTGCACCTGCCTGTGAAGCTGACGGTCCTGGGTTCGAATCCCGGTCAGGGCAAATATTTGTGTGATGAGCATGAATATTTGTTTCTGAGTCTTGGATGTTTTCTATGTATTTAAGTATTTATATCTATTAAATATGTCGTCGTCTAGTACCCATAACACAAGCCTTCTTGGGCTTACTGTGGGGCTAGTTCGATTTGTGTAAGATTGTCCTCTAATATCTATTTATTTATTTTTATTTATTTATTTATTATTTTAATATTTGTTTCTGAGTCTTGGATGTTTTCTATGTATTCAAGTATTTATATCTATTAAATGGGTGGATCAACTTTTTTTGTGTGTGTCCAAGGGACACTAGTGGCGTAGTTTGTTAAAGAAAATGTTGTATTAAGTTCTACTTACATGCTTATTAAATGGATCATTATGGAAATAGTTTATAAGTACCACAAATACGTATGTTTGATAAACTTAAATAGCATAAAATCACGATTGTATTCGAATTTTGTCCCCTGGACAACTAGGCGTGACCACGGCAACGAGTGGCACTAAAAAGTTGATTCACCCAAATATATCGTCGTCTGGTACCCATAATACAAGCCTTCTTGAGCTTACTGTGGGGCTAGTTCGATTTGTGTAAGATTGTCCTCTAATATTTATTTATTTTATTTTTATTTATGTTTGTGTAAAATGTAGTAAAAGCAAAGTATACTTCGCACGGCTACACTTAAAGCGGGTTAATAGCGCGGGGAATGGCGGTTGCTTAAATCTCGTTTATTGCCCGGTTTACCGGGATACAAGCAGTGCCTTTACCATGAGTTTACATGACCGTACTCGCTACTGCGTAAACATTTGTATGGGCAAAAGTAGCCTCTGGCGGTTTCGCAATAGAACTAAGAATCGACATACTAAATACGCGTCATATTCGTGAACGTGTTGTTTGTGGGGTCCGGTCTGTTCATGTTTGCAAGGACTAGTAACTTCGTACTAATGTTCAGTGTAATTGACATGATGAGAGACTTCGCTCTGTTCTGAGCGCAAACTCTTAGAGTATTCCAGTGTTCCAAACCACACGCGTGGTCGTGTCGGAGGTATTCCCCTGGATTTTTCCCAGGCTACTCTCTAGCCGCGCACACCCATCGCTTTATTGGGCCCGGCCTATAAAACCACAGTCAGGTTAAAAAAAAGAATAAAACCTTGTTGGGATTAGACCGGTTTTATCGCGATGTTTTCTGACATATTGAAATATAATAAACGGGATCACACGTCTTTAAGGTCGAGTATCGCACGACATGTTTCGGACTAATAAGCATGAGAACCAGCCGCGACGGCTGCGCGTCTAGCACTGCGCAACGAGTCGATAATCGAACTTAGAGACGTGAGCTTAGAGTCAGGTTCCAGAAAAAAGAAGAGGATTTTTTTTAATTACAATGAGAATACGTCTATAACATATGTATGAAATCAATTTTGTATTAAGAGTCCTTATTAGTTAAAAAACGCTCATCTATTTACGCCATTTTCTGTTTGAATTGACACGCATCTAGGCATTTTCTCAATGTTACTATCTAGAACAGGACTGTTGCGACCTAATGTCATAAATTTTAAATGTATTTTTTGGATTTTTCTCTAAGAAATATCGTTTCAAACATCACTCCAAATCGACCATTTTCAAGCTAAAAACTGTGTTTTTCCGCTTAAATTCTAAGACGCACAATAAAATCAAAAAATAGCTATGTTACTATCTAAAACTTTAATAAAATCATCGTATCCTTTAATCACTTTATTGGTATTATCAATACTTTTGACGACCGATTTAGCCTAGTGGGTAGTGCACCTGCCTGTGAAGCTGACGGTCCTGGGTTCGAATCCCGGTCAGGGCAAATATTTGTGTGAAGAGCATGAATATTTGTTTCTGAGTCTTGGATTTTTCTATGTATTTAAGTATTTATATTTATTAAATATATCGTCGTCTAGTACCCATAACACAAGCCTTCTTGAGCTTACTGTGGGGCTAGTTCGATTTGTGTAAGATTGTCCTCTAATATTTATTTATTTATTTATTTTGTCATAATTTGAAATCGAAACATTTTATAACTTATAAGGCCTCTTAAGCAGTAACGACATAGGTTAAAGGTAAAAGGAACAAGTTTATTGACCCGCAGTCAATCACGGGCCGGATATTAAGAACCGCGGACGTGCGGTCACAGGCGGGGAAACTTATATCCTCTACCTACCCACGTACCTATATAAAGTGCCCATTTATGCTTCAAAGGGCCATTCTACTGTTTCATGTACAAAATTTTCAGACACTTTTTAATGCAGATTTTGGAATATAATTTTGGAATAAACTTCTGCGTGTTTCGCGTTTAGTCCTTTAGTTAGTTGCAAAACGTAGTATTTCGAGGAATCCGTTAGTTAGGAAGGCTGTCGACTACGTTCCCATCCCTCCCCCCTCTGTCGTTACTCGGCGATCACTGATTAGGGGCCGCACGGTCCGGCGTCCTAGGCACACACTTACGGACCCGGACGACGTAATCACAGCGTCTATCGAAAGATGGAACGCTGCGCTTGCGGCGTCCAACTCTGACACGGCGCGTACACTTAGGCATTCCCGCCGGCGGGGACGTCCACCGCGCGATCGCGACAACAGTGACACATATAGTCCCTATTCGTCCCGGTACCGCCACACACCGGGTAGAGTCAGTCCGACCCAGGTCGGGCCTAGCTGAGTTTCTTGCTGGACTCTTCTCAGCTAGGCTAGGTTTAGTGAACCAGCGACAAAACTCCCAGTAGCTCGATCCCACTCACACCTCAGATTCGGTTGAAACCGCTCAACCAATCTCACTGGAGCGCAAACTCTTAGAGTATTCCAGTGTTCCAAACCACACGCGTGGTCGTGCCGGAGGTTTTCCCCTGGATTTTCCCCAGGCTACTCTCCAACCGCGCACTCCTATCGCTTTATTGGGCCCGGCCTATAAAGCCACAGTCAGGATAAAAAAAAAAAAAAAACACTTTTTTAATGCAGATTTTGGAATATAATTTTGGAATAAACTTCTGCGTGTTTCGCGTTTAGTCCTTTAGTTAGTTGCAAAACGTAGTATTTCGAAATAGTGCGTTATTCTAGAAAAGCAACGAAATGTAGCCAAATTAAGATTTCCCGCCAACAAACGTAAAATCCTTCAAAAATTATGGACATTGCTCACAAAATTTCACGAGAATCGTTTGAGAAATACGACCTGCAGAAAACGGACATACTAAGGCCTTTTTGCCCAAGCTCTGTTACTCGCCTCACAGTCGCCTTAATTTTGTTATTATCAATGTCCGCCAGCTTGAATATGTCATGCTCGCTTTAAGGGCTTTACCTACGGTGGCGTCGTTGATCGGGTCGCCACCTTACCTAACAGATGGTCGAGGGAGGCGATGGCCGAGATACGCGTCATACTCGTGATCGGGTGCTGTTTGTGGGGTCCGGTCTGTTCATGCTTGCTAGGACATAGTGACTACGTTAATACTAATGTCTTTTTATAGGGGATTGACGAGAGGCATCATCCTGTTGTGGATTCGTCTTTATTATCAGTGACTTAGAGACCATATACATCTCTAACAATATTAAATTAATCTTAATTTTGACGCTCAGAGACCATGTACAGCTCTGGGATATTATATTAATTTCATTACACTCCTTGTTTAATCTTGAGACCTTATACATCTCTAATTTTACTGATGTTGTAATATTTGTAATAGATAACTTTGCAAGTTTATCTCCACTGTATGACATTAATTTTGTTATAATTGTAAACTCGAAATCATTATTCTTTCTTGAACTGTAAATTAAAATTTTGACATGAAAAATGTATTACTTATTATAGTCAGACTTTCTTAAATTGTAAATTAATATTTTGACATATAAAAGTGCCCGTGTGGCCTATTTGCAGAATA
This sequence comes from Epiblema foenella, assembly GCA_963556455.1. Lineage (NCBI taxonomy): Eukaryota > Metazoa > Arthropoda > Insecta > Lepidoptera > Tortricidae > Epiblema > Epiblema foenella. The sequence goes on along the minus strand of OY747101.1, from coordinate 24,781,101 downwards.
AATGTTTGATTTTTTTTTATTGCTCAGAGACGCTTTGAGCTCGCTCATTCGACAAGTTATAATTAACAATTACCTTCGTGTCAACTTCTAGGTACAAATCCAAGGCTTCAGTGATTTATCGACACAATAATTCATCTATCGTTTCTCAAAACTAAAAGGCAATGAAATTAAACACTCAATAATAAAGTAAAATTTATATTTCTATAAGCTCGCGCAATGTGAGAATTTTTAGCTTACAATGTAACTACACTTACATTCGAATAGGAAATAGCTAACAGAACTAACTTCATGGCATAATATAATATCGGTCGAGTTAACATACAAACTTGTACACATAGCTGGGCAACGTTAACCAAATAGTTAACTTCGTTAATAGATAATCCGTTAAAAAAAGTAAAAAACGTTACATATCGGGGAATTTAACGGAAGATAACGTTAATCGTTAATCTTAACTCCTGACGCGCTTCACTTGTATCGTCTGTCTCACTCAGCGCCTATAGCCCACGCCTACGCCGCCCCGATCGAACGGACTTGTCAATACCTGTTTTTCGCAGCGCGCTGTTCCTTTGATAAAATAGGTACTTAGTTAACGGATTAACGGAACTTTGGACAGTTTGGAGTGCATCCTCAAATCTTATAAAGGGTCGGCAACGCGCACGTGACTCCTTTGGAGTTGCGGGCGTCTATAGGCTGCGGTGGCCGCTTACCATCAGGTGGACCGTATGCTTGTTTGCCACTGCCGTTGTATAAAAAAGTTAACGGAAGTTAATGAGTCCGTTAATAATTTTTCAAGTTAAATTAAAAGTTAATCAGATACACGGATGGTTAACTTCGTTAATTAACGGATTAACGAGTTAATGCCGAGCTCTGCTTGTACACAAAATATGTTTCATTCGGTCTTGGACTATTTCCTACGTTACGTAGGGTTCCTCCTGGTAGAATGCTTATTTAACACCTATTTTCCATTTAAAGGTTATTTTTTCGATATTTTATATATCGATACATAAAATAAGGTTTGCTAATGTGTGAATCAACTTTTTAATGCCACTCGTTGTCATAGTTACGTCTAATTGTCTAGGGAACAAAATTCGAATACAAACGTGATTTTATGCTATTTAAGTTTTTCAAACATAAGTATTTGTGGTACTTATAAGCTATTTACATAATGGTCCATCTACTAAGCATGTTAGTAGAACTTAATACAACATTTTTTTTAAACTGCGCCACTAGTGTCCCTTGGACAACGGGCTAAGATAACAACACAAAAAAAGTTGATGTATCCTAATCCATTTGCATTAGATTAATATTTTTAAAGACAGTTCTATGAGATGATTCTAACGAGTCGAAAAATCTTATTTTACAGTAAAATTGTCAGATTTATAATGAAATTAATGAAAAAATTAACATTACTTTGCCGAAACATTACCAGATTATAATCAAAAAATGAAATAAAGAGGTTATAAACAAAAAATATTTCAATGAAGGTAGCGAGCTCCAATTTCGTAATATAAAAGAAAATTACAACGAAAAACTAACTTTAGCTTTGCAACTCAAGTTTGAATACAGTCAGAGCCTGTACTCCGAACTTCGTATCGTGCCTTTTACTCTCGTGTTATTCACTATATGAGTGAGAGTGACGGCACGAACGTTCGGAGTTGCCCCTCAGCGCCAATTGCCATATCGGCTGACCTGAACCCGTATTGAAAATGCTTTCGTTACAATCTAGCTTGAACGCGCTAAATACAATTGTTTTATACAAACTTTATGTATACACCTTTCTACCGTATATCTATAAACAATAAGTGCCAAAATGTATACTTATTTACGATTCTGTATTAAGTCCACTGCATTTTCGACTGAACGCTAAACCTTGATGGATTGCCATTGCAAACAAAATGGATAATTACGGTAATGTCACAAAGAAATAAAATATTGAAATGCTTGAGGTACAGTAGTACCCAACTGATATGGCTTACCGACGTACTTGCGCAGAAGATGAATTTTTAAAGCGCGGGAAATGCTATTGACCAATCGGCACGCTCCACGCACCGCGGTTCTTTTTCCTGTACCGCTATTGGTCCGCAGCTGCCGCCATGTTAGCGCGCGCCGCGTGGCATGTTAGTCAGCCGCCATACTTCTGATTGAGTGCACGCGCATTATGAACAGTGTATTATGAACCTTATAGTAGTGATCTAAGGTTAATTGTAAGTTTTAAGCATTCTTTCGTTAATCTTCGGGGCGATACTTTCTTTTCTGCGCGAACGAAGATTCACGACGCGCCTTATCAGTTGGGTACTACTGTAACCTTTTATTATGACATAATTAAAATCGATTTGGGCCGAAGTTGCACCACGTCCGTACGTACCCGCCGTTAACCTACACGTGACCCCTGGTTGGTGCTAAACGGTGCGATAAAAATGCCATACGATAAAAAAAAAGAAACAATTAAAATTAAACTGTATGGAACAGAGTCTAGCATTTCATACTGAAATGACCGAGGCACTTTTACACCACAATAAAAATCAAACTTCTTTAATCTGAAACAAATCCAAGCACATTTCACATCAATACCTTATATATTCTCATTTTTGAGCTACCTATTCCTCTGTGATACTCTTCTTTTTTTTCTTCTTTTTCTCGCTCTTAGGCGTCGGGGCATCGACCTCGTCATTCTCCGCCTGCGACGCGACTAATGACTTCTGTTTCTTCTTTTCGCTCTTAGGCGTTGGTGCGTCATTGTTGTCGACCTGCGTGTCGATCTGGGAAGAGTCTAATGACTTGTTTTTCTTCTTCTTTTTCTTCTCTGACGTGGGCTCGGTATCTTCCGTTTCCTGTTTCACTTTCTCCTTTTTAACCTTCTTCGGTGTTACCTGTGATAAAAAAAAATAATAAAAAAAACCGTGTCGCACTTGGCACATTTATGATTCCGAAGCAACCGCAAAATTAAGTTGGTTCTAAAATAAATAATAATAATAAGACGTTTATTCAATGATTATACACATTTACAGGTAACCAAGACAGGTACAATAAAACAAAGTATACATAAACAATTGAAAGGGTAGGCGGCTCAGCTTGTGTCTGGACCAAGAGACCACTAAAGACTTGTCTACAGACGCTGTTATTCTGCCACCCCCGTAGCTTAAAATAAGGAAATCTAATAGGTAAAATAAGGAAATTTCAATGAAAACCATCTAATTTATTACTATTTGTTGGTAAAATATACGTAATAATAAACATTATAGGGGTAGGTCCAAAAATTTTTTTCGCGCCCCCCTTTAGCTGTATGGGAGCCCCCCTTAATAACATTTGAATGTTATTAAGGGGGTTTCAAGCTTACATGGTCATTTACATTAGAATTATGATTTGAAACGGGATATTTACCATGTGTATTTTTTTTGTATACAAATAAATATACATGGTAAATATCCCGTTTCAAATGATAATTCTAATGTATTAAGGGGGGCTTAATAACATTTGAAAATAAGTTTTGTCAATTTGTGTGGCTTTGGGTCGACTAAATGCTTATACTGTGAAAAATTGAAGACTGTAACTATAACAGTTTGGCTGTGTGAAAGACGATGGCCTATGGAGCGACAGACGGACGCGTGACAACAATAGGGTTCCGTACCCATGTGTACGTCTGAAAAGGCAGAATTTAGTGATATAATATTGCTATTTTGTACCTTCTGCTATTATGTAACATAGCGAACAGGGATTGGGACACTTGCCAATCTTCACAACTTGGACGTGTAACGCCAAATCGGGACTGACACGTCATCGGGCGACGTCGGTCATTCATTACACGGCTAAATTACGGATAATGGCAAGTGGCTAAAGAGGCCTTATAAGTGTTAAAATGTTTTGATTTCAAATTATGACAAAAGTATTGATAATACCAATAAAGTGATTAATGGCTACGATGATTTTATTAAAATTTTAGTAACATAGCCATTTTTTGATTTTTTTGTGTGTAGTAGAATTTAAGCGAAAAAAACTAGTTTATAGCTTGAAAATGGTCGATTGGGAGTGATATTTGAAACGATATTTCTTAATAAAACATCCAAAAAATACATTAAAAGTTTATATCACAAGGTTGCAATAGTCCTGTTCTAGATAGTAACATTGAGAAAACGCCAAGATACGTGTCAATTCAAACAGAAAATGGCCTAAATAGATGACCGCTTTTTAACTGATAAGGACTCTTAACAACACCGGTTCGCGACAGTACCTACCTGAATTCTTCATACAACAAACGATAACTAATTACTAATACTTGACATGACAATCACACGCAATGTATTAGGAAGACCATAACCATGTAATTAACCCTGCTCTGTGCTTGTTGACTTGACATGAAATGAAATAGTTTATTAGTAACGTATGTTATAAGTCAATGAAATACATTAAATTCAGTTTAAATGAATATCATCAGAATATTGTTGTTTCTAATTACTGCACTGTAACATCAACTCACAATGCGTGTGGTATCTTGAAAAAATCGTCATAATTGTAGAAATTATTTCATGACACTAGTGCTGTATGTGCACTTGGTCAATTATGCGCTTACTTATTGATCATACTGTGTTCACATGCTTTGGATGTCATGCTGGTCTATAAGCTACTGATTTTGTGCAAACTTAACTGTATCATCTATCGTAAATAGACCACTTCCTCTGCCGCTCGAAGTCGCCAGACCCTAAAAGTACTCACATCGCTGGCTCCATCTTCCAGTTTAATCCTCTTGGTGGAAGGTTCTGGCTCCGGTGAATGCTCTCGCTTGACCGCTCGCGAGAGGGTGCTGTCAGCCGCTACTGGGTATTGGAACACCTCACTGAAACAACGACAATGAAAACCATTTTGAATTGGGATGTTCACACCAAATAAGAAAGAAAGAAAAACAATTATTCGTAGCACAGACACAGTACAAATAAACATAACACCAAAAAACAGAAAATAGCCACGAAATGACCCCAAATCAGCATAGTGCTAGTAAGCCAGGGTTCGAAATTATCAAGATAATTATGGTCTTTGATAACTATCCCTGGTATGGGTAGAGTACGAGTAAGATACGTTATTTTATTAGTTAAATTTATTTTCCAATGTATGATATGACCTGTAAAATGTATTTTTAACAATAAAGACTACTCTGTACTAATATATAAAAGATTATGGTGTTTTAGGCTGCAAAATAAATAGTTGCTATAGAATATTTTACTAGTTTTTTATTAACCATTAAAATATAATCAATTAATCATTACAACATTATTAAAACACATATACAGAGCGCAATTATTAGCGTTCGAATTCACGCACGTATTTTTTCAACTCATGCCGAATTTACAATTTTAGGTTATTATCAAATCGATAATTATCAAAGCATAAAAATCACGATAATTATCTTGATAATTATTAAGATATTATTCTTTATTTCGAACCCTGGTGCTAGCCATTGGCTAGCGCTGGTCTTCCTTTGGGACCACGAGAAGCCACGAAAGACAAAAACACAAAAGTTACAAACAAAAAGTATCAAATTCTTAATCAAATGGCGAAAAAGTAACTCACAACAATAAATAATTACATAATTAAAAGTCTTCAAAGTTTAAGAGGGGGCATACTCTGTCCCTTTTCCGCAAAACGCAACTTTGTATTGGAACGATCGTCATTTACTTATGGCGCTCGTGATCAATGACGTCACTGATCTGTCGCGCTCTCTCTCTAACCAGCAACATGAAAACGGTTGTATCTTCGTTATTTTTTGAGATATTTGAATAGGATTTTGACTATTTGGCATATTTTTTTGCCTTGTTTAAAAAAGATCCCATGTCGCAATCTGGGGATGTGCACAGTCAAAGCGTCAAAAATATTTGTCCTCTCCTCTGCTGTTGCCATTAAGACACATGTTCGCATATTTTTGACACTTGGGCTCGGTTTTATAAAAATTCGTTAGACCTTATGTCGGTTTGTTATTGTCGATATTACTGTTATTGTATTGTAAACTCTGTCATGAAAAGAGCCCTTCAAGGCCTATTTAATTTTGATTTATTATACCAGATCCACAAAAATTATGGGGTGAATTAAGATGTCTATTTCCCTTTCCTGTATCCCTTTAACACATAATTGTCCTATACGACGCTGACGACCGCTTTAGCCTAGTTGGTAGTGACCCTGCCCACGAAGCTGGAGGTCCCGGGTTCGAATCCCGGTCAGGGCATTTATTTGTGTGGTGAACACGAATATTTGTTTCTGAGTTTTGTATGTTTCCTATGTATTTAAGTATATATTTATCTATAAGTATGTATATCGTCGCCTAATACCCATAGTACAAGCTTTGCTTAGTTTGGGACTAGGTCGATTTGTGTAAGATTGTCCACAAATATTTGTTTATTTATTTTATTTACGTTGCGCCATCATGAATGGTGGATCCAGCATCACCTAATGTAATTTTCTCATTGCTATGTTATAAAAACATAATAACAGAAATAATGAATTCAATTCAAGCCCCCTAACGTCTACCGGGGTCCCTGGGATCCCAGGGCTCATTAAAAAAGAATGCTATTGTTTATTTTTTTCGCCAGGAAACAACTGCTAATCTACATCAGAAAAGGGGGTTTGTTTGAAAATGACAATTATAATTTTTAATTAGTTATTAAATGGTTTCTTTCTTCAAAGATAATGTTTAAATGCACAAATGAGCATAGGTTTTGCAGGCAACACGAAAAACAATGATATGAAAATATGAACTCACGATTTGCTGTGATATTTCTCAAACTTGGCTTTAGCTTTGCCGGTTCCGCTGATCCTCCTCAGATTCCCTTCCTCCATCAGCCGCAACTTGTTCTCCAACTTCACTTTATGCTCCGCCCCAAGCTCGAAGGTCACATCTTCTCCAAACGCATCCAACCTGGTCGCTAAAGCTGCCTTTGCTGCCAGCATACGAGACATCTTCCCCTTGTTCTTCGTACTGCACTGACCTACTAACTGAGCATGGTAAATCAGACCATACTTCGGTGTGTCTTTCTTCGTTTTCAAAGCTCTAAATAAAGCTTTTTCAGCGCCAAAGATCTGAATTGTTGAAGCCGGGTGCTTTGCTAGGTTCATCAACGAGCCAGCGTGAGCTATGAGCCTAGCTCCGATGTGCTCACCGATTAGAACGGTTAGATTCGGTGCCATAGCCAACATACGTGCTTTTAGGTAGTCGGTCAAGTGTGTCCTATAGTCTGTAATGGAGATAATTTCATCACACAGATTCTGAATGTTCAAGATATCATCATCAGAAATCTCCGTACCCATGGAGATCTCCGCAGCCTCCTTCACTTTTTCCTCAAGGTCTTCCGATAGTATATCCGACAGGTCAGTTTTGGAGGCATTGTCACGTGTACCAATCAGTTTGACAATCTTGACAAACAATGTGTTGTCAGTGATAATTTTGCCGAGCTCAGGGAAATGCCAACCGTACCATTCTCGGCATCTCATGATGTAGTTATTCAGTTCCTTGTCTAAATCATCAAGGAGGCATTGTGCTTGAACGATCATGGTGTCAATTTTGTCAGGCGAGAACTTGAGTTTATACCGGGAAAGTGAATGAGCGAGACCAAGCGCCATAGCCGTCATTTCCTTCTTTGGTAAACCTGCTAGCAAACTGTCCATTTGCGAACGAATACATCTTAACAATTCTTGAACGTTTGAATTTGCAACGCATTGTAGATCAAACTTTTCCTTGATAGCGCTGCCTAGTTTAGCATCTCCGACTAGCAGCTGGTCTTGTATTTCTTTGGAAACATATTTCTTTAAGGCTTTCTTTAGTGGCTTTGATATTTTCCCTTCAATTGCGGCTGTAGTTGCAGCTAAAGCCTCTGTTGTGTCTTCGAACTTGATAAAGTTCTTCAGTTTAACACTGAAATGACATTGAAATGTAAGAAAAACGAACAGAATACCAAGTACACAATTAAAATATAAAGATTTTTTAATTTTCACTTACACAGCCGACGCGCCTTCAGGAGTGTTGAATTCCTGATACAGGTCATTGATTTCTGACAACTTGGACTCGTCCAACAACTAAAACAACCAAAATCAAACTTTTATACACTTGAAAACACCTTAAGACCAAAAATCTTGGATAAAATCTAAGGTTTGCGTGCCAAGCTTGATGGTAAACAATTACCAATTTTAAGACAAAAAACTAGATTAAGAACATAAAAACGAATAAATCACGCGTTATTTTAGTGTCTAAACAAACATTTATAGTCAAAACCTTGTATCATTCAGTGATTTTGATATAATTTATCAGCATTGTAAGGTTAGGTTAGAATCCACGTGTGGTTACAAAGTACCTTGAAAATAGCGTAGCCCGCTGGGGTTTCGAATAGAACCAACATGTTGAAAACACAAAATGGTTTACACTTAAATGATAGGTATAGATATATTTCACTTATTTACGAGCACATTTGGAATTTATTTCGTATCACACGCTTAAGCGGCAAGATGCTCTCCGCACCTCATTTGACTGACAGATCAGTCGGTGTTGCCATATTCACAGTAAAAAAGTCCGTAAAATGAAACAAATTATTTAATAGTGTATTTTTTCTTTCATACAAAATAGATTTATTACTATGTAATAATTTGTTTGACAGGAAATAAATAAACCTATATGAAAAGCAAGTTGAAAGCTTCAGAGCGTGCCCAGACTTTCCGATCCGATATCGGTGTAGCATCCTATACCGATATTGCTGTTCACACTGTCCGATAATATCGAGCCGATTTCGCTTGTTGCATTTTTGTTGCCAGTTTTGGCCGTACTGCGTAGAAAGATGATTAGATAGAAGGAGGATTAGCGAATCACCAATGGGGACGGACTTATGATAGGCTGACTAAATTGAGATGTATCAGAAGACTGATATGGATGTAACACCATTCTGAGATCTCATAATTAGTCATGCTGTATACACATTGGCGCCAAATTTAAATTAAGCCAGGCTTGAATACATTGATGACATTTCGGTGACAAATAATACGCGATGAGGGACAGGAGATGACACATTGTATCTCGTTCCCACGTGTGTTAGTGTCTATGCTTGTATCTCTTTCGCACATCGTTGAATGTGTGTATTGCCGGCTCCAGTCTTATCCTTACTTCATGCCTACTCCTCCTCCATGCCTCATCTATACGCTCTCTGAAAGAGTTATGTACGTTCAAACTGAAATGTCGAACTTACTTTTTAAAGTTACAAGTAATGGATAGCTTCTTTTAATTTCTTTTAGTTTTCTGATGTTCTTTGTTTAATATATATAGTCCGACCACGCTAACTCTGCAAGGAATAATTTGACACCACTGTGCATTACACGTCATATTTGTATGAAAATGTGACGTTTGAGGTAGTGTTGCCAAATTATTACAATGCAGAGTCAGCGTGGTCAGACTCTATATGTGTTCACAAAAAAATGCTTAATATTTGAATAACAATATTGTGTGGTTGTTAACTGCCTACCTCATTTTTTTGTTAAAATTGTCTGCCTACTTAATTTTTTTGTTAAAATGGAAAGAAATGTATTTTATACAAACGCCTTAAGGGAGGCGTACAGCGACATCTACCAGAAGACTCATGCTTAATTAACGGCACTAACGTCTCAAATCATATTGAGAATCGTCAGTTGCGATGCGACATCCCATATCCAAATTTAGAATAAGGGAATAATTTAAAAATTTAGGCACCGAGCAGTATAGTTAGAATTTCCAACAATATAGGCAATATAGTTTACGTTAGCAGCGGTACTGCTTTAATACGAAGGAACGGTTAATGAATTTGGGACTGGGTGGCGATTGCACCTATAGCTCAGTTGGCTAGAGCGACTGGCCGCGAGTGCCGGGAGGTCGCAGGTTCGAATCCTGCTCGGTGCCTAAATTTTTCCTTTATTCTAAATTTGGAAAGAAATGTGTTTAAGTTTAAAAATATTGGTTTTGTACCTTAGGTAATGGTTTTTACTCAAACATTCAATGAAATATTAACGATATGTTCGTTATAACAGGCTGCGAAGTATCACGTTTCGAATGGGGCGCAACAAGCGGCCCATAATGGAGTTTCATACAACATTGCCGGGCTATGTTTCCGGGGCCAGCAGCTGGCCCACGGCCCGTCGGCGTCGGCCGCTGGCTCCATGCACTTATTACTAAATCCTTCGAATTTTATTTCGAGTTTTCTTACAATATTCAACTTTAATTGCATTTTTTGAGAAAAGCTACAAGCCTCGGCTCGAACAGAGATTATCGGCCTCGTATCTTTAGATGGCCTTGTTAAAACTCGGCCATCTATAACTACTCGGCCGGCAAACCCCTATTTCGTGCCCTCTGCATGTATTTATACAAGTATGTATGTTCAAATGTCAATGTAAATGTATTTATATTTGATGTCATGCCATTAATGTTTATCTTAATTGGCGTGCATGTTTTTGCTTTCCTCATTACGTAAAGTAAATAATAAATATATCTTATTCTATCACAAACATTTGCGCAATACTTTCATCGTTATTTTATTTATTCAGCGGAATCAACTTGGTAATACAAAACAAACAAATAGGTATAATAATTTATAAGTATTCAAACGATATACTTCTCGCCCGCCTGTCTGAATGCTCCAAATGGAATTTTATCTGCGCTTGCCGGCGACGTTATTTGAATTCGGAAAATTCAATAATTCTGCATAAAAGCATGCATCCACTTTGGACCGAATGATTCTCAGAGTGAATGATTGAGCGAATGAACTGGTGAATGGATTCCATCGAGCGGTGAGCGCCTGAGCGGCGCGTCTTCAATTGGACGCGAGGAACGTGATTATTTTGTGTATTGGATGTTTGTATGCGTTGTTGGATTGTGTTTTGTACTTCGGGGGCGTTAGATTGCTTTTAACGTAAATAAGCGTTCGTTTGTACGTGCACAGGTAGCTTAAAATTTTCGACAGCCATTTTAGAAAACAAATTACTGGCACTTACTTAGTTCACAAAAAAAAATCGTCTTGAAAGCCTTGAGCCTTTATAAAAATACCTACTTATTAAGTAGATATTTAATTAGGTAATTAAACCATGGACCGATACCGGTATTTTTAAAAAACCCTGAATTAGCCCAATATTTTGGATTATTTTTTGCTCTTTACGTAGGGCTGAATTTAGGTAACAACGTCGTATTATTAGATTGTCCCATTAAAAACGAAATAATGAACCGGTGACCGTACTAATTTTTCTATGGAGAAAATACCGGTATCCGATCCCTGAATTAAACTAAATGAGTTAGGTAACTCAATTAGTTTTTGGATAAAAATAAATAAAATTTAATAGCATTGTACGGCGTGTTGCGAACGTACTAAGTACTGTTACTTGAATTTGCTTGGCTTGTGTAGGTACAAGTAATCCGTACAAAAAGCGACTTAAAATTGGATGCCAGGAGTCCGGCCGGCCAAGTGCGGGTAGAACTCGCGCACGAAGAATTCCGTACCATTCTTTATAGGGGATTGACGAGAGACATCATCCAGTTGTGGATTCGTTTTTATTATCAGTGACTTAGAGACCATATACATCTCCAACAATATTAAATTAATCTTAATTTTGACGCCCAGGGACCATGTACGTCTCTGGGATATTATATTAATTTCATTATACTCCTTGTTTAATCTTGAGACCTTATACATCTCTAAGTTTACTGATGTTGTAATATTTGTAATAGATAACTTTGCAAGTTTATCTTCACTGTATGACATTAATTTTGTTATAATTGTAAACTCGAAATTATTATTCTTTCTTGAACTGTAAATAAAAAAAAATGTATTATTTATTATAGTCAGACTTTCTTAAATTGTTAATTAATATTTTGACATGTAAAAGTGCCCTTGTGGCCTGTTTGCAGAATAAATGTTTGATTTTGATTTTTTGATTTTGCTTCTCTATAAAACGGCAAAAAATCACATTTGTTGTATGAGACCCCTTTATATATTTCTTTTATTCTATATTTCAGTATTTGTTGTTATAGTGGCAACAAAAATACATTAGCTATGACAATTTCAACTGTCTGACTATAACAATAATAATAAATATTCTTTATTGCACCAACAATCAACATAGAGAGAACATGACAGATATTTTTAATGTAACATTAATTGTTTAATTTATTTATTTACTAGTGACCCGCCCCGGCTTCGCACGGGTGCACTATTTAATGGATGTTATTATACATATAAACCTTCCTCTTCAATCACTCTATCTATTAAAAAAAACCGCATCAAAATCCGTTGCGTAGTTTTAAAGATTTAAGCATACATAGGGATATAGGGATATTGGGACAGAGAAAGCGACTTTGTTTTATACTATGTAGTGATTAACCAACATACATTAATGTAATATCATGGCTGTTGGATCTCCAAATAAAAATAAATAAAATAAATATTCCTTAAGAACTAGGTAACAACACGGTACCACGGGAAACTATCACGGTTCATGAGATACAGCCTTGTGACAAACGGACGGACAGCGAAGTCTTAGTAATAGGGTCCCGTTTTCCTCAAATCCTCAACACACCGAGGTCACTCCGAGAAGCCTGTGGTGACACCAGGAGAATCCTGCGCTTCTGGTCGGAGTTAGGCTGGCTAGATCCCTAGCTGGTATTCACCCACGCACAATGGTCCGACCTACACGGACTAAGTGCGGAAAAAGGAGTCCACAACCATAACCATAACCATAACCATAGGGTCCCGTTTTAATAATATTGTTTTCACCTTTAAATTTGCTGTTACAGCTGTCTGAGGGTTGGAGACCTGGTGACCTGACATACAGGTTTCCCCTAGTTCGGGCACCAGTCTCCACCGTACAAGTTTTGTACCTACTAATAAAATCATTTATTATAGTCACTGAAAACGATGGGAGAGAGTGGGCTGATATCCTGTGTTGAAATGAAAGTATTATTTACCTGTTATACGTAGTTTTATTGCAAACGGATAGAAAATTCGGAACAATATTTGACACAGCCGTATTTTACCAGAAACCTAATTGACAATGACATAGAACAGTATTTGATTTAAATTAAAATTATTTAGAATAATATACTCGCAAAGAGTTCGTAACAGTCACTGTATAAACTGTATACTTTGTGGTGGAGATAATAAATACTTTTTACTTTACTTTTACTTTAGGTACGTAACCCTAAAATTAAGTAAAGAAATAAGAGCGTTAAATACCTCACTTCACTGAACCTGCAGATTCCCCGCGGAACACCCTCGTCGACCTTCACCGCTGTCGGGCAGCATCCCTAAGGGAGAAAAACTGGTAATAAAATATGGTATTCCTTACCCAGCTTATATTTCTAATCGGGAGCTATTTAAATTCATACTACCTAGTCCATACTCATAATTATGCTTTTTAATAATAATAATAAATATTAGAGGACAATCTTACACAAATCGAACTAGCCCCACAGTAAGCTCAAGAAGGCTTGTGTTATGGGTACTAGACGACGATATATTTAATAGATATGAATACTTAAATACATAGAAAACATCCAAGACTCAGAAACAAATATCATGCTCATCACACAAATATTTGCCCTGACCGGGATTCGAACCCAGAACCGTCAGCTTCACAGGCAGGTGCACTACCTACTAGGCTAAACCGGTCGTCAAAATTATGCTTTGGTATTTATGATACAATTAAGAGGCCTTATAAGTTTTAAAATGTTTTGATTTCATATTATGACAAAAGTATTGATAATACCATTAAAGTGATTAAAGTATAGCATAATTTTATTAAAGTTTTAGATAGTAACATGGCCATTTTTTGATTTTATTGTCTGTATTAGAATTTAAGCGGAAAAACACAGTTTTTATCTTGAAAATGGACGATTTAGAGTGATGTTTCAAACGATATTTCTTAAAGAAAAATCCAAAAAAAAAAATTAAACTGTTTATTTCTGAAAAAAACATATAAATTACATTTGGCAGGGTTAGGCATGCAATCTTATTATTTAAAGATTTTTTAACTACCTAACGGTTAATTATAAAAAAAAAAACATATTTAAAAATACATTTAAAATTTATGATATTAGGTCGCAATAGTCCTTTTCTGGATAGTAACATTGATAAAATGTCAAGATATGTGTCATTTTAATCAGAAAATCATCTAAATAGATGAGCATTTTTTAACTAATATGGACCCTTAATTGCAGGCATAATAACGTGTTTAATACCGATATAACAGCATAAATCATGACATCTAATAATTGGCCCATTCTTCTTTTTCATGTACATAATTTTGGGTCACTTTTTTAAATACAGATTTTGGAATACTTGGCCCTCACTTCATATTTTTATAATATTATTTAGAAAGAGATTTAATTACAGCATCACTTCTGATAGTTGTTGTAATTACCGAACCACAGCGAATATCCATAAACCGAGTAACTCAATGGTTCTTGTGTGTCTCACCATTTGTATGAAAAAACGGTTTTTACCAGTGTTACCCACCGTTTACAGCAATATGTTCATCATCATCATCATTTCAGCCGAAAGACGTCCACTGCTGAACATAGGCCTCCCCAAGGCTCGCCATTTAGACCGGTCCTGTGCCGTTCGTTTCCACCGGATTCCCGCGACCTTCACCAGGTCATCACTCCACCTTGTCGGAGGCCTACCGACAGCTCGTCTTCCGGTGCGTGGACGCCACTCAAGCAATTTCTGGCCCCATCGACCGTCAGTCCTGCGAGCAGTGTGCCCTGCCTACTGCCACTTAAGTCTCGCAATTTTGAAGCAATATGTTAATATTTAAGTATTTTTACCTAACAATTCGTTTTATTATATTTAGGTATAATTACGAAATCCTATTCTTGTAACCTAGATCAATACATATCATAAATATTTTTTTATAGAAAACTGGTCATGAAAAAGTAGATTGACCCAATTATCAAGTTTTCTTTTTACACTTTGATTAAAAAAAAATATTTTAACATAATGGCGACTCCGTGGACTCTAGAACTATGGCGAGCATCCCGAAGTCCCAAGCCTAATTATAATTGTGACAGTGACTGTCTGTCTGAGGACCGACTCCAAACTTCGTATGGTCTCCCTTTCACTCATATAATGTATAACACGAGAGTGAAAGGGACGGCCGATACGAAGTTCGGATTTCGAAGTTCGGAGTAGGCCCTCTGTTACCTTTCCACGGTTAATGAAATTTGTCATGAACATAATTAGTTTGTATCCGAGGAATAATGAGGAGGAAAGGATATAGGACAGTTTTCCTCCCGGATATCACCCTCTAAGTGGATAATGCAAAGGAAATATTGTATGGAGGTACGATTTAAACGACTTCCATGCAGACGAATTCACGAGCAAAAGCTAGTATCGGAATAATTACCTATGAATCATTTAGCCGTGACAGATAAGGACAATACAAATATATTTTCGGCTGTAGTTTGTCAGTTTCATCACTTAAGGACCCCAGACTGTGGTTCTTCAGGAAAACTCCTCGACAGGGAGCATCCGAGGGAGGCTTTTCTTTCTGTAACCGTCAGTGTTGCCAAAACAGGAGATCTCCTATTTTCGGGGTGTGTCTCAAGTTCTACTGTTTCCAAAAAATCTCCGGGATTTTAGCATTTTCTACTGTTTTTCCTAAAAAATCTAATGAATTTTAGAATTACACTTGTGCAAAAAACATCGTAACATTGACGACCGGTTTAGCCTAGTTGGTAGTGCACCTGCCTGTGAAGCTGACGGTCCTGGGTTCGAATCCCGGTCAGGGCAAATATTTGTGTGATGAGCATGAATGTTTGTTTCTGAGTCTTGGATGTTTTCTATGTATTTAAGTATTTATATCTATTAAATATATCGTCGTCTAGTACCCATAACTAGACATGCGAGCCGGGTGCGAAACAGTCGGCGGCGGCGCGCCACCAAAATTTACGCGGCGGCGGCGTCTAGCCGGCGGCTTGTTTTTGATTCCTACCGTACCTATACTAAACTTTTAGGCTGAAATCAAGCAAGTTTTTTTAAAATTTGAGTATGATAAAATGCGAATGATGTTGATGACGTAACGATTGATCATTGTTGTGTGGCAGGGATACACAGCATTGCTCTAGCCAAAGTAGACAGCAACAGAAAAGAAGTTGTTCTTCTTTTTTCAAAAAGATCGTCGCCATCGTCAAGTTCAGTGGAATCGGCAGCTGCTAGATATTTCCACGTTTCTTGACCAATGGTACCTACATGCGTTTTGAAAGCCAAATACTGTTGTAAGAGCAATGCTTCTTGGCTAACTTTAACAACATCTGAGAAGAGCTTGTGTCCTTTGTTTCATGGACAGGGACAGTACTAGTGCTGGGAACTAGTTGAGTAGTCTCGCTCTCACTGGTTCCTACAATACCCAGCCAGAAAAGATGCACGAGTCATATTCTGCCTTTCAAGATACACGTC
Organism: Epiblema foenella; assembly: GCA_963556455.1. NCBI lineage: Eukaryota > Metazoa > Arthropoda > Insecta > Lepidoptera > Tortricidae > Epiblema > Epiblema foenella. The sequence continues at coordinate 24,764,665 of OY747101.1, read as the reverse complement.
TATCTCCGTCAGTCCCATGAGCCTGTAGTCGAGCAGAGCCGCTGCTACGGTTGCTTTTGTTGTAGGGGACCCTTTGTCAACTTGCTTCATCATATTTCTTTTTAAGGACAGCATGATTAAGGTTTCATGGTCTGGGATAGAATTCATCATCATCATCATCATCATCACCATTTCAGCCGAAAGACGTCCACTGCTGAACATAGGCCTCCCCCAAGGCTCGCCATTTAGACAGGTCCTGTGCCGTTCGTTTCCACCGGATTCCCGCGACCTTCACCAGGTCATCACTTCACCTTGTCGGAGGCCTACCGACAGCTCGTCTTCCGGTGCGTGGACGCCACTCAAGCAGTTTCTGGCCCCATCGACCGTCAGTCCTGCGAGCAATGTGCCCTGCCCACTGCCACTTAAGTCTCGCAATTTTGAAGGCTATGTCGGTGACCCCAGTTCTGCTACGGATAGCTTCATTCCTAATTCTATCACGCAGAGAAACCCCGAGCATAGCTCTTTCCATTGCTCTTTGGGTGACCTTGAGCTTTCTTATGAGGGCCATCGTTAGCGCCCATGTCTCGGATCCATATGTCATCACTGGCAACACACACTGGTCAAAGACTTTTGACTTGAGGCACTGCGGTAAATTGGACGAGAATACACTGCGAAGCTTCCCCGAACGCTGCCCAGCCGAGTCGGATTCGACGAGTGATCTCTTTCTCGAAGTTGGACCTACCTAACTGGACTGTTTGTCCCAGGTATACGTACTCGTCAACAACTTCGAGCGCAGAGCCGCCGATTATTACGGGAGTTGGTACAACATGGGCATTAGACATGACCTTCATCTTGTCCATGTTCATTTTCAGACCAACTCGATCGAAAACTCTGCTGAGATCAACGAGCATTGTACTGAGGTCCTCTATGGTCTCAGCCATGACTACAATGTCGTCAGCAAATCGAAGGTGAGTGATGTACTCGCCATTTACGTTGATGCCTCGTCCTTCCCAGTCCAGAAATTTGAAAGCATCCTCTAGTGCAGCGGTGAAGAGCTTCGGAGAGATCACATCTCCTTGTCTGACTCCCCGCTGCAGTGGAACAGGCTTTGTTTCCTGGTCCTGTAGTCGGACGGACATGGTGGCGTTTTCGTACAGGCACTTCAGGACTTCGATATACCGGTAGTGAACTTGGCACCTCTGGAGAGACTGCAGTACAGCCCAAGTCTCGATCGAATCGAAGGCTTTCTCGTAGTCCACAAATGCTAAACAAAGTGGCAAGTTATACTCTTCGGTCTTCTGTATAACCTGCCGCAAGGCATGTATGTGGTCTACGGTACTGTAGCCTTTTCGGAATCCGGCTTGTTCGGGAGGCTGGAAGTCGTCAAACCTGGAAGTGGGATAGAATTCAACACACCCTTTCTTTCGGACTTGAAAACCTGTGCCACATTCAAGGTGCAAGTTTTCTGAGATGATAAAATCGTTACTGCCTCCCGAAACTTCGACAAAAACTTCATTCTCTATTCATACTGATCTATTTTTTTAAGCATCTCGTTGATTGAGCTGTGATTGCAGCACTGGAACATGCCCAAGGAACATTCGTATACAAAACAAATTACAAATAATTACAATCAAAGACCGCCAAAGACGGAAAACTGCAAGCTAGTGGCAGTGGTAGCTCAGCTCGCTAAGCTTAGACTTAAGCGAGAGTTTGCCTTGCGCTGGCCAATCGCGCTTGCTATCCTCGATCCACGCGGCGCGAAATTTGAACAAGCCGGCGGCGGCGGCGGCGCGCCACCTCTTCATGGCGGCGGCTAGCCGGCGCGGCTCGCATGTCTACCCATAACACAAGCCTTCTTGAGCTTACTGTGGGGCTAGTTCGAGTTGTGTAAGATTGTCCTCTAATATTTATTTATTTATTATAACATACACATGACTTGTCAAGTTTCTTAAATCGAGTGTAGCCCGGGCTTAAATTCAATGGGTGGTGTAATCATCTATTAGTGGCCATCATCAATTTTACAGTTTTTTTCAGATTGCACCTGGCAACACTGGAAGCCGTACCGTACGCGACCATGGTCTAAGAAAACAAGGTCTGACAATCAGTCGACTGTCGACGAAACACTCACGTCCACATACCGTCGATAGGCTGATGCAAGGCTGATAAGAAATAAGAAATATTTATTCGAGACAAAGACAACAATTAATGCAGCAAAATAGAATATAAAAATAAACAAAAAAGTTGTGTTATCTCGAAACGGTAGCATCTCAGCATAATGCGGGCAATCGCCAGCGCTGGTCTTCCGATGGGACCGTCGAGTGATTTCACGGTGTGTAACTGTACGAACATAAAATAATAATAATAATAATAAATAAACAAAGTTTGACATTTTTTTTAAAACCGTGATATATAAACGCAGCAGCCTGTGCTATCTGTTCCAGCTAAACTAGCGCCAATGACAGTTGGAATGGCGGGCAGTAACTAAAGGAACTGAATCTAAATGAATATTTGGAACATGGCGTCATATACTGATTATGTCTAATAATTAACAAACAAGTGAAACATTTATAATGCAGTTGAAATAAAAATATCATAATTATAATGCTCATATACATCCAGAAGAAATTACGTGCGTGATGAGATGACGTAGGTCACATTACAACGACACAAATGAAATTACTCCATTTTCCGTTCGTGATAAGAAAATGAGGTATCTTAGAGAGCCGACCGCGAATCAATAAAGAACCAAAAATATGTCCCTCTGCCGCATTTGCTCATTAGTGATATAGATGTAGTTATTTCGTTTTTGGTTCGCAGTACGAAAACGACGTATCTGAGGCAGAGGACCTACATGGTCTGTGGGGCTTACCGCGAATCGAAAACAAAATATCTGCCTCTCATCCCGCACCTATATCTTAGAGCGATAAAGAGGGAGTTACGTAAAAATTCAAAAACTATTTAAGCATATTAATTGTGTAAAAAAAAAAATAGTTTTAGTTTTAAATGAGAGCGAAGTGACCGCACACATAATCTCAACTACAGAGATTTAGCAACCTATCAAGATTTAATATATACTTATATCCTACTTTTCGTGAAATAAACAGATTGAATTTTTTTTTTGAGTTTCGTTTTCGGTTCGCTGTAGGCACTCCGTCTTGTATAGACAACTAAACCAGAGGGGAACCACAAACGAAGTTTTCCCTCTCTGTCTCACTTATGTGCAAACATGCAAATTGTTTCTTGCGTTGCCGTTTTAATTTGTATGACAAAAAATTGTTATCACCAAAAGCCACCAGAGGCGCTGCTCGCGTTGCCACACAAACAGAGACTAAACGCAAACGCGTTCGTTTGTTTTTTGTTTCGAAAAAAAAAATTGGTTGCCTGTAAAGTCGGTATACGGGCGAAAGTTTTACGTGACAACGACTTTGAGTGCTCGCCCGTATACCGACATCCCGCCCGCATGTCTATCTCTCTCGCTCTTAGGCGGGCTAACCATGCCTCTCACTCGCTCTCATTGTGAGCGCATAACGTGAGCGGAGCGTAACGCAGTTTCTTGAAGTGTCACCCGGCAAACCAATTTATAAGACGTTGTCACGTCAAAAACTTAATACTAGAAGTACTGTTGTGAGGGCGGACATACGCGAGGGGGCTATTAGTATCGGCTTCGACGAGCCCCAGGGGATTGACCGCCTGCAGATATGGGATAACCTTGAATTTTGTACAGTCGACGGCAAAAAATGTTTACATTTTTCGCCTTATTACAGTGGGATAAGGTGCATAAGTGTAAACATATTTTTGCCGTCGACTGAACATTGGGATTTTTTGTGCTGGCCGTTATTTTATTGCATTTTGAATTTTCATCCCTGCAAATTAGATCGCTTTTTGTATGCATTACTTTGACACAATTCGGTCATCAACGCAAATAACTGCGGATTTCTGCGGTGCGCTTTCATTCCGTAGCCAAAAAGATGCAAACGGAACCGTTATAGTTTTTTCATGTCTGTCCGTCAGTCCGTATGTCACAGCCCATTTACTCGGAGACTTAAGCACTACCAGTATGACATTTGGTAGGAAGGTGTATTCTATGAATCGCTACATGAAAGTGATGTGAAATTCCAAAAAAAAGATATAAATTGGGGGGGGGGGGGGGGGTTGTTATCGTCTTATGGCAGTCATCTGATATTTTTGTAGCTTGTACGGTTTTTAAATTTTCGTTTAATGTTTCTCAGCTACAAGACGATAACAAAACTGTCAACGAATAACTGGATATCACCGAGTAGCCAAGGTTTGCTCTACATGTAACCGGTAGATGGAAAAAAAATCAACGCACATAGTCGTGTGGGGATGATAGGCCTTTAAAAATGATAAGGAGGTTTCTAAAAAGTTTTCCATTTAAGTCAGCCATTGTTGAGATATTAGCTTTCAAAGTCATAAAAAGTGTGTCCCTCCCTCAAACTTTTAAACTATTAAGACATTACAATTCTGAATAATAATTGAGAAGGTGCTTTCAACGATTTTTGGTTTTAACAAGATACAGAAATCAGAAATCAGAAATATTTATTCGTGCAAATAAAAAACACAAGAAGAACAAGAAAATAAATAAAAACAGAAGAAGCAGGTATTGCACGAAATGGTTCTGTCTCAGCGTAATGCTGGCGCGTACGTTTGTAGAATTTCGCTAAAAACTGTCTTTCCCAAATAAAAGGTCGTAAGTGCCGTGAGTTTCGTACGAAGATACGAACTTTTTGATTAACGGGATAGAATTGAGGATTTAAGTGTGGACTAGTAGTAATAGGCACGGAACCCTTCATGGTGCGTGGTCCGACATGCACTTGGTCGGTTTTCGCACAATCTGTTAAGTATAGAACCTCCTTCCCAACTAGGTAATCAATGAAATGATGTTTGTGGGGTCCGGTCTGTTCATGTTTGCAAGGACTAGTAACTTCGTATTAGTGTTCAGTGGAATTGACATGATGAGAGACTTCACTCTGTTCTTATTTGATTTTATTTTTAGACTGACGCTCAGAGACCTTATTTATACATCTCTGAGAATATTTATTTGTAGATTTTATTATTTGCATATTGACGCTTAGATATATATCTCACAATATTTTATTATGATTAGTGTACCTACCTTATTACCTTTTATCTTGACGCTTAGAGACCATATACATCTCTAACAAATCTCGATTGTTATTAGTTTTTTAGTCTTGTTTTCGACATGTAACACTACATTTAATTAATGATACTTTGATTATTGTATTAATATTTTTTATTTAGAAAATCTGGACGATACCAGTATAATCTCGGGATAGTAAATACCGCGTAGAGAATGCGCCCGCTAAGGTCACTGAGGATAAGACCGGCATACTTTTTTCATAGTTAACTTTGGTGTGAAATACTACCTTATTTATTCAAATTAGGTTAACGACTGTGATGGCACATAGTAAAGAATTTTGTACTTTACCATTTAACTAAAGTGTCACAGCCTTTTAATTCGAATAAAGCAAAAAAACAGAGTTTTTTTTAAAACTTGACGTGTAGACGGTCTTCCCGTGTAGTATAAGGCAAGTCCGTCTACTAATGATTTAACGCACAATTTGGTCACTAATACGTTTGCAAGCAAGTTCATCAAAATAATTATTCACGACATTGAAATTTGTATCTTAAACACACCTGAATAGGGTTTAAATTCGGAGTAAATTATATTTTTATAAATTTAAGGCAAGATCGGCATATATCACAAAGGTGGGGTTGAGAACCTTTTTAGGAAGATAAGTATATATTTATTATTTAAGTATGTGGGTTCCGAAATAAATAGTCCAAAGTGTATATTTGATTTACTGAGATCACAGGGTAGGCATTACTTTATCCATAGTTCTTAATTATATTGTAAAATAGGAAGAGTTGCGGTAATTAGTACACCCAACGAAGACCAGTAACTGTCAATTGGCCAAAATAATTAGGGTACTAAGCGAATTTTGCCACAGTTGTAGGTAAAGATATTAAACAACATACTGTACTTGCGGATGTACTGGTGGATGGGGGGTGGAGGTAAGGGGTAGGGGAGTGTAAAGGTCCCTTTTTTGGTTTGTTTGTAAAAATCTCGTAAACGGTGGCCCGTAGGAAAAAATGTTCTGAGACTTAAGTGATATACATAAAGTTCTGAACAAAAAAGGTTCTATACACTTTTCCGCTGAGATGAATATTTAATGAGATATTAAATGGGAAAAAGCTTCATTCTTGGAAATTTCATAGTATGAGAATTTTGTTGATCCAAATTCAGCTAAAAACGGGGCGCGCAAACAAAATTTTTACCGCATCGAGTGGGGTATCGTTGTTTAGAGCTGGTTGAGTAGTTTTAAAAACATTGGACAGCAATGGAATGAGAAGCCAGTAATAAGATATTAAAATAATATTGAGGCAGGAAAATCAGTTTCCCTCTGCCCCAAGGCAAGTCCGGCATATGACGGGCTTGCCTTGGTCCAAGTAGACGGACTTTCCATCTAATGATTATTTTTTTCTAAAAATTGACATTAACATAACTACTAGACTAAGGCGTTTTCCGTTAATTTAAACATAGAAATGAGATAGTTGATTCCTTAATTACATACAAAGCCTTTCTCTGGTAGCACCTGTTTCAGAAAATATTTTTTCATAAAATGCTTTTGCAGGATTGTTGCACTAACTCATCGAGTTCAAAACATGAAATGACTTGGCCAGTGAATCGCTCTGCACTTAGCCGTCACAGCGACATCTTTTTTAGTGCGTTGGAACTAGAATGAAAAACTGCTTTATCGACCGGACGATACAGGGGGATACGTATTCAAATTCAAAAGTTATGACCAGTAGACGGACTTGCCCTGTAGACGGACTTACCCACAGTGACCTTAAATCAAAAATTAGCAACACAGAGAGCAAAGGCTTCCACAGTTAAATAGTGGTTTCAAATTAACTTTGTAACACTTTAATGAGGGCTATAGCGTATAAATTCGCCGCTAGAGGCGCTAGTGTAGCGTGAAGTCTCCGAAATGTCAAATGTCACTCTTTGTGGTTGCGCTACGCGGGTTAATATCTAATTGGAACAATATGGGGAGTATTTTGCAATACCTGAGCTTGATTATGGCAAATATGAGTTACGGGTCAATGACTGTTAGTGCTTTGAGACAGTTTTGTCTTTTGTAAACTTATTTCCTCCTTTTCTTCCGAAGAAAACGGGACTGCGCCACAATGCAATGTTCGATATTTTTACGATACGGTTTAAATATGATTTAAATGTAAACTTCTTTGTCATGCTCTTAATAAATAAATAAGAAATAAATAAATATTGGAGGACAATCTTACACAAATCGAACTAGCCCCACAGTAAGCTCAAGAAGGCTTGTATTATGGGTACTATAGACGACGATATATTTAATAGATATAAATACTTAAATACATAGAAAACATCCAAGACTCAGAAACAAATATTCATGCCATCACACAAATATTTGCCCTGACCGGGATTCGAACCCAGGACCGTCAGCTTCACAGGCAGGTGCACTACCCACTAGGCTAAACCGGTCGTCTCTCATCATGCTCTTAATAACTGATAACAATTTTTGACAGCTGGACCTTACTCGACAGTGGCGCCAACTGGTGAGCACAATAACGATAGCCCTCATTATGATCTCACAATTTAACAGTACCAAATATCCGCTTTATATTGTAGCAGAAATCCTCGTTCAAATAATATTCCGAGTTAATCTAGGGCAGGAAATTAGTTTCGATTGGTTTAGGAAATGGCTTGGTTGAGTGGCTTTGTAAAACATTCCAGAGTACTGTTATTATTCATAAAGCTTACTGATAACGCCTCGGGCGAACACTGAGAAACGAATCTGAATCATTTCTCTTCGGACTATCTAGTATTCTAGTATATATAGGTCTCTTGTGGCATAACCAGGGATCGGATACCGATATTTTCTTCATAGAAAAATACCGGTATTATTACGGTCACCGGTTCAGTATTTCGTTTTTAATGGGACAATCTAATAATACGACGATGTTACCTAAATAGATGATTCAGCCCTACGTAAAGAGCAAAAAATAATCCAAAGTATTGGGCTGATTCAGGGTTTTTTTTAAATACCGGTATCGGTCCCTGGGCATAGCATTTGAATTTACATGAAATTTTTGAAAATTTCCTTAACAAATTTTGTTTTCTTAAGAAACATCTGTCGACTTTCAAGTTAAACACAGTTTATAATATATCTGCTGAAACTCTACTACGTAAGTAGCTGGGTCAATTTCCCAAGCAGTAAAAAATGTTGGCAAGACTGAGAACGCAGGTGCAGAAAGTTTAAATAATAATTAACCATTTTTTTTCGGAAACACATCCCAGTTAACTACCTCGGGCAATAGCTAAAACTTAAATATTAATGTATTTAATAATTTAAAAAAATATATAAAGCACCAATTTCTCATCAAGGTGAGTTGTCCCTAACCTGGTTTTGTTTGCATAATGTCGCCTAACTCGAAAACTATGTATGATAATAAAAATATTTTAGACTCATTTTAAGACCAGCTAAATAGGCAACAATAAATATAGCTTCCTTTAAATCTCATGTGTACCTAACCATTTTATAATGTGCGAAAATGTTTGTCCCGAGAAACTTTTTCATTACCGCGGACCACCGCGGACCAAGCTTGTCAACGATTTATTTGCGAAGTTTGACTCGTTAAGCCCCCCGTCTCCTGCGCACTTCGAGAATCAGTTACGCTGCGGTGTTCGGCGAGAAAGGACACGTGGTGCGGTAATTCGTCAGCCTGCTATACACATGAGTATATCGTGGCCGTGATACGCGGACAAAAATAATATCATTCCGGAGTTTGCTATATCTTTTTTATTTTTTATCTGTTTCGATTGAAACTAATATATAACATGTAATATATATTTGTGATATCTAGAACCTTGTTAATTTAAGGATAAGTGGCTTGATCTTTTTTTAAAAATTAATTTTATCCTGTGTTTATCATTCCGCCGTTTTCATTCCGGTGTTTCCGGTGTAGTTAAATAGAAATGTAGCTTCACTTTGCTATATATAGGAATTACTGATTATTTTTACTGAGTATAATATATTTATTTGATGTCATATATATGCCTATTACCTAGTATTTATATTTAAATATATGTTTCACTATATCGTGTTTTGTCAATTTACTTGATTATTCGCGCATTAAGATATAGAAAATATATTAAATCGATTTTAAATGTACTTCTCCTCAAGATTATTAGCGTAATTAGTTTTTCCGAAATGGATCAAGCATTTTACTATAAAAGATGGTAATAATTACACAGACAGGCGTCGGTTGGAAGTGCTAAATATGAAGTTAATTAATGAAAAAAATATTTCAAAAATTGGTGTAAAAAGTCATACGATAGATTTAGATAATTTATTTCATGATAAGGAATTACGTTATAAATTTTCACACATGTCAAAATTACAAGAATTGTTATCATGATCGTCATAACAGGAAAAATAAAAATAACATAATGTCGACCAGAGTAATACAAAACATGATAAAAAGTAAATAGAAAAATAAATGCATCTTCCATTCGGAATCGTCAGTCAGATAAATAATAATATTGTCTATTACAAAATACAAATTTCAAAACACAAAAATAAAAGATAGTTCCGTAATATCATTTTAACATTACTGAAATATGTTTCTTATACTACAGATTTGTGTTTTCTAGAAAAAAAAGGTATAGGGTTCCAAACCACATGAACCATGATTTTTCTTTTTCTTTCTATCAAAATTTACAACTAGTTACGAAGTGTTTTATAAACAGGATGCAAGCCTCTGGACATTTAAACTATTTTTAACTTATATACAAAATGCTTGTGTTTTTAAATCATACACCTAGTGCTTTTATCTATAAATCATAAAACTATAGTCGAAGAAGCAATTATTTATTATTATTCATATTTAACACATAACACAAATAACATATTAACAAGTCCCGTTGTATTAACAGGCCAGTCAGTAGAGGTTTTTACTGGTTACGTGAAAGATTTTTTTTTAGTTTTTATTACTTGTTTGTAGCATTGCTGCTTGTAATGCGTTTTTTTTTTAGAAAAAGTGACTGATTATTTTTATTAGTATAATTATTAAATTGAAGTGGTCCACCAGTTTATTATAAAGCGGTCTTGAGTAGTGAAAATGATTGTTTTCAGGTACTAGCAGTACAAAATAAATAATTTTATAATTTTGAGGAGTTTTTTTTTTAATTCCGATGTGTGCTCTAATTTTCATTCCTGTGGACTGTTATTATCATCCCCAGTGTATATTTATCATTCCGTTGTGAGTTTCATTTTTAATCTCGGTTATCTCAAAAACTGTTATAGATATCAACATCCCTTTTAGAAGATTTTCATAATATAGTCTGAAGTGTCTTTTGATATTAAAAAATCCACGAAAAACTCCCAAACAAAGAATCACACCGGAATGATACAAAAATCATGCACTGTTGAAATTGATCCAGCTAGATTCCACACACACCTAAGATTTGGTTGAAGCCGCTCAACCAATCTCATTGGAGCGCAAAACTCTTAGAGTATAATCCAGTCTTTAAGAGGCCTTATAAGTTTTAAAATGTTTTGATTTCAAATTATGACAAAAGTATTGATAATACCAATAAAGTTATTAAAGGATACTATGATTTTATTAATGTTTTAGATAGTAACATAGCCATTTTTTTATTTTACTGTGTGTATTTGAATTTAAGCGGGAAAAACAAGTTTTTAGCTTGAAAATGGTCGATTTGGAGTGATGTTTGAAACATTATTTCTTAATGAAAAATCCAAAAAATACATTAAAAGTTTATGACATAAGGTCGCAATAGTCCGTCCTGTTCTAGATGAAAATGTCAAGATACGTTTCAATTCAAACAGAAAATGACGTAAATAGATGAGTGTTTTTAAGTGATAAGGGCCCTTTAACCGCCCTTGTGGTCGTGTCGGAGGTTTCCTCTGGATTTTCCCCAGGCTACTATCCAACCGCGCACTCCTATAGCTTTATTGAGCCCGGCCTATAAAGCCACAGTCCTCTGAAATTCTGTACACTAACGTGTGAAAATGAAGGATCATTCTTTCCATAGTTTGTTTTTAAAAAACAAATTTTACGAGTTAAAATCTAAGATCCCACATTCTAAGTTTCAGCTATTCACTATCACATCAAACATTAAAACTAAAATAGGCCAACAACACATTCACGAGCATTCAGAAGCTGACTTCGAATAAACTATCATATCGTCTCCCTCCTCCTTTTCTTTCACAACTAAAGTGTAAAAGGGATAGTTTGAAGATAAATCTTGAGGTTTGAACACAGCAATATTCCACTGATTATATCTTTTGTAGAATCCATTGCATCGCGTACGCCAAGTTGTGTAATAAAGAGTATATCTGATGGGCAATTCGCCAAATATTTGGAATCGAAAGCAGGTTATGGATGTAATATAAAGCGTTATGTAAGGCTGTTAATGGATTTCACAACGTGCCTAACTTTTCAGTGACTTTTCAGTGAGTTACCTAACTAGTCAGTGACTTATGAAGCTTCACAATTTTTTTTTTATTTAAGGAAAAAAGGGGCTTATCGCCAGGCGAACATACCGCCCCGTAGAGGCAGCAGAATATGTACAAAAGACTAAAATAAAACTTAAACTCTAGATTTTAAATCTACTTCTACTAAATTGTATAAAAACTCGGCTTCGTCCGAAATAGGAAGCGACAAAAAACTATTTACATATCCTGTGTCAAACAGTTTCGAATCGGACCAAGCTGCTCTCACAGCTTCGGTCCGGACACACTCTATCAATACATGTCATGTCTCATTGCAATTTGGGGAGGGGACTTTTCTCATTAAAAAAGCAAACTTGTTTGATGGAATGTGACCGGAACGTAACCTGAGTGCCGTTTTTAATCTGTTTCTATTGTAAGGTGCTTGGTCAAATCACAAATTTTTAAATGTTTTGAATTGATATTATGCCAAAAGTATTGATAATACCACTAAACTGATAAAGCCATGCAACGAGAAATTTGTCGTTCTTTGAAACACTGTTCTGCCCAGACGAGAAACAATAAGGATTGATTTTCAGATATATGATTCTTGACTATATGACTGTGTTTCTGACAATAGCCGAAACATGATTGCTGAATATTTCAATAGCCGAAACATAATTGCTTACAAAATCCAAAACTGAGTCTTCAATTTCCTTTTTTTTATACATCGCCGGTGGAAAACAAGCGTATGATCCACCTCATGGTAAGCAGCCACCGCAGCCTATAGGCGTAGATACAGATTTTTACTCAGTACACAAAAACAACGCATTATTAAACAACACAATTAAGTTAAAATGATGATATTTTATCTCATCCAAATTCTGTCAAGAGGAAATTGTATAAAACTGCACACGATCAGATATTTACTGAGATTTGTCTAAAAAAGCCATTCTCGAAGAGTGTGGCATCCCTTTTTGTCATGCGCGAAAGACATAAGCGTTTCTCTTTCACGGGAGCATGGCTGATTGAATCGCCTTAAAATATATGATGCTTATCTGAATGGTTTATACAGTAACAAAGCCATTTTATGTTTCTGTTGCAAAAAATGGATCTATGATATGCGTAGTAGAAATTAAGTGGAAAAAAAACAAATCCGACCCAAGAACCATCTCCGCCGTCAAGTCTTTTGATTTAAAAAACCGCAATCAAGTCGGTTCATCCGTTAGGGAGCTACGATGCTACAGGCAGACACACATACACATACACATATTAAACTTATAACACTCCTCTTTTGCGTTGCACGTCGGGGGTTAAATTAAAGTTATTGGCTATTTTTATTATGACAAGCGCTTGCATCAAAAATGTAAATTATACGTCGCAATTGGCTATTTGACTACAATTCCTTTATGGTGTCATTCGAACTAGTTTTTAGAGACGATCATATGTTTGTACGGGACCAACTACAATTATAGCAAGACGAAACACGAAAACGAGAGGCAAAGTACAGCATAGCTAACGAGCCCTGAAAATGCTCTACACTGATAGGCAGTGAAATGTGACGTCAGAGTGTGATGGCTTCGTAATCCCGTTGTAGGGAAAAACGAGTAATTTGCCATAATTGTCGTGAAATATTGGGTTAACGGACATAGTTGCCATGCAATTTCTTTTTTATTGAAACTTGAGAATTCTATTTGTACTTAATTTTCAATTTATATTTGGACTAGTTAAAAAAAACAATATTTTTGCTAATATTTGAAGTCCCATGTCTTTTTATGATTTTGATGAATTTGTCTAACATACTATTTATTGTGATAATTCGATGGTGTTCTGTCTATATAACCACACCATGAAATAAATTTTAACATGTGTCGCGACCCAATAGTAAAGCATGTCTAGTGAAATTATCCTAATAAAAATTCTTAAAAGTACTACACTACTATAATCAGTATAAAATTAGAAACGGGTGGTCACTACCCGTTTCTAATTTTATATTGAGTGTTGCCAGGACTGGAATTTAATTCCATCCGATTTCAGCCTTGAAAAGTTCCGAAAACAGTCGCGAGGATCCGCCACGTATTTATTATATTATTTTCTCATACATTGGGAAGCGGTCCGATTTGACCCCCACAAGATCCGCCAGAGGCCTGAATGATCTGAAATGACGGCTATCGCGTATGAATTCGCCACTAGAGGCGCTAGTGTAGCGTGAGCTCTCCGAAATGTCAAATGTCACTCTTTGTGGTTGCTTTACGCGAGTTAATATCTAATTGGAACAATATGGTGACTATTTTGCAATACCTGAGCTTGATTATGGCAAATATGAGTCACGGGTCAATGACTGTCAGTGTTTTGAGACAGTTTTGTCTTTTGGAAACTTATTTCTCTTTTTTTTTCGAACAAAACGGGATGGCGCTACAATGCGGGATGTTCGATATTTTATACGGTACGGTTTTAAGATATTAAACATGATTTAAATGTAAACGTCGTTCTCATGCCCATAATAAACAATAACAATTTTTGACAGCTGGACCTTACTCGACAGTGGCGCCAACTGGTGAGCACAAAAACGATAGCCCTCATTGGATGAAAAGATCCGCACTGGCAACACTACTAGTGCTAGTGTTACCTTGCGGGACACCCACAACACGGGGCGAAACCCCATTATTTATAATCTGTCACCGCATTATTACACCTAATCGTGTTCTATCATGAGGACACCCGCTGAGACATATTGCGCCCCATACTGTTTACGGACTTGCTTAGTGTGCCTATTCGCAAAATATTCAATTCAATTTATTTTCATTTAACAATATACATTGTGTCTGAAATTACATGTCAATCTTCAAATAGAAACAAAAAAACAACAAAATCTATTGCAATAAATTATCAATTTAGAAAGTTTATATAATAACTAGCGACCCGCCCCGGCTTCGCACGGATGCAATGCTGATGCATTTATTATACATATAAACCTTCCCCTTGAGTCACTCTATTAAAAAAACCGCATCAAAATCCGTTGCGTAGTTTTAAAGATTTAAGCATACATAGGGATATAGGGATATAGGGACAGAGAAAGCGACTTTGTTTTATACTATGTAGTAATAATAATACAAAATCCCCGTTCTGGTGAGTACCTGGTGCAAAGAATATGCCTGGCCATACAACGTGGGAACTCCGCCCGTATACTAGGGACCTTTGCGCCGGGTATGATAGGAACGAGGTATCCCCCTTCTCACTTACTATACTCACTTCATATAGTTACGTATTGATTATGAATACAAAACTGAACAAGGCATGTCAGAAAAAAATGCAATAAATCACTACATAGTATAAAACAAAGTCGCTTTCTCTGTCCCTATATCCCTATGTAGGTATGCTTAAATCTTTAAAACAACGCAACGGATTTTGATGCGGTTTTTTTAATAGATAGAGTGAATTGATTGAAGAGGAAGGTTTATATGTATAATAACATCCATTAAATAGTGCACCCGTGCGAAGCCGGGGCGGGTCGCTAGTATTATTATAAAAATCAATAAAAAAATTTAAAAAAATCATAATAATTAAATAAATTCAAATTAATATATTAAAATTGATCCCGGCCCTGATTACGGAATTCGTCTATTGAATAGTAAGTATTTATAGTAGTATTTATATGGAGGCTGTCTACCATTACTAATCTGACCTGTAGTTTGCTAACAACTACTAGTTATCTTGGTTGGTCTTAAACTGGTATCTAGTGATGAGTTCGGTAAGCGTTGGAAAAATATACCAGTTTTCGGACTAACTCGTAACATTACCGGCTAAGTAATAGCAGTCGGTAAGCGGAAAGTTTCGCTTGGCGAGCTTTCCGAGCCTTTGTTTTACGCCTGTTTGGAAAATACGAGTTTTTTTTAGTTTTTTCTTTGCTTCATCCAATACTTTTCGGTTGCATATTATATGGCTGTTTTTCGGTCGGTCGAATGGGTTGGTTTTTCTTTTGCACTTACGCGAATTGATTATACATAGGAATAACAATTATGAAAAGTGTTCTACACACTTACCAATTTGTCGCAACATCCGTTTTCTTCTGTATTAATTAAATGATTGCTGTTCCATTCCATTCATTTTACTAGAAACACTGGAAAACTCAAAATAACTTTTTACAGGCGAGAAAGTTGTTTTTGGGAAATTGTATTAAATTCTACAATAAAATTCCAAGACACGTTACTGAACTTACGGATTCTTTTAAGTCTGCCGTGAAACAGACGCTTATATCAAAAGCATATTACAAGATAAACGATTATATCATGGATAGGGATGTGTGGCAGTGATAGCGTCCCGCACAAGTAACCTAACACAAATATTTTGTCCTTAATATAAAAAATACGTATGTATGTTTATATTGTAGCATTTAAATTTTGTACTATTACGATATTGTTATTCTATATACATTGTATATTGTTTTGAAAAATTGACACCTCGGCCGAGTTTCTTGCGCCGGTTCTTCTCGCAGAGGTTTATTTTATGAACCGGTGGTAGTTTATTGACTTTCATAAGTGCATGTAATGCCTAAATTGAAGAATAAATGATTTAATTTAATTTCATTTGAAAGCTGCGTCTGTTGGTTGTTATTTGATTGGTCTATAGAATGCTTAACCAAACATATAATAATAATAATAATATTTATTTAATCAGACAACATAGGTCCATCGAGTCGTTAGTGATTAGTTACTTATTCTATGTTAGTTTTACAGATTAATTACTTAACATTAATTGACATAATAAACCCGCTCAGCCTCAGGGTTTATAGGTATATGTGATTTAATTTGTATGTACATAAGTCACATAAGTTAAATTTTTTGCTGAATCTTCTTTATTGTTATTGAAACTGGATTGGTTTTAACGGAATAAGTATAATTAATTATTTTATGAATGATAATGGGAGTTATGGTAATGAGTAAGCGGAATTCAGAATTGAATAAATTCATCTGCAACTGAAACAATTAATATTGTATTATGCTAACGAAGTAAAATTTTATTGCAGTAATAATAAAATTAGCGAGGATTGCATTGTAACTTCAAAAAAATACTACTTAATTGAGACCAAATTATTTATCATCCGCTTTTACCTTTTGCACTCGTTTTTCTTTTTTTTAAAAGGAGCCTGGGGTCCTAGATAAATTTATGTATGCACTAGTTTTATCAAAATAACTGCCATCTGATATTCCAATCCAGGGAAAACTAGATCTAGTTGGGATTAGAGCGGTTTTCTCGCAATGTAAAAAAATCGCATAAAATATTTATTTATTTATTTAATTCATATAAGCAACTATTATTACATGACAACCCAATGCAATAGTGCCTAAACCATTATTCTACAATTACTTACATTACTATAATTAATTAAAATTACATCATTATCATTTTACGACATAACACAGTACATGCAGAGTTATTTTATATAATTCGTTCATAGAGCAATAAAATAAATCAGTTCTATCAGCAACTAAAAATATACATAATAAGTTACTGTACTAAGGTATTTATTAATAGAATAATTATACCATTCATTCGTTCACATTCATATAAATTCCCACCCCCGCAGTGAATGTGTTAAACAAGAAACATTTGCGCTTATCTGTGGCGCTATCGAAACGTTCTACTCGAACTTTGGAATCCCGTAAACTTCGCGCCAATCTTTAGGATATAATCCAACTAGTTATCATCGTTTAAGGAAACTTGTCCAGTTACCAGATACCCCGCCTTACTGATTCCACGCAAACTTTGAAATCCGCACGAACTTGTCTTTTATAGGACACTAAATCCAAGTAAAATAGGCTATTTTGCTAGTTTGCACATGGCAACTCTGGATATTGCTAGTTCCGTTTGGTAATGTTGGCGGAACTGGGTCTAATTGGAATTTTGTTTCAAAGCGCTTGTGTTGCCAGTACAAAATAATAACACGCCGCTCACATGAGGGTATTATTCTCAGTGGTTACAATGCCGTGCAGGTTTTAATGAAAATTTATAGAAATTTCGTTGTATAGTTTAACGCTTTCGTCTTTGTTGCTCTAACTGTATTTTTGCCGTCAGTCCCTACCTAGTTGTAGTTGGGAATATTGAAGAAATAATCTACTTACAATAAGATTGAAACTCGATTAATTTTGACAACGTAGCCAGCACAGTAAGTAGGTACTAGGTAATGACATTGCATGAAAACTTATTATTGGTGTAACCATTTCTCTGAGGTGTGGCTTGAGGACGAGTAATAAGAGACATACACGTTGTCTAGTAAGATTTTAACTTGTAAAAGTGGCCTTGAGGCCTGTTTGCAGAATAAATGTTTTGATTTTGATTCAATTCACAAAAGTATCCAACTTTCATCAGTGTTTTCGTATGACGTGATCACGTAAAATTATCGTCCGTATACCGACTTTACAGACAAACACTTTTTTACCGGGGTTCGAACTGGCTATCTCTGGATTAAAAGTCCGTGCCTTACCGCCTCGCTACAAGGGCTATACTCCGAACTTCGTATCACGTCGTCCCTTTCACTCTCGTGTTATACACTATATGAGTGAAAGTTAATTGTATTTGGACGCTCAGAGACCATGTACATCTCTAGGATATTATATGAATTCCATTATACTCTTTGTTTAATCAGACTAAGACCTTACACATCTCTAACTTTATTGATGTTGTAATATTCGTAATAGATAACTTTACAAGTATATTTTCACTGTCGTTATGACATTAATTTTGTTATATTTGTTATCTCGAAATTGTTATACTTTCTTGAATTGTAAATTAATATTCTGACATGAAAAATGTATTCTTATAGTCAAAGTTAAAATTAACATATAAATAAACTTAAAAACATGCTTAGAAATAAAAAATGCTCCCCAAGTTGCATTCATGACTTATGGTGCCCAGAAGACTGGCAGTGTTACCCCTTTGGATGGCCAGACTTAATCTCTGACCGAAGTAGCTGCCAGCCCTCTGGTCATCCGAGGTATCGATGAGGCGCTGGGAGATCTCTTTAAAAACGTGTTTCGCGCTGGCCCCCCACGGTCCAAGAGTTTCATATTTTCTTAAGGTCTCTACCCATTACACCGTATCATACCATGACCGTGCTATGAACGTGTCAGGGAAAAAAGTATTCTTTGTATTGAAAAGTATGGGTTGGTGACGGAACGGTCTAGTGAGCATAGTCCCGTACTTTTCAATACAAAGAATACTTTTTTGCCTGACACGTTCATAGCACGGTCATGGTATGATACGGTGTAATGAGTAGAGACCTTTATAGTCAGACTTTCTTAAAATGTAAATTAATATATTGACATGTAAATGTGCCCTCGTGGCCTATTAGCAGAATAAATGTTTGATTTTGAGTTTGATTTTTGAAAGGGACAGCACAATACGAAGTTCGGTTTTCGCAGTAGACCTCCAGTGGCTGTGTGTCCCAGAATCCATCCATCCTAGAAGTTCAGCGATTTAAATTATTTGATAGCCACTGCATGGGTACCGTAAACACCGAAGTTTAACATCAATTTGGTTCCCCGAAAGCATTTTGGTCTCAATCGGCATTTTATGCCCGTAACTTTGTAAGTGGGAGAATGAAGTGGGCAAGTTTTGTCGTAAATTTTAAAGAGTCGGCAATTCGAGGCTCCCACACAGGTAGTACGTAAACAGACATTAGGTATACCTTTTGCCGGCTGTAATTGATATTTGTGTTGTGTTCCTTGAGGTGAGCAAGGTTGCCAGAGCTCCCGAGGATGCACTGTGTTGAGAGCGAGGGACCTCAATTTGTCCCTTCTGTTGTCAACGCAGTGCATCCTCAAATTTTATAAAGGGTCGGCAACGCGTACGTGACTCCTTTGGAGTTGCGGGCGTCTATAGGCTGCGGTGGCCGCTTACCATCAGGTGGACCTTAAGCTGTTTGCCACCGGTGTTGAATAAAAAAATATATAAAAGCATATTTCTAGTGCTGTTTCCTTCTCGTTTCCAGGAATATTGCACAAAGTATTAATTTGGTTCAATAATCATAATCGTTTATTCATGCAAAAAATATATATTGTCAAAAATTACACACATATGCCAAACCACAGCGCGGTTTGTTGGCCAACGAGGCTCCAATTTTGAAACTATTAAGTAGATATTAACCTATTTTTAATAAAGAATATTTGTATTGTACTGTATATTTGCTTACTCCGCTATTGCGAAAATATCGCAGACTAAGGTTCTGGGTAGGCACACTAATAGCCAAGGGACTAGGGACTTACAATTAGTGTATTGCATTTTATACATACTTCACTTATTAATACATTACTAACTTTCTTCTTAAATATTTTTTTTGTGATGCACTTGTTCTTTGCGATTATCTAACAAAATTTACAGTCACATAAGGCAAGGCCTTTCCAGACTCCTATGAAAATGACCCCCGTAATATTTATTACAATTTTAATTGATTTTTCTATAAATAAATATCACTGTCGTTGATAATTTGAAATCTGCATCGTGAAAGTTTATTTTTACGATAATTTTAGGATTTTTTGTCAGAGTTACTGAGACATATTTCAATATTTTGTTCGGTTATTTCATTTATTTGTTTCTTCTTCAGTCCATAGTAATTTTTGTGTAGTGTAATTCTACATTATTTCTTCACACTGGAAGTTTAAACCTCAGTATTTTCGTCAGATCTCTGAATGAGCCTTGCCGTAAGCCTTCTTTTTTATATTGGTAAGGAATCTTAAAAATCGGTTATGAGTGTGAATGTCCGTGACAGTTCCCGGGAAAAATTGAGGCATTTTCAAATCAAACGGAGTGTGCCTTATTTACACTGGAATTACCTGAAGACGTTCGGCCAAGAAAACTCGGGTAGCTTAGAACTAGCAGTTCACTTTTAACCTTCTTATTAACCCCGTCGTCTACTGGTCCCTGGGATCCCAGTAATCATAACAAAACAATGCTATTGTTTATTTTTTTAGCCGGAAAACGACGGCTTGGTAAAAGTTAACAAACCTCTGCTGCCTAAATTGTGTTTTCTACCTTTCCCAAAAATATAAATGTCAAAGTGACAGATAAGGACTAAAATAATAAAAAAATAAAAAGAGATTTATTGTCGTCAGAAAGAAGTTACACAAAATAAAAGCAATAAATAACAGAAACAGAAATTAATAATAGAGGTAGGTACATTAAAATAAATTAAAAGTAATTGAGACAAAAGGCTCGGGCTCAGCATATGCTGCGAGCCTGGACGGCTGGACAGCGCTGTTTTTCAGCCCTCACCTACTTCACAGCTCAAGAATATATGTGTAATAGCTAGTTATGGGAAACATTCGCTTGAGTATTCTACTGATATAAGCTAATCTATTGTACTTAAAACATTTAATACTTACATATTATCTAGTCTAGTCTAGTAAAGAATTTAAGCGGCAATTTATAGATTTCACATGATTTCATTTCATATTATTTCAGTGTCTCGACGACCTAAGGTACAAAATAGTAAGTACATTAAGGTATATAATAGTATTGTATTATTTAACTGCTATTTTATTCATTGATTTTAAATTTATTTTGTTTTATTTAATGCTGTTGACGATCACAATAGAGATTCTTGTAAATTGACATGTAATTTATATTGTAATCTTATATTGTGAATAAATGAATCTGAATCTGAATCATAGTTAAATACATAAAGGACCCTCGGTGCCCAATATTTTTTTTTGTAACTATAAATATCTTGTGTACTTTTGATTCTAGTCTGTGCATGTCTGCAACTGAGTAGGGTTACCTACTCCGATACCCGCTATCCCAGTCAAGTATTTTCCACATCTGTAATTTTTATCCGGCTTATTTGCATCCCATCCAACCCGTCCAATAACCGACCGTGGCCATCGTTGCGTGAGGATGCCTCGATCCTTTTAAAACATACACTCGTGTAAGTTTAAGTCGTATAAACGGTGATTTGTAAAATTAGACCCTCAAAGGTATAAAGTTACTATATTATTGATAACAGTCGAATATCTGTTTTCTAGATAACCAAACGTGTCACTTACGAGTAGCTGAGATACTCATACTATCTCTTTCTTAGGGTCGGTTGCACCAACATACGATCACAGGCCGGACAAATATGGCGCCGGCAGCTGTCATCCTGTAGAAACTTGTCAAACTTTCCATATAATCAGATTTTAACGACCACAATTTAAAAATTAATTTAATGAATGTACTTATTTTTGAAGATACTGATGATTATTAGAGAAAGTATTCAAATAATCTATGAATTGTAAAACTATTGTATAAAATCTTTTTAGTAGGTAATTTTGTTGCCGCCATTTTTGTCAGTTAAAAAAAAATGGCGTGGATGAAAAAAATAAGTAGGCGGGGATTACGGGAATCGAATCGAATGTAACTAAGGTGTTCGGATTGTTGTAATAGAAAATGAATTTAATATTGTAACAAGAAATGAATATCGTCTTTTATTAGTCTTTTTTTACATAAAAGAGACTTACGTCTTGTGCAAGAGTAAACAAGAAGCAACAGTATTCTGGATTTGCTTTTATAGACTAACTACGACATAATCAGAGAAATAGTCTCTGTAAATCTGTAACTGAAAATCGGTTTAAAAAGGTAACAAAGTTACTTTCACATTTATCATAATGTCATCCCATCGATAATTGGGACTTACGTATACGAATGGCAGAGAGGGATATACGACATTTTCGATTCACGGTAGGCCCTCTGCTGCCGTACTTAACTGCTAAGGTATAGCTATGCATATATTCTGCCTCCATCATTGAAAGCGCGACACCAACCAGAAAGTGCATCGCGCTTAGTAATTTACTTAGCAACTTATGTATGCAATTTGTAGCTACCTTAACTTTCAATTGATACGTTGTCTTGTAAATTATTTATTAGGTAATTCTGTACGAGGTAGCTTGGGAGTAGATAATAGAGTTTTGGAGCAATAATGAAGGCACTACACGTATAAGCTTTGAGTTAGAATAAGTTGTAATAGAGTTAACAACCGTGTATATTCAGATTCAGATTCATTTATTTCATATATATATATTACAACATAAATTTGCATTCATGTCAAAAGTATACGAATTCACATCATGATCGTCAATAATAATAATAATAATTTATTTTTTTATACAACGCCGGTGCCAAACAAGCATACGGTCCACCTGGTGGTAAGCGGCCACCGCAGCCTATAGACGCCCGCTACTCCAAAATTAGTCACGTGAATAATAATGGAATTGGATTTGAACATATTCACCGAATAAGGATTGAAAATATAAATAAAATACAAATGGAATTTAAGACAACAATATGGTGGCAATTAAATAAATAGTTAAGTAATTCGAATATAATTACACAATTTTAAACAAATGTCAAACAATAATTAATCACACAATTTATAATAAAAACAGTTTATCAGCAAAATGTCCGTAAGTATTATCAATTAAAAATGTAATTCCATGGACTCATTTACCAAGTACAGAGGGTTATCCAACAAAAGATTTCTCAGTTGATGTTTAAACGTTTTGTCAGATGACTCATTCCTTAAACTTGCAGGTAACCGTTCGAAATAGGTCTATAGAATAATAATAATAATAAAATAATAAATATTTGTGGACAATCTTACACAAATCGACCTAGTCCCAAACTAAGCAAAGCTTGTACTATGGGTACTAGGCGACGATATACGTACTTATATAAATAAATATATACTTAAATACATAGAAAACATCCAAGACTCAGGAACAAATATTCGTGTTCATCACACAAATAAATGCCCTGACCGGGATTCGAACCCGGGACCTCCAGCTTCGTAGGCAGGGTCACTACCAACTAGGCTAAACCGGTCGTCAAAGAAGAATCTAGTATAAACATCGATTTAAAATACCCTAGATACACTATCACCTACAAATTCAAGACGAAAAAGTGTCCAAGCCGGCTGAGCCGACATTGTGAGTGTGTGCGTGTTAGATACACGCTAAATGAGCGTAAGTCAATTGGGATCAATTTATTTTTTTTCAATAGTGAGCCTTATGTCACCAGCGTAACGTTTTATTTTAAATGAGAGCGTTTGGCGATTACAGCATTTCAATTTTGTTCACGCACATTTTCCACTGATTGTGTTGGCAACATTGGACATACATTGGAACAGAGTCGGTATCGTGTACCGTGGAGTCGAAAATGATTTGTTTAAAATAGGTAGGTGGTAAACAAGCATACGACGTCAGATGTTAACGTCGATTTATTATGTTGTGTTGTTTTTTAATTTTTATTATTTTAATGAGTGTTACTTTAGAACTCCGTAGTTTATGAACCGATTCGGAAAATTCTTTCTTTGTTTGGAATCATATGTTTGAAGCATGTTGGTCCCGTTTTTGCCGCAAACTAGTTCTGATGATGGTATCCATGAGGAATTGAGGGAAATCCTCAAAAAATCAGGGGAAACATATAGCGATTTTAGTTTTTGGTAACAAATCGAGCATTTGCATTCAGAAAGTAGCATTTGGAGAACAGAAGCTGATGACGAAGACCATGGATGGGACCATCCAAAAGTGTTTGTGTGTGGCGCTAAGATATTTCGATCAAGATACTCAAGCGACTATGACAAAGCCACTTTAAATGGTTCTACTGTAATTTCATGTTATGTTACCATTAAATTAAAGCAGTCCTAAATTTAAAGCAGTTAATCGAATAAGTTATACTTGAAAGAAGAAATAGAATATTATTATCCGTAACACATTATTTTTAAAAACAAGGTTTAATTTACAAAAATTACACTGAATCAGAGTAACTTGTATACATGATAGTGTCTCAAGCTTTGAAATCTTTATTTTACATTTTCAAATTATATATAGGTAACATACCCCTCACGTTACTAGAACATATCTTTCTACAAATAGTCATAAATCATTTAATACTTTTTATTCATTTTCTTTTAGATAAACGCTAATATTTTAAATTACAGGTTTTACCAACTTACATATCTACATACACACTCCATAGGTGTGTGCTAATAACAAACAATACTTGTAAACTTTCATAAAAAAATTAGTCAGTCTGCGACTCCATTCCTTCGAAATTTTACTATAGTCCGATTCATAGGTCTCCCGTTTCGTTTCGATATACGACTCACTCAACGTGAGGGAAAGAGACAGTAGCACAGCTGGTCGTGTGTCTGATATTTTGATAAAATAATTGTTATAAGCGCGTTAAAGCTTAATATAACTACAAATCAATTAAATAATGAAACTTTAAATAAATACTCACCGAAAATACGAAATTACATCCTTTTTTAACGTCGTTAACGTGTTCTTTTTGCATTTTTTTACGGAGCACTTGGGCATGTTGACTCGCCGATGGCTAGCGCGCGACTCTGAGCGCAAGAGTGCTTAAAAGGCATTTAAGCACTCTTGAGCGCGGACGCTTTTGACAGGCGGATAGTGCATCTAGGGTATTTTAAATCGATGAGTATAAATGTTAAATAATTGTTTACATGTATCGTCTCCTAAATCAGGCCAATAACAGCAAATTGTATCGTGTAACAACCGCTTAACTAACGTATCGAGCCGGCCGAAACTAATTAAAACAATTTATTAATGGGCACCAAGAGGTCTAACTTCATTTAGGTCAATACCCGGACACCCGTGTCGGAACCCGGGCATGTTTGACGACACGTAATTTGGGTAAGTGTCGGCACGAATAATCGGGCGCATGGTTTGTATAAATAAGGGTAGGGAAGGGACAGTTGAGTATGTGATTAAGTTTTGAGTATTGTTACAATTTATTGTTACGTATCATCACAAAAGAACCGTTACGTATCATCACAAAAGAACCGTAAACAAATTATAATTCTTTTGTGACGATACGCGGCTGCGTCGCAAAATATGTAAGTCAAAATTAATTATTTTTATGATTATAGAGAGATATAAAAAAAACAGGAGCGCTCGTGGCCCAGCGGCGCCCGCGTACCACTTGCGGTATGCGAGGTTAAGCAACGTCTTCCTAGGTCAGTTATTGGATGGGTGACCGCTTTGAGTGGTTATTGATCTCAGATAATGTCACCTAAGTTAACCATCTCATGGTAAATATATATGGTCTATAAACTCGCTAAGCTTGTTAAATAACCCAAGGAAAATCCTCATCTTCATCCTCATACCCATACTCACATAACCCGTTCTCTTAACTGGTTGGCACCTGCTCCCGGATAACCCGGGTATAAGCCGGGCGGCAATCAACACCCGGCCTTTAGTGGTAATTTAGCTGTTTTGCCAGTCTGTTCTGAATTCAAGTTGTAGTTAATACCGCCATCCCTTAATGGATAAATACATCCCGATGTGGTCTATACGAACTTGAACATCAAAATCAAAACATTTAGTCTGCAAATAGGCCTCAAGGGCACTTTTACAAGTCATAATCTATCTAGGTACATTAAATAAAAATAATACAATAATCAAAGTATCATTAATTAAATGTAGTGTTACATGTCAAAAATAAGACTAAAAAACTAATAACAATCGAGATTTGTTAGAGATGTATAAGGTCTCTAAGCGTCAAGATAAAATGTAATAAAGTAGGTACACTAATCATAATAAAATATGTTGAGCTCATCATCTACCTATTCAACTTACGTTCTTACGATTTTGAATTCATTTAAAACGGTCCTGTTAAGGGTAATTATGATTTTGTACATTCATAGATGTAACTGCCATATTTGACATTTGTGAGCTGTCAATTCGATTTTTTTTTCTCGGCAGACCAAGGCACGATGCTATTAATGCCTCCAAACGTATGGTATGTCACAATGTCACAGATAAGATTCAAAAAAATATTTCTTTAAAACTATACTTATTAAAAAAAACGGCAATCAGTTTTGGACTCCATAATAAGTCTACTATCAATTAAAAATACAATATGGGCCACTCTAAAAAACTGAAGGTTCCCAATTTGAAGTGAATAAAACTTTTCTGTCTTACATGTATGACGCTACTATTTGACCAAGTGAATTCTAATTACAGTAAAGTCCACCATTAGGCGAAGTTGTTTGACAAGTGAAAATGTACAAATGTTGCCACAATATGGCCAGTGCTGTTCGTATCGATATTATTTAAGGCCTTACTAGACTTACTGATTTTTCCACGCAATTTATCGGGTACTCATAAGAGCTTGCCGAGCACATCGAAAATCGTAATAAGTAGTATTTCTCTCAATTTGTCTAATTAAACTGATTTGTAAGTCTTATGATTAATTGCTATATTAGAACTAAACTTCATATTTAAATACCACTTTTGCCCCGCTTAACGAGCCTTTATGCATATTTCATAGATTAAAATATTGAAATAAGTTTGGTAGTACAACGTTATGCTTATCGATATATAAAAATGGAAAAGTTTGATTATCTCGAAAACCAAGGGACTTACTAAACCTGAAAGTCCTTTTTCTGGACCAGCCTCAGGTGCTATATCGGTGGTTAGAAGCTTGTCCATTATTTACTGGACACTCTGTATATATATACCTATGGCAGATAGTAAGTATATCAGTGACGTCACTAGTCTTAAATGCTCTAAGAGTACAAATTATATCGTACCTTCCGTAATTGAATTTGCGATGATACATCCCCGTCATTTTTGTCCTCGTTCGAAGTTTTCCCGCAGTACGCTGTGGAGCTCACTTGTAATCAGTTTATAACGCGCGGTTGCCATGAACTACAGAGCACATAAACACGCAGAAGAGAGACGGTACAACGGAACATGTGACGAAAGATGAAACTAGTGACGAAAAATTTAAAAGTCGCCTGAGAAACTTTTTATTGGAAAATCCGCTTTATTCTATAAATGAGTATTATGACATAACTAGTTAGATTTAACGTATTCTATTTTTTATTGAGATGCGTTTTTTAGATAATTGACGACCCGTAAGGTGATATTTAAAATTATTGATAAATCTTAATTTTGCATTTCGTTGACATGTATTGATAAATATTTATTTTTTATTGTAATTTTAATGTATCTACCTAATTTGTACATGTTTAAAAAAAAATGACTATGTGTAATTTTAAGTGACATTGTATGTTGTGAAATAAATAAATAAATAAATCAATCAATCAATCATCTCGCTTATACGTAGAGAAGCCTACCAAAAAAGGCATTTTTTAAAAATAAGAGAACAACGGTTGAAACTCATTTGGAAAGTCACTATTTGCGACATGTTTCGGACTACAACCAACCATGCAACCTATGCCAGGGCTCGGAAACCGGTTTCGTCTCCATACAATTAACCGGTTAAAAATTTCGGTTAATTGCGTTTTACGATATTTATTCGTACTTTAAATCATTTATTTCATAGATGAAGGCTAACTAAAACAAATCTTAAAATAAAAATGGTAATATGAGAAGTAATTTACGAGATATTTCAAAAATAGTAAAAATCGGTTCCGAGCCCTGACCTATGCTATGTTTTGTTTCAACCGTTGTTCTCTTAAAGTGTAAATATGTCTCACGTTAGTGTAAATTTATGCATTTTTTTTCTAAACTGCTTTGACACACAAAATAGAAACCGCCGTTATAAAAGCTACTTGACCCTACTGAGCGCTTCAAAGCGTTGCTCAAATGATTTAATCACTTTTACAACTTAGTCATTAGAGAAATTAATTCTGGTTCCTGATTGGTCAAGTTTAGCAAATCTGTATTCTGGTTGGCTGATCCCTATATGAAATAAATACAAAGTTATTCAGTCGCTCAAATTTGTAACAAAAGTCACCGATAGATGGCGCTGTAGCCATGGCCTCCAATTTCCACACCATGTTGTTGAGATTTTCCTGATTTTAGGGTTGGAACCGGTACACATCTGTAAATGGAACCCTCGGTGCGCGAGTTCGACTCGCACTTGACCGGTTTTTTTTTTCAAAACAATATACAATGTATATAAATTAACAGTACCATAATATTACAGAATTAAAATGCTACAATATAAACATAATATATATATATATATCATCACTACATAGTATAAAACAAAGTCGCTTTCTCTCTCCCTATGTCCCTATGTATGCTTAAATCTTAAAAACTACGCAACTGATTTTGATGCGGTTTTTTTAATAGATAGACTCAAGGGGAAGGTTTATATGTATAATACATGCATCATCATTGCACCCGTGCGAAGCCGGGGCAGGTCGCTAGTATATTATTATATTTTGGACAAATTATTTCTGTGTTAGATTACA
The DNA here is from genome assembly GCA_963556455.1 of Epiblema foenella. Lineage (NCBI taxonomy): Eukaryota > Metazoa > Arthropoda > Insecta > Lepidoptera > Tortricidae > Epiblema > Epiblema foenella. The sequence goes on along the minus strand of OY747101.1, from coordinate 24,735,925 downwards.
TCGTGCCTATTAGGGTCATACGCGGATTTAGGTTCGCGTCTTTTCTGTGGACATACCAAAAGTTAAGAGCTACAAAGCTTAATTTTGGATGGGACTAGTAACCCGCATAAACAGTGTCTCCGTGTCTATAAATCCCTGTTATAAAAACATAGCTAACATGCCCATAAGCCGTTAACTATTGACCACAGGAGGGACGACTTTTGTTTTTTCAACTAAGTATGATCCATTATACCTGTGACGTCATTTTGCGGTGACCAATTTGAAGTAAACGACTAGTACTGTTGGTAAGTTTCCTGTGTCCCAGTTATTCGCTAGTTCGCTAAGAGTAATATTTGTTCCTAGACTCTGTAACTTGTGAAATTCTTTGCTAAATTGTGCCGGCGCACACGGCGGATTAAATATTGAAGAGAATTTCCTACTTATTGATAACTTTATTACATTTAGTTGCTGGGGGTAATTTCTTTTGAACTTTAAGTTCATCTTTATGAGAGTTTCTCTGTGTCTTCGTTGTGCCGGTACTCGTTAAATTGTATAGTAGTTTGCACTAGTTTCTTTCGTATTTTACAGATCTATGTATCAAAGGGACTGAGACAGATTATTACACGGCTATACGATGCACGAGGCAAAAGGAAAAGAGGTAGACCTAATCTTAGATGGTCAGACGACCTTAAAACAACTGGAGGAGGTATTTGGCTGCAAAAGGCAAGGGATCGTGACAAATGGAAAGCTCTGGAAGAGGCCTTTGTCAAGGGACAAGTTGAGGTTGTCGATGGAGAACTAGAACATTAGATTAGATAAAAGAAATAAAAGTATAAAGTATAATTAAAATAAAACAATGATTTAAGAACACAAAACTTCAACAATAAAGGCTATTTTTTTTTTTTTTTATAGGATGCACGAGCGCCAAAACCTATTTGAATTCGGTTCGAAACACTAACGGGCGCATACGTGTAGCCGTCTCGCTTCCTTCCGGTCGCGTCTCCCTCTCTCGAGGCACCCGCGCCGCCAGCAGTCCGCTCGTAACTTGCCATTTTTGTATCACTAGGTAGTATAAAACAAAGTCGCTTTCTCTGTCCCTATATCCCTATGTATGCTTAAATCTTTAAAACTACGCAACGGATTTTGACGCAATTTTTTTAATAGATAGAGTGATTGAAGAGGAAGATTTATATGTATAATAACATCCATTAAATAGTGCACCCGTGGGAAACCGGGGCGGGTCCCTAGTCGCTTAATAATTCTATGTAATTTGTTTGTAGTTGTGTTTACTTTGATTTTTCTAATTATGGTAGTTTACCGTACGAGTTTTTTTTAAATCATTAATCCACACCGCCGTTACCTAAACCTATACGGCTCATAAAAGCATCGTAATGTTTTCAGTGTTCATGTATGTATGTATGTATCTTCTTTGGTTCTTTATTCCCCCATAACACTAGTGGTTCTGTGAGCTTAGACCTCGTGAGTATTTTTATCATTTCCAAAATCTGACATTATAAAAAAGATCAATTATGAATATCGAACCTGCTAACAAAATTTCACGAGCAGCGGTTGAAAAATGCGACCTGTAGAGGACAACAAACCGAAATTCGGACGCAGAAACTTACAAAATCATTGATAAAAAAATTGATTTTGGAAATTTCCAATAACCGTCACGACAAAAAAAATCTATATAATTACCGGACCTGCTCACAAAATTTCACGAGAACAAACCGTTGAACAATTTTTTTTTAATTTCCAAAAACTTATTCGACAAAAAAAACTGTTTATTTATCCAACCTGCTCACAAAATTTCATGAGAATCGGTTGAGAATTGCGACCCTGTAGACGAGAACAAACGGTAATCCGGACATACGAAAGCATTTTTGTCGAAGCTGAAGCAGAGACCTTCATTTCGCTCGGTCAATTATGAAAACTTCTGTAGGTTCTGTAGCTCTTGGCCAGCTATAGCCCGGGAGCAAAGATGAGGCCGACGGTGAAACGAGATCACCCAGACTATTCACTCGTGCCTTAAAACGGTCTAGGTTATATGAACTCGGAAATACAGACCGGCAAGGAATTCCAAACCTTAGCACTGCGCATTATAATACATATTGAAAAACGCTTATAACTAATACCTACAGAAGTTTCTCGTCTCTAGCTTGTAGACTGTCTTTTGTTTACATGTTCTTGTCTTTCACTCATTTTCCATTTCGTATTAGGTTACCTTGTCTTTGTTTATTTCCAATTGATCCTCCCGACACAAATTGATAGTCCTATACTAAGCGAATCTTGTACTATGGGTACTAGGTACCAAAATATATACTTATAAATATAAATGTGATAATCCATATTGAAAGGAACCTTATGGCGGCCGGCACTTACGCCTTTATTGCCGCTGTTCTAATACAATTATAGTGAATAGGTGCAACGTAAGCGCCTGCCGCCATTTCGATGTGGATTATCACAAATATAAAAAAAATTGATAAACAAAATAAAAACCTCATCATAATCTTTACCATCATAAGAACAAAATGGTTTCACATGGGCCCTAGTAATGGAAAAAAAATACTTAGGTACCTACAAAAAACACATCCAAAACTCACAAAATTCGTGCTCATCACACAAATAAATGCCTTTACCGGGATTCGAACCAAGGAACGTCAGCTCCATAGGCAGGGTCAAAACCAACTAGGCTAAAGTAGCATTGAAAAGGGCAAAAATTATATTTTCTCCATTTTATTTTATTTTATTTTTTATTTATTGACGTGTACCACTATTGTTATTTTAGATTTATTGCATTTTAACGATCCTGACTACCGGGAGATACGATTTATTTGAAATGTATTGCATTTGTTTGAATATTTTTATATTATTTTCGACGATCGTGATGTAAATTCTTATAATTTTGACTCATGCAAATTTGTACTGCAATTTATATCATGAAATAAATCTGAATCTGAATTAATATGAGGAAAATCATCATTGAAAAGGGCAAAAATTATATTTTTTCCATTAATATGAGGAAAATCATCCAAGACAATACTGTTAGTTCACTGCGATACCCATGTCCTAACCACATATTAATTCAATAGTGCGAATGTGAATTGCCCTGTTAATTCAATTTGCCACCCATATATTACGGTTGTATAATTGCTAGCACTTGCAATTTATGCTAGCTCTATAACTGTAGACCCGTAATTGCTTCTATTACGTAACACGACCCTTTGGTATTAAATGAGTATTTAGTGGTATGACTGGGATTTAATGACCTGAATATATAGTACATTACTTACCAAGGGCGGTAAAACAAAGAATGTCTCATCATCATCATTTCAGCCGAAAGACGTCCACTGCTGAACATAGGCCTCCCCCAAGGCTCGCCATTTAGACCGGTCCTGTGCCGTTCGTTTCCACCGGATTCCTGCGGCCTTCACCAGGTCATCACTCCACCTCGTCGGAGGCCTACCGACAGCTCGTCTTCCGGTGCGTGGACGCCACTCAAGCAGTTTCTGGCCCCATCGACCGTCAGTCCTGCGAGCAATGTGCCCTGTCCCCTGCCACTTAAGTCTCGCAATTTTGAAGGTTATGTCGGTGACCCCAGTTCTGCTACGGATAGCTTCATTCCATTCAAGAATATCTCAGATCGCAGGTATTTGACGCCCGAGCCGAAGGCAAGGGCGATAATTATGCGATCTGAGGCTTTCTTAATTACCGCCCGAGGTCAGTACAAAATTTTATGTCACCCTCTGGCTAGGAAGTGGGATTTTCCGCGCGCGGAGCGTGCGGTGATTGCCACTTTATGGCCAGGTGTGACATAAAATATAATAATAGGGCACAGCGGGATATCATCTCGCTCATATGCAGAGTAGCCAAGTTCGTTCGGGTCCTTGTGTGGGACGCGATTTGCGTCGACACACACACTTACATAGAAACTTGCACCCACTTAAGGCATCATTTCCGAGATAATAAGTACCTTTCCCCGGTACTCAAACTATTTCCATAGCAAATGAAGAGGTAACATACAGACAGAGATTGGTAAATGCCGATTCATCCCATCACTATTAACGCAAAACTACCCTCTTTATCCCATCCCTACTCCATATATTCGCATACCTGATTGGGGGTAGGAAAACAAAAACCGATGACAATTCTTCTACTACTACGCGCGCCGGGTCGAGCACACGCTCCCTTCGATTAAATATTCCGCGAGTGGACAAAGCACGAAAATCAGCGCGATTCTATCGCCGATCATACGCCCTGGGGCAGAAGAAGTTAAAGGAGTACACGGCGCGCCCAACAACATCTACCGCGCGCGGGGCAAATATACAGACACCAGGTTTGCCTCCCATTTCCCTTTTCTACTTTTTCTCCGCCTTCCAGAGATACTTTATCATTTTTAGTATATTATGGATAGGTATTCAGTACTCACTAAAATAAAATCTTGTGGCGAATGGACACCACTTTTTGTATCAAAATTCAGATTATTCAAAATTCTACTTTACCCAATAACGTAGTAAGTACTCATGCATACAACAAGCCAAGAATAAGATATACAAGAGTCATAAAAGTTAATTCACTTTACAAACTAACGCGCGCCGGCTTAAAGCGCGCCGTGCTTGCTGTACTTTCAGATTTGATACTTAAGGTGATTATGCCGTGTATACACTGGGCAAAGAAAACGCCGTGTTTCATTTAGTTGAAAAAAAAATGATTTAATATTTTGTATGGGGGAAATTGCACAAAAGATCCCACTGGGTCGAATTGCATCCGCAAGGGCCCTCATCTACATAAGATAAGATAAGATAGTATTTTGTATCAAATATTGAGAATTCTACCACACCACCAGATATATATGACCCTTGTCAAGTGGCCACTATTATTCTGATTTATATGGCAACAGACTAAATTACTTTTCACTCGTTTACCTGATGTCAAATTTGAAATGTTTTGCACCGAAATAGTTACATTTCACGAAATCAAAAATCAAAATCAAACATTTATTCTGCAAATAGGCCACAAGGGCACTTTTACATCAAAATATTAAGTTACAGTTCAAGAAGGAATAATAATTTCGAGTTTACAATTATAACAAAATTAATGTCATACAGTGAAGATAAACTTGCAAAGTTATCTATTACAAATATTACAACATCAGTAAAGTTAGAGATGTATAAGGACTCATGATTAAACAAGGAGTATAATGAAATTAATATAATATCCCAGAGATGCACATGGTCTCTGAGCGTAAAAATTTAAATTAATTTAATATTGTTAGAGATGTATATGGTCTCTAAGTCACTGATAATAAAAACGAATCCACAATAGGATGATGTCTCTCGTCAATCCCCTATAAAAAGACACTAGTATTAACGTAGTCACTATGTCCTAGCAAGCATGAACAGACCGTTAATTTCAAGAGCGTTAATTTCTCAGCAGTTTATTAAATGCATTATGAATAAGGTTGGTAAGGTGGTTAAGGTTCTATTGACTATGAATGGTTTTGGGCATCTATTGTCAATTATAATTTAATTTTCAACACTTTATTATTATTGAAATAAACCGCAACTGTGACTTGTCAGTCTGACAAACTATCAAAGCCGTGGTCTCCCGGCGAAAAAAATAAACAATAGCATTCTTTCGTAATAAGCCCGGGATCGGTAGAAGACGGGTTAAAATATCACAATGATGAAAATAAAACGCCCTGAAAACGCTGAATATGGTAGGGGCGATCCCTACCGTTTGTCGGTCTAGTGCAAAAGTGTCTTTAGCCTTGTTTACAAACCAGCTGCCCCTAACTTCTGGAGCCTTACTGCGTTGTTACAGAACAGTTTGGACGTCTTGCCTGCATTGTGGACATATATGCATACGTAGTTCATAACATAATATACAGCTTGGGACGTGACTCCTATACATGATAAAACTTTTGTGGCGACAAGGCGCATAAGCACAAAACGCAATTTTTAGAGGTGCAGCTGCGAACACCTAAAGTATGAGCGCAATATAAATATAAACTATATAAGCCTGTTTACACCGTTACTATGCACTTGGAAATTGAAATCGGTTTATCTGATAAAGAATTATCCTTAAAAAACTACCATACATACAAAGTTATTCAGACGCTCAAATTTGTAACAAAAGTCGCCGATAGATGGCGCTGTACCCATGGCGTCCAATTTCCACACCATGTTGTTGAGATTTTCCTGATTTAATGGGGTTGGAACCGGTACACATATGTATACGGAACCCTCGGTGCGCGAGTCCGACTCGCACTTAATCGGTTTTTTTTAAATATCATTTTAGTTTTTATGTTTTAAATATTAAATTGTTTTACTATGGTATAAACTAACATGTAGTAAATACGATATTGCCATGACAGGTTGTCAGTCCGTCTTTCACAACACACTTCGATCATCTTCAATGGGAATAGGCCCATAGTCGTCTCTTATGATACGAACAGGATGAAAGAGGGTGGATATCTTACATATTTGGCTTCTGAATATGTTTGAATATGGTTTGGAATTCTATTCGACAGGATTATTCGAAACTCACAATTCAGGTACTTAATTCACAAGCGATTTCATGCATTATACATATACACCTCCAGTGTATCATGACCCTAAGATCCGCAATAAATGCCACTGAACGCATGGACTATATCGAATTGAAATTAAAGCCATGTAAAAAACAAATTTTTAAGTTAATGTAAAAAAAGATACGGCCGTTTATGCCTCAAAAAGCATGTACATATTTTGTCACTATCCAGGGAATCAAAATGTATAGGGTACTTTCCGTTGACCTAGAAAGCAACTATAAAATTTGGCAAGTAATATCATCTTATACTATAAGTACAAAGACTATACATTCGTAATTAAATCATAAAAATATATAGTCTATGTTTCAACTACTTTGTACGGAACCCTCGGTGCGTGAGTCCGACTCTTCGCGAGTCGTACTTGTCGGGTTTTTTTTATTTTTATTATGTATCATAAATATCAAATGATATTTAACATACGTAAGTTCCTTTTCTCAAAAATGGCCCGCAAAGTGAACATTACTCACTACATATTGGACGGTAAAGTGTATAGTATAAGGTCAGATCAAAATTAAAGAATAAAAAACATTGCAAGCCGCCTGGAATTTTACATATAAATTCCTTTATTTGTCGAGTTTCAAACTTTTTAAAAAGTGGAAACTGGCATATTAAAGACGGCACAGGTCGTATTCAGCCAATTGAACTCGTATTTTTCTGTTTGTAAACGCAACGTTTTTGTATGTGTCTCAAATAGTTTGCGTTTTTCGATGGAAAAATACACATGCGATTCTGTTAAAAAAAACTAAACGGCGGGAAAGCATGAAGTGTTTGACGTTTTAGGGTTATGTTACTCAAATCTTTATCTCATCAAGTGAAATGTAAATTTCTTTTGATCTTTAACCCGAAATCTTAATTCAAATTACATCTCATTTCCCCCATTTTTGAGAAAAGCACTATATTAGCCTTGGCCGGAATGGCAATTGCAGGCTTCGTATTATAATTAAACGGACTCGCAAGTTCGTCCGTTTAAACAAATACTCGGCCTGCAATTGACTCCTTCCCGGCCACGGCAATAATGTACTATTTTAACCCAGTGCCGGCCGGGATTCAATCCCGTGACCTCCAAATTGAAAGTCGCGTGCCCGCTCGGCTACATTGGCTCTGCCACCATCATAGTAATTAAAAAAAAAGTGGTTGTCTGTAAAGTTGGTTTACGGCCGATACATTTACGTGATAACATTATAAGAAACTAATTTCCTGGCGTTTACGCGTTTTACCCTATGAAGAGAGAAACCAGTTTGACCGTCAACTGTTTAGGTATAACTTGAAAACTGAGTTGGCCAAGTTGCATTAAAGTAAAACGTTCAAAAAGCTATTCTACCTTTCGAAAAGTAAGATTCAAAATCTAAATCACATTTTTATAGAAATTCGCTTAACAAGGCTCAGGTTAGTCATATATTACGTCACACTTTCGTGTTGTCATCCGTTTATCGATTTACAACACGTTATCACGTCAAAATGAGAACCGGCTGGCCAATCACGTAACTTTATGTACTAACGGTAGATAGATTTTACTGTCAATTTTGAAGTATGAATGTATGAGCTGCAGGCGAATCACGTAACTTTATGTACTAACGGTAGATAGATTTTACTGTCAATTTTGAAGTATAAATGTATAAGGTGACAATTAAAATTTGACATTAAAATCTACCTAACGGTAGTAAAAAAGTTACGTGATTACCCCGCTGAAAGTTAAAATTTGACATTAAAATCTATCTAACGGTAGTAAAAAAGTTACGTGATTACCCCTCAGACTTATACTGGTTCGGTTGAGACGAGTGACAAGCGTGGAAAATACCAGGCCAGTAGCTCTCCTCACGTATAGTATTGCTGTCCGATAGTAACTGAATCCGCACGGAAGCCTGCGGATTGCATATCGATATAGTCTCCAGGGGCGTAGCCTTCTTACAGGGTTTCGAGTTGCGTAGGCACAGCTTAAATAGGTATTAGGTTACAGCGGAATGTCAACCCACTCGTAGGGTTATGACTCATGTTACAATTTATAAGAAAGTGTGGCTGAAAGGAAAGAAAATCATCAAATTATCGCAATAAATAATAAATTATAGTACCGTAAGTTGGTGCAACCGACCCTTAGTATGCCGATTCTTAGTTCTATTACATAACCGCCAGAGACGCTGTACTTTTGCCCATACATTTTTTTCTTCTTTTTTATGTTATAGGGGGCAAACGAGCAGACGTATCGCCTGATGGTAAGCAATTACCGTCGCCCATAAACACCTACAATACCAGAGGAGTCGCAAGTGCTTTGCCGGCCTTTAAGAAGGGAATACGCTCTTTTCTTGAAGGTTTGAAGGTCATATCGGTCCGGAAATACCGCAGGCGACAGTTCATTCCATACTACGCATAGTGCGTAGTTTTTATGCAGTCGCTAGCGGTCATGTAAACTCATGGTAAAGGCACTGATCTTAATATTTTGCGTAGTCACTACGCTACGCTAAGAGGATGACCGAATAACATCATAAATATGTATTGGATCATGCAATCAACCTAATTACGCATTATTGGAAATCGCCATTAATAATGTATCAGTATTAATGTCATTATGCCAATGACGGTGATAATAATTATATGCATAGAAGAGCTTTGGTCAAATTGTAGGAGGTGGTGTTTCGGAAAAAAAAGGTGATGAATAATCCTAAACTTTTAATGAGTATGGATAAATATATATTAGAAATATTCTATATGTACTTGGCAACATCAGTGTTTTTTTTTAACCTGACTGGCTTTATAGGCCGGGCCCAATAAAGCGATAGTAGTGCGCGGTTGGAGAGTAGCCTGGGGAAAATCCAGGGGACAACCTCCGGCACGACCACGCGTGTGGTTAGGAACACTGGAATACTCTAAGAGTTTGCGCTCCAGTGAGATTGGTTGAGCGGTTTCAAACGAATCTGAGGTGTACATCAGTGTGGTTAGGAAGGTCACAATAGGGAACTGGCATTATTTCATAGACACAGATCTAGTCTAGCTTAAAATAATAAATGGAACGTATATATATAGGATTGCAATAAAATAAAAATGAACAAATAAAAGTTAATCTGAATTATTGACAAATATAAATTAACAAACTGAAAGCTGACAATTATAAAAAGAATACTCCCCCCAACAGCTCCGCCTGCGGCATGGTTCTCATTATGCTGGCGGCATTACCTTTATATTTAATTGCAAAAGTCCTTGAGAAAATTCCATAATATTTTACTTTTAATCTTAAGTACCTATAAAATAAAATAAATTCACAAAAAATCGTGACGAGGTACAACAATAAGTAATCAAGAGAATAATTATACAAAAGGATATGAATCAAATAATGTTACAGGTAAAATTTAAAAAAAATGTTAAATTATGATGACAGCAGTTAAATTAAAATAAGCAAAAAAAGACGTTTCAGGTCTTTTCAATAAAAATACACTGGCGAGGTCTACAGGTCAAAGAGCAACAAACGATTAATAAATTTTTCATACTTTAATCTGATATACCCACAATTTTATGTTTTCATATACGTAATACGTTTACTAAACACTTATTTTACATACGAGGGCCATTCTACATTTTCATGTACATAATTTTCAGACATTTTTTATGCAGATTTTGGAATACTTGGCCCTCACTTCATATTTTTGTATTGTTATTTAGAAAGAGGTTTAATTGCAGTATCACTTCCGATAGTTTTGATAATAATCGAGTAACTCAGTGGTCCTTGGATGTCTCACCATTTGTATGAAAAAATGGTTTTTACCAGTGTTACCCACCTTTTACAGCAATATGTTAATATCATCAGGTACTATTTCGACATCCTATTTTGGTACACTAATTCAATACATATCATAGATTTTTTGTAATAGAAAACTGGTCATGAAAAAGTAGAATGACCCACCAACGTTTTATTAATATTAACGCGACAGAATTTTTACAGCGCTCACGAATAATTCATAGCGCAGCTTTAGCGAAAATCATTTTCCATAACAAGGAGTTTTTATAGGCACATTAGAACGTGCACGTACGTCTGCGAATTTATGCGCACGCCGATATTTACGCCGACGCCGATTTATGCGTGCGCCGACCGCGTAAACGGCGCGTGAAGATAGCGCGACTGTTGAATTTAAATGGCTTTGAAAACAAAGTTAAAATTTGTGTGACTATTTATTTCAGTTGTGTTTGTTTATGTTTAAGGTTTTTTTTGTCGGGTGCGGACATGTTGCATTACTGTATGAAATATTAGATTGTGTTACAAGGAAGCAAAATACAATATTTCATCGAGGGCTAGCGTGTTGAATTCCAAACGAAGCGAAGCATTCCAGGATAGAATCCTGAGAGTAGCAAGGGCTCTAACGTGGAATCTTGAGCGCAGTGAGGGATTCAAACCGCCACGTCCGAGTTAGAAATAATTTTGCTGCCAATACACTCTTTTTTTCACTTCACCTGTGAGAAAATCCAAATAAGTAAGTATAAGAACAATACTTGATTAATCATCAATCCATTTATTTAAGAAAAATAAATATTACGTTAACAAATAAAAAGTTCGCATTCGCTCATTAAGATACATAATATACCTATGTTTTACATATTTTTGATACCTTGACTAGGTCACTAGGGTAACCTAAACATTTAAAACCTACTATAATAATTAATGCTGGATTACTTTGTCTTACTTTATTACTCTATATCACGACAACTAACGTGTAAACATGCCAAACTTATGTTTAATTAGATCTAACTGCCATTTTCAGTTTGGAAATGACATTAAGATCAACCTCACGCATGCTCTAAAAAGTTGCGAAATCACCCCCGTGTGTTACAGCACGTATTATAAACGTTTGATTACGCTTGAACGGGAAAACCTTTTTATATTATCTAAATCGGTTCTATATTGAATACGCACTTAACTTTGGGCGCCGAATCTAAACCCCTTTTTAAATGTAATAATGCTTGATTATTTGTTTTTAATGTATATTAAGAGGACTTATAAGTTTTAAAATGTTTTGATTTCAAATTATGACAAAAGTATTGATAATACTAATAAAGTTACGATAATTTTATTAAAGTTTTAGAACGTAACATAGCCATTTTTTTGTTTTTATTGTGTGTAGTAGAATGTAAGCGAAACAAAAAATAAGTTTTTAGCTTGAAAATGGTCGATTTGGAGTGATGTTTGAAACGATATTTCTCAATAAAATGACATAAGGTCGCAATAGTCCTGTTCTTGATAGTAACATTGAGAAAATATCAAGATACGTGTCAATTCCAACAGAAAATGATAAAATATTCAGGAGACAAAAGTGATGCATTAGATCAATATACGGATTGAAACAAACGGATTCATGTCGGCCACTTTTTCTAAATCTGAAATTGTTCACATTACACCTCCTAAATTGTTCGCCTATACATAAATGGAGTCTGCCTATTTGTTAAAGCTAATAGCCAATTGTTTAAAGAAAAGCAGCCCAGATCAAGGCTTCAAGCTAAATATGGGCAAGACAAACTGTGTCCCAAACATAAATCTTCCCCATATAAAAAGAATCTCGCGGCCATGGGAGTCAAGATTTATAATCACCTCCCATATGAACTGAAGATGTTACCGTTGAAATCATTTAAAACGAAACTGTTCTCTTGGTTAACAAATAAGTGCTTTTATAGTTTAATTGAATATTTTTTGAAATCTGATAGTTAAATTGCTGTAATAGGTAAAAAATAATTAATATTGTATACCTCATGCAGGTAGAAAATGGAGACTCTGAAAAAATTACTAACCACCTATGTAACCCATTTTCATGCAATAAATACATTTTTTTCGTAAATAGATGAGCGTTTTTAACTGATAAGGAACTTTAAGTAAAATAACAGGGTCCAAATCAAAGTTCCGCATCACATATCAAGTGATACGAGCCACTCATATCTTATTCCTGCCCTCTAAAACAACACTCCAACATAAAGAGGCCATACTTCTCCTTGCCCCGTATCTCTCATGTTTCAGCCCTTATGAATTTTTCCTCAAGGTGCTTCACAATCTCTACCGAACGGGAAATTTCATAAATTCCCCCGTATACAATTTCAGTGTTATGAAATACTATTTATAGCCTCCTGACGACCGGCATTCTATACATAGTACATAGGCCCCAATTAAGTTTGGACTCTGTGTCAATTTGACAAAGTAACATTTATGAATATGTAAATTAAATTTGTTGCATGCCTTTATAATTGTAATTTTTTTTTGACATTTAAATTCACTATGTAATAATTTAAATAATGTACCTAATCTAATTGAAATGTTTATTTTTTATTTAATCGACATAATTAAATTATTGTACCAATCTTCTGACATGTAAAATATTTGTATATTTTATGAATAAATAAATATGAATATGAATATTCTGCCAAGTTTTGATACCTAGTCGTCAGGAGGATAAAGATAACTTATTAAGTTGATGGAAAACAATGATAAATCTAGTTGATTTTCGTCGATTTATTGTGTTGTTTGCGAGCAGAATTTTTTGGGCGATAGCTATTTCACCTAGTGAATTGGATAAGTTATTGCGTGTTGAGATTTAGTGATAATTTGTAGCTGTCGGGAAAATTAAATACAGAACAAACAGAGACGTCATTATATTGGTTAATAATGTTAACTGAGAAATGCGTTATTTTCTTAATACATTTACCTAAGTATGGAGATGGCTTGATAATGACACAAGTATCCTTTTTGGAATCCGACAATATGGTATTCTATTTATAGTCAAATGAACAGTTGTTTAATGTTTTTTTTTAGTGTGAAGTTTATAGAAGAATATGACTAATGACGCCACAATTTTGAATAGTCAAACTGGGTCTATTTTCTATCTTTATGTACAGTCGAAAAACAGGAGCGCTCGTGGCCCAACGGCGCCCGCGTACCGCGTGCGGTAAGTGAGGTTAAGCAACGTCGGTATGGTCAGTTATTGGATGGGTGACCGCTTTGAGTGGTTATTAAATGACCGCTCCCGTGCTTTGGATGGCACGTTAAGCTGTTGATCCTAGCTGCTGTCTATGATAGCAGTCGTTAAGCCAAGTTAGAGATCTTCGGGCGGCTTGAGAACTTCTAACAGTCAAGCCCACTCACTTGATAAGCCTAATTCCAATAATGTCTAGTTTTCCCTCAGGTTGGAAGGTCAGATGGCAGTCGCTTCCGTAAAAACTAGTGCGTCCGCCAACTCTTGGGATTAGGTAGCGGACCCTAGCATCCTTTAAGATGCAACTGTACCGGGATAACGCTAGGATGATGATGATGTACGGTCGAACTCACTGGGGACTTAACACCTTTGTACCTTGTCGCTTTAACGTTACGTTTAAACTATCATACTAACATTGCCAACGGATGAAAACTAGAAAAGTACTAGTGTCCAGCTACTTATGAGTTCGATTGTACGTATTAAAAATGTTATTTTATTAGTATAATACTATAATATTTATTTTACAATTGTATATTACATAGTATAAAACAAAGTCGCTTTCTCTGTCCCTATATCCCTATGTATGCTTAAATATGTAAAACTACGCAACGGATTTTGATGCGGTTTTTTTTAATAGATAGAGTGATTGAAGAGGAAGGTTTATATGTATAGTAACATCCATAAAATAGTGCACCCGTGCGAAGCCGGGGCGGATCGCTATTTATGTATAAAAATGTATGCTGCCCAGAGTGGCAAATAGAAAAGCCTAAATTAGACAATACAGACATCAAGTTATGTGTCGTTAGATTAATCTTGATGATCATTACAAGGTTGGTATCATAATTAACTATATATGTACTTATATTTTTACTTAAAGACTTAATTAAGAAAGTATTATCTCTTCCTTCCATTGTTACCAAAACGTTCGCAAGATTAAACCGCGTAAGACGAACGTAATAATTAATGAAGTGAAAATTGAATTCCTACCCAACTTCAAACGGTAATATCCATTCCGTTCCACAAAACGGTCATCCCCCGGGTTTGAAATTGAAATACTATCAACTTATGTAGCTCGGTCACCGTTCATCTACTTTACAAAGTTTGGGGAGCATTCGCTAATTCGGAGGGTAATCTTAAGGTTCTCAAATTAAGGGACAACCCAATACCATTTCGCCCCGAATTGAAAGTGGAAAACTGCCTGAGATATAAAGCTGTCACAATTGGGAACTTTAAGTGTTTTGGAGTGGCCCATATTAGATTTTTTATTGATAGTAGACTTATTAAGTGACTCAGAGGGCAATGGAGAAGGCTATGCTGGGAGTTTCTCTGCGTGATCGCATCAGTAATGAGGCCACCCGTAGCAGAACCAAAGTAACCGATATAGCCTTTCGAATTGCTAAACTTACTACTACTTACTAGTTCTATTGCGTAACCGCCAGAGGCACTTTTTGTCCATACACATTTTTAGGCAGTCGCTAGCGAGTACGGTCATGTAAACTCATGGTAAAGGCACTGAGTTACCCAAATTTGATCTGATATTTGGTCCGGATTTTTGTAAAAAGTAGCCTTAATAGTTGAATAGTTGAAAGTAATAATAGTGGTTTCCTGTGTGTAGTTGTTTGCTATAATTCCTGTCTAGTATGCATATTGAAAATGCATTTTCCAACACAACCATAAATATTGTTGAAGAATAAATGTCTATAATTTAGGCCATCAACACATACTAGCATACACAAAGATTTACCAGCAGAGTCACCCCAGTACAACGATTTGTCATACTATGTCATATTTGACACTTTTGTGCCTAAGTGACAGCTGTCAAAAGTACAGTGATAAATCCCGTTAGCTGTAATTTGTTCGTGGCTTTCAATCCTAATTAAATTAAATCCAATTTCGATTCACTTGGAAGCGAGCATGACGAAGCTACAGGTAAATTAATTTAAGTTTGACACTGATATTTTCCTATCTATCCATGGGATTTATACTGTAACACTAATTTACTAGAGTTCATATTGGATTCGTTTTTATTATCAGTGACTTAGAGACCATAATCTCTAACAATATTAAATTAATTTTAATTTTGACGCTCAGATACCATGTACATCTCTGGGATATTATATTAATTTCATAATACTCCTTGTTTAATCTTGAGAACTTATACATCTCTAACTTTACTGATGTTGCAATATTTGTATTTGCTTTGCAAGTTTATCTTCACTGTATGACATTATTTTTTTTTTATAATTGTAAACTCGAAATTATTATTCTTTCTTGAACTGTAAATTAATATTTTGACATGAAAAATATATTATTATAGTCAGACTTTCTTAAATTGTAAATTAATATTTTGACATGTAAAAGTGCCCTTGTATCCTATTTACAGAATAAATGTTTCATTTTGATTTTGATCATGACTCACTATTCACTGTATATCTATGAAATACTAATGTTCGTGAGAAAAAAATTACCAATTTTCAAAGTGTTGAGGTCACGGGCAAACAACTCCGATCTACTGGGAGATTCAGGACGGTCCCGCGTCGCGTGTGTTAGCAACACTAGCTAATTACAAAAAAAAGATGAAGGTAATTGAGAATCTTTAAAAAAATAATATAACCGGCGGGTATTCTGGCGGCTGTCGCGCGGAGAGACACATTGTGACGGGCTTGATCCGAGTATCTTTTGATATTGTAATTTGGAGAACAAATCAATATATAATATATATCACCAACTAGAGTTCCTGTTATTTGAAGATCCTTGGCTTATTACACATGGCACTTTTAGACAAAAACCCTCGAGTTATAGGTCCCACGTATTATGAGCGCCTACCCACCAAATTGTGAAGTGATCCGTCTGACGAAACATTTGAACGCCAATTGAGAATCTTTTTATTGAAAAATCCGTTATATAATATTAATGAATATATGGACAAAACAAAATGATTTTATAACTGTTTTTGACATTTATTTTTTTTGTGTTAATCGTGTTTTCAGTTATTATTATTTCTATATACAGTTATTAGTTTTTAATTTGACGAACTTATGTGATGCAATTTTTGTAAAATAATTTCTCAGGTGACATTTATTAAATTTCGACTACATATACATTAATATTATTTCAAAATCAGTTTTGTTAGTTTGACATTTAATCAAATTGAATAATATTTTATTTTATTATTGACGACCATAATATAAATTCGTATAGATTAAGCTAGCTTTAATTTGTATAGTAATTGTATATTATGAAATAAAAAATCTGATCTAATCTATATTACAAACATAAAAATTGTATGTTCGTAATAGAAACTATAACATTTAATTAAAGTAGAATAACCAATGGCATAAGAGCAAACTTAAAGTAATAGTACTGCTTTGTTCTCACGCAAAACTTATTGAAACACTTCTGGTGAAAACGATATTCCAAAAGGTCTTGTTTGTCAAGGAGTCAGTGTGGCTCCCTTCCATAATATTTGTACGCTACTAAGGGGGACAAATACGGATTGTTGTTCTTAATAAAGCTTATCAAATAAGGTATTTGTTACGTATCAAGATCCTACTTGATATTAATGTTAAAGTTTGGAGTTGGGTTTAGTTTTGTTATTCAATCAGGTGAAATCGGTTTAACGGATTTCAATAAAATTTGACATAAGGGCAAAGGGCAGTTTATGAGATAGATATGAATCAAGTCATTTATTTATTAATGAACCAACTAATGTACTATTATTCCAAAAATGAAATCCACAACATGCTTCGTCAAAATAACTTAACATAAAGGACCGTCCCGAATCGTAGATTCCATAACACCGGCGGCGTTGCCACGCTAAATGGCCAAAGATCTGTTGAGCCAAGAGCGATCCGGAGCGAGGATCGCAACCCCTCAGCCGTCGACCCAAATCCCTGACAAAGTCCCTGGCCTCCGCGCCCTACGGCCCCGTCGTCGCCACCGCCACTGGCACGAAGTCGTACATTGGTTCCAAGGCAAAGTACTTCACATGTTCCGCCCGGGCCGCCGACTCTGCCGCCGACCCCGCGGATCTGATGGTGTGACTCAAAATGGGACGGAGCAAATGTGCTCACACACGTAGCGTCCCATAAGAGACACCGACCCTTCTGCCACGGAACCAATGTCAGATAGATTAAAACGTACTATACTTTTTATGACAAGAAGTACTTTCCATCTCTTCCTCGCGAAATTCAATGTAGTGTCGATTACTCACAGGCTGCTTCTGACAGGATGTCCGGAATTATAAGGATTAGTTCTAATTCGCACGATAAAGTCGCGGGCGACATTTGACGACCGCATTAGCCTAGTTGGTAATGTCACGCCTACGAAGCTGGAGGTCCCGGGTTCGAATCCCGGTCAGGACATTTATTTATGTGATGAGCACGAATATTTGTTCCTCAGTCTTGGATGGTTCTATGTATTTATCTACATAATTATATATATCGTCGCCTAGTACCCATAGTACAAGCTTTGCTTAGTTTGGGACTAGGTTGATTTGTGTAAGATTGTCCACAAATATATTATAAATATTACATAAACTCAGGAGCAATTAAAACGAGTAGGATTTGTGGAAACCCATACTAACATTATAATTGCTAAAGTGACTCTGTCTGTCTGTCACTGATTTAGATGAAAATTGGTATGGAGATAGTTTGAGAGTCAGACTAGGACATAGGACAGTTTTCATCCCGGAAATCATCCCCTAATTGGCACGAAAGTTTCTATAGAGTTATGATATAATTTATTCCACGCGAACGAAGTCGCGGGAAAAAACTAGTCCTATATAAAGTGCCCCAACCACCACCACCACCCATTTCTATTTGGTATAGTTTGTAATTGTGAAGTGCTCATAGGTTTATCGGTGTGTCTTCAGGGAAATCGCACTGGAACTGTAATGGAGATTTAGAATCGCAGACTTCGTTGGATAAGTGTATTACTTGAATGTCTGGAATTGTAGTCTATCTTGGTTGTGGAACTTAAATTATTGAGAGGTAATATGTAATATGCTATCTCACTTCCACTTATTTATATTTTAGCATGTAATAACTTTTTATTGTAATCCATTACCATTTCAATTATGACTTCTTTATTCATAGTTATTATTTCTTTTTTGTTTATAGTAATATATCAAATGTAAACTATGATATGATTTAATTCGTTTAAAGTATTTAACATGTAAAATTTTATATTTTATTCATAAAATGAGTATGAATACAAGTATTGAATTTAATGTTTTTTAGATTCGATTAGAAATATTTGTTTTTTAAAATTTACATATATTCTTATTAAATGTCAAGACAAATAGCAGAGATTCTGCAAATTAATAACATACATCAATTAATGACTAGAAATAACAATCTAAATTAAATTAAAAAAAATAACAAAAAACACTATTTTTTTTTTCATTTTTTTTTAACTCTAAAACACACTAATTTAAAAAATATGATTTAGTAGCAAAATAATATTTGCAAATATAAATTCGAGCGAGATTCGCGAACGAACGTTTTCGACTCGTGGCAAGCTCTGGACAATGGCCCCGTAACATCTACGCTATACGCTAGAAACGTCCCTACCTAACCTGTATCGCTTACGCCTTATGAAGGCAACCTGTGAGGTTAATTGCCTGCGAGCGTGAAGCGATTGCATCGTATCATCGCATGCATTATTGTGTATCGCAATATCAGCATTCTAGGCCATGTGGTGGACTGCACCGGGGCTATGAGATTTCTAGGTACAATACCACAGTAAATATATTAGCAGCAGCAGTAGAGCGAACAAGGTTTCAACATTAGCTATTTAAAATTAAATGTGATAATCCACATCGAAAGGGACCTTATGGCGGCAGGCGCTTACGTTGCACCTATTCACTATTGTATTGGAACAGCGGCAATAAAGGCGTAAGTGCCGGCCGCCATAAGGTCCCTTTCAATATGGATTATCACAAATTATATACCTAGTAAATTTATCTTTTTTTCTGGACACCATTATTTAGATTCAGATTCATTTATTCACAATATAAGATTACAATATAAATTACATGTCAATTTACAAGAATCTCTATTGTGATCGTCAACAACATTAAATAATACAAAATAAATTAAAAATCAATGAATAAAATAGCAGTCAAATAATACAATGAGTATGATAAAATTCACCTGAGAGGATCGTCATGAAATACAACTCAATACAACTCATGTCACACGGCACCGACCTGGAGCCAGTATTTTATTTGTAAATATTGTGTTTTATTTTATTTTAGTCAATAGTTCGGTTAGTTATGTCTTGATAATGTCATGTATATTTCATTAATCATTTAATCAATAAATTATATTTATTATAAACAATATTTTCATAAAAAAATTTATATCTTACAAAACGTGACGCGTCATTTACTGATTACTCAACGATATTACTTCAATATTTTCAGTAACCTTAAACGAACTTCTCAACCCCAATAACGGCCGTCGTCTTCAATATTTCACTCTAATGCCGTTTAAATTTTATTTTCCCGATCAGTAAATAGGACAGTAATAATTATAATATTCCAGGCGTTTTCGGGAAGCGTCGCTATTATCGTACCGTAATTTATGGGCTCGTAAAATTTTTATGCGCACGCCGACGCCGTCCAAACGACGGGGCAGATTTCAACCAACATTCTGGTTTCATTGTAGTGAAAATTTCACGTCGTTCGTCGGGTGCTTTTTTTTATACAACGCCGGTGGCAAACAAGCGTACGGTCCACCTGATTGTAAGCGGCCACCGCAGCCTATAGATGCCCGCAACTCCAAAGGACATAACCGTTGCCGACCCTTTATAAAATTTGAGGATGCCTTGTATCGACAGCAGAAGAGACAAATTTAGGTCCCTCGCCCTCAACACAGTGCATCCTCGGGAGCTCTGGCAACCTTGCTCACCTCCAGGAACTCAACAATACACTACTACTGATTTGATGAAAATCAAAACGTTCTGTAATATTTGGTAAAATCCATGTTTCAAAAGTTCAATTTAAGTCTCTTATTTTCTATCCAGGCTTTTTAATAATGTTACTATTATGCCCTGGAGCGCCCGTGTCCCAGCGGCGCCCGCGTACCGCGTGCGGTACGCGAGGTTAAGCAATGTCGGCCTAGGTCAGTTATTGGATGGGTGACCGCTTTTAGTGGTTATTAACTGAGCGCTCGCGTGCTTAGGTAAGCACGTTAAGCCGTTGATCCCGGTTGCTGTCTATGATAGCAGTCGTTAGCCAAGTTAGAGGCCTTCGGGTGGCTTGAGAACTTCTAGCAATCAAGTTGCCCACTCACTTGACAAGCCCAATTCCAATTAGGTCTGGTTTCCCCTCAGGTTGGAAGGTCAGATGGTAGTCGCTTCCGTAAAAATTAGTGCTTATCCAATTCTTGGGATTAGGTAGCGGACCCCGGGCGTCCTTCAGGATGCAATTGTACCGGGATAACGCTAGGGTGATGATAATGACTAACTATTATACCCTGTTAAGGGTCGGTTGCATCAACATATATGATCACAGGCCGGTCATCGTCAAATATGGCGCTGGCAGCTGTCATCCCATAGAAACTTGTCAAACTTTCCGTACAATCAGATTTTGATGAACACCGCTTACGATTACAGACGGTTTGGTGCAACCCAGCCTTACAGTGCACCAATCAACAATTACATTATGCGTAACAAGGGAATGCATGTATCGAGGTTCGAATGGTTCTGATTATTATCTGTAATTTAACGTACACACTTGTAAAATTAACTACAAACATTAGAGATCAAAATCTCCATTTAGTTATGATTTTATTCCCGTTGGCATTTAGTTATCTGTACGACATTATTTGAAATCCTGTGCAATTTCTGACTCATCGGACATTAGGTTATTCCTTAGCCGCTCACTTGTTTTTGGTAACTCTGGTTGCCAGGCGTCACCCTTATTACAAAGAAATAGAGTTCAACTCAAAATTCAAAGCAAGTAGCTATTATGGTACTGCTTGCGTATATAATATATATTTAAGAATGCATACATCTGTAACTGACATTATACATCTCTAACTTTACTGATGTTTTAATATTTGTAATAGATAACTTTGCAAGTTCATCTTCACTGTATGACATTAATTTTGTAAACTCGAAATTATTATTCTTTCTTGAAGTGTAGATTAATATTTTCACATGAAAAATGTATTATTATAGTCAGACTTTCTTAAATTGTAAATTAATATTTTGATATGTAACAGTGCCCTTGTGGCCTAGTAGCAGAATAAATGTTTGATTTTTGATTTTGAATATTAAATCTCCCATGGGATAAAAACTATCCTTTGTCCTTCCCAAAAAAGTAAAGACTAGTACCTCGCTTTTACCCGCGACTTCGTCGACGTAGAACTCGTCCATTCTGGTAGAATTTAATTGTTATTCTTTTATTGCAGGCGCTTATCTATATAGTTATCGCTTTTACATACAAACTTCCATCCCCTTAAGGCATTATTTCCCAGATAAAAAGTAACCTATAACTTTCCCAAAAAACAGCTTAAAGATCACTATTTGTCGCTCTCATGACACACTTAAGACTTAGCTCCTTTAGACTATGTGGCTAACTATATATTTGTATATGTTTATGTACGTATATTTTTAAACTATATTTATGTATGTTTATTTATCCTTAATTAAATGTTATTGTTGTAATTATTAGTAGGCTTCATATGTATTAACTCTGCACCACCTGCTATGAATCGTTCTGATTAGATTTCCGCTACCCTAAGGTTGTCTGGAAGAAATCGCTCTTTAGCGATAAGACCGCCTGTTGTTTGCCTCTTCTCATTGTGTTTTTGTACTGTACTGTATCCTTTGATTGAGGTGTGCAATAAAGAGTATTTGTATTGTATTGTTTCTCCGGGATTTTAATTATCTCCATACCAAATTTCATCACAATCGGTTCAGCGGTTTAAGCGTGAAGAAGTAACAGATGTTACTTTCGCATTTATAATATTAGTATGGATTCCAGAAGGGTACGGTAATTCTACATTTCCACAACGTTCTATAAATTCCCAGTCGGCATAAATCCTGTATCAACTCGGTTGGCAGTGCAGATAGAAATCTAATGAGAGCAATTCTACGGGTTTAATACACTTTATCACTGCCCGCTGCATTAGCTGTCTCATGCTTTACACGCGACGATACGATTACGACAATGGGGTTGTTGACTCAAAATTAGACTAGGTACTCTTTAAGGCTACTTCAAAAGAAACAAGGCAAAAAAATTGCCAAATGGTGAAAATTCTATTCGTACATCTCAAAAAATAACGAAGTTGCAACCGTTTTAGGGTGGATTGCACCAAACCGTCTGTAATCGTAAGCGGTGTTCATCAAAATCTGATTGTATGGAAAGTTTGACAAGTTTATATGGGATGACAGCTGCCGGCGCGATACTTGACGATGACCGGCCTGTGATCGTATGTTGGTGCAACCGACCCTTAATGTTGCTGGTTATAGATAGAAAGCGCGACAGATCAGTGACCCCGTGACGTTATTGAGCACGAGCGCCATGGTTTTTTTTATGTTATAGGGGGCAAACGAGCAGACGGATCGCCTAATGGTAAGTAATTACCGTCGCCCATAAACACCTGCAACACCAGAGGAGTCGCAAGTGCGTTGCCGGCCTTTCAGAAGGGAATACGCTCTTTTCTTGAAGGTTTGAAGGTCATATCGGTCCGCAAATACCACAGGCGACAGTTCATTCCATAGTTTGGTTGTGCGAGGCAGGAAATTTCTTGAGAAACGCACAGTTTTGGACTGCCAACTATCTAAATGGTGAGGATAGAAATGCTGACGCGTAGGACGATGACGAAAGGATGCCGCAGGGATCATTCCAAACAATTCCTCCGAGTAAATGACAATCGTTCCAATACAAAGGTGTGTTTTGCGGAAAAGGGACAGAGTATACCCCCTCTTAAAACTTTTAAGACACATAATTATTAGTCTTCAAATATTCTCGAAAAGGGATCAATCCCTTAATCAAATGCCGAAAATACTAACAAATAATTATATAATTATTAAATTATTATATTCTTTTGAGTTAATTTTTCCCTATTTGATTAAGAAATTCATCCCTTTTCGAGAAAATTCGACTGTCAGCTTCGTAGGCTAGACGACAAACCACTAAGCTAACCCGGTCAAAATAATCGTGAACATGTCGTGTCGCCGGGTGTAAACGACGTCTTGGCCTATAAACGTTCATTGTAAGAGCCTCCTCGAGCTCGTAGTGATTCCGTCTAACGGCCTCGCTAGGGATGAGACACTAACAATTTACAAATCAAAACTTTTTTTTAATTTATTCATATTAAAAAAGAAAATAAAAAGAGCTCCGAGGGGCTAGTGGAGGGGATGGTATTTGGTCCGTATTTCGCTCAGGTGTATCGCCTGGAGGCCATTTTACGTGCGTTGACGTTCTGTCGTCTATCGGAAAAAACGAATAATACGTAACAATAATATGTGGACTCTAGGGTATCTAGATTAGCCTTCTTTATAACTAACTATTCCAAATTTCAAATCTATAGCATAAGTAGTACTTGAGATATTTAGAGATGTGACAGACATACAGACAGACAGACAAAGTGAAACCATAACGGTTCCTTTTTTACCATTTTGGTACGGAACCCTAAATATTGGTAAGAAAATACTGAGCGGATTTTTATACGGCTTTAAACAATGGAGCATTATTGTGGGTTTATTAATGAATTGAGGTTTTGTGAAAATTTGCTAAAATATAATAATATAGATTCAAATACTGAATTCGGCGTGTTTTTCCGAAATTAAATCAAGGGAAGATACCCTATAAATACTGGTTTCAAGATTTTAGTCCAATGTTTTATCGTCCTATTTTTTTATCGTCTTTGTAATCTGGGCTGAATATAGCGACAGGAGTGCGCGGTTGGAGAGTAGCCTGGGAAAAATCCAGGGGAAAACCTCCGGCACGACCACGCGTGTGATTTGGAACACTGGAATACTCTAAGAGTTTGCGCTCCAGTGAGATTGGTTGAGCGGCTTCAACCAAATCTGTGGCGTAATTAAATATGTATACTAGGATGTCCCTTATTTTACGATTTTCAGAAATTATTAAGTCATACCCCGGTCGGTTTATTTTATGCCAAAACCCTCTGAAAATAATTTTCAGGTCATTCCTGTAACTGTAACCCGTGCCGGCATCCATGCGATTCTCCCATACAATGTATGAAAAAACCATTTTTTTTTCTTTTTTTCATATCAACCTTGTATAATATAATACTGCCTTAACAATATTATTAAAAAAAAAATCTCGATGTGTACACAAAGCCATTGAGAAATTATCAAGTCAATTGCTGTCTGACCAAATTTCTTCGTAGTAATTAATATGGGAATATCGGCACGAGCTCCTGTTACAGGAACGACTTGAAAAAAAATTCAAGATGTTTTGGGGCAGTATTATTATATTTAGGGGAAATGCGTTGTCAATTTTAAATATCGCAGAATAAGGGACACCCTAATGTATACTCATGCCAAAGTACTTACTTTCTAGTAATGGTGGTTCCTGAGCTAAGCCGCGGATGGACGCACAGAAGATCATGGGGAAAGTATAAGGTTTCCTATTTAATACGGAATCCTAAAAAGTGTGTTTGTGGAGTCCGGTCTGTTCATGCTTGCTAGGACATAGTGACTACGTTAATACTAGTGTCTTTTATAGGGGATTGACGAGAGACATAATCCTGTTGTGGATTCGTTTTAATTATCAGTGACTTAGAGACCATATACATCTCTAACAATATTAAATTAATTTTCATTTTGACGCTCAGAGACCATGTACATATCTGGGATATTATATTAATTTCATTATACTCCTTGTTTAATCTTGAGACCTTATACATCTCTAACTTTACTGATGTTGGAATATTTGTAATAGATAACTTTGCAAGT
Organism: Epiblema foenella; assembly: GCA_963556455.1. NCBI lineage: Eukaryota > Metazoa > Arthropoda > Insecta > Lepidoptera > Tortricidae > Epiblema > Epiblema foenella. Next base: position 24,710,476 of record OY747101.1, on the reverse strand, counting down.
TTATCTTCACTGTATGACATTAATTTTGTTATAATTGTAAACTAGAAATTATTATTCCTTCTTGAACTGTAAATTAATATTTTAACATGAAAAATGTATTACTTATTACAGTCAGACTTTCTTAAATTGTAAATTAATATTTTGACATGAAAAAGTGCGCTTATGGCCTATTTGCAGAATAAATATTTGATTTTTGTTTTTTTTTTATTGGTTAATAAAAAAATGCTTTTATTTCAGACCTTATGATCCATAATGGATTATAGTAACAATAACAATATCGTATCTTAAAAGTACTGTGTTAATACTGTGTTATATATCTACACAAGTCACGATGCACTATTTTTACGAAAACAGCGGTGCGTCCCATCCCTATCCGTTTTATTGGATAGTGGTTGAAAAGTGCCGTAATAGTGAGGAACTGAACGGCACTTGCCAGGTTCTGAATGTATTAACGACTGGGTTCTTTTGACGGCATATGCCGTCGGCTTATACCTACACCGTAAGACAGTCTCATAAGTTATTAACTGAACACCCGTCCCATTATTCTGCTCATATTTGACGTAAGTAAATAAATAAAAAAATAAAAAAAATATCTTCGGACAATCTTACACAAATCAAACTAGTCCCAAACTAAGCAAAGCTTGTACTATGGGTACCAAGTGACGATATACATACTTATATAGATAAATATATACTTAAATACATAGAAAACATCCATGACTCAAGAACAAATATACGTGTTCATCACACAAATATATGCCCTGACCGGGATTCGAACCCGGGATCCCCAGCTTCGAAGGCAGGGTCGCTACCAACTAGGCTAAAGCGGTCGTCACAAGTATAAGTATATACAGAAACTTACACATTCCAAAAATATTTATTGACCGAGTGAAATGAAGGTCTCTGTTTCAGCTTCGACAAAAATGCTTACGTACGGCCTAATTTCCGGTTGTTCTTCTCTACAGGTCGCAATTCTCAACCGATTCTCGAGAAATATTATGAGCAGGTTTGATAATTATATAGATTTCTTTTGTCGAGCCATTTAAAAATAAATGTTTTTCAATGGTTTGTTCTCCTCTATAGGTCGCAATTCTCAACCGATTCTCGTAAAAATATAGTGAGCAGATTCGTAAAATATATAACTTTTTTTATCTAGTGAGTTTTTGGAAATATTAAAAAACAATTTTTTTACAATGATTTTGTAACTTTGTGTGGGCGAATTCGGGCTTTTCTCTTCATTCCCATGCAACTTTCTGAGCGGCAGGCGAATCACGTAACTTTACTAACGGTAGATGGATTAATCAATCTACCGTTAGTAATTCCTGTCAATGTTGAAGTATAAATGTATGAGCTAACAATTAAAATTTGACATTGAAAAAAATTACGTAACTACCCCGCAGGTTCAATAATTATATACCTAGAATTTACTGTCTAGTCAAATTTTGGCAAATATATTAAAAAAATGTTCTCCTCAACATATCATATTTAGGGAATGCAATCTCGATCTCGCGAGATCTCGACCGATTTTTCGAGATTCAATCTCGTTGGCGGAAAATCTCGATTTTTAAATCTCGGTCGAGATCTCGCCCAAAATTTTCGAGATCTCGAACGAGAAGTTCTTGCCGTGCTGAAAAAATCCAGAATCAATAACATACTTACAGTTAAATCAAAAATAAATAAATAAATAATTAATTGAAATCAATAAAAAGATACACAAAACAATAAACACAGTAATTAATACTCTCTCCCCGCATCATACTGGCTCAAAGATCCCCATGATGCCTGCAGCATTACCCCGTTGAACGGCGATGAAGACCTGTTGAACCAAGTACGACCCGGAGCGATGATCGCAGCCCCTTTCTCGTAGACGTCGGCCTCATCATTTCAGCCGAAAGACGTCCACTGCTGAACATAGGCCTCCGCCAAGGCTCGCATTTAATATTCATAAATCAAGTAACTCAGTGGTCCTTGGATGTCTCACCATTTGTATGAAATAGTGGTTTTTACCACTGTGTTACCCAACTTTACAGCAATATGTTAATATTTAAGTATTTTTACCAATAATTTCGTTTTATTAGGTTCAGGTACTATTTCGTAATTCTGTTTTTGTACACTAATTCAATACATATATCATAGCTTTTTTTTGTAATAGAAAACTGGTCATGAAAAAGTAGAATGACCCTTTTATTGCTTCAATGATTATTTTATGCACATATTTTTAATTTATATAATAATGTATTAATTAATTCCACTCATTATAATAATATTATTAGACATGAATTCTGACATAGCACTTTTTTAATATGATTTGATTATCTTTTATCTTGTTTAGTTTTATAATGTGTAATGTGTGTACACCTGTCATGGTAATATTTAATGGGACCAGTGTAGCAACTTTAGCAATAAGACCCGCAAAATTGGAAACCTAAATATGTCACACAATAAAATTTCATTTCATTTCATTTCAAGCTGGCGGGCCTCCGAGCCCCAGGGTCCCGCGGTTTCTATGGCCACAGGTACAAAATCGTATCCAAGATTGATTTTACTATGGAATGCCAATTGAAATATACAATTTTAAATGCTCAAAGCTCAATCCCACTGCCAAATTGCATTTAACAGAATTGAATTCCGTACAAATAAGTGTACCGATACACTCGATGCTCAGTACTCAATTGTTTAACCGGGCTTAACGGAAGTTTTATTGAGTGAGAAAAATATTTATAAAGCCAAATAACGCGCCGGTGAGCCTGTGAAACGTATTAACGTTAACTGAAGGCTTTGTTTGATTATTACGTTAAAATAATTTGATGTTGGAATTGTATACGTATGTAAAATTCTTTATTGTATGTAAAACGCAACACAAATTACAGGAACAGATGACATTTATGTACAACTAGCGACCCGCCCTGGCTTCGCACGGGTGCACTATTTAATGGATGATATTATACATATAAACCTTCCTCTTCAATCACTCTATCTATTAAAAAAAAACGATATCGATATTTGACGACTGCTTTAGCCTAGTTGCTAGTGACTCTGCCTACGAAGCTGGAGGTCCTGGGTTCGAATCCCGGTTAGGGCATTGATTTGTGTATGAGCTCTTCTCTTTCTTATCTTTCTTATTAAGTCTTGGATGTTTTCTATATATATTTAAGTACATGTTTTTCTATAAGTATGTATATCGTTGCCTAGTACCGATAGTACAAGCTTTGCTTAGTTTGAGACTGGGTCAATTTGTGTAAGATTGTTCCCAAAAAAGAAATATTAAATATATATATATATATGTATATATATAAGCGACTACCATTTGACAGGTTGGATTGTCGCGAGCGAAAACCAGACCTTGTTAGGATTAGACCGGCTTCCACACGATGTTTTCCTTCACCGGAAAGCCACTGTTAAATATCAAATCACACTTCGTATATAACACACAACTATTGTCATTTGACAAGCCTAATTCCAATAAGGTCTGCCTGGTTTTCCCTCAGAGCTCAGGTTGGAAGGTCAGGCAGTCGCTTCCGTAAAAACTAGTGCCTACGCCAACTCTTGAGATTAGGTAGCGGACCTCAGGTATCCTTTAGGATGCAACTGTACCGGGATAACGCTAGGATGATGATGATGATGATACTTCGTATATTAGTGTTTTTGAACAACTTAATGGTATGATTCGGGGTTCGAACCCAGGACCTCCAGAGGAGCTACTCCGAAATTCGAAATCCGAACTTCGTATCGTGCCGTCCCTTTCACTCATATAGTGTATAACACGAGTTTTTTTTAATATAACGCCGGTGGCAAACAAGCGTACGGTCCACCTGATTGTAAGCGGCCACCGCAGCCTATAGACGCCCGCAACTCCAAAGGAGTCACGTACGCGTTGCCGACCCTTTATAAGATTTGAGGATGCACTGTGTTGACAGCAGAAGGAACACATTTAGGTCCCTCGCTCTCAACACAGTCCATCATCGGGAGCTCTGGCAACCTTGCGCACCTCCAGGAACATACACTACATACTTGTATAGTAGATAATGTTATTGTGGCTGTGGCCGCATGAAACGCCACATGAAGAGCACCGGCATAGACCCATCCACCTGGGAAACATTAGCTGATGGCCGAACCGAGTGGAGGCAAACTGTGTTCACCCGGGTGAAAGAGTTTGAAACTAGGCGATGCGCAGACCTTGACGCTAAGCGCGACGAGCTTAAGGCCAGACCACCTGCGGCCATAACCTATAACTATGTCGGAGGGGTGCTGACTTGCAGCGAGTGTAACCGCACATCTGTTCATGCTTGCTAGGTGTGGGTGGCGAGGATTGTGGGTGAATGTTAAAATCACGAAAAGAGTATAAAATGTTTATTAACTAGAACGACTGCTACACAAACTGTTACTATTATCTAAGTTAGTTGAAAATGTTAAGAATGTTAAAATGTTATAAGATATGTTCGAATGCACCCGGTCGCGACGGAATCCGTGAATACATTAAAATTAAATCTAATCGCAATCAATGCAAGTTAATAATTGCATACGCACGCAGGCGCCAGTTGTGTGTACGGTGCATTTGTACCGAACATCTTGCCGGGGGCAAACGATGAGATGAAATAAGGATGATGAAGAAGGTGATACAAGATGATTAAACAATCGACTTAAAGTGATATACTATTCATTAAAATATATTTTTCTTAAAATTGGGGAGCTTCCCCTGTCCGTAAATATCGATCCGCTCTCATTGTGACATTTTAATACTTTCACTCGCGCACTATTTATTTCTTCTTCACTCACACTTTTCGATCGGCTTCGCGCACTTACACTACACTTATCACTGTCACGAATATCACTGGTGCTGGTGCGACGGGCTGCCCGCGGCGTCGAGGTCGCGCTCGCGCTCGCCTGCCGCGGCGAGCTCGGCCGGGGAACCTCGATGTGGCACGCTGCTGCTGGAGCTTCTGGTTTTGGTTGTGTTCTTAATAATTTCCATTGACAGCGTGTTTTTCTAGATATGAGCACGACTACTATAATGATCATTGCGGCCCAGAGGCAGTATATGGCCGCGTACTGGTGCACGTCATGGATAGAGTAGTTGTCTTCGGAAAGTTGACTTTCTTTTAGCGCTTTTATTCTTTCCTCTATGTTTTTCTTCTCTCCCTCTTCCATCGCAATATTCAGGCTGTTATTTATAAATTCTTGGACGGTTATGTTTAATACGTGATTAATAGGGTCAATTTCTGGTGTAGGTATGTTGTATTTTAAATCTGTTTTACTTTCCATACTCATATGCGTATGAATTGCAAAGTTATCAGTTTTTACAATGCAGTTCTCTTCAATATAAATTATATTAGCGCGGGTTAATGTCTGAGCCGTAACCCGATCCTTACAAATGGTTCGAAACTGACACCTATCACAACAGAAGTACAAGTAATGATTTGTACTTGCTAAACTAATCCACTTGTTCTGGCACGCGGCGATGTTTGTTTTGCATTGTTGATTATTTTCTTCGTCTTTTATACATAGATCTTTATCATTACTCATCTTGTATATGGGAACCTTAAAGTAGCACATATAAATAAGCGTGTCTCGTAGAATGCAATTTTCGAGATCCTTTTCTCGTAGGGGCATGTATGCATCTTTTTGAAAGTTCATAGCGACGTATTTTTCTATTGGGATAACTGATATCATATTTCTGGCTGAGCTGTGCGGAACCGGAATTATGTTATAAAGGACGTAACGGTCACGTGTTATTAATGGGATGCGAATCTCGAATATCATATATTGGTCAGTCATTCTTGCTTTTATCTTTAATACTTGGTATATGTTTTGTAGGTTTGTTTGTATGTTATCGATTGGAAGGGTAAGATCGCTTAAAAGTTGGCCTGATATAATGTTTAATTCTTTTTGCAGTTGTTCAGGATTTATGAATTGTGCGTTCATTTTTCCGTTATAAATGTTTGTTATAGTTTCTAGTAGCGTATCTTGGATCTTTGTAAGGTGAGTTAATAAATTGTTGGCGGCCATGGCAATAATAGTAAATTGGGACATTCTCTCTGCAGCTGTTAATTCCTTTGCCATGGCGGTGGTGTCGTTTTCCAATGTAAGTAGATGCTGATGTATTAACTTGTGTTGTTTTTGGATTGTATCTCGGGTTCGCAAAAGCATGTTGTACTCAGCTTCAATCACGGATGTTTGGTTTTTCCACATCGTGACGAGATGTTTTTCGTTTCCTCTGAGGATACTTATATCCTTTTGGTATTGTTTGGCGAAACGATCGTCTAGGACTCCGAATAGAGCGCTCGCGATGTTTCCGACTCCGTTAATTAATCCCCGTTTCTTGCGTGTCTCTCGTTTCAGCTGATGTGTGGATAAAACTCGGTTATAGTGCTGTAGTTCATCGTATGAGTGACGTAATTGTAGTAAGAGAACGTCACAGTGTAGAAGGGTTCTAACTTGTTTACAAATGTTTTCTAACTGTGTATTGTACTTTTTATAAGCGGTTATACCTTCCCAGTATGGACTCATATCGTAATATGCAACTAATTTCCATTCATCCCTAATGAGCTGCATATCTCCTAGTTTATCGAAGTATAGTCCTTGTCCTCCGTTTATTGAGGTCAGTTTGACGCAACTTCCTGCTGATAACAATGTAAAAAAATACATTAGCATCATTATCATAGTTGATAAACATCCCCTTTTTTTCTGTTTTTGGTTTTGATTACGTTTCGGGGCGTCCTGTTCTATTGTTTTATTCTCAGTTTTCTGTTCATCCAAGGGCAAGACTGATAATTTTACTACTGGCCTCTTGATTATGCCCTTCGCTGTTTTGAGTGTCACAACTCTAACATGTCCATCTTGACCTGGATGGATGTCGATAACTCGTCCTAGCGCCCATTTTCCTGCCGGCAAATTATCTTCGTGGATGACTACAACGTTTCCTACTTCCAGGTTTTTCTTAGGGTTGAGCCATTTCTGTCTTGCTGTTAGTTGACTTAGATACTCAGTTTTCCAACGTTTCCATATGTCATTGAATATTTTTTGTGTCAAGTGCCACCTTGTTCGCGCATCCTCTCCTGTTTCGATTATTGTAGTGCCGGCTCTCCCGGTTAAAAAGTGCGCTGGTGATAAAGCGTTTATGTCATCCATGTTTTCTGTTAATGGGCATAGTGGTCGAGAATTTAAACAAGCTTCTAACTGGGCTAATACGGTGGCATATTCCTCAAATGTTAGTTTTTGTTCACCAACTACACGTTTTAAATGGTGTTTCAGACTTCTGACAGCTCTTTCCCAGAGACCGCCAGCGGATGGCCATGAAGGTGCGTTAAAATGCCACTGGATCTCCATGTCGGTGACTTCCGTCAGAAAGTTGTCAGTATGTAGTCGCTGCCACTGTCCTTGCAATATGTTGTTAGCCCCCACGAAGTTTGATCCTTGGTCGCTGTATATATGACGTGGGGCTCCTTTTCTCGCTGCCATTCTCCGTAGAGCGGCTAGAAATGCTGAACTTGTTAAATCTGTTACGAGTTCCAAATGCACAGCTTTTGTAACCATGCAGATAAAAATGGCAATGTAGCCCTTCAGTGTTCTGCTTCCTCGAGCTTTGCTAGCCTTTATGTCAACGAATCCTGTGTAATCGACTCCAGTATGATAAAACGGCTTTGCTTCGTTGACGCGGGCTGCGGGAAGATCACCCATCAGTTGGTTCTGTGTTTTCCCATCGATTTTCTGGCACTTAACACATTTTCTGATTTGTTGCTTTACTCTGTTGTTTCCTCCCATCACCCAATATTCTTCTCTTAATTTGCTTAAAGTGAGCTTTGCACCGCCGTGAAATGTCAACAAGTGAGCCTGTTCAATTAGCAAAGTAGTGAGCCGTGACTCCTTGGGGATGATTTTTGGATGCTTCATCTCGTAGGATAAATGTGCTTCTTTTAGACGACCTCCTACGCGAAGAATATTGTTAGCGTCAATGAATGGGTTTAACTTAATTAGTTTGCTTTTTGATTCGACTTTGTTATGCGTACGTAAGTATTCAATATCCGTTCCCAATTCTATATTCTGCACACTTTTAATTATTTTCAATTTAGCGTTGCGCAACTCCTGTAATGTGATATAGCTAGGTAAACAATCGCGCTTCGAAGTGAATGCCCTTAAGATGTAGGCTACGATTCGTATTACTTTTGTAATAGAGCTATATTTTTGTAATAGATTATTTATGATATCTTGGCTATTGTTGTCACTTTGTATTGCATTTGATTGGCATGTCCTTTTTTCCTCTTCTGTTGTTGTATATTTAAAATTTTGGAAACTTTCTAGCTCTGGTTCGAACTGTGCCAACCAAGTTGGACCTTTCCACCACAATGAATTGTTTTTCAGCTGAGATGCCGTCTGGCCCCTGCTGGCTGCGTCAGATGGATTTTCCGCTGATTTTACGTAGCGCCACCGATTTTCGGTTATTACTTGTTTTATCTGTTGGACGCGATTCGCTACAAAGGGTTTCCAGCGACTTGGTTCGCCTTGTAGCCAGCCCAGGACGATCTTTGAATCGGTCCAACCGAATGTCTCTAACTTATGTTGTTTCAGGGAAGTTTTAATCTTTGCCATTAATTTAGAAAGTAAATGTGCTCCACTCAATTCTAATTTTGGCAGGCTTAATTCCTTTTTTAGTGGGACAACCTTCGTTTTTGCAGCTACCAACACGGGGGGTGTTTTATTGTTAATTCGTGCGTATACCACGCAGGCATAGGCTTCCAAGGACGCGTCGCAGTACCCGTGAAGCTGTATGACGTCATTCTCTTTACATGATAACCATCTTGGTATTTTGATAACGTTGATTACATGTATGTTGTCTAGTATTTCAGACCATTCCTTATTGATTTCTTCTGGTATAGTTTGGTTCCACTGTAGATTCTGCTTCCAAACTTTTTGAAATAAAAGTTTTAGTTTAGTACTAAGCGGAGCAAGCCAGCCTAATGGGTCGAAAAGTTTGGAAATATCAGACAAGAGAGTTCTCTTTGTTGGTTTGTTTTTTGGGTTTTCCAATTTACATTGAAAAGTAAAGCTGTCTTGGTTAGGATTCCAGCTTAACCCGAGTGTTTTTGAAATGTCGTTTTGCGTGGAATTGAAAAGCAAGTTTTCATTACTTTGTTTGTTTTGAATCTGTTCTAACACTTCTTCTCTGTTTGACGACCACTTACGTAAAATAAATCCACCTGATTTTAAAAGATTGATCACATCGTTTATTAGCTTCGTTGCTTGTTCTACGGAATATGACCCATGCACCAAGTCATCCATGTAAAAGGATTCTTCTAAAACTTTGGCTGCTTCCGGATAATTGTTTCGTTCATCGTGCGCTAGTTTTCTCAGTGTCATCAGGGCCAAGAAAGGAGCTGCTCTTTGGCCATAAGTTACGGTTGTTAACTGAAATGATTTAAGTGGTCCTTGGTCTTCTCTCCAAATAATCTTCTGCAGCTGTTGATCATCCTCATGCACCAGGATCTGCCGGTACATTTTTGCGACGTCCGCTGTATATACGAACTCGTACTGTCTCCATTTCAACAATAGTGTTTGTAAATCATTTTGTAAATTAGGGCCTGTATACATTAAATCATTTAAGGAGTATCCTGTTGACGTTCTAGAGGAAGCATTGTAGACTACTCTGTATTTTGTTGATGTTGACTCTTTTCGCTCTATAATGTGATGTGGGAGGAAGCATTCAATTTTGGGATTACCTACGGCCGGTTTCATATGCCCCAAGTCACTATATTCCTTCATAAATATTTTGTAAGCCTCTGCCAACTTGTTTTGCCTCTCAAGTTTATTTTCCATATTTTTGAATTGAGCTATGGCTTTCTGTTTGGAGTCACCTAGTTTTTCTTCAAAGTTTGGCTTCATGGGAAGCCGCACTTGATATCTCCCTTCGAATGTTCGTTGTGTGTTTTCTTCAAAATGTTTTATGCATTCCAACTCTTCCTGAGATAGGTTCCCTTCCTCCGTGATATCCTCAATTTCCCAAAACTGTTGTATTTCTTCCAAATGGTTAATTACTACATTACAATGAAATGTTTGCGCATTACCGCATAATAACCACCCGATTTGAGTTTGCTGTGCCAAAGGCTGTGACGCATCTTCACTTTTTATCATTCCACTCAAAAGGATTTGAGAGTAAATATCAGCTCCTAGTAGTAAATCCACTGGGCGACTAATGTTAAAATCTGGATCGGCCAGATTAGTGTTTTGTAGCATGGACCAGGACGGTTTTGTAAATGTTTTGTTTGGCAAGCTTTTAATTAGGTTGTTCATTATGATAACTTCTGCGTTAAAGGTAAAGTCTGTATACATGGAGGTACATGTTATGGTTGATTTACCCTTGCAATTGTTTTCTCGCTGTCCTACTCCATAAATTATACCTCGGCACTTCTCTCTCTTTAAGTTAAGTATTTGAGCCGCTTGTTCTGAAATAAGTGAAATTTGGGACCCAGCGTCGACAAGGGCTCTAAGGATGTGGTAGGTGCCGTCAGCTGCCCTAACTTTTAATTGGGCAGTGGCCAGTAAAATTTCAGAATGTGATTCTTGTGAAATGTTAGTCACGTGTGCTGTTTGTTTATCTGAAATAGTCGCGTTTGCTGCATGTGCCGATGAGGTCGATGGCTGCGCCGCTGATGTAGCATTTTTCGCACACGCCTCGTGTAACAATGTATTATGTTGACCTGCACATTTGTGACATGTTTTATTTGAATTGCAGGCATTTCCATGATGACTAAATAAGCAATTTATGCATAATGCAAGTTTATTGACCGTATGATATCTTTTTTCACTTGGCATTTGCAAAAAGTGTCGACAACTGTAAATGCCGTGCGGATATTTGCACAATGGACATTTGATACTGGATACGTGCAATGTTTTCGCAATAGTTATATTTCCATTATTTCTATTTGCCGTACTAATATTTTGTTGATTATAAGAATAAGGACGATTATTGTATGTATGAACCGGCTTTTTCATGTTGTTAGAGTTGTGGTGAGATGGTTGTTGAGATAATGTTTTAGGAATCATAGTCTCATGTTTACGGCGTGATGACTCTAAGCTAGTGAATTTCCCTTCCAGAAAATCAAAGAGTTCCTGCAATGTTGGTAATTCTCGAGAGTTTTTTAATGATTCTATGTAGTCCTTGTGTGTTTCCGAGTCCATTTTCTGAGTTAGAATATACACTATGATCGGATCCCACGTACTTATATCCACGCCCAGGTTCTTTATGGCATGCAAGCTCTCGGTCGCCGTGTCATGCATTTTCTTTATTTGAGCCAATGATTGTTGCTGCATGTTTGGAAGCCCAAACAAGATGTTAATGTGGGACGTAAATATTAATTTTGTATTGTTGTAGCGATTGTTCAGAATCTCCCAGCAAACTATATAATTATCGGAACTTATTTGCAGATGTTGAATAAGTCGCTCAGCTTCCCCCTTTACCTTTGACTTCAAAAACTGCATTTTTTGAGCGTTAGATAATGCCGAATTATTATGGATCGCTTCATTGAACAAGTCTTTAAAAGAGACCCATGAGTTGTAATTTCCATAAAAAGTGGGAATGTCTAAGACAGGAGTGGACTTGTCCCGATGTGCCACTGACCAAATCTTTTTATTAATAGTTTTCTTCAACGTGTTATAAGTATTCTCATGTTTATTAAACGCATCTTCATACCCTTCATCTAATTGGGAATCCTCACTTTCTATTTCCCAATGCAAATAATCGATAACTGACCAGCGAGATCCTAATGATTTAAGAGCATCCTCAAGTTCCCATTTCTCGGTCAATAGCTCAATTTGTATATTATTGACGGTTCGCACAAAAGCCTTTATGTTTGCATACTGTTTACGCACCATTTCGTCCATCTTACTATCTGTTCCCCTCAGCTGTTTGTTACGCTGTTTGTTCCCTCCTACGAGTCCTCCTTCGGCGCCCACTGTTGGACTTGGAGTAGGCTCCGTTGATACACTGCCTTGACCCGTAGACGGTGTTTGTAAATCCGAAGAGACTTGCTCTAATTGAGTAATTGGATTTTTTTGAAACAGTGTTTGATAACCCTCAGTTAACTTGCTGTTTAGAACTGAATAAACTTCTTTTGTCGCTTCATAGATTCTGTTAGTAAAGTACGGATCAGTCCGACTTTCCAACATAGAAATTTGTTCATGGTTGAATTGGAATTCGCTCCATAAACTGCTTAAAGTGTCCAAACGAGTTTTGAAGTATTCTACTTTCGTTTTCCTCTCAGGACTATCTTTTTTAAAATTAGACAAAGCAGTCTCAATGCTCCGTTGGATCTCTACCTGACGTTGAACGTAAGCCATCTTGATTGCTTGGTGTTAGTATAATAAGGAAAGATCTTACTTGAATATTTCTCAGCGCTGTTCCGTGATTGCTAAATACCACCGTTGAGTCTGCTACTCTTCTCCTGAAATCGCTCCAATCCTCACCCGCGAAGTTAATAAGTTCATGCACCTCACACGCCAATCAACCACAGTAACAAACGCGCGAGGTCCTGGGTTCGAAGGACCAATGTGGGTGGCGAGGATTGTGGGTGAATGTTAAAATCACGAAAAGAGTATAAAATGTTTATTAACAAGAACGACTGCTACACAAACTGTTACTATTATCTAAGTTAGTTGAAAATGTTAAGAATGTTAAAATGTTATAAGATATGTTCGAATGCACCCGGTCGCGACGGAATCCGTGAATACATTAAAATTAAATCTAATCGCAATCAATGCAAGTTAATAATTGCATACGCACGCAGGCGCCAGTTGTGTGTACGGTGCATTTGTACCGAACACTAGGACATAGTGACTACGTTAATACTAGTGTCTTTTTATAGGGGATTGACGAGAGACATCATCCTGTTGTGGATTCGTTTTTATTGTCAGTGACTTAGAGACCATATACATCTCTAACAATATTAAATTAATTTTAATTTTGACGCTCAGAGACCATGTACATCTCTGGGATAATATATTAATTTCACTCCTTGTTTAATCTTGAGACCTTATACATCTCTAACTTAATATTTGTAATAGATAACTTTGCAAGTTTATCTTCACTGTATGACATTAATTTTGTTATAATTGTTAAACTCGAAATTATTATTCCTTCTTGAACTGTAAATTAATATTTTGACATGAAAAATGTATTACTTATTATAGTCAGACTTTCTTAAATTGTAAATTAATATTTTGACATGTAAAAGTGCCCTTGTGGCCTATTTGCAGAATAAATGTTTGTATTTGTATTTGTACATTCGCTGCAAAGATTGGCTTTGTCAGTCACCAGAGAGCCCATCAGCGTCGCTCTCAGCAATAAAATAAAAAAAAAGTCGCTGTGGCCGAATACGGCTAGGAGAAGATGAGATGAGATGGCTGTGGTCTTCTGCAAGGCGGAGGTACTTCCCCAGAGCGAAAGGGACGACACGATACGAAGTTCGGAGTATACCCTCAGATTGAAAGTCGCGTGATTTACCGCTCGGTTACATCCAAGTTACAAACTGAAATTCCCACTAAAATACCTAAACCGAAATTATTCGAAACATCGAAATCCCGCTGACCCTTTGCCCTCGACAACAAAACAAAAGTTTTCCCAATAAACAAGGGCATAAAAGCAGGCGCGACAAGTGCCACGTTTTATATGACGCCATATGGCGTCAATGCGGCAAAAATAACACGTCGGAATATGTAGTCTGAGCGCCGGCTGTTTTATGATGGAAGTTCGTTATTGATTTTTTTTTATTTTTTTATTTGGGAGTTGTGGCTATTCCCGAGCCGCCTGGCCCTCGTATCACTGCATTGCTGTGCCTTTACCATGAGTTTGCATGACCGTACTCGCTAGCGACTGCGTAAACGATTTAGTATGCCGATACTTAATTCTATTGCGTAACCGCCAGGGGCGCTGTACTTTTGCCCATACACATTTTTACGCAGTCATTAGCGAGTACGGTCATGTAAACTCATGGTAAAGGCACTGATCTATTGTGATCGCCACATGCTACAATTCTCGGTCAAGTCCTGCAAACTCAAAGAATTGCAGAATTTTGCTGAACTCGAGAAACTTGATCTCCTCAGGGCACATGATGTGTTTGCCCAAGATGGAGCTACGGCTGCGTATAAGGCAATGGCAATTAGTTAGGATGTGTGCAGGCGTCTCCTCCGCTTCAAGGCAGAGTATTAATATAACGACCGACCGGACGACCGGTTTAGCCTAGTGGGTAGTGCACCTGCCAGTGAAGCTGACGGTCCTGGGTTCGAATCCCGGTCAGGGCAAATATTTATGTGATGAGCATGAATATTTGTTTCTGAGTCTTGGATGTTTTCTATGTATTTAAGTATTTATATCTATTAAATATATCGTCGTCTAGTACCCATACCACAAGCCTTCTTGAGCTTACTGTGGGGCTAGTTCGATTTGTGTAAGATTGTCCTCTAAAATTTATTTATTTATTTAACGTCAATCAAAGTATGCGCCTTGGGCCATTCTACTTTTTTATGTATATAATTTTTGACACTTTTTTTAATGCAAATTTTGTAATACTTGGCGCTCACATCATATTTTTGTATTGTTATTTAGAAAGAGATTTACTTGCAGTATCACTTCCGATAGTTCTGGTAATTAACGTACCACGTCTAATATCCATAAATCGAGTAACCATTTGGATGAAAAAATGGTTTTTACCACAGTGTTACCCACCTTTTATAGCAATATGTTAATATATAAGTATTTATACCTATAAATTCCTTTTATTAGGTTCAGGTACTATTTCGAAATACTATTTATGTACACAATTCAATACATATCATAGATTTTTTTTGTAGTAGGAAACTAGGGTCATGAAAAAGTAGAATGCCCCCCTTAGTCTTTGAGAAGGTCGAGAAAGCATACTAAAAATTAAGAAATAAAGGAAAAATTGGGGTTGCAGGTTCAATTCAAATCCTGCTCGGTGCCCAAATTTTTCAATTATTTTTCTTTCTAAATTTGTAGTTTGCGTTAGCAGCGGTACTGCTTAATATAAAATTAGTCGAGA
Source organism: Epiblema foenella (assembly GCA_963556455.1). Taxonomy (NCBI): domain Eukaryota; kingdom Metazoa; phylum Arthropoda; class Insecta; order Lepidoptera; family Tortricidae; genus Epiblema; species Epiblema foenella. The sequence continues at coordinate 24,695,429 of OY747101.1, read as the reverse complement.
AAGCATTTTCAAGGTTCCTTTATAAGAAAATATTCGGATTCTACCCGTATCTGTATCCAAACAAGTATCTTCTCGGCTCCCTCGAGTTCAACTCCTTGGAGATAAGACGGAATTATAATCTCATGAGCACGGCATATCGAGCCTTGTGTGGTGTCGGATTGTCCCGAAATTGTAGAGACCGTTTGTCCCGGATGTCAAGGGTCCCCCTCCGACCATGCCGACGTGACGTGGCCGTGCTGCCGGCGCGCCCTTGTATAACACTTGTTTACGTGGCGATGGTTGGCAGTGTGTAGTGAATGCTTGAGATTTTGTCAGAAGACTCAGGAACATATTCGTGCTCATCACACAAATAAATACCCTGACCGGTATTCGATCCCGGGACCTTCAGCTTCGTAGGTACAGTCACTACCAACTAGGCTGAGGCGGTTGTCTTAAATAATAATAAATATTAGAGGACAATCTTACACAAATCGAACTAGCCCCACAGTAAGCTCAAGAAGGCTTGTGTTATGGGTACTAGACGACGATATATTTAATAGATGTAAATACTTAAATACATAGAAAACATCCAAGACTCAGAAACAAATATTCATGCTCATTACACAGATATTTGCCCTGACCGGGATTCGAACCCAGGACCGACAGCTTCACAGGCAGGTGCACTACCCACTAAGCTAAACCGGTCGTCAAATGTTGCCCGCGACTTTATTCGTGCGAGTGCGGGTGCCGTGTCTTGTGCGATCTGACTGTACCTAGCATATATTTCATAATCAATTGTGTTTTTATGTAGTAGTGTCTTCTTAGTAGTCGATGTCTCATGACCGAGGATCTTAACCGCGTACAGGTGTCCTCCGTGCACTACGACCTCTACTTCATCATTTCAGCCGAAAGACGTCCACTGCTGAACATAGGCCTCCCCCAAGGCTCGCCATTTAGACCGGCCCTGTGCCGTTCGTTTCCACCGGTCCAAGATCCGGTGGATCTCTACTTATAAGTAAACAATTCACAGCTAAAACCAATATAAACACCGTTTATTCCGCGAGGATAGACACATTCTAGATGTGGTGCTGGCGAAGAATGCTCCGGATATCCTTGGCGCACTAACGAGTCTATCTTACAGGAGCTCAATAGAACAATAAGACTATCCACCATTTGTACTCAGAGTCCTCAAATTCTTCGGGCAAATAGTCAGGCGAGACGCGGATGCGCTAGAAAGGCACATCATTACTGGGCGTGTCGATGGTAGGAGGTGCAGAGTACACCCAGGAGATAGACAGATGTGATCCAAGAAGTTGCCGGGTCCACCTTACAGGCAACTGTACAATTGGCACAAGACCGAACAGCCTGGAGAGTAGTAGTCGAGAGAGTCGCTATAGTCGTCACGTCCCTCAGACATGAGGTTACAGCCAAGAAGAAGAAGATTCCGCGAACAGACGGTGTGTTACGAGGATAATTATTTAATATTATAAATGGGAGTCCTGTCCCCCATATGTATAATGTTCCAGTGTTTTACAACTGGGCAGTCAACTTTCTCCAATATGCTATTCAGGAGGCTGTTGGCACTATCCCTCACTCTGCGCATCAGTGATGCTATTCGCTTCCGTAGTATTGCCATTACATTCCACCTGCCAGGGCTCGGAACCGGTTTTTACTATTTTAAAAATCTCCTAGAGTGTGTATGTATGTAAATACTTTATTGTACACAAGACAAGATAAAATAAATTATACAGAAAAAGACAGATCAATCATGTACAAAGGCGAACTTATCCCTGTAAGGGATCTCTTCAAGTTAACCTTTGAGCAATTGAGTGAAGTACTTTTCACATCTCCATTTTTATTTTAAGATTTGTTTTTCTTAGCCTTCATCTATGAAATAAATAATTTATTAGATTTTATGTTTTATTAGATATTCTGATATATATTTTCATACTCTTTTTCTTTTTTTTCTTTCCTTTTATAAAATATCTGTTTAGCCCAATGGTTGGCTAGTGGAGAATGCCATTTGGCATTAAGCCCACCATTTGTACAATTTGTGTATTTTGTGCAATAAGGTTTAAATAAATAAATAAAATACGAAAAAATATCGTAAAACGCAATTAACCGAAATTTTTAACCGGTTAATTGTATGAAGACGAAACCGGTTTCCGAGCCCAGCGGGGTAATTGGGCATGGTAGGGTTAGAAACGTTGGAGCTGCGGCGTAAAATGCTTCTATTGGTACACTATTATGACCTCTTGCGAAACAAAGTCAGTAATCCAGCGGTGCTAGACCAGATAGGTTTATTTGCGCCGCCACCTCGGACGCGTGTGTGGGGCGCGAGCCAGGGCGGCGCCGTGCCGCCGCGGCGCCCGCGCCGCCTGTTCAGTAGCGGCGTCGGCGGTGAGGGAGCGCGTACAAGGAGGGCTAACAACGCTCCCACCAATCGAACACTCTCACTCTTAAATCAGTTAGCTCTGCAGACACCTGCCGACGTCTTTCACGACTCGCCAGGTACATTCTACTGCCATATATGTACATTTCTAAATAATAGTCTTTGAAGTATTTAATTGTTGTGTATTTTTTTTTTGTTTTGTTATTCCCGTAATATTTGTGTTAGCATTTTTATATTATTGTCTTTCATGTAACTGTTTTGTGTATGTAACATGTGAGCGTCTTGGTTTATAATACTGTAAGCTTATATGTATCAATAAATAAATAAATAAATAAATAAATCACGTAACTTTTTTACTACCGTTAGGTAGATTTTAATGTCAAATTTTAATTGTCACCTCATACATTTATACTTCAAAATTGACAGTAAAATCTATCTACCGTTAGTACATAAAGTTACGTGATTTGCCTGCTGCTACCTGCCATCTCCCGAACTAAAGCAGAGCACGAGCTAACATCGTTTCAGCCTCCGGTTAAAATGCAAATCGGGCGAAAGTTAAATGAAAAATGTAATGCCTAAGTCCTCGCGGGGCCATTTCCAATTTTTACAGCCGAAGTTGAAAATTAGTGACGCGAGTTCTGTTAGTGAGAATTGTTTCATGATTTCTAGAATATTGTCGAGATATAAATGGAAGAAGCCCTGGTGAAGCGACCTTCGGGAATCCGGTGGAAACGAACGGCACAGGACCGGTCTAAATGGCGAGCCTTGGGGGAGGCCTATGTTCAGCAGTGGACGTCTTTCGGCTGAAATGATGATGATGATGATGATGAAATGGCAGAAGTGGAGGTCTTTAGGCAATAATGGGATACATTAGGCTCCAAATAATAATAATAAGTAATTAGCCCGATATCGCAGTGACAGATGGATCGAAGTGGCAGTCATTGCTCGCCGACATCACCATTCCCCATGATGAGACCCTCAATTATTTTATTTATTTATTTATTGGTATTCAGGACAACTACAGCCGTAGATATAACCATGGCGTATTGATAATTACATAAAAGAAGGCCAATAACAGTTATCTATTGATTTCTCAGTGTAAATTTCCCAGTGCCCAGCACCAACCCAATACTTGTCACCTCCGATCTGATCATGAAGGCCGAGAAGAACAAAGCTACAAGTTTTTTTTTTGTACCTGACTATATCTTTATAGGCCGGGCCCAATAAAACGATAGGAGTGCGCGGTACCAGAGTAGCCTGGGGAAAATCCAGGGGAAATCTCCGACACGACCACGCATGTGGTTTGGAACACTGGAGTACTCTAAGAGTTTGCGCTCCAGTGAGATTGGTTGAGCGGTTTCAACCGAATCTGAGGTGTGAGTGGAATCGGGCTACTGAGAGTAAAGCCGCAAATAAAATAAATAAATATAAATAAATATTTGTGGACAATCTTACACAAATCAACCTAGTCCCAAACTAAGCAAAGCTTGTACTATGGGTACTAAGTGACGATATACATACTAATATAGATAAATAACTACTTAAATACATAGAAAACATCCATGACTCAGGAACAAATATTTGTGTTCATCACACAAATAAATGCCCTGACCGGGATTCGAACCCGGGACCTCCAGCTTCGAAGGCAGGGTCACTACCAACTAGGCTAAAGCGGTCGTCAACAAGTTCGTGGACCTGGCACACAAGGTGTTGTCACCATGTCAGGATGTTGATTCGATGACTAATGTCTCGATAGTCGTCTTTGAGAACGGTTTATTAACGAAGAATCTCGACCAACACCTCAAAGGACTCATGCTAGGTGGCTGGGTCAAGGGTCAAATACAGAAGGCAGTACTCCTAGACACGGAGCGGATAGTCGGAAATCGGAAGGTTCCTCTCTCTGTTCCTAACCGTAGCTTAGAGCCCGCCCCGCTACCGGCGGCACCCTAGGTTAGGTTTTTATAATGTGTTCATTCTATATCTTTATTATTATTTTGTGTTTTTGTTATTATCGTTTTTTGTTTCTATTAGCTTTAGATAAACAAAAGAAAAATATTAAAAAATCATACAAAGCGCAAAACCTAACGTAGCCAACATTGCTGTAGCATAGGGTTTCCATACGTCCAGGTACGCCGGGACATGTCTGTCGCGTGGTGTCTTATTGTCCAAGACATTAAGCAAATTGTCCCGGTTTGAACAGCATAGTTAATTAGTAGGGACCAGATAGGTAAATAAGCATGTACGTAGTATGGACGACTATAAGCCTACCGCTTAAAACAGACAGTGCCTGCGGCGCGGAGCACTTGAAGGGGCCGGCGACAGAGATCTGCCCCGCTCTGTCTGCTTTGACTTTGAGGATGAGGCAAGCGCTTGATGCCCTTCGATTTTTTCTTTATACAAATACAAATTCTTTATTTGCTTGAACACGGTTACAAAGATCTTATATTTAGAAAGTTCATGCGTATTCAACCTGCATGCAGGTGTGCAAATTTTATCAGTCATATTTCTAATTTAATGGAAGTCAAATGTATTACAATGTCAAATATTTATTGTATCATATTATAATTTAGCTTTTAGCGCGTCAAATATTCATTAATATTGTAGAAACAATTTTCCTGTAGCCATTTAGTCAATTTACTTTTAAATAACATCTCATTTTCTAGTCTAATATTAATAGGTAGTTAATTACACAAGACTGCACATGTTATAACAATTTTTCCTATAAATAGAGGTGTGGCAAGGAGGCTGATATAAAAGGTCCCTGTATTGTGCTCGGGTGTGTCTTGCACTGGTGTCATTTTGATATACTACTTTCTCTTTCATTGTCCCGGTGTTGGTCATATTTATGGCAACCCTATTGTAGCATCATTATCGTTCCATCATTACTGCGCCTTACCGTCGTCATTATCGTGATCATTGCCGTGGGAATAAAGATCTGTCGGGAATAGTCGCGAAACAATGGCCGCATTGTGAATAGTTTTGGCGATAACGACTCCATAAAATGTAGATTGTTACAAATATAAGTAAAAATCTACGCGGCTTCCATTTAAGGCAGGGCCATTCCATTGCAAATGACTCTTTCTAACACGCGTGAGTTTGCAATTAACCATCCCGCTCTCTACGGAAGCTCTGCGCGTAATTTCGTAAATGTTTATTACATTTTAATTGTTTTTTAGAACACTTATGAAAAATCTGTCCGGTTACTGTGTTAAAAAAATAAAAAAGGATTTTCCCTGTTGTAAACAAAAACATATCACTATGGTCGATAATTACGAAATCTGCAGCATGAAAGTTTATTTTTACGATGCTAGGATATTTTGAGAGAGTAACCAAGGCGTTTTTAAATACTTTTTTCAGTAAGTTTTTTTCTTTGTTTATTTTTCAGTCCACAGTATGTGTAGTATAATTTTACATTATTTCTTCACACAGGAAGCTTACTACAGTATTTTCGTCAGATCTCTGAACGGCCCTTGACTTAACCTAGCAGCTAGATTTGCCTGCGAAGCTGACGGTCCTGAATTTGAATCCCGGTAAGATCAAATTGTGATACCTAAGCATAAATATTTATTTGAGTTTTAGGTATTTTCTATGCATTAAAGTTTTCGTTTGTTTTCTACATATACAGTCGTATAATTATTAGGTGTTTTTTTAAGTTATAGGGGGCAAACGAGCAGACGGATCGCCTGATGGTAAGCGAATAACAACAACACAACAACAACAAGGTAACATAAGCCATCGTATTCGTCGTTTCACTACATAGTATAAAACAAAGTCGCTTTCTCTGTCCCTATATCCCTATGTATGCTTAAATCTTTAAAACTACGCAACCGATTTTGATGCGGTTTTTTTTAGTAGATAGAGTGACTCAAGGGGAAGGTTTATATGTATAATATATGCATCAGCATTGCACCCGTGCGAAGCCGGGGCGGGTCGCTAGTATAATATAAACGCCAACGGTAAATACAATAGATATCACAGAATTCACAACCAAGTTTCATAATCCATTTACATAATCCCGTCAAAGTTGACAAAGTGTTAACGAAACCGAAGTTTTAACGAGAAACGGATTGCGATGTAACAATAAAGTGATAAACAGGAAAATATTTTAGAAATTATTTCCGCCGCCATTTGTGAAAACGCGAGAAAATTCAATTTGAAATCAAAAAGAATTAGCGAAAGTTAAGACCTCGTTTTGCACTTTCTAAGTCAAAAGAGATTAAGTGAGTATTCCTGCCGGTTTAATTTAGACCTTAATGAGGCTTATTATGGTTAGATTTTCTTAGGTATCAGCTGTGGATCGGTACGATTTGACTTTGGGTATTGCTTGATATATTTAGGGCAACTAAAAGAGTGGAGCGCTCGTGGCCTAGCGGCGCCCGCATACCACGTATACCCGCACGAGGTTAAGCAACGTCGTGCGGAGTAAGTTCTTGGATGGATGACCGCTTTGAGTGATTAACTGAGTGCTCTCGTGCTTTTACACGCTAAGCAGTTGATCCCGGCTGCTGTCTATGATAGCAGTCGTTAAGCCAAGTTAGAGGCATTCGGGCGGCTTGAGAACTTCTAACAGTCAAGTTGCCCACTCACTTGACAAGCCTATTTCCAATAAGGTCTGGTTTCACCTCGGGTTGGAAGGTCAGATGGCAGTCGCTTCCGTAAAAACCAGTGCTTACGTCAAATCTTGGGATTAACTGTACTGAGATAACGCTAGGAGGATGATGATGATGATGAATTAAAAGATTTCACAAATTTGTTAGTTAAAGAAAGTCGTTTTAGGGTTCGGTACCAAAATGGTAAAAAAGGAATCCTTATGGTTTCACTTTGTCTGTCTGTCACATCGCTAAATATCTCAAGAACTACTTACGCTATCGATTTGAAATTTGAAATAGTTATAGGGTAAAATCCGAATGTGTTCGACCGGCCAATTATCAGGACAGTATTCGGTTCTCCTTTTATAACAAAACGTTCACATTTCCCAAACTTGAAAATAGTATGTTATGCAACTGGTGTATAAGAAGGGTATAAAAAGGCGAGTGGTGTGGGTTGCGGGGAGCCTTGGCGAACATCGCAAGTAAAAACACCACGAGCCTTTTTATGCCAGTTATACACCGTTGCATACAATACTTTTTCTACGACTCATTTCAAATAAAAAGTAAGTATTTTTCAGATTTTTCATACGCCATATTTCCTCTTAGTAATTGTGCAACTTACCTACGCAACTTCTTCATGGATTTTTAAAAGAATCAACGTACCTACACATTTCCTCATGAACACACAAAAATCGTTTTATTTAAGTAAGATAATCATTTATCAGCTTGAATGTTTTCATTTTCAATTAATAATTTGGTGGGAAATCAAAAATATGACACTTTGTTTTTTTTTAATTTGCTAGACTTGGCATCTGACCTAAACTGAATTCAAATCCGGATCGAATCTTAACTGTTTCGTTTTCATAAATATATCCGAAAATAGATAAAACTTGTAAAACAACACAAAAAAGATGATAAATTTATGTATTCATATTAGTAAATAATATATTATGCATTAATTAATTCATAAAAACTATAGCAAAGTTGCGTTAAGTTGGCAGCACTGATTCTAATCATAAAAGTTTCACTTGAACGCATCGAAGAATGACTACTAAACATAGTATTTGTAGTAGTCTGTGGCACCCAACTCTGCTTTTATTTTTCATTAAGAGCGCTTTAATAAAACGTAACAGGTCCACTAGCGCCACTCGTAAATAATTGTCATTGTTTAAATTTAACGATAGATATCTAAAAAAGGGAGCCGCTACGTACTGTATTTTGTATTTAAGTACGTTTTGAATCCATCAAACTAGTTATTACGTTGCTGGATTCGTCAATCTATGCGTCCAAAGTAAAAACGGCCGTTTTAATTTTGAGCTCATAGAGAAACCAATCTAGCAACGTAAAAATTAGTTTGATGGATTCAAAAAGTACTTAAATACAAACTACAGTACGTAGCGGCCCCCTTTTTTAGTTATATATCATTAAATTTAAATAATTACACTTATTTACGAGTGGCGCTAGTGGACCTGTTACATTTTATTAAAGCGCTCTTAAAGTAGGGTAAGGAGTGTGCTACATGGATTTTAATTATTCATTTCAGCTATCGGCATTAGTTGCCAGGTTGCTAGCAACTTTTTTGCTCGTTCGCGGACTCGGAAGTGCATGCAGGCTCGTCAAGGCACTGGCTAGCCGCCAGAATGTTCATTTGGATGCGCTTTATAAAAATGTACTTCCAATCGTGAAAAAACTAGAAAAGAGTTGTGTAAGCCCTTAAGAGGATTATGTAGCTGAATTTTTCCATACAAAAAAGCCGCAACGGTTTCTACCCCGTAATCCTGAACAGAATCAGATCAGATTTGCATGATTTTTGGGAATGTTGTAGAAATCGTTAAATACTAGGTATGTACGTTTTTATCTATCACAAAAACATAATTGGATGCTGTTATATAATAATGTGTCAACGTAATAAATAAATAAAATAAAATAAATAAATAAAGCATTTATTCACGAAAACAGTACTCTTTTACAACTTGTTATAACTTCCGCCAAACTGTATAACAGTTTGTTGGCAGAAATAAGCTCCCTTTCTTTATATTACTGTTTTAAGTTAGCTATTTAGTTAACTACATCAACTGCTGTAGTAGTGCAAGTTACAAATGTAAGTTTAATAAGTGTTATAACATAAAATATTCTAATAATATTAGCTAATTAAGTTTGTTGTATTTTCAAATTGTTTTAACATAAGCTTTTTCAATTCAGATTTAAAGATATTTTTGGTGGCGCTTTTCCTAATACTTAACGGTATATTGTTATAAATTTTAGGAACGAGATAAGGTCTGGTTCTCTTACCATAATAATTGACTATTCTAGGTACAATTGACGCTTCATATATAATTCAGTTCAGTTCAGTTCAGTTCAGTTATTTATTCAAGAAATAATATACATTGTATGCGAATTTACATAATTTAAGATAAAATAATTAACACCAAATAATAATAATAGGTACACTTATGTCTATCCGTGTAAAACTAAATTTATACAAATTTACATAATAACATCAATGTCCAATAATAATAATATAATAAAAAAGAAAGTAATGTCAAACAATTTAGATAAATCAATTAATTAATTAGTCACATTCTAATTTCAATATCACAACATAATCCATTTAAATTAGGTGAATCATGAATGTCGTACTTAGGTGCTTCAGATTAGCTAATATGTCTGCATTAAATGTTGTGTCATAAATTCCTCCACAGAGTAGAAACACTTCTTCAACAAAAAAGCTTTTAATTTATTTTTAAAGAGGTGTAGGCTAGTGACAGATTTCAGTTCCACTGGTAACCTATAGAAATTAACGCTTCACAATACGATAACCTATAGTAGGTTGACACATTATTGCATAACAGCGTTCAATTATATATTGAGATATGAAACAACGAAACGGTAGCTGAGTTCGATGAGTTTTCATCGAACTCAGCTATTCGGCCTATTCCCGCCATAATATACAATCAGCAGAAGAGGTAGCTACGCACCTAGTGCTTAAAATCATCTACACACGAATTCCAAGAGACTAAGGCTATGTAGATTGTAGATTATTAGATTTTATTATTTTCATGTTGACGTGTTATAGATATAGCTCAAAATATTTTATTATGATTAGTGTACTTACTTTATTACCTTTTATCTTGACGCTTAGAGACCTTATACATCTCTAACAAATATCGATTGTTATTAGTTTCTTAGTCTTATTTTTGACATGTAACACTACATTTAATTAATGATACTTTGATTATTGTATTATTTTTATTTGATGTACCTAGATAGATTTTGACTTGTAAAAGTGCCCTTGAGGCCTATTTGCAGAATAAATGTTTTGATTTTGACTTTGATTTTTTTAATTTCATTCTGTGTGGTTTTTTGTTTAGCGACTTCTGTTGTTGACTGTACGCTGTGACGTCAATAGGGATCGAATTAAAACCGGAAGACGCCCTAATCAGTGACCCTCGTCCGTCCGACATGAGAACTAGTGTGCCTACGGATCTCTGACTTGATGATATTTTTAAAAGAATACTTTACGACACAGAAAACTATAGTATATTACTGCAGAGGCCACGAAATAGGGGATTTCCGGCCGAGTAGTTATACATTATTATATTATTATTAGAATCACAAATCAAAATCAAAACATTTATTCTGCAAATAGGCCTCAAGGGCACTTTTACAAGTCAAAATCTATCTAGGTACATCAAATAAAAATAATACAATAATCAAAGTATCATTAATTAAATGCAGTGTTACATGTCAAAAATAAGACTAAGAAACTAATAACAATCGAGATTTGTTAGAGATGTATAAGGTGTCTAAGCGTCAAGATAAAAAGTAATAAGGTAGGTACACTAATCATAATAAAATATTGTGAGATATATCAATGTGCGTCAACATGAAAATAATAAAATCTAATAAATAAATGTCCTCAGAGATGTCTAAGGTCTTAAAACTTAAACTGAGTAGTTATAGACTGCAGAGTTTTAACGAGGCCATCTAGAGATACGAGGCCGTCAATCAGTGTTACGTGCTGCCTCAAGGCATTAAATCCGCCTTTTGTAAGTTAAATTTTCTTTTTGTGCAATATACGAGTAGATTGAATAAATAAATAAATTACTTTATTTGAAAATTATAAGAAGACTCGAAATAAAATTATGAGGATTCTGAATCCTAATAAAAACACGCGCTGCAGCAGCCGGCGGCCATCGTCGTTTGTTATTTTGAAACAAAAGACGATAACTTTGCCTGCCTAGGCCGGTAATATTGTATGAAATTCCATTATGGGCCGCTCGTTTCGCCGCAACAGAAACGTGATACTTCGCATCCTGTTATAACGTCAATATTTCACTGCTTGTTTGAGAAAAAGATATGAATAACAAAAAAAAATGTTGTATTTTGTGCAATAAAGTTTAAATAAATTAAGTTTTTAAGAGATGTAGGGCACAGCAAAATGTCATCTTGCTCGAATTTGGAGCAGCCCAACTGGGGAAGTACCTCCGCCTTGCAGAAGACCACAGCCATAATAACATTATCTACAAGTATGTAGTGTTGTGTTCCTGGAGGTGAGCAAGGTTGCCAGAGTTCCCGAGGATGCACTGTGTTGAAAGCGAGGGACCTAAATGTGTTCCTTCTGCTGTCAACACAGTGCATCCTCAAATCTTATAAAGGGTGCATACGCACGTGACTCCTTTGGAGTTGCGGATGTCTATAGGCTGCGGTGGCCGCTTACCATCTGGTGGACCGTACGCTTGTTTGCCACCGGCGTTGTATAAAAAAAATTATATTACTTATTTGATATCAAAACTTAACAGTAGTTGCTATCAAAATATTGTGAGGGATATAGTCTTATTCAAACAAGACCTAAGTTTACTCTCTAGGTCGGTACGTGAAATGGGAGTCGCATTCATGAAATAATAGTGTTTACGTCAAATCTTGAGATTAGGGTCCAAAGAGGTCGCCAGGCTCCTTCAAGATACAAGCGGATAAAGGATCATTTATCATCAGTCACCGTAGAAATTCCGTACCTATACATAAGAGTAAGAGTAAATTTATTAATTCAAACACAAAAATGGTATTACTCCATTTCAGATTATTTAAATGATAATTTAGCGTAATTTGATTGACTTTTTAATGATAAAAAATTATTGATTATTTATATCTATCTGACATTTTGAAACTGGCATTACATTTATTTATTTTTTTTCTTTTTTCTTTGACATACACTAAACTTAATTCTTACATTGATCTTATTATAATTTGTACAAAGGCAGACAAGTCTGTATGATAGATTAGTACCTATTTTAAAATTTAAATATTAAGTTCATTGTTTTTGTACGCCGATTGGCAAACATAGTGAAACTTTCTAAAAATACCATCACTGTAAATACCTATGTTCACAAATAAACACTTACTTACTTACACAAACGATACAACAGGTTACACGGGTTTTCTTGTGCAGTCCAAACTAGGCCGAGCCTGTATCTTGGAATGCACCATTTGTAGCAGTTACGAGTATAAAACATGAAAAATTAATATGTGTGAAGGTGTGTGAGTGTGTATGTGAGTAAGGGTGTGGTGTGTGTTTGTGTGACGTGAATGAGTGCGAGTAGCTTAGCTGATAAAGATTTAGCTGACCATAGACCAAGAGTGCGTATTATGTCTTCTGTGTCATTGTAAGATAATCATTTTTTTAAATGACTGATTTGACTTTTATCGAGGTGCAAGTTTTTACCAAGTAGTTACCAAGGCATTTGTCAATATTTTGGTCGGTTATTGTGTTTCTTTGTTTCTTTCTCAGTCCACAGTCATATTAATGTAGTTTGATTCTACATAATCTCTTCACACTGGAAGCTCAATCTTCAGTATTTTCGTCCGATCTCTTAATCAGACTTGCCTTAAGGTAAATCTCAGTGCTCGACAGCTTAGTACCCAATAAATATCTATTAATCACCTTCGCTTCTATTATCACGACATAAGGTTGAATGTGGCATGTACTGGGTCAGTGTCGAACACAGGGCCGGGACACCTTACTGAGTTTGGGACTTGGGTCGATATGTGTGAGATTTTCCATAAATACTTATCTACGTATCCGTATTATTTACTAGCTTTTTTATGTGAGATTATCGATAAATATTTGTTTATTATTTACTAGCTTTTCCCGACGACTTCGTCTGCATAGAACTCCTTCATCGCGATAGAATTTAATCGCTATTGAATTCTATCATTCGCTTACCTAGTCATACAAACTTCCACCCCCTTTCCGAGATAAAAAGTATTCTCTGTCCTTACCCGGGACTCAAACTATCTCCATACCAAATTTCATTTAAATCGGAACAGCGGTATAAGCGTGAAGAGGTAACAGACGTCTGTCTGTTAGACAGAGAGAAAGACACATTTTCGCATTTATAATATTACTAGCGACCCGCCCCGGCTTCGCACGGGTGCAATGCTGATGCATGTATTATACATATAAACCTTCCCCTTGAGTCACTCTATCTATTAAAAACCGCATCAAAATCCGTTGCGTAGTTTTAAAGATTTAAGCATACATAGGGATATAGTGACATAGGGACAGAGAAAGCGACTTTGTTTTATACTATGTAGTGATAATATTATTGTTGCGAGCGCAACTCTTATTTAATTTTATACATATATAATAACTTAGTATGCAGTAGCAAAACGCGCCCGTCGGGCACGGTTAGTATAAGAGCGGCTTTTTTAAAGCCACCAATAGCAACGCTTCACATACGCTTTATCCCTACCATTGTAACATACGTTAACTGAAATTATCAAATCTTGCTCGTCATTACCTATTCTTTTTTTCTTACATACAACCACTTCTGCACATACCTCTTTTGGCCAAGCTATTTTGTAAATCAGCACCTATTGAAATTATACAGTCAACTTTACATCGAAGTTTTATTTGAGTCGTCGAGTTCCATCATCACCGGCACCGGCGTCTACAATTATAATAACAGTATATAACATGGTTTCAAGATGTTCTTATCCTCAGTTTATCCTCACGAGTGGTGTTCCTAACTCTACTAAGGGCGGGGATTGTTTAAACGAGTGTCGATGTTTTAATTAAACTGTCGGCCTGATCGATGCTTGGCCGACAGGCGGTAGTAGCCGCTCTAGTTATATCTTAGAACTATTTAATAACAGCTCTAGATAATTCCTTTGACACACACAAGGCTAGTCGACTTAACTTCAAAATTAATGTGAAGTCCAACAAAACGCACAAATGATGCCACTGTATGCCCGGGTCATACACGGATTTAGGTTCGCGTCTTTTCTGTGGACATACCAGAAGTTAAGGGCTACAAAGCTTAATTTGGATTGGATCAATAACCGTGTCTCCGTTTCTATAAATCCCTGTAATAAAAACATAGCTAACATGCACATAAGCCGTTAACTATTGACCACAAGAGGGACGACTTTTATTTATTCAACTACTAGCGACCCGCCCCGGCTACGCACGGGTGCAATGTTGATGCATGTATTATACATATAAACCTTCCCCTTGAGTCACTCTATCTATTAAAAAAAACCGCATCAACATCCGTTGCGTAGTTTTAAAGATTTAAGCATACATAGGGATATAGGGACATAGGGACAGAGAAAGCGACTTTGTTTTATACTATGTAGTGATAGTGAAGTATGACCCACCCAGTGCTGTTCATATCGATATTATTTAAAGCCTTACTAGACTATCGATCTATTGGCCTAATTTATCGAGTCTAGGTGCTTGCCGAGAATATCGAAAATCAAAATCACGAACGGGCCATTATGTGGCGCGTTTTGATCAGCTTTTCTGTTGTTCGGGCGATGTGGTGTCTGATGCCTAATAAGCTTTTTTTTTAATCTGACTGTGGCTTTATAGGCCGGGCCCAATAAAGCGATAGGAGTGCGCGGTTGGAGAGTAGCCTGGGGAAAACCTCCGACACGACCACTCGTGTGCTTTGGAATACTGGAATACTCTAAGAGTTTGCGCTCTAGTGAGATTGGTTGAGCGGTTTCAACCGAATCTGAGGTGTGAGTGGAATCGAGCTACTGGGAGTTTTATCGCTGGTTCACTAAACCGAGCCTAGCTGAGAAGAGTCCAGCAAGAAACTCAGCCTAATAAGCGTAGACCTAATTATAGCTACGTATCTCAGCTTCTAAAGACCCGCACCGATTGTATTATTACCAGTATTACCACTTGCCTTCCATAGGTCCGGGACCCCATGGTCCCGAGATATGGAAAAGACATGTGATAATATAATAAATCCTTTATTTTTTGTCGGTCCAGCGGTCTTTAGTGCCTGTACCTTGAGTTTGCATGACTGTACTCGCTAGCGACTGCGTAAACGATTTAGTATGCCGATTCTTAATTCTATTGCGTAACCGCCAGAGGCGCTGTATTTTGCCCATACATTTTACGCAGTCGCTAGCGAGTACGATCATGTAAACTTATGGTAAAGGCACAGGTCTCCCTTCACTCCTTTTTCTTGTAGGACCTGTCCATTCTGTGGCGCGTTTTGTTTTTTTTTTGAACCTGACTGTGGCTTTATAGGCCGGGCCCAATAAAGCGGTAGGAGTGCGCGGTTGGAGAGTAGCCTGGAGAAAATCCAGGGGAAAACCTCCGGCACGACCACGCGTGTGGTTTGGAACACTGGAATACTCTAAGAGTTTGCGCTCCAGTGAGATTGGTTGAGCGGTTTCAACCGAATCTGAAGTGTGAGTGGAATCGAGCTACTGGGAGTTTTGTCGCTGGTTCACTAAACCTAGCCTAGCTGAGAAAAGTCCAGCAAGAAACTCAGCTAGGCCCGACCTGGGTCGGACTGACTCTATCCGGTGTGCGGAGGTACCGGGACGAATAGGGACTACATGTGTGCGATCGCGCGGTGGACGTCCCCGCCGGTGGGAATGCCTAAGTGTACGCGTCGTGTCAGAGTTGGTCATTCATTCATTCATTCATTACGTCGTCCGGGTAAGACCATCTTTTGTCTGTTGTTCGGGCGATGTGGTGATTTCCTAATAAGCGTAGCCTAGACCTCCGCTTCCAAAGACCCGCATCGTTTGTATAATTACCACCTCTATTGAGTACGCGTAAATTGTCAAACTTTGTATTCTGCTCTCGTTGGTAGAGGCACGGTAAAATGAGACGAGTAAGGCTCGGTTTTATAAAGATCCGTTAGACCTTATGTCCGTTTACTAAATAATGAAATAAATGAAATAAATGAACTTTATTCTGCAAGTAGGCCGCAAAGGCACTTTTACAAGTCAAAAACTACTAGCGTTTCTCAAGAGACCACTGCCGAGAAGAAACGCCGAAAGAAACTCGACAGTCAGTCATTTTCTCCAAAATATGCTTATTACAATGATACTACTTAACCTACTTAAGTAAATGTAAATGGTACACAACAAAAGAGAATTGAAAGAAAAACGAGGAAAAAATAACAATAGGTAATTACAATGTGTAGTTACACAAGAAAACAAAACATGTCGAATCGTTTGATATGCTTTCCTGCAAGAAATGTGTCAACTAGATACAATGAAAATATTACTCTTTACGCTATTTAGGTATTTGGTACTATGTCAAAAAATGTACTGAGTAACAAATTTGATCTGACATTTGGTCATTTGGATAACGTGTCGACCTAAGTATGTTACTTTAATAAATAGGTATTGTTATTAATTATGATTGTTAAATATTAACAATCATAATTAATAATGCGAATCGTCTTATATTGCAACTTTGCTTAGATAATTATGATTGCCGATATCCGAATATGTGTTGGTAGATTTACTATCGAGGAGTGTATATTATGTGAGATGTGCAATATCTGTAAACTAGGTACTATGGTTTAAATATTAAAGTATGTGTAACATCAATCGTGTATTTCTATCAGTGCGTAGTAATGGGAGACTTTTACCTCGTCCCCCCCCCCCCAAAATTTGGCGAAATATTTTGTTCGGAAAGGTGCGTTGAAGACGTGTCTTGGCTTAAACGCTCTAAGACCCTATATGAATAGGGATGTTGACTCAAAATTTATTGGTATCTAAATTATATCCAAAAGAAAGAAGACATAAAACTATGCCAAATGGTGAAAATCCCATTAAAATATCTCAAAAAATAACGAAGCTACAACCGTTAGAATGTTGTTAATAAGAGTGAGAAAGCACTAATTTGTAGTGACGTCACTGACTTAAAGCGCCATAGTAAATGAAGATCGTTCCATACAGAGGTGCGTTTTGCGAAAAAGGGACAGAACATGCCCCCACTTAAAACTTTGATGACTTGTAATTATGTAATTATTTATTTTTTTGAGTTACTTTTTTCGCTATTTGGTTGAGAATTTGATCCTTTTTCGAGAAAATTTGAAGTAGTTGAGTTTCTTACTTAGTGTCAACATCCCTATTGTCCCTGATGTAAGCTTATGTGATAAACTTTATCATACTGCTAGTATTCTACTGTGTCCCACTCTCCCCTTATCTCGTTCTCGGCTGCCGCGACATGTCTATCTGCGTCACGCAACTTTCTGCTTACCCCCACCTCCCCTAATTCAACTCCTTATAAAACATTTAAATTTACTCCCAGTTAAGATAAACATCGTAGCAATTTAAACCTTGTTGTAACTGATTAGGTTTTAAATTAATTTAGCAATCATTTAGATCTAAAGGTGTTTCTTTGAAATTATGAATTTAATATTTTTGGGTAGTCTGTGCGCACGTATTACTTAGAAACGTCTTTGCGTCTAAGAGATTTGTTTTTGGTGTAGGTAGATGAAAGAACGAATTCTGTAATATTATCTAGTTTAAACGAAAAAAAGAGGATATTAAACCATAATAGGGGATATTGACAACTTGACACCAAATTAGAAAATCAATATGTTCGAATTTTCTCGAAAAAGTATCAAACTTTAAGGGTCCTCATCAGTTAAAAAACGCTCATCTATTTAGACGATTTTCTGATTGATTTGAGACGTATCTTGTCATTTTCACAGTGTTACTATCTAGAAAAGGACTATTGCGACCTAATGTCATAAATTTTAAATGTATTTATTTGATTTTTCTTTAAGAAATATCGTTTCAAACATCACTCAAAATCGACCATTTTCAGGCTAAAAACTGTGTTTTTTAGCTTAAATTCTAATACACACAATAAAATCAAAAAATGGCCATGTTACTATCTAAAATTTTAATAAAATTATCGTATCCTTTAATCACTTTATTGGTATTATCTATACTTTTGTCATAATTTAAATGAAAACATTTTAAAACTTATAAGGCCTCTTAATCAAATTTCGAAAAAAGTAACTCAAAATAATAAATAATTACATAATTATAAGTCTTCGAAGTTTTAAGAGGGGCATACTTTCTCCCTTTTTCTCAAAACGTACCTTTGTATTGGAACGATCGTTATTTACTGCTGCTGCTCCTTGTCAATGACGTCACTGATCTGTAGTGCTTTCTCTCTCTAACCAGCAACTTTGAAACCGTCATAGCGACATTAGTTAAATTAAGTTTTAAATATTTACATTTCTTATTACCATGGACTTGCGCGCATCCCACCGGCGCAACGGTTAGCCGTGACGTCATCGGCGGTCTAGCATGCTCGGGCGCATTCGTGTGCCCTCGGTTTTCCCACTCAAGCAGTGTTGCCAGGGGCGCTACCGCGAACAGCAAACGAAGTTTTCGCTCTCTGTCGCACTTGCACGTTCGGACGTAAGTGCGATAGAGAGGGAAAACTTCGTTTGCTGTTCGCGGTAGCGCCTCAGTGCGGATCTTTTGGTTCGATTTCGGACAATTTAGGCCTCTGGCGGATCTTGTGGGGTCAAATCAGACCGCGGATCAAATCGGACCGCTTCCCAATGTATGAGAAAATAATGGAATTGTACGTGGCGAATCCTCGCGACTGTTTTCGGATTTTTTCAAGGCTTAAATCGGATGGAATCAAATTTTAGTCCTGGCAACACAGCACTCAAGTCAGTAGTTTCACATGACCCACGCCGAGAGGCTGCGCGTACAGGCACGTATCCAGAGGGGGGGATAGTTGGGATTTATCCCCCCCCCCCCCCCCCCGAAAACGTTTTTAGCCGTCTGTTTACAGTGATTACAGCGATTTTTACATTTTTACACAGTTCACATGGTTGTTTCAATGTTTGTCCCCCCCCCCACCCCGAACCAAAAGTCTGGATACGTGCCTGTGCGCGCACGTCCTCCTAACGGCATACGTCACGCGATTATAGTAATTTATTTGTTTTCGCTCTGTTTTTCTTCCTGCTTGTGCACTGCGAACTTACTTCTTCTGTATTTCGTTTCTACAGTTTGGCAAAGCGTTTCTAACCTAAAATAAACTTTATATCTTAATTATATGTGGTGTTTCAATAAGTATCGAAATAACTTTTTATAGACTAGTGAAGGCGAAAAAGCCGTTATTGGGAAATTGTATAAAATTCTACAATAAAATTCCAAGACACATTACTGAACTTACGGATTCTAAATTTAAGTCTGTCGTGAAACAGATACTTATTTCAAAAGCATAATTATAAGATACGATTGTATCATGGATAGGGATGTTTGGCAGTGATAGTGTCCCTCAAAATATTTTGTTCTTAATATTAAAAAATATGTATGTATGTTTATATTGTAGCATTTCAATTCTGTAGTATTATGATACTGTTATTTTATATATATTGTATATTGTTTTGAAAAAATGACACCTCGCCGAGTTTCTTACGCCGGTTCTTATCGAAGTAGAGGTTTATTTTATGAACCGGTGGTAGTTTTTTGACATTCATAAGTGCATGTAACATGCCTAAATTGAAGAATAAATGATTTCATTTCATTTCATCGCCTGCCTGCACCACACCGTTGCCGCGTTGTAGCTTCGTTATATATTGATATATTTGGAGTATTAAAATTTTGAGCCATCAATCCTAATTGGGTTCCACCCTGTCAAGTCAAGAAGTCGACGACGAAGTAGCCTTAATTTAATATAACTCACTAAATTTTGTCTCAATAACCTTCTCCGCTATATTGTAACAAACTTGGTAACATGGCGACCCAGCTCAACTATGTAGATGTCCCGCTTATTAAATAACTCACAAGCGTCCGATATACTTGCGAACACAGAGTAAAGATTCTATACAGATCCTATAACGTCCACAAAATACTACATGAATGATAAAACACCGTGGGCATAATTGTGGTTGAAATACTAATTATATTTTAATAATTATGACATTACATCTTAATGACCCTTTTCATAACTATGACATTAGAGTTGACGTTAAATTTTCCTCTTGACATTCAGATTTTATTCTAGAAACTGTCTAGATTATACTATTTGTTATGATTTTATTTTACATATTGACGATCTTTTTGTGAATTTATTACACTCTCTTTTGACATACATTACAGTAATTCATGTCTGTTTAAAAATTTCATATGCATCAATAAATTGCTCTGAATAATTAGATTCAATTTATGTAATATATAACTGACGATTCAAAAGTGCTTGTTGCTAGGCCTATTTGAATAAAGAATATTTTGAGTTTCAGTTTGAGTTTATACGCATGCCATGAAGAGAGACGGAAAGAATGCAGATAAATTGGAAACATTTAAAATGGCTGTATACTTAGCATAAATAACCTCCTTAACTTAATCGTTTGTGTGCCACAAACTCCTGTCAAATAGTTTGTGGCAGATAGGAAAAAGTAAAACTATGACAAGGAAAACCTATGATATCTCTCTGTCGCTCTTAAACAATTTTGTACACAACCATCTCGCTCGGTAGAGGTATTATTATTTATTGAAACAAAACGAAATAATACTAAAAAAATATTTATATGTTTAAACTTTATTGCACAGATATAAAAAAATTCAATTAGCGGACTTAATGCTTTAAGGCATTCTATATGAGTCAACCATTAGGACAAACAGAAACTATAAAATAATGCTAAACTAAGGCTAAAATGCTATACATTAACTAAAATAAAATTTTAACTTATTGTAAAACTAAATCTAAAAAGGACCGATTTGGCATGGTACCGGAGATGCTGGCAGCAACTACCCTGCTGAATAGCAATACTAATTGTCTGTGCGAGGTATCATAATGGCGTCGAATATGGTTAATCTGAGCTTGCGAAGCATATTGGGTGTTTACTGTTAAAGCAATAGTTGAGGGCTACGCTCGTCACATACAAAGTTTGCAGGACGTTTTAAAATAACAATGTAATACATAGAGTATACTCTGTCATAAGGTACGAGAAAATAATACCTATAGAAATATAAGGTGAGCGAGGTAGCGTGAAAGTGGCCATTATTTTAGAATAGATTATTTATTAGCATGGCTTGCACCCTGCTTTTAGGCACAATTGCAACTTATTACAACCTTATTGAAATGAAATGACATCATTTCTTCTTCTTTTTTTTTGAATCTGGCTGTGGCTTTATAGGCCGGGCCCAATAAAGCGATAGGAGTGCGCGGTTGGAGAGTAGCCTGGGGAAAATCCAGGGGAAAACCTCCGGCACGACCACGCGTGTGGTTTGGAACACTGGAATACTCTAATAGTTTGCGCTCCAGTGAGATTGGTTGAGCGGTTTCAACCATTTATTCTTCAATTTAGGCATATTACATGCACTTATGAATGTCAAAAAACTACCACCGGTTCATAAAACAAACCTCTGCCTCGAGAACCGGCGTAAGAAACTCGGCGAGGTGTCATTTTTTCAAAAACTGTATCATAATACTACACAGTTACAACGCTACAATAAAAATCTTAAATTTTAATATTTAGGACAAAATATCTCTATGTTAGATTACTTGTGCGGGACGCTATCACAGCCAAACTTCCCTATCCATGATGTAATCGTACCTTTTGACCCCTCACGTCTTACTGAATAACCCCCGTTGCGTCTTTATAAACCCCAGTTTCATAATTGCATTTTTTTTAACAAAATAAAGGCAATTTTTACTTACTGTGTGAAAAACAGGCACTGAATAAAGCAACGAACAAGTTTTAACTAATAATTGGTAGCAATATTACTTATTGTGGCATAAAATGCCGTCAAATAGCCAACTTCACATTGATAGTTTGAAACTAGCACCAAGCAGGGACCGATACCAGTATTTTTAAAAAACTCTGAATTAGCCCAATATTTTGGATTATTTTTCCTCTTTACGTAGGACTGAATCATGTATTTAGGTAACAACAAAGGTCTGAAAGAGATCGCTCTTTAGCGATAAGACCGCCTGTTGTCTACCTCTGCTTATATCTCGCTATGTTATGTTCTGACCTGCTTTGTGTTTTTATTGAGGTGTGCAATAAAGAGTATTTGTATTGTATTATTACCACTTGTAAATCAGTAAGTTATTAGCTTATTTCAAGTAGAAACTTGACATCCCGACCTTTGCTGTCTCTGTAGGGTCGGTTGCACCAACATACGATCGCAGGCCGGTCATCGTCAAATATGGCGCCGGCAGCTGTCATCCCATAGAAACTTGTCAAACCTTCCGTACAATCAGATTTTAACGAACACCGCTTACGATTACAGACGGTTTGGTGCAACCCACCCTTAATGCAAAAAGAACTTATAAAAGACAGTCACCCTGAAGTGATAATATTCAAATTGAAACTGCTTTTAACGCAGTTTCGTTGCACTGGTAAGGCGTAGGTATTCATAAAAAAAATTATTCGACATTACTATTATCCATTATAATTTGACCCTCAGATTTCAGAGGCTGTACGAACTTCGTATAGTGTCGTCCCTCTCACTCATATAGTTAACACGAGAGGGAAAGGGACGGCACGATACGAAGTTCGTATTTCGAAGTTCGGAGTAGCCCCTCAGATTCATATTTAGGGTTCCATACCCGAAGGAGCCAATCGGAACCCTATTGGTGTCACGCGTCCGTCCGTCCAAAATTTAATTCCGAAGAATTTTTTAACTTCCCATTGATATATGAACTTGAAATTTGATGGTAATGTTTATTAATACGTATATTTTACCATAAAATACTTATATATTGATAATTTTGATTTTTATTTCAAATTTTATTATTTTTCCTATTAAACTAAGTTAATTTTCCGGTTGATTTGGAACCCTAAGGGTCGGTTGCACCAACATACGATCACAGGCCGGTCATCATCAAATATGGCGCCGGCAGCTGTCATCCCATAGAAACTTGTCAAACTTTCCATACAATCAGATTTTAAAGAACACCCCTTACGATTACAGACGGTTTCTCGTCCTCGTCGTTCGGAAACTTTCATGCTGCAGATTTCATTTCGGTTCTAACAAAATAAAAATAAACTTTCATGCTGCAGATTTCATTTCGGTTCTAACAAAATAAAAATAAACTTTCATGCTGCAGATTTCATTTCGGTTCTAACAAAATAAAAATAAACTTTCATGCTGCAGATTTCATTTCGGTTCTAACAAAATAAAAATAAACTTTCATGCTGCAGATTTCATTTCGGTTCTAACAAAATAAAAATAAACTTTCATGCTACAAACTTCATTTCATTTCTAACAAAATAAAAATAAACTTTCATGCTGCAGATTTCATTTCGGTTCTAACAAAATAAAAATAAACTTTCATGCTGCAAATTTCATTTCGGTTCTAACAAAATAAAAATAAACTTTCATGCTGCAGATTTCATTTCGGTTCTAACAAAATAAAAATAAACTTTCATGCTGCAAATTTCATAATCAGCGACAGTGTTCTAATTTTTTTTACAAAAATGATAGCTTTTTTATTGTTCTAACAAAATAACTGCCTGGTTTTTCCATAAGTGATCCAGTGTTCCAAAAATCAATTAAAATGTGCGAAATATTTACGAAATTACTCGCAAAGCTTCCGTAGAGAGCTGGTGGTTAAGTACAAACTCACGCCCTTTAGAGGAGGTAATTTCCAATGGAGTGGCCTTGCCTTAATTACTTATATCTCATTAGTTACTAAAGCTATAACATTGATTGATCTATAATCATAAGTACCACCCTAAATCTATATAATATAGAATTTTTTACTTCTCGTGCTCAAAAACTGTCATATTAGGCTTATAAAGCGGGGCTAAAGTAGTACATTTTGCCCCTATGGAAAATATGAATACATGTTTATGTTTTATAATAAATTATAATTTGATCAATCAAAATACTTCACCATATCAAATCTACCAATCAGAAAACACATCGACAGCCAATCGCAACGTTGGGTTTTTTTTGGTACATACTTTGTTTAACTAATTTCACTATTAAAAACATTTGGTCTTTTTTCGTCCGTATTTCAACTACTATGTATCCGAGTCAAAATTGTTTATGAAAAAGATGCCGCCACCCGCCATAATCTCTTTTTTTTTATACAACGCCGGTGGCAAAAAAGCGTACGGTCCCCCTGATGTTAAGCGGCCACCGCAGCCTATAGACGCCCGCAACTCCAAAGGAGTCACGTGCGCGTTGCCGACCCTTTATAAGATTTGAGGATACACTGTGTTGACAGCAGAAGAAACACTGAACACATTTAGGTCCCTCGCTCTCAACGCAGCGCATCCTCGGGAGCTCTGGCAACCTTGCTCACCTCCAGGAACATAACACCTACATACTTGTACAGTAAATAAAGTTATTATGGCTGTGGTCTTCTGCAAGGCGGAGGTACTTCCGGGCTGCTCCGAATTCGAGCAAGATGACTCTCTCATCTAATCATATTTTTTTTTAACTAGCCTATTTGAGTTTCCCACTGCTGGGCAAAGGCCTCCCCTCTTTTCCTCAAATCAATCATCATATCTCATTGTAATTTATTATTAATTGTGAGTGGATAATTTCTGTTTATTTATTTTCACGCAATCGAAGTGAAAAGTAGAGTGTCTAAGTATAACTCAGGTCGAAAAGCCGTATTACCACTCGAACAAATTTCTCTCATTTCGTTCGAGAAAATAACCATCTCGTGGTGATGTGGCTAATTTTAGACCCCTATTTTCACTGTTAGTTGTGAATTACCGTGAAAAATGCAGACCCCACCGAGGGATCTCTTTGGCTCAACTAATTGTATGTTCTCGTATCAATTTTCACGCGATCTCGCTCCCACACGCAACCCTAGTTACCAGAACCAGCAATATAAATTTAATATCAAACCAATATGTTGAATCGAATAAACCTCCAAGTAAGCGCGACAGAGAATGATGTTGTTGCAAAAATTGCATAATGTAATCTGTGCTGTGGAAAGCGAGTTAGGATGCAAAAGTCGAGTGAATTACTGCATTGTTTAGCAGCTATTTTCTGCTCACTATTTTAGAGCACCGTGCCTAATGAATAGCAAAAATAAACATAATGAAGGAAACGGGAAGTTTAATATCATTATCTTGTTTAGGGGTCATTCTACTTTTTCATGACCAGTTTTGTTTTACAATAAAAAATCTATGATATGTATTGAATTAGTGTACAAAACTCGCATTTCGAAATACTGTCTGAACCTAATAAAAGGAATTTATAGGTGAAAATACTGAAATATTAACATATTGCTGTAAAAATTGAGTAACACAGTGGTGTAAACCATTTTTTCATACAAATGGTGAGACATCCAAGAACCACTGAGTTACTCGATTTATGGATACTAGCTGTGGTCCGTTAATTACCAAAACTATCGGAAGTGATACCGCAATTAAACATGTTTCTAAATAACAGTATAAAAATATGAAGTGAGGTCTAAGTAGTTATTCCAAAATCTGCATTTAAAAAAAATGTGCCTAAAAATTATGTACATGAAAAAGTAGAATGGCCCTTAGATGATGGCCCTTGCGGATGCACTTCGACCCACTGGGATCATTTGTACAATTGCCCCTTCCAAGTTTAATATTAAGTACGTTTAAAAATAGAACCGGGAACCAATCTATGGGATGGGCTAGCAACCTGTCACTGCAATGACAAATTTTCTCCATCTTTAAACCTGCAATTGCTAAATGTGGCACTGGAATTAAATTTCATTTGCTCTGCCCACCCCTTTTGGGAATACAGGCGTGAGTTTATGTGTGTGTAAAAATAGAAGAGGTAAATTATCGTCACCTAAAACGACACGATAAATCATAAGAAACATCAAAGAAGGGAAAATAGACGGAAAGAGGGGGAGAAAGACCATTACATGAATCAAAATCTAAATCAAAACATTTATTCTGCAAATAGGCATGATCTTATTAAAGTAGGATATAGATAGAAAGAAAGAAACATTTATTCGCGACAAACACAAGACATTTACAAAGATGACAGAACAGAATAACATATTGCCACGAAATGATCACAACTCAGCGTTATGCTGGCAGGGCCAGCGCTGATCTTCCGTTGTGACCATTTGGTGATTTCACGGCACAGTGACGAAAACGCAAACACACAGAATTAACAAGAACTAGCTAAAAGAATAAAAATAATAATAAACAAGCAATAATAACAAAACACTAATACACTTAACAACATAACGCAGCACGCCAAATGCTTGGCTTAAAACATGATTCCAGGCCGCACAAGATATACCTTTTTATTCTCTGGCATCAAAATTTAAAACTATTAAACTAAAGCTAACATGACAAGGACATGACGGATCACGTGAACCGGAAATTAGGTCAGGGACAAAAATACAGTCAATTAAACATTTAAAAACACTAAAAACTTATTGCATATTGCAACTTATGAGTGCTAATAAAGATATAGACAGATATAGAGTTTTTGTCGTACCAGCATATAAGTTATCTACAATAAACTACCCGCCGAAATAAGAAACATCGAAAATGTTAAAACATTCTTTAATCAGTTGAAAAAGTAGCAGACTGAAAACCTTTTTAATGAATTTCAGTAATAAATAAATAAATAAATAAATAAATATTAGAGGACAATCTTACACAAATCGAACTAGCCCCACAGTAAGCTTAAGAAGGCTTGTGTTATGGGTACTAGACGACGATATATTTAATAGAACTAATATTACCCAAATTGAATCCTGCTCGGTGCCTTTTTTCAATTTTTCCTTCATTCTAAATTAATTATTGATTTTCCGATACATGACCTGATCGTCTGGGCAGAACAGCGTTTCAAATAAATCGATGTTTTTGTTTGCACGGCCTTAACCCATCTCGGTTTGCATGCGGCATACGTTGGTCAGCCCAATCCTATTTCAGTTTCAAAATAGGCATTTTATCTACACCCATACAGTAAATTATCCTCTTTATGTGCTCAAAAAGTGTAGGTAAGGACCAACGTTACAATATCGCGCCGGTCCGGGGCGGAGATTGCCATAACAGCATCAAAAACGGTATCGTTATGGCCATCTCCGCTCATTACGATACAGGCTCGTGCTCAAAAAGACTTCAACGAGCTCACGAACTCGAACTCCTGCACTTTCAACGCAATGGTGCCTCAACACATGAAAGAGGATTTAATGTATGGATGTAGATAAAGTAGTGTATACAACTGTACATAATTAGGCTTTAAAACACTCGTGTGATCTTATTATGAAACTCGCTGACGCTCGTTTCATAAAACCACACTCGTGTTTTAAGATCTCTCATTATGTATCAGTTCCATAAACTACTATTAAAATATAGGTCACGTACATCGGAAGGCTATCAAAGAAAGTTTAACTCAGACGGTCCCTGAGCAGCGCGCTGGGTAAGAGAAAACTTGGAAACCAGGAAAAGCCGGCAGACGGCATTTTTAGGTTTCCGAAGCCAAAACGGCAATAATGGAACCGTTATAGTTTCGTCATGTCTGTCTGTCCGTATGTCACAGCCGATTTACTCGGAGACTATAAGCACTATATTTATGAAATTTGTTAGAAAGGTGTATTCTATGAACAGCTACATAAAAGTGATGTGAAATTACAAAAAGATATTTAATTAAGGGGGCTCTCCATACATGTAAGCGATGGATGAAAAAAATCTTAGGCCTTTAAAAATGGTATGGAGCCGTTGGTGAGATATTACTTGTCAAAGTCATAAGAAGTGTCCACCCCCCTAATTTCCAAACTATGAAGTTTAAAATTCTGTTTTTAAATGTGGACTAGTAGGTGTTGGTACGGAAACCTTCATAGTGCGTGGTTAGACACGCACTTGGCCTGTTTTTCTAAGTAAATTATACTGAAAACTAACCGTCATCCTTCGAAAAACTCTGAAACCGTAATCGAGTTATGGTCATAAAAATGTCATTCGAACTTCGATCTCAAGGGAACTTGTTTTCTTATCGATTCCAGTTGCGATCCTAAGGGCCTGCTGGGACCCATACACGAAGTTTTTTCCTCTGGGTCGCTAGATTTTGCAAGTATGACAGAGGGAGATAAAGGGAGGGATTTCGGTTCGCGGTAGACGTTTTGCTTCGGCTAGCGTCAAAGGTATAAGGAGTCGAACAGTGTCATCTATAGTACGATGTTCTAAGTAGTCTTTTTTTATCTATCGATGGTGGCACACAAACTTAAAACTAACAACAACGCAACAACAACAACACACACAACTACAACACAACTACAACTAAATGTAACTAATATTAGCTAGAGTCCGACCACGCTAACTCTGCGTTGAAATAATTAAGCAACACTACCTCAAACTTCTCTTCTTCTCTTCTCCGTCGTTACGCTCTTGACAGAGCGGTCGTGATCACATCGAAGCATTCACGTTGGTGGTAGGAGCGGATACAGCTCTCCGCACGATCTCCCGCCATCTCTTCCTGTTAGCACTGTCTGGCGCAGCCAGATACGCGATTTCCTACAGCGGATTTCACTTGGTCAGTCCAGCGCATAGGTGACTTGCCGCGCGATCTGATTCCTTCCACTTCCCTGTACGAGCAGCCGCTCTATGGAGTCGTTATCCCGCCTAGAGACACGTCCAAAGTACTGCAGTATGCGCGACTGTACTACGGCCGACAAACGCTGCGTGATGCTGAGCTCCTGGAGTATGGACACGTTGGTGCGGAACTCTGTCCATGATATCACGAGCATCTTTCTCCAGCACCACATCTCCAGAGCATCTGTCTTTCCCTTTTCCAACTCGCGCACTGTCCACGTCTCTGCCGCGTAAGGAAAAATAGGGAAAACCAGTGTGCGAACACTGGTAATCTGAATTCTCTCGAATGCCAACAGACAGTCCAAACCAATATGGCCGCCACCCCAGCGCTCGGTGTTACGTCATTTGACATTTCGTTCAGAAATCGAATAAGCGATACTAGCGCCATCAAGCCGATTCTCTTGAGGCGCCGTCATATATGTTTGTCTGGTCACAAGGTGTGGGTTGATCACAAGCTCTTGTATGTACCATAATAGGTATACTCCGCAAATATAAATGGTTTTTCTGTAAAGTGTCCACATCCTTATGTTGTTAGTCTTCCGTTTATTGGCACGAAGCGGTTTGCTTCCTCTTTTCTAATGCGAACAGCAAAGGAATAGAACTTGCTCCCGTCTTCTGTATTTCCGGCTAATTATAATCCAGGCATCTTCAAGGCAAGAGTGAGTAGGCTATTATTGAACCAGCGAGCTACATCTTAGGCCTTGTCATCGCTTTCCATCAAGCGAGACTAAGGTTAATCGCTGTTCAGTCATTCTTTAAAAAACCGGCCAAGTGCGTGTCGGATCACGCACAGTGTAGGGTTCCGTAGTTGCCCGTCCATCACGTCACCACTCATATGCGAAATTACGGACCCGTAGAAGGGTTTTTACTGATCTTAGTACTGATGTACTTTTTTGGGATGTTGTGTTGTATACATATTTTTGCCCCTTACGGTAATGTCTACTTAGCTGTGATAGATTTCCTTTTAAATTCATCGTATATACTACTACCATTATTTTTTTCACATGCCTAGTAGCCACCGTTTAGCTGGCAGGTGGGCGACACTTGACCATAGCAAAAATTATCATATTATTATGATTTTATTCTACCGTTTTGTCGGCATCATTGATATGTATACTCATTCCAAATTACAGCTTTCTAGTACTAAGGGTTACTGAGAAAAGCGGGGGACGGACGGACGGACATGGCGAAACTATAAAGGTTCCTTGTTTACTACGGAACCCTAGAAAGGAGGTAAATTACTTTAAGTATAGATAACTGACAGCAAGCTAATGCACGACCAACTAATGCGAAAGCCTTAGTCTTCCTTACTCTTATCTTAACTCAACAATTTTCCAGACAGTAAATACTTGAAAGCTACAAAACAAAATACAGAACGGCTCTTCAGAGTTTCAATTTGCTGGACTTCTATTGTGCGAGTAATTCAAGGCTTTCAGCGTTGGCTTAGATCGAAGCCTCGTGTTCGGCCATTGGCAAATGAAATTAGAAAATGGATAGGCTTAAGGATTCTATCAGTTACAACATTCATCTATTTAGTCTATTTTCTATGTCCTGTCAATACATGAAAAAAATCGAAATCAAAATACTTATTCTACAAATAGGCCTCAAGGGCAATTTTACAAGTCAAAATCTATCTATATAAAAAAAAATACAATAATCAAAGTATCATTAAGTAGTATTACATGTCAAAAATAAGATCAAGAAACTAATAACAATCGAGATTTGTTAGAGATGTACAAAATACAAATACAAATAGTTTATTTACAGATAATAAACATGCTCTGGTAGATTAATGTATAAGGTCTCTAAGCGTCAAGATAAAAGGTAATAAAGTAGCTACACTAATCATAATAAGATATTGTGAGATATATCTGTCAATGAAATACGAAATTAAGATTTGTCATTTATTTATTTTGGGCACTCCTGCCCAGCACATGCTGAGCCTGGGACCTTTTGCCTCGCCTTTTTTCTTTTTTCAACTTTTGTATTATTACTATTACTTTTTTTGTGTATGACAGAATATTGTTTTCATGTTTATATTGTTAAGGTTTTGGTCAGTAAAATTATTCTTATTCTGAATCCGCCATAAACTAACAAAGATACCTTATCTAAAATAATGGCGCTGAAAAGATGTGAAATGTAATAGTAGCTGCTGACTAGCTTTTGTCTCAGTCATTTGACGACCGCTTTAGCCTAGTTGGTAATGACCCTGCCTTCGAAGCTGGAGCTCCCGGGTTCGAATCCCGGTCAGGGCATTTATTTGTGTGATGAACACGAATATTTGTTCCTGAGTCTTGGAAGTTTTCTATGTATTTAAATATCTATTTATCTATATAAGTATGTATATCGTCACTTGGTACCCATAGTACAAGCTTTGCTTAGTTTGGGACTAGGTTGATTTGTGTAAGATTGTCAAAAAAAAAAATATTAAAAAAATATATATTTTATTACATTTTCAGGCCTCAGGTTCCCATGTTATTATATCATTACTGGGTCGAGAGAGGAAAATCTCTTTGCCGGTGTTTGTTTTCAAATGAAATATGATTTCGGGACAAATTGGGAAGCTCTTCTACAGCGAGGCCCTTTCATGCGGACAAAAGCAACTAACTATGAGCTTTTTAATAATGTTTTTGAACAATACACAAGTCGACCTAGTCCCAAACTAAGCAAAGCTTGTACTATAGGAATTGAGCGACGATATACTTATGTATGTCAGATTGTAAAAACCGTTATATTGTAATCTAACTAGCGAGATTGTAAACTGTCGAAAGACTGTAATATACCGAAAAATAATACGGTAAATTGTAAGTAGTATTTTACGGTTCCAACGGAAATAGAAGACCCGCACAGCGGAGCTTCGTCAACTTACTGAAGGAAAGTACAAAATAATTTTCGGTTTACAATCTTTCGACAGTTTACAAAATCGCTAGTTAGATCTAGCGGTTTTTACAATTTTGCGGTATCATATTTATAAATAGATACTTAAATACATATAAAACATCTAAGACTCAAATATTCGTGTTAATCAGATAAATAAATGCCCTGACCGGGATCCGAACCCGGGACATCCAGCTTAGTAGGCAGGGTCACTACCAACTAGCAGGCTAAAGTGGTGAAACAAAATTGCTATTAACAAGTGAGTGCAAATGACAGCTCGTAGCCGCTAACTTGTGACGTCATATCAGTCTGGATCGTTTTCAGCGGAAGCCAGCGAGACCTGATTTTGACTAGGTTAGGTTACTTTTTATCTAATGCTGAAGGTGTTTCATAAGTTATGTCGGGTTTCGTAACTCAAAATTTACTACACCACTATTTATGCATGTCGTAACCTGTTAACACAATTCTCTAATTTTTAAAGAATGCAATTGTTGTACTTTGTTTTAGTCATACTGTCTTTGTTAATTGACGGCGTAACACGTTTTGATAATAAAAAGTATGGACGGCGACAAATACTAAATTCGTGTATTGTTGAGATATTATTGGAAATAAAAAAATAAAGCAGCCGCGGCAGCAAGAATATCGTGTGAATTTGAAGGGGGAGACGTGTCAAATGAACAGATGGCACGGCGTTGGTTTAACGGTTTTAATCGGTTTAATGATTAATAGTGGAGATTTGCCCATTGGAGGTCGACCGCACCCTCAATCGATATTGAGGCTACAAAGGAAGCCATTGAAAACCAACCCAGTACCAGCCCTCGTCGATTATCGATCTCACTTGGACCTTCTAAAGACACTATACATCGCCACTTAAAATCATTAGATACGACCTGTAAACGTTGTCGAACCGACATTATTTATGAGAAACCCCAATTATAAGCTCTAGTAAAATAATCACCTGCCAAAGAAGAATCGAGCGTAGTATGCTCAATTTAAAAAGTAAACATAAGATTAGACACACAAAAAGAGCAACGATAAAAGCAATAGATGTCCTTCACAAAGCACAAAAATTGAAATGGCAGTGGCCTGTGCCTTTACCATGAGTTTGCATGATGATACTCGCTAACGACTGCGTAAACGATTTAGTATGCCGATTCTTAGTTCTATTGCGTAACCGCCAGAGGCGCTGTACTTTTGCTCATACAAATTTTTACGCAGTCGCTAGCGAGTACAGTCACGTAAACTCATGGTAAAGGCACTGGGCGTGTGGCGCGATACAAAGACCGCAGATGGACGAAGGACCGCAGGAGAAGAAAGGCCTTCAGGGCAAACGCCAAAAAGGATTTGGAGGAGGAAGGAGATTTCATAAACGGTCGGCAACGCGTACGTGACTCCTTTGGAGTTGCGGGCGTCTATAGGCTGCGGTGGCCGCTTACCATCAGGTGGACCGTACGCTTGTTTGCCCCCGGCGTTGTATAAAAAAAAGGAAGACCATACTCATCTTGGGAGGACGACATTATCAAAATTGCTGGACCAAATTGGCAACACACTGCTCTAGACAGAGAAATTACAAGCTTCACCTGAGCGGGGTCCCTGTTACCTATTATAGGCAAAATTATAAACATAAACTAACATAGATATTAATTACAAACTTACATTAGAATTACGATTTGAAACGGGATATTTACCATGTATATTTAGACAACTAAAACTCGCAGCACGTCAGTTAATCCTTGATAATGGCGCTTGCAACAGTTCCGAAATATCGGGAACTCAAAAATACAAATATACATGGTAAATATCCCGTTTCAAATTGTAATTCTAATGTAAATGACCGTGTAAGCTTGAAATCTTACAAACTTACAACTAATTAATCAGCAGAATTTAGAAGAAATTATGTTTTACTTTAAGGTTTAACGGCAAATGAAAGGCTTTTTACAGACTAGTAAAGGCGAAAAAGTCGTAGCACTACGTCCATAGGAAGGACCCATCGCTACCTTACACGTGACCCCTGGGTGGTGCTAAAAGTGCAACAAAACTGGCAACCGTACCATCTTCTTGAAGATCTCACGGTACAAAATAATTGCCATACGATAAAATATTAATGAGACGACAATGACAAAAAAACGCCATAAATTCTGAATATTAAACAACTAACATACCTTTAGAGCTTAAAAATATAGATAACTGGTTGGCTGGTAGAGAATGCCATTTGGCATTAAGCCCGCCATTTGTACAATTTGTGTATTTTGTGCAATAAAGTTTAAATAAATAAATAACTAGCGACCCGCCCCGGCTTCGCACGGGTGCACTATTTAATGGATGTTATTGTACATATAAACCTATACCTACATATAAACCTTCCTCTTCAATCTATCTATTAAAAAAACCGCATCAAAATCCGTTGCGTAGTTTTAAAGATTTAAGCATACATAGGGATATAGGGACAGAGAAAGCGACTTTGTTTTATACTATGTAGTGAAGATCATCATCATAAAGATATTTTTTTTCTACAACAAACTAAAGAATTCCCTGGCTGAAAACTCGTTTTACAATATAAAGGAGTATCTAAATTATTAAAGAGTAAAGAGTAAATTTATTGATTCTAACACAAATGATACAACAGGTTACACGGGATTTCTGGTGCAGTCCAAACTAGGCGAGCCTGTATCTTGGAATGCACCATTTGTAGCAGTTACGAGTATAAAACATGAAAATTGATAAACTAAGTAAAAGTGTTTGTGTATGTTGTAGCAGTGTATGTGTGTGTTGTAGCAGTTACGTTAGTTAGGTTTAATATTGTAAGTGTGTTTTAGTTTTTAAGTCCTAGAGTAAGTACTTATTGCTGTGCCCTAAGAGGGTGTATGCTGGAAATTGTAATCACATAAAATCTTGAAGATCCATAACTGCAATAAAACAATATGAATATGAATATTTACGCTTCCGCGATCTCCAGATGTCGCGTGCTACCGTTCGGCTCGACGCTTACTGGTTCGAATGGTAATCGACACTGACCCAATACAACCCGCCGACGGGGACGTCCACCGCGCGATCGCGACATCAGTGACACATATATAGTCCCTATTCGTCCCGGTACCGCCGCACACCGGGTAGAGTCAGTCCGACCCAGGTCGGGCCTAGCTGAGTTTCTTGCTGGACTCTTCTCAGCTAGGCTAGGTTTAGTGAACCAGCGACAAAACTCCCAGTAGCTCGATTCCACTCACCTCAGATTCGGTTGAAACCGCTCAACCAATCTCACTGGAGCGCAAACTTAGAGTGTTCCAGTGATCCAAACCACACGAGTGGTCGTGCCGGAGGTTTTCCCCTGGATTTTCCCCAGGCTACTCTCCAACCGCGCACTCCTATCGCTTTATTGGGCCCGGCCTATTAAGCCACAGTCAGGTTCAAAAAAAAAAAACAATACAAGGCACTTTCATTCTTATGTTATCGTATCAGAGGTGAATAAGTGTCATCTACTGGGTATTAATGTCTAGCATTGGGTCGTTTATCTTATAGTGAGAAATAGGAAACTAGCCTTAATGTCAAATGTGAGCTCCAGGTGATGAATTCCCCGTGATCACTTATCACTGCGTAGGTAATGTGGGGGATAATGTCCGCCATCCATCCAGCCTGTCATAACACGTGTCATAAAAGGAGATAACAGACAGTAGGTCTGGTTTTGCGTAGGCCACTTCTGCATTTGGTAAGACATATTTGTCTGTATATTTTACCGGTGTTTTCTGTACAACAAAGTATTTTGAAGTTTTATTGACGACCGGTTTAGCCTAGTGGGTAGTGCACCTGCCTGTGAAGCTGACGGTCCTGGGTTCGAATCCCGGTCAGGGCAAATATTTGTGTGATGAGCATGAATATTTGTTTCTGAGTCTTGGATGTTTTCTAAGTATTTATATCTATTAAATATATCGTCGTCTAGTACCCATAACACAAGTCTTCTTGAGCTTACTGTGGGGCTAGTTTGATTTGTGTAAGATTGTCCTCTAATATTTATTTATTTATTTATTT
Source organism: Epiblema foenella (assembly GCA_963556455.1). Classification (NCBI taxonomy): domain Eukaryota; kingdom Metazoa; phylum Arthropoda; class Insecta; order Lepidoptera; family Tortricidae; genus Epiblema; species Epiblema foenella. The sequence goes on along the minus strand of OY747101.1, from coordinate 24,659,772 downwards.
ATTGAAAGTACAATGAATATAAAAAACAAGAACATACTACTAGAACATACTAACTACTACATAGAACGTACTAACAAGAATATACTAAAGATAAAAACCTACTTTAGATTTAAGCCTTTTATAATGTAATTTATTATTTTGTTGTAGCAAAATAAAAATAAAATCTATTCTATTAATTTACCTACTGTATCTTGCAGCTTTATGATACGGAGGAATGAAGCCCTCAAGACTGTAGGTGAGTTCTCAGGTTCCCTGTGGGGGGTACACGGAGGGGAGAGACGGAGGGGGCAGAGGGGTGCTAACAAAGATTAACGACACGTGTGAGGGGGAATTAATAAAACACCTCAGTATAATGGTGCACTATTTTTCTTAACTCTGGGTCGAGTGCTTATTTAATAAAGTAATACCATTTTCAAAACGAACGCTAGAAGAAATTGTTTCAACACGAGTTTCTCAAACTAGATAGAAATCGCATTGGGTTGCGATTCCATTAGTTTTAATTAGCAGAAAGTGACATTTCCAAGAATATCAGAGCTTCCGATGAACATAAGTATTTTTCATCATTTTCGTCATGATTTCGAGATTTAACGATAGAAAACTTTTTTTAAGCTGACTGTGGCTTTATTGGCCCGGGTCAATAAAGCGATAGGAGTGCGCGGTTGGAGAGTGGCCTGGGGAAAATCCATGGGAAATCTCCGACATGATCACGCTGGCGGTTTAAACACTAGGATACTTTAAGGCTCAGTTTTATAAAGATCCGTTAGACCTTATGTTGGTTTGTTATGTCAAAAAATGTACTGAGTTACTGAAATTTGATCTGACATTTGGTCTAACGGATCTTTATAAAACCCGGCCTAAGAGATTGCGCCCCAGTGAGATTAGGTGAGCGGCTTCAACCAAATCTGAGATGTGAGTGGAACCGAGCTACTGGGAGTTTGTCACTGGTTCACTAAACATGAGAAGAGTCTAGCAAGAAATTCAGCTAGGCCTGACCTGGGTTGGACTATGTATGTATGGGGGGATACCGGGACGAATATGGACTATCTGTGTTTGTATTTTCGGGATCGCGCGGTGGACGTCCCCGTCGGCGGGAATGCCTAAGTGTACGCGTCGTGTCTGAGTTGGACGCCGTAAGCGCAGCGTTTAATCTCGCGATGGAATAGAAATGTTTTTATGATTGTTTGTCACAGAACACTCCACTTGATTATTTTACGTGTCGAAAAACCAGCACGCAACAATAAGGACTCCTCTTCAAATAACAAAAGCTCGTATACATAAACTTTCGGCGTCATTCAATAGAAAGTTCAAAACGGTAATTTGGCAGCGGAAGCTTTCGGTAGTTTGTTTCGTAGTGAATACACAAAGTTTACGCGTTAGAGTCTTTTAATCTTTATTACTTTCATGTAGAGCGCCACGGGAACGCTCCTGACTCCTGGCCCAGCGGCACCCACGTACCGAGTGCGGTATGCGAGGTTAAGCAACGTCGGCCCAGGTTAGTTATTGGATGGGTGACCGCTTTGAATGGTTATTAGCTGAGCGCTCCCGTGCTTTGGAAGGCACTATAAGCCGTTGATCCCGGCTGCTGTCTATGATAGCAGTCGTTAAGCCAAGTTAGAGGCCTTCGGGCGGCTTGAGAACTTCTAACAGTCAAGTTGCCCACTCATTTGACAAGCCCAATTCCAATAAGGTCTGGTTTCCCCGCGGGTTGGAATGTCAGATGGCAGTCGCTTCTGTAAAACCTAGTGCCTACGCCAAATCTTGGGATTAGGTAGTGGACCCCGGGATAATGATGATGATGATTACTTTAATGTAGAGCTTTTTGGTCATTCATAGCCTAACGGAGCCGTTTGACGATAATGAGGTGGAATCAAATCTATTTTAAAATGTTCTCTTACCTGGTAAACATCGTTTAACGTGACATCTTTTTGTATTACTTTTTTTATAGAATGACTATGGCACACAAGCTTAACGCCAGCCTGATGGTAAGCAAACGATTTTTAATTGACTTTTTAATAATCGATTATTTTTTGACATCCCTAATGTTCAGCAGTGGCCTGCAGTGGGCTGATGATGATAGAAAGAAAGAAAAGAAAAGAAAGAAAGAAAGCATTTATCACTGCACGAAAAGACATATCGTTACAAACAGAATAGACTCAATACATTGACATATTATTATAAAGTGCGTCTTCGCGGCAGTGAATCGGTTGCTGTCTCAGCATTGTGCCGAGGTGTCAGACACCTGCAGCGCTGGTTTTCAGACAGCACCGTACGTGATCCACGGAACGCAACACAACATACTATACAGGAAAGGTATATAATGAATAAAATCGTAGGTAATATACATATGGATGAGACTACCTCAAAACAAGGCAAACTGGTGTGAACATGAGGAGGAATAAACATGTTTCTTTTAAAAAATCCATAGAATTAAAAAAAATACTGATTTTCTTTCATTTAAAACACAACAAAAAAACAAGAAGAAGGCAAAAACAATAAAATAATGACTAATAAATAAAAAATAAATATCCTAAGTCTTCGGTGCTCGGTATGGTTCCCAGAAGGCTGGCCGCATTGCCACGCTGGATAGCTACGATAATCCGCTTGAGGTTATAGTAGCCAGCCCTCTGGTTACCGGAAGGCTCTATAAGGCGCCTTACAATGTCCTTATAGAGGCGACGAGCACTTCGACCCCATGGCCCCAGGGTCTCAACCCCAAACGCCGCAAATATGTAACTACTGCCGAGAGTGGCATATTTGCGGCGCGTGAGTTTTTCAGCTGAGGATGCACAACTTTGGTGCGTGGATTATGGGACGGCGCCAAGGTATTGTAGAGGTTGTTACGGTATGAGGCTGGCCGTGTAGGTCCAGAATCATAACGTATACAAATTGAATTTAAACTATGATTCGAGAATGCGTCAAACTGGCATTCTTCTGGAAACAATTGGTTTTCCAGGGACTGGTCTTTATGACACCATCGGAAATACATGTACTGTAAATCATTTAAGAGATCATTGTATGTATATTTCAGTACAGTAAGAAATATACTAGTTTCATATGTGCTCCCAGTGTTATATTTTAGCTACGATCTCCTCCCAGTACCTCTAAACCCGTACCTCTCGTGCAGCATACTCCAGTATTAATATATATACCACGCAATATACCACAGTATCTACACAAGTAGCGTCCCGTACAAGGGGCCGACCCATAGTCCAATAACTTACATAAATGCACATGAAGTCGTTAACTCTTTATCATCATACTCCTAGCGTTTTCCCGGTGGTGGCCTAAGGAGCCCCGGGGATCCGCTTGGATACATAATCCTAATATTTGGCGTAAGAACTAGTTTTACAAAAGTAATTGCCATCTGACGAGGGTTACCGACATAGCTCAGAGAATCTGCATGTTGAAGTGGCAGTGGGCAGCCACATTGCTCGTAGAACCGATAACCGTTGGGGAAGAAAGGTTCTCGAGTGGCGGCCTCGCACGGGAAGACGGAGCGTTGGACGGCCTCCCACTAGGTGGACTGATGACTTGGTCAAGGCAGCGGGGAGTCGCTGGATGCGGGTGGCTCGCGACCGTGTGCTGTGGCGCTCCTTGGGGGAGGCCTATATCCAGCAGTGGATGTCTTCCGGCTGAATGATGATGATGATGAATTGCCATCTGACCTTTTTAGGGTTACGTACCCGAAAGGTCCAAACGGAACCCTATTCAACATTGTTTTTGGTTTTTAAAAATAATCACTACATAGTATAAAACAAAGTCGCTTTCTCTGTCCCTATATCCCTATGTATGCTTAAATCTTTTAAATTTAATAGATAGAGTGACTCAAGGGGAAGATTTATATGTATAATACATGCATCAGCATTGCACCCGTGCGAAGCCGGGGCGGGTCGCTAGTTGAAAATAAAGGAATGAGAAGTCACCAAAGTCAGTTTTTTTTACAAAATTTGTTCCGAAGATTTTTTAACTTCTCTTTGACCTATGAACTTGCAATTTGGTGATAATGTTTATTGTTATGTATATTTTACCAAAAAGTACTAATTTATTGATTTGTCTCATTTATATTTGCTTATTTTTCCTTTTAAAACCAATTTCATTTTGCGGTTGGTTCGGAAACCTAAATAATAGCTAAATGATAGATGTATTTAATAACTAATAAAATCCCAAATTCAACTAAACAGGAACCACAAAATACACTACTTAAAAACAAACTAGAAAAACTGTTAATCGACAGATGCTATTACTCTGTAAAGGATTTTTTAAATGATGACAGTTTATAAGATTTGATGATATTATTTATTTTTAGAAAATGTGTATTGTTTTAGTAACTAGTCTTTAAGTTATAGTTTTGTGCCCTTTCAGGGCGTCATGGTCTGACTTTAATTGTATAATTACACCTTAATTGAAATGTACATGACTTAACAACGAAATAAATAAATAAAAACAATAAATAAATAAATGTGCGAAGTCAGACACGCACTTTGCCGGCTTTTCTACTCTCGAGCGTCCTTCAGCTGCAGTCTATCACAATACTTCTAGATTTCTCTTTAATTTCCAGTGTATTTTCACATCATAAAATGTCTCGATCTCCCTCCAACTGCACACGACACCGCCATTTCGAACTTTAGATAGCGCAGAGGGCTATTGGATAATTGTGTTTTGCAAATTTAGAATAAAGGAAAAATTGAAAAAATTAGGCACCGAGCAGGATTCGGTCCTGCGACCTCCCAGCACTCGCGGCCAGTCGCTCTAGCCAACTGATTTGATTGATTAATAATATTAATTTGGTATGGGATGGCGCATCGGCTGTCTGCATAGACATTAGTCAAAGTAGCTCGAACTTGGACAATTGCCCTGTATTTAAAAAAATACAATAGGACTAACTTACCAGTTACTACCGTGGTTGTGGTGGTGGTGGTGGTGGTGGATAGCAGGTCTGGTATCCCGTCGGGTTGGAAGGTCAGACGGCGGTCGCTTTCGTAAAAACTAGTGGCTACGCCAAATCTTGGGATTATGTAGCGGACCCCGGGCGTCCTTCAGGATGCAACTGTACCGGGATAACGCTAGGATGATGATGATGAAAATAGTATGAACTGGGGTACGAACTGACGATCTAAAGATTGCAGAAACAGTTGCTCCCGAAGAGAGGAAATCCCAATTGATATAAAATTGGTTTGTGAAACGTTAGTACGTGTTTGACCTCCTATATTGCAGTTCGATTAGATGGACAATTTGCTACGATCGTGGGTGGGTACTCGTAGAATGGATAACGCAGTAAATCTTCTTGACAGTGTGTTATTTTACTTTGTCCTTTTATTTACTGGGATAGACAAAAAGACACAAATTTTTGCGATCACTCGGTGTCTCTCTTTTCCCCTGTCACATGCAGTTTTTTTCCATTTTTGATTATAATGCAAAAACTACTCTAACATATTATGGTATACAATACGACATCTGTATTCAACTTTATGATGACTTAATGATTTTTGACGATCATGATGTGAATTCGTATACTTTTGACATGAATGCAATATTGTAATTTACATCTATGAAATAAATTAATCTGAATCTGAATCTAAGCCTGCTAATTGAGTAAATAAATTACAACCAAAATTAAAAACTTGAGGCAATATACAATACTAATGCTAAACTCAACTAAACCTACCTTAAACTGCGGTGTCTAACCTATAAATACATATAGCGCCTAAATCACTATAATTTGTAAGGATGCCCATAAGGATAGCTGCGTTCCCTCGCTGAATGGCAATGCCAATGCGTTGAGCGAGGAACGAGCCAGCCCTACGGTCACCAGAAGACCGGATAAGCATTCGTGATTTTTTTTTAAAGTTTAACAGCCTCCGGTCCCCATGGGCCCAAGGTCTTTTTTTTTATTCTATATAGGCTTGCGCTTGACCACAAATCACCTGATGGTAAGCAATATTGTGGTCTAGGATGGAACGCGCTTACCTAGTAAAAACCGATTTACTCTCGCTTTGAAGACCGAAAGGTTGTAGTTTACGGGAAACAAGGATTCCGGCAAGGAGTCTCCACGGCAAACGCCGCAAATACGTAGCTGTCACCTGATGATGCGTATTTGCGGCGTTCAGCAGCTTCAGTAGCTGCGGCAGCACTGCCTGCCTTTAGCGATCTCGTGCTGAGGTGGGACGATGCTATGGTATCAACGCACGTTGCGTCCCAGATTAAGCCGTGGTCTCCCTTTATAGGAAATGAGGCCATCCGTAGCAGAACCAAAGTAAACGATATAGCCTTTCGAATCGCTAAACTTAATGGCAGTGGGCGGGGCGCATTGCACGTAGAACCGATGGCCGTTGGGGCCGGAAGGTTCTCGAGTGGCGACCACGGACCGGAAGGCGCAGCGTGGGTAGGCCCCACAAGGTGGACTGATGACCTGGTAAAGGTCGCGGGAGTCCGCTGGATGCGGGTGGCGCAGGACCGGTCATTATGGCACTCTTTGGGGGAGGACCAGCAGTAGACGACTGGACGTCTTTCGGCTGATATGATGATGATGATGAATAAACCTTTTTTTAACCTGACTGTGGCTTTATAGGCCGGGCCCAATAAAGCGATAGGAGTGCGCGGTTGAAGAGTAGCCTGGGGATAGTCCAAAATTCTCATGGATATAGTCACAGAATATCAGTTTATTAGTAATCATCAATATTTTTTTCATAATTTGAATTCAAATGTCCTTAAGGTTCACAAACTATTTGGTTGCTTCTCACAATACAACGTTACATGTACAATAATCAGCTCATAGCAAGGATGAGGGTTTTCCTGTGCGCAGTTGATATACAAAGGCGAGAAGCTGCCGGCGCCAAAAGGTATGATTGTGGGAGCGAAAGAGCCAACCGAGTCGCATGCTGTCACGTTTTCGCCGACCCATATCTTCTGATCTGTCTTACACTCCTGTAATAGACAAGAAAATGAGTTAGAGTAGTAGTCTGTTAAGGGGCATTGGGACAATTTTAAAAATGTCAACTAAATTGGAAGCACTTAATTGACCCCACGTACGCAACGCCGGAGAGATGTTTTTTTTTAATATAAAATTCGTGCGGAATTCGTGTAAACAAGCTCAACACTTAAGTGACACACAGGTTCCAGTGATTTTTATAGGGTTATATATTTCCATTTATATCACAAACATGCTATATAGCTTGCCTAGCAAATAATCACCACAGCCTATAGATACTGGCAACTACAGAAGAATGATAATTGATTGTTGTGATTAATTTTTATAATATATTTCGTAATTATTTTTTTTTAACCTAACTGTGGCTTTAGGCCGGGCCCAATAAAGCGATAGGAGTGCGCGGTTGGAGAATAGGGGAAAATCCAGTGGAAAACCTCCGGCACGACCACGCGTGTGATTTGGAACACTGGAATACTCTAAGAGTTTGTGCTCCAGTGAGATTGGTTGAGCGGTTTCAACTCTTTTCTAGTCTCGGCTTTCAGTAGCCAGACTACTTACATCGCGAACGTAAAGGTAGTCATGCGATCCCACGGTCCGGTCCGGCATGTGGATCTCGTCAGCCGTTTTACGACCTGAAACGACAATTATGACATATCACGTCAAACTTATTTATCCTTCTATAGGATTTTTTTATTATTATCCTACTAGCGACCAGGGACCGATACCAGTATTTTTAAAAAACCCTGAATTAGCCCAATATTTTGGATTATTTTTTGCTCTTTACGTAGGGCTAAATCATGTATTTAGGTAACAACGTCGTATTATTAGTTTGTCCCATTAAAAACGAAATAATGAACAGGTGACCGTAATAATACCGGTATTTTTCTATGGAGATAATACCGGTATCCGATCCCTGCTAGCGACCCGCCCCGGCTTCGCACTGGTGCACTACTTAATGGATGTTATTATACATATAAACCTTCCTCTTCAATCACTCTATCTATTAAAAAAAACCGCATCAAAATCCGTTGCGTAGTTTTAAAGATTTAAGCTTACATAGGGATATAGGGACAGAGAAAGCGACTTTGTTTTATACTATGTAGTGATTTGAGTGTCCCACTGCTGGGCATAGGCCTCCCCTCTTTTCCTCCATTCGGCCCTATCTTGCTAGTTTGTATGCATTTTGACTCAAGATTTGACTTCTTCATAAAACAAGGCAAAAAAATATGCCAATTGGTGAAAATCCTATTCAAATATCTCAAAAAATAACGAAGCTACGACAGTTTTAATGTTGCTGGTTAGAAAGAGAAAGGCCGTCAATAACTCAGCATGTTACATTTTCTTGGTCCTGTATCCAAACGGTAAAACGGGACCCTATTACTAAGACTCCGCTGTCCGTCCGTCTGTCTGTCTATTCATCTGTCACTTGGCTGTATCTCATGAACCGTGATAGTTAGATAGTTAAAATTTAATACTAAAAAAAAGTATATAAAGCGGCTCCCGTACAACAAACTTGATGTTTTTGCCGTTTTTATAGATAATGGCCCGGAAACCTTCGTGCGCGAGTCCGACTCGCATTTGGCCAAAACAATCATCATCATCACACAGGTTGTGCCCTAAGGAGCCCGGAATTCACTTCTATAGCTAATCCCAAGATTTGGCGTAGGAACTAGTTTTACGAAAGCGACTGTCATGTGACCTTCCAACCTAGAAGGAAAACTAGACCTTTTCGGGATTATATCGGTTTCCTCTCCATGTTTTCCTTCAACGAAAAGGCACTGTTATATATAAAATGATATTTAATACATAAGTTTTTTGTAAAACCAAAGTGGTACGATCCGGGGTGCGAACCAGGGCATGTACTCCGAACTTCGTATAGTGACGTCCCTTTCACTCTCGTATTATACTATAGTGAAAGGGACGGCAAAATACAAAGGCCGAATTTCGAAGTTCGGAGACCCTCAGCGACCTCCAGATTGAAGGTCGCTAACTCGCACTGGGTCGGCTTGGGGACTACTGCCCAGCGGTTGAAATACCGGTATTTTCCGGAATCGGTATCATGACCTTGAACCAAAAACCGGTATTTTCATGGTACCGGTAATGAGATACCGGTATGCCAAAACCGGTAAATAGATTACTTATATTTACCGGTTTTTATCAGTTAAAATACCAGGGCGAGTGGAATGAATGAGAAAGAAAGAGAACACAATAATTCGAATAGCACGTATGCAACGCGTACAAAACAGCAACGTAGCATACGCGTGTAAAAACCATTATAAAGAACCGGTATTTCCCATGCTAATACCGGTATTTTTCCGTTACCGGATCTCTGGAACCAAAACGAAGAACCAGTATTTATAGGAACTGAAAACACCTATATAATATAGGTATTTACCGGTACGATACAGGTATTTTCAGTACCGGTTTCAAGCCCTGCTACTGCCAATCCCTCTCATCAGAGAGGCAGCTTGTGCCCAGCAGTGGGACGTATACAGGCTAACGATGATGTTAGTGGACGCCAGAGAATTTAGGACCCATCAGTAACTTATACTACAACTCACCAAGTATAAGATGCGAGCAATGATATACAGGGGCGGTCACGATGCGAGGGAGCCGGATGGCCGAGTCGACAGTGAGCAGCAGAACGAGCGAGGCGAGGACGAGTGTTATGCGGACCATTTTACTTTCTGATCACACTTCTTAGACCTTTTTATAAAAAACAATATATATAAAATGACCGCCATTTTTCACAAAAACCGGTACCGGTACTGCAATACCTACTAATAACGCAATGATAAAATACCACTTTATACCTACATGATCACCGAGGAACTCGATTTATAGATAACAAGCTTTTGCCTGCGACTTCGTAGAACACTTTCATCGTGCTACAATTTTATTGCTATTCTTTTATATCAGGCGCTTACATAGTCATCGCTGTTCCATACAAACCACCCCCTTAAGAAATGATTTCCGGGATAAAAAGTAGCGTATGTCCTCCCCCGGGACCCAAACTATCTCCATACCAAATTTCATCTAAATCGGCTCAGCGGTTTAAACGTGAAGAGGTAACAGACAGACAGGCAGACAAACTTTCGCATTTATAATATTATAAGTAAAGTATGGATTACATCAGTCACAAACTTATTTAACAAAAATATTGACAGTAATGTTGTTTCACACTGGAAAGAAAGAAAGAAAAAACATTTATTCGTGGCACAGATAGTACAAATGAACATAACACAACAATATAGAAAATAGCCACGAAATGGCCCCTGCACAGTGCACAGCACAGTATACTTATTTATTTGGAGAAACAAATAGAGATAGACGTACAAATTGAAGTAACTTATTTTAGGTTAATTTTATACATGCATCTAGCTCCTCAACAGCTCTCACCAAGACATAAAATTTGTATTATTTATTCACTACCCTATATTACATCCGAAAAACTTGCAGAGAAATGTTACAAAACTTACAAAAGAACACGTACTCGTAGCGAGCGGGAAATTAAATATTAAATATTACCAAGTACTTTAGCCTAATTACCATATAATATTACCATTCTTCCTCAGGAATAACATTTAAGATTTGTTTTTTAAATTGCGCTTTAGACGTATTAAATACTAGCAGCGCCCTGCGGTGTTACCCGCGGGTAAAAGGTAGCCTATGTCCTATTCTGATGTCTAAGCTACAATACTGGAAAGTTTCATAGAAATCCGTTCAGTAGTTTTTAAGATTAAGCGGAACGTACATCCATCCGCACAAACTTTCACGATTATAATATTATTAAGATATCGACCGGTATATTGGGTATGAAGGTGTCAAACACCGAAACATTAACCTTGTAATATATTAAGCGCCAGTAAAAATATATTTAAATCTGAATTTAAAAAGCTTATGTTAAAACAATTTGAAAATACAACAACTTAATTAGTGAATATTATTAGAATAGTTTATGTTATAACACTTATAAAAAACTTAAATTTGTAACTTGCACTACTACAGCAGACAGCAGTTGATGTACTTAACTAAATAGCTAACTTAAAACAGTAATGTAAAGAAAGGGAGCTTATTTCTGCCAACAAACTGTTATACAGTTTGGCGGAAGTTAAAACAAGTTGTAAAAGAGTACTGTTTTCGTGAATAAATGCTTTATTTTTTTTTTTTTTTTTTTTCAATGTGAAAAATTTAAAATGAAGTGCCACAGGTGAGACCCGCGACCTCTGGAATCCGTCCATCGCTCTTAGCCAACTGAATACCGTTGGTATCCCTTGTGGTGACGAATATTTCAATCATTATTTCACTTCTAATTACGCCTTAGGGAGGCTCGTAGCCATATCTGCCGCGAAGTTACTACAACTTCAGAAAAGGTACCAACGTCTCAAATTAAATTGAGAATCGTTAGTAATAAACAGGGCTCGGAATCGGTTTTTACTATTTTTGAAATATGTCCTAAAGTATTTCTCATATCTCCATTTTTATTGTAAGATTTGTTTTTGTTAACCTTTATCTATGAAATAAATGGTATAAGTACGTAATAATATCGTAAAACGAAATTAACCGAAATTTCTAACCGGTTAATTGTATGAAGACGAAAGCGGTTTCCGAGCCAGGGCTCCGAAGTCTTTATTACCAGGGTAATAAAGACTTCGGAGGTTTAAAACCCACCAGTGGCGATATTTTTTTCACTTTGAAAATTATAATTTAGTTAACAGACGCTTCCGTTTGGCAAAATTTTAACTAGCATTATCCGTATTTAGATCAATAATTACCTATATCAAAAGTCGGTTTGGTAGTTGACACAGTCTGTTAGCGCGCGGGAGTGACACTGCGGCTATTGTAGACTAATGGCCACTCCGTGGATTACAATGTTAAGGGTAAGTGCTTAGGGTACGTTCCACGACGCTACAACTTACAATTCATAAAGTCTGAATAGAGTAGATGCCATGTTACAATTAACAACATTTGACTATGCATAGAAACTATAAAATTTTCACAAGTTAATTTTCAATAAAATATTAAGTTTAAGTCAATTATTACGTAGCGAATCTCAGCGAATCTCAGCAGCGATGTTGTATTTTTACTCTTATTTTAGTTTACATAAAGTGGTTCCTACTTTAAGTCTCACTTGACAGTTTTACCGCCACTGGGCAGATTGCTGGAACAAACTGCCGTAAATGTGGACAAACCGGACAAAAGCACAATTTTTTTTCTAGCAGTTAGTTAAGTACTGAGCTGGTCTATTCTTGGTAGAAGCCAACAGTCAACGCCATCTTAGATTTTTTTGGACAGGGGTCTAGTGGTGTCTATATCACCTTAAATTTCTTTGTTATTACAGTTCAAACTGCCTGCGTGGTCGTGTTAGAGGTTTTCCCTGGATTTTCTCCAGGCCATTCTCCAACCGCGCAGTCCTATCGCTTTATTGGGCACGGCCTATAAAGCCACAGTCACGTAAAAAAAATAGGAGTTGGTGAAAGTTATGTTAAAAAAAAACTAACTTTAGCAGCAATAGAAACACAATTTCTGCAAAAATTTTAACAGTCTAACTCACGCAGACAGACAGAAGGAGAGCAGAGGCTGATTAACAGCGTTATGATTGGCATTTTTGGGAGCTGGACCCTAAAAAATATTTAGTTGAATTGGAAACCTTATGTTTTTTGGAGTGTTCCATATTATATGCGGCAGTTAAATTTATGAATGTAACTGCCACATTTGACATCTGTCAGCTGTCAAGTTGATGTTATTTGTTGTTTCGCGACAGACCAAGGAACGCAACTATTAATCCCTCCAAACGTGTGGTATGTCAAAGACAAGATTCAAAAAAATATTTCTTAAAAATGATACTGTATAAAAAAACCGGCAACAGTTTTGGACTGTTAAGTCTATTATCAATAAACAACATAATACGGACCACTCCAAAATACTTAAGGTTCCCAATTCCCTGTCCCAAATATGTATTACAGGTATGTATTGACACCAAATTTTTGAGTCAGTGATTTAGAACTAAAATAATTGAGAATGGTCGACAGAGGAGTTGGTTCCTATTAAAAACTTGAATCTATGTACCTGACTAGAACCTAAAAAAAACCTAGTGCTTTTGTCCAGCGTGTCCTTTATAATTCTAAGCAATTACCTGACAAAAAACTGTTAATCTTTTTCACGAACCAAATTATTTTAAATTAAATTGTTTTTTGATTCGTGTTAATATAACGTAGAAGTTACCACGATCAAATTTTCATTCATTTAATACAGAGCACAAATATATATAGGTATATATATATTCTCTGTAGGTATTTGTTCTCTGTATCAAATGATTGAGAAGAACTGTTGGTATCTCTCTTGTAGACAGCAAGGAAAAATATACTGAAGTTTTATTTCCTACATTTATCCAAGTTTTTTTAGAAAAATAATAATATATAAAGAATACGTGAGAGACATAGATACTATTATATATACTAGAAGTTTACGTACATCGCATTAGCCGGTGTGGTATTTTTATTTTATTTTATGAAAAGCTTAAAAAAATCATATCTCAAGAAAATAAAGATAAGAAGCTGAAACTTACAGGAAGTACTTGATATGAGGGCTCCATGTAAAAAATACAGTAAACATTTGGTGGAAAGGCCGCCTTTAGATGAAGACATAGCTACGCTCTTTAGTTTGTCGATTTAGGTGTCCCCTTAACTTGTTACATTGTCATGGCCACTATCTCGGGTCTGAGGTTATCATTTTATTTAATAAACAACTCTTTATGTTTTATAGTTTATTCAGTAGGCGGTGGGTATATTGAAGAAGTAGTGGTAACTCTTAGTCTCCTATCTAAAGCGGAGACAATGCATGTTGTATATCGACCGATTTACACGCCAAGCAAAAAAAAAATCAATTAGCACCCGTCGAGTACGATAGAAAGTGATGTAGTGAGTAAAAGTAAACTCTCTTTCCATGGCACGCACTTACTTGCCATGGAAAGAGAGTTTAGACACGTTTGGCATACCTAAACTAAGGTTTAGTGAAGGGTGGACCTTCTGTACGTAGTACTCTAGTACTATTACTTATTCTGTGATTATTAGAGATCGGAAAAATTTGCGTCATTGCTCGCAATAATGTGGACATTTCTCCAAAATTAATCAAAATGTTAATCAATTAATTAATTTCTTACTTGACATATAATTTGATTCCCAGTCAATAAATACAAAAGTTTGTTAAAGTATATATTTATTAAAGAAAATAATCGGTATTTTTTTAAAATTTTCTGCAGACAGTCTATTTTTTATACATCAAAAATATACTTAAGTGCTGAAAAACTCCGCTCGCAATCCACTAGAAAACTGCGTCAGAATTAATAATCATAGCAGGATATTTACCATGTAGTAGTTGTTGAGTATTATTTCTAGTGTAAATAATCGTGTCAGTTTAAAATCGTAACTTCTTTATTACATAAAAATATTAACTAAAACGATAACCACTTTAAATAACATTTTGCTAATAATTATAAGCACATATAAAGTATTATCTCCAGAAATTCAAATATTATTTCAAGAAATAATTAATTGATTAACATTTTGATTAATTTTGGAGTCATGTCCACATTATTGCGAGCAATGACGACCGGTTTAGCTTAGTGGGTAGTGCACCTGCCTGTGAAGCTGACGGTCCTGGGTTCGAATCCCGGTCAGGGCAAATATTTGTGTGATGAGCATGAATATTTGTTTCTAAGTCTTGGATGTTTTCTATGTATTTAAGTATTTATATCTATTAAATATATCGTCGTCTAGTACCCATAACACAAGCCTTCTTGAGCTTACTGTGGGGCTAGTTCGATTTGTGTAAGATTGTCCTCTAATATTTATTTATTTATTAATATCGTAACTTCTTTATTACATAAAAATATTTACTAAAACGATAACCACTTTAAATAACATTTTGCTAATAATTACAAACACATATAAACTATTATCTCCGGAAATTAAAATATTATTTCAAGAAATAATTAATTGATTAACATTTTGATTAATTTTGGAGTCATGTCCACATTATTACTAGCAATACATAAATTTGTCCGATCTCTGGTGATTATGCTGAGCCGAAACCTTTTACAGACGATATTTTTACACGTATATAACTTTGTCACGAATAAATGGTATCTTTTTTCTTGTATTTAGTACGCGGTAGCCCTCTATCAATTAACAAGCTGCATCGAGTAGGTACGTTTGGAAGGATTAAAAACGTCCACTGCCACGTTTGAACCCGGGACTCGAACGAGCGGTCTTAATGCAATCCCTTTTATTTACTGCACGAAATTAAATTAACTGCACTATGCTCGGTATAGTGGGGTAAAGGAACAGAAGGTGAACTATCGAGATATATATCACTTTGTCTATCCAACTCTATTATAATAGAGCTGTGTCAAACACCTTCACTAATTTTAATTGGACATATACACATATGGACATGCATTTTATAATTTAAACTAGCGACGCGCCCCGGCTTCGCACGGGTGCAATGCTGATGCATGTATTATACATATAAACCTTCCCCTTGAGTCACTCTATCTATTAAAAAAAACCGCATCAAAATCCGTTGCGTAGTTTTAAAGATTTAAGCATACATAGGGATATAGGGACATAGGGACAGAAAAAGCGACTTTGTTTTATACTATGTAGTGATGATATAAATAATGTTGAATAACTGAAATTGTTAAATAATATATGTAGGTACTAGTGGCTCTGTGAGTAGACCTCGCGACTATTTTTTTTCGGAAAACTGACGCGATAAAAAAATCTAGGTATATAGCAAGGAGAACAACCGGAAATCCGGAATTTGGACATACATTGTCGAAGCTGAACCAGAGACCTTCATTTCACTCAGCCAACTTTTATTGGAATTTACATAATAATAATCGTCACATTTGACATGTAGTATTTCTATATTACTATCAATAAATGAGTCCATACCCAACGTCGGCCTAGGTCAGTCATTGGATGGGTGACCGCTTTGAGTGGTTATTAACTGAGCGCTCTCGTGCTTTGGAAGGCACGTTAAGCCGTTGATCCAGGTTGCTGTCAAAATGCACAAATGTTGCCACAGTATGGCCAGTGATGTTCTTATCGATATTGCGAGTATATACCTAATGCTTTACTAGATTTACCGATCTTTCGGTCCAATTTATCGAATACTCCTATTAGGGGCTTCAAAATCTAAAATCGAAATTAGTAGTGTTTCTCTCAATCCAATATGCTCCGATAGTCAAATTAGATTGATTTGTCAATCTTCGGATTTATCCATATTTATAGGTATTTAAATATCACTTTTGTCCCGCTTAATGAGCTTTTAGTGGCCGAAGAGTCGAAAGTTCACAGATTAGGTACAACATTGGAATAAGTTTGATAGTACAGAGTTATACTTATCTATATGTTGTTTTAAAGAACATCACACACGTTACAGGTATGTAACGTGTTAGTCTTAGTACATATTTTATCGTTGTTTTAAAAAAATATATCCTGGTTTGTCGCATTAGGTATTACCATGTAATGATAGACTTAAGTTGTTATTGAATAAATAAATAAATATATTTTTATCGATATTTATTTTTTTCTACTCCTGGCAACATCTTATCTGTAAGTTTACGTCGCCTAATTGTGGACTTTAGTTTAGTAGCTACCGAACCGACTCCGTACCGCAAGATGCGAAAATACTCTTATCTTACCGTTATACTGTTTGAACTATACTGTGGAAAAAATACTCCGTTTTTAAAAGCAATTTTTTTAGACTAGAACTGCTCTAAATTCTTTGCAGCGTAGCTTTTGCATTCATTCCTGGACCCAGAGGTCCATCTGTTTCAACATTTTACATTCATGTAACCAAAGTGTATCTCCACCTCGTTTTCACAAGCGCCGTCCTAATGTGCCAGAACGAGACACCAACAAATATTGATATTATTTTAGTTTTCAATATGAACTGTCAAACCAACACCTTCCCATGCAATACAATACATTTAATTCATGTTAATTTCACGTAGAAGTTACCACGATCAAATTTTCAACTATTTGATACAGAGAACAATAATTATCCTCCGAGAGTTATCCCAGTACAGTTGCATCCTGATTCCTCAAGTATACCCTGCGTCTGTTACTTAATCCAAAGATTAGGCATAGGCAATAGTTTTGACGGAAGCGATTGCCATTAACAACCTTACGTTAAAAGTAAACTGAGCGCGACGCGCCAACAAACTGTCCGCTACAATTTGGCGCATTGTTGTATTGTATTATGTAATTGTTTTTACATGAGTAAACGTTTTCTATCTATCTAACTATCTGTCCCGAAGGGAAACCGGGCTGGTTATTGGAATTAGGCTTGTCGAGTGAGTGGGCAACTTGACTGTTAGAAGTTCTCAAGGCGCCCGAAGGCCTCTTGGCTTATCGTCTGCTATCATAGACATCAAAGTGTTCAAAGAGCGAGAGCGCTCATTTAATAACCACTCACAGCGGTCAATCATCCAAGAACTGACCTCGGTTGTTTGTTGCTTAACCTCACATACCACACGCTTCGAACCCACGCCTCTGGTTTGCCAGACCAGCATCCTTACCTGTAGGCTACCCTGATAACAACACCCTTGAGGGCTTACACTCGAGCTGAAAGTATCTCCCTCTCTATCACACGTGCACACGCGGCAGAGAGGGAAATACTTTATTTTCGGCTCGCGGTAGACCTCTAGAAAAATAAATTGGCTCAGCAACTTCGGCACAACAGACTGAAAATTGTAAAGTGCTGTTACAACGAACATATAAAAACATGGAAATTGTACTATTACTACAGAGGTAATAAAATTGCCGTTTACTAAGCTATTCGACTAAGTGCTGTTGGCTGTGCAGTAAACCGGTACCTTTCTCCCTAATGCGAAAAGTTTTACCTAACCACGTTATGAAGTCCCTTGGTGAAACCTGGCAGTATATATATAACATACAATACAAAACATAGCTATTTAGTCACTTTATTACTTATTTACCTAAGTTAGGCTAGATACGTTTTAATTTAATCTTATTTATTTTTATTAGTTCTATATTATTAACCGGATTGAATTAAATAAATGTACTAGTAATAACTAACTACCAATTTTTAGTATTAATCTTAGTTATCTTAACTTGTTTATATTCAAGTTTAGGGGCTCGCGGTGCTCATTGATCGTAGTCTAATTTTAATAACATTATTTAACTTTATTACTAACTAACCTAACATTTTTTGAACCTGACTGTGGCTTCATAGGCCGGGCCCAAATAAAGGGGGTAGGAGTGCGCGGTTGGAGAGTAGCCTGGGGAAAGTCTAGAAGAAAACCTCCGACACGACCACGCGTTTGGAACACTGGAATACTCTAAGAGATTGCGCTCCAGTGAGATTGGTTGAACGGTTTCAATCGAATCCGAGGTGTAGGAATCGAGCTACTGGGAGTTTTATCGCTGGTTCACTATTTGGGTCGGACTGACTATGTATGGTATGTATGGCCCGGTATGCGGCAGTACCACTAGTATGTCTAGTAAAGGCGAAAAAGTCGTTGTATATTGTATAAAATTGTACAATAAAATTCCAAGGCATATTACTGAACTTACGGATTCTAAATATAAATCTGTTTTCAAACAAGCACTTATTTCAAAATCATATTATAAGATAAACGATTACATCACGGATATGGAGCGTGCAGAGCGGGCAGTGATAGCGAGCACAAGTAATCTAACACAGAAATAATTTCTCCTAAATAGACAAAAAAAAAATCTAATATTATGATGTCATTTTATGAATATTCTGAAACACTTTCTTTTACGTAGACTTAGTTTCGAGTTATGAGGGCATATGTAAAAAAAATATCTTTCCCCCTTATCTCCGAAGTTTACCCAGAAAAAATATGAAATTATTACATAAGATTGATATCAATGTATATTTTACAGGAAAAATATAACTATAGCTCTAACTAGTTTTCTTTTTTCGTCATCAAAAAACTTTTCTATACTAAGTTTGTAATTTAATCACCTTTACATGTATTTTTGTTCTAAATATAAATCTGTCGTGAAACAAACACTTATTGCAAAAGCATATTATAAGATAAACGATTATCCGTGATATATAGGGATGATTGGCAGTGATAGCGAGCACAAGTAATCTAACACAGAAATATTTTGTCCTAAATATATAAAAAGAAATGATTTCTAGTATTATGATGTTATTTTATATACATTGTACATTGTTTTGAAAAAATGACACCTCGCCGAGTTTCTTACGCCGGTTCTTCTCGAGGCAGAGGTTTATTTTAGAACGATGGTAGTTTTTTGATATTCATAAGTGCATCTAATTGTCCTAAATTGAAGAAAAAATAAACTCATTTCATTTACTTAAAAATTTGTTCAAACGGATCTAACGCGATATTTATGTATTTACCTTTAGTACCGACGTTTCGACACGGGTTGCACCGGTCTTGGTCGCGGTTAAACTGTCGTCTCAGCAAGTTGTCAACGGAGATATGGGTACACAACATTTGAATACCCTACAAAAGTCTATAAAAATGTGAAGGGTAGACCCGAAAAAAGCCATCATTCATTAGCGTTATCATTCATTTGATTTCATTGATTAGCTAAATTTCGGTACGATAAGTAATGATATTCCATCAAAAACATAAATGTTAAATGAGAGCCAAATTTAATACTAAGAATATACGACGTTGTTGTCTTCGCCGATAAAAGAATTGAGATATATGTGGGTGCCAAGTTCTGTGTAGAAAATCCTGAAATTTATTTCACTTGGGATATATTTCAAAGTCACAAATTTACTTGGCTGGTTTTCACGTATAGGCTATATTATATTTGTCTTCGTTATTTTTCGAAAATTTTGTTTCTATAATTAGCCAAGTCAAACCCTGACCTTGATATATACCCCAATAGAAATAAATATCAGGATTTTCTACAAACATCCAAACTAAACATTCAAACATCTTTTTATTAGTAGATACACAGTATAATATTTGTTAATTAAGTGAGCTGTATACTTGTAGCCACCAGTGCAGTACCTATTAAGTGTAGTTTCACCTCATTATTACCTCAGAAAACCCTTTTTTATACTTTAAAAACAGATAGCAAAACTGCATTTAATCCACAAAGGTATAAAGAATATTTAAAATCCACACGTGTATACCAACAGTTATTTTCAGTTAGTCCAGACAGGCCAATTTCACCCATATTACCATCAGCTAATAGTTTTGCTGACTGTACATAAGATTTCCTGCCATTTTGTGTGTATTAGTAAAAATAAAGGCCAATTTTACATATTTCAGTTGTTTTTCGTATTAATATTTTTCTCGCTTTAGTAAAGTGAAAAGATTTGTGTTACACACGGCTGCAAAGTTATTTTACGTCTCGTGTGTTGCGACACTCGCTACGCTCAGGATCCTATTTTCGAATCAATCGCTCCACTGCGGACTCTATTTTCGAACTATAGAATCCATACCTCGTGTATCAATGGGAGCTATCGCGTATGAATTCGCCGCTAGAGGCGCTAGTTTAGCGTGAGGTTTCCGAAATGTAAAATGTCACTCTTTGTGGTTGCGGTACGCGGGTTAATATCTAATTGGAACAATATGGTGAGTATTTTGCAATACCTGAGCTTGATTATGACAAATATGAGTTACGGGTCAATGACTGTAAGTGCTTTGAGCCAGTTTTGTCTTTAGGAAACTTATTTCCTCCTTCTTTTCCGAACAAAACGAGACTGCGCTACAATGCGGGATGTTCGATATTTTCACGGTACAGTTTTAAGGTTTTAAAGATGATTTAAATGCAAACTTCGTTCTCATGCCCATAATAACCAATAATATTTTTTGACAGATGACACCTTACTCGACAGTGGCGCCTACTGGTGAGCACAAAAACGATAACCCTCATTCCACACTCGCTGTTAAAATACAACTTTGCAAGCTTGTATAACAAATAGCTATTGTTGCTCTACACTAGCGAACAACAAATATAAAACTGACTTCGATTAAATATGTCGATACCCTGTAAATTTGAAGGCAGCCTTTGTAAATCATTTTTATGTACTGCATGTAGCGATACATGTAATAAAATATTTCCCCGACATTACACTGACGTTTTCCCCGTGTCCACGCATCGACACTCGCTTTTATGATACACTAGATTTTGCCAGCGACTTCGCGTAGATGTCGTCTCCGTTTCAGTTTCAGGAAATATGCTTTCGTATGTTTGTCCGGTGGATTTTCTCTTCTACAGGTCTTATACAGGTGTAAGACAACAATTGCTGTGCCCTGACAGGATTCATGTTTTGGACTGTAATGTATTGCTGAGATCTTATGTAACAACATGATGCAATAAATGAATATGAATATGAATATATCTCAAACAATATTCGTGAAATTTTGCAAGCAAATTTTATAATTATACTTATATTTTTTTTTAATTCAACTTTTTAATGGCGTTATTAGAGTTCCGTACCAGAATGGTAAAAAAGGAACCCTTTCACTTTGTCTCACTTTTCTGTCTCTCTGTCTGTCACATCGCTAATTATCCCAAAAACTACTTATGCTATCTATTTGCAACTTGGAACAGTTATAAAGAAGGATAACCTAGATGTATAGGACATGTTTTATTAAATATTTTTTTATTTTCTGTGAAAAATTACAGTTCAAAATTTGAAAGTGATGTAAGGGGTGTCATGTGTATGAATGGGCTTGAGTTGAACATTCTAAAACTCTTTTTCTTTTACGTAGACTCAGTTTCGATTTATGAGGGCATATGTAAAAAAATACCTTTCCCCCTTATCTCCGAAGTTTACCCAGGAAAAAATATGAAATTATTACATAACATTGATATCAATGTATATTTTACAGGAAAAATATAACTATAGCTCTAACTAGTTTTCATTTTTCATCATCTAAAAACTTTTCTATACTAAGTTTGTAATTTAATCACCTTTGCATGTATTTTTGTTATTAGGAATTTTATTGTGCGTAGTACAATTTAAGCGGAAAAAAGCTGTTTTTAGTTTGGAAATGGTCGTTTTGGAGTGATGTTTGAGACGATATTTCTTAATGAAAAATTTATGCCATTATTTCGCAATAGCCCTGTTCTACATAGTAACATTGACAAAATGTCAACATCCGTGTATATTAAAACAGTAAATGGCCTAAATAGATGAGCATTTTTGAACTCATAAGGACTTTTAAATAAGATTTTCATCATTTGGCATATTTTTTGGCCTTGTTTCTTTTCTAAGTAGTCTTATGGAGTAGTTAAATGTTGAGTGAACCTCCGTATTAACCCCCTACTTATAAGACCACAGACTAACAATTTAACTAGA
This sequence comes from Epiblema foenella, assembly GCA_963556455.1. Classification (NCBI taxonomy): domain Eukaryota; kingdom Metazoa; phylum Arthropoda; class Insecta; order Lepidoptera; family Tortricidae; genus Epiblema; species Epiblema foenella. The sequence goes on along the minus strand of OY747101.1, from coordinate 24,637,487 downwards.
CGTCGCCTGTGTATGTACTTCGCGTGCCAAAAAGTAGTCAAAACGTCAACCTTCTACGCAGTCCGCCTTGAACGGTCATTGCCGCGAGACGTCAACCGAAATACGTAAAAATGACTCGTTGTTCAGTATTGAGTTGTAGAAACTGTTCAGAAAATGCTGACCTAAATAATGGACATGTTTCCTACCACAAGTAAGTAAATTCCTTCTAAAATTATGTTTAATTCCATTTTAAAATCATTTATTTTAGATTTGTCGTAGTTGTAATATGAAAAATAGTCTATTAAATATAAATATTAGAGGACAATTTTACACAAATCGAACTAGCCCCACAGTAAGCTCAAGAAGGCTTGTGTTATGGGTACTAGACGACGATATATTTAATAAATATAAATGCTTAAATACATAGAAAACCATCCAAGACTCAGAAAAAATATTCATGCTCATCACACAAATATTTGCCCTGACCGGGATTCGAACCCAGGACCGTCAGCTTCACAGGCAGGTGCACTACCCACTAGGCTAAACCGGTCGCCAGATGTACGATTACTTCATGTCTATGATACTTTACCTACTTTAGTAACAAAGTTGTAGGGCCTGCCTATGTTAAACGCGCAATGGAAATAAAATGATCGATCTTTAGCTTGTGTCGCTCGGCTTCTTGGTAAGGGTAAATTCTCATTCATCTGTCCAATGAAGCGAATAGTGATGTTCACCTTTCGATTCGTCACAGTTTTTATCGATTGTTGAAATCGAGGTATGGTAATGTTCACTTAGGTATTTTGTGACACATTATAATTATAAATTACAGGTTTCCAAGTAATCCATACATAAAATTGCGTTCATTCATTCATTCATTCATAAAAGAGAAATGGATGGAAGCGACCGGGCAAAAAAACTGGTTTCCAACAAAACATAGCTCAATTTGCTCCATATATTTCGATGATAGCAGCTTTAAACAAACAAAAAAATATCGTCGACTGATTCCTAAAGCAATACCAACCATTGATGTACTGAAAAAATCAACAAGTGAAGCGGTTAGTAGATTGACATTGTAATTATTCCCTGGCATTGTTCTTAGAAACTTAATGTTTATTATTTCACAGTAAAGATTAGACGATATATCGCCTTTGTATCCATTTCGTGGGGACAACGGAGATTTCACATCACTAATACTCACTCGTGACGTCACAGTAGGCAGCAAGTGCACCAGTGACACGATCGGTTCTCATACAGATTGAGGTGCTTAGGTCCTCTAGTTAAATTGATGCTCTGTGTATAAGACAGACACAGACTCGATTCAGCGAAATCTTCTTTAATAACCACTCAAAATAAACAAACTATGAGATTCATAAGATCTCCGCATTATGAGCATTAAACAAATCCTTAAAGAGTATTTACGTTGCCTCAGAATCCTGAGATGATTAAATGCAGCACTACCGAGATTAAGTCCTTAAGAACACTTTGCAACTCAAAATTCCATTTCATTTTGATACGAAACCGTTATTAAGAGCTACTGTAGCCCAGTGGCCAGGCATTTTCAATCTGGAGGTTCGAAGTCCAGCTCATATATTCAACTTCGTAAGTAGATGGACAAATTAATACTACCATAACGTATATTGTAAGTCCATTGACATTTTTAATCGTTTGCATGATGACATCAAAGATTTGCCAATTAGATTATTCAAGGCGAAACTCAGAAAATGGTTAATACAGGAATGCTTTTATCCTGTTGACGAGTATTTTGATTATTTTAAGAAACTAAGCTGACCATGTATTCTCGTTTTATTTTATTTCTTATTAGATTTGGATTAAACATTATGATTGTTAAAACATTAGTAATTTTGATATTAATAAGAACATAGACATGATAATGATTTAACCCAATATTGTATCTGTACTAGAGCGTCTGTATTGTATGTATATATATTTTTTGTTCTTATTTTTAATTCGCTGTGTGGACTTTTGCATGCCAGTTTCTGGTGAAATGTGTGTGTCGATCCTAAATATATACCAGATTTTGTATTTGTACCTATAACGCTTTCAATCATTAGAAATCTATGTATTATGACAGCAGCGGGGTAAACACTTAACTTTTGTACTATTGTCAGGTAGATTTTAATGTGAATTTTTAATTGTCGACTCACATTTATACTTCAAAATATACGGTAAAATCTATCTACCGGTAGCACAAAAATTACGTGATTACCCCGCTTATTTATTTATCGGATGGCGGTTACACACTGGGTATTATTGCAGTTAAAATTTAGAATTCTGCAGATATAGACTCGCTTCCTTTGTCAGGTGTTTAAAGTCCACAGCTGATCCACTGTATCTAGTAATGGGGCACTCGAATACTATGTGGTGTATGGTTTGTTTCGGGTCTCCACAGTCGCACGCTGCCGACTCGCTCCACCCTCATCTGTGCCAGAGGTATGCGCAGTTTCCGACACCAGTCCTCAGGCGATTCAGTCTGCACCATGTTAGTCGGCTTTCATTAAACCCTTTGGGTCGCTCCAGGGTGTTAAGCTTAAAGATCGGGTTGTCTATATTGTGTTGCTGGGCTTCCCATTCTTTCATCCACGCGTCGCTATACTTCCAGGCTGGGTCATGTGTGTGAAAAGTTTTAGCTGGCGGGTTTCGGGATTTAAGACGGGTGGTGCAGAGGTTATCCAGGTCTTCATGGATGGGCAGCAGAGACCCCGCTGCTGTCATAATATATAGATTTCTAATGGGAGAATGCATTATAGGTAGTATTTATTTGTCCATCTACTTAAGGTCGCAATAGCTCTAAATAGTAACGGAAATAAAATCTAAATAATCCTGCTTAAAGTGATTCAAACTTCAAACTACCAGTCTCAAAACTCCATCACAATTTATTCTCATCTCGGTCCAATCAAAACCTTCTACATACTTCACTTCATAGTAACAAGCCAATTTCAACTCAATATTTTCGCTCTTAACATTCAATTCGTATTGCTGTGCAAAAAGAATCAACTCACATTCACTGTCTAGTTATTTTCAACCCAACCTCTTTGAACTTAGGTTCAGATTCTTTTGTGTCTCAAAATCAATTGAAACAATCACACTTTCTTAAACGGAAATATTTTTAATTGCCTCCTGGACTATCTAGACTAGAACGGTTCTCAAACTGTATGGTCATTTTACATTTATTTTTTTGTTTTAAGTGTATATTGAATATGGCTACTGTCCGATAGTACGAGCCGGGATTCTTACTACGGATCGAACCATTAAGTTTTAAACAAAAAAATATACTTCTACCTCAATACAAATAAAATCCAAAAATGACGAATCTCACCATAGTTTCCATGACTGTACGAATAATTGGTTAACTGGAAGAGATCCCTTAAAGGGATAAGTTCACCATTGTACCAATGTAACCGAATTTGTTTGTATTTTTTACCCGTGTGTTATATACAGTAAAGTATTTAAATACATACATAATAATCTTTATCTTATAGATATTTAACAACGGTTTTTCGACAAAGGAGAACATTGTGAGGAATCGTGAGTTAGAGGTCAGGATGCCAATTGCTTTTGTAAAACAAGTGCCTAAACCAATGTCACATAATCGTGTTATATTATGAGCATGTATATCCCACTCATCAGCACATGCATGCATCATGCAGCCTGGATCAGAACAATAATAGAAGGAAAGATAGAGGGAAAAAGGAAAAGGGGAAGACCTAGAATGACGTACATGGAGCAAATAAAACATAAAATAAATGCTACGTCATACAAAGAAGTGAAGGACAAAGCTGAATGTAGAATAAGCTGGAAAATACTCCACCGATAAGAGCCAAGCTCTTAAATATTATGATGATGATATCCCACTGCTGGACAAGAGCCTCCACGGTTTTATCCATTCCTCGCGGTCTTCTACAATATCTAGCTTAAACCAAACTAAATTTGTTGCTAATGCTACCAACTGACCGGAAATGTTCTCAAATTGACTCACCAATACCATCAAAACCGTAATGGGTTCCGTTACCGAGTTTAACTACATAATAGTTCCGAATTCAGATAGAAATTAGAACTCGATGCGAAGTAACATTGCCTCGAGGAATACGGAATAGCTGAAGGTTACGTTTCATGATGCAATATGAAATATATTCCTTCAGAATGTAGCAAAACTTCTCTGGATCCTTTTGAATAATTTATTAAACAAATTCTGCAAACGCCTGTCACCTGACCCCTCACCCTTTATTTTATTTGATCTTTATTTCGGACTTACAATCCATATTGTTAGTAATTTCTTAACGTAGGCATGTTAGTAGGTATTTAAATTACTTCAATAAATTACATTAATCATCATCATTGTAATATATCATAGCAAATAAATTACGAAATTATTCATATATATTGAATTAATTACATTGAAATATCAATAATCAGATACATTTTTGAGGTAAGCTAATTTGAATCAAAACAGGAGTGCTACCACGAACCACAGACGAGGTTTTCCCTCTCTGTCGCACCGAGGTTTTCCCTCTATGTGAAAACTTGCAAGTGCGACAGAGAAAGAAAACTCAGGTACGAGTGTCGAGTAGGTACCGATACTTTTTTTGATGCAAATAGCGCCACTGACCTTATTTGTCCGACCCAGTGCGACAGGATTGGGGTCATACCTGTCCGCAATGACATTTATAATGCTGTTGGTACTCCCCCTAAGTCTGCCCAGCATCGAGACGATTTTCTTGCGTAGGATGGCTCGAAAACCGTCCGTACGGGCTTCAGCGAACATAGACGCGCACACCACCTAGGCACTATTATATGCAGTGATCGGAATACATTGAACATTCATGTTTTTCCTTGTAAAGTTAGTAGTAAAATTGGTTACATTCCAGTCATAAAGTTAAAATTATAAGGAATCCCAATAAACTTTAACTTTATGACTGGAATGTAACCATTTTTACTACAAACTTTACAAACATTGTATAAGGAAAAGCATGGATGTTCAACATTACGGCTAGTACTCGCAGTGCCCGGATGTATATCGAATACCCGGATTCCGGAATCCAAAAAAATAATAATATCCGGTTATATTATGTATTATGTATCCACTCTATATTATGTCCTCTCGCAAAGAATAAGTATATTAGCTCACCTAATTCCGACACTGATTATATGAAAAAAGTTAAGTGACATTTGACAATTTCCATATAAAAACCGGCCAAGGGCGTGTCGGACCACGCACAATGAAGGGTTCCTTACCAACACCTACTAGACCCCATTAAAAATCACTATCCAATACATTGAATCTCAAAAACTCGTATCTTCATAGGGAACTCACGACCTTTTGTTTGGGCAAGAAAGTTTTTAAGCGAAAACTCAAAAACCGTAAAACCTATATTGTTCACACCAAAAATCGTCGAAAGTATTTACTAATGCACACCACGTCATTTTTTTTCAGAATTTTAAACATTATAGTTTGGAAATTAGAGGGGGGGGGACACTTTCTATGACTTTGACGGCTAATATCTCACCAACGGTTGACTTAAGTGGACAAGTTTTTTAGAAACCTCCATATCATTTTTAAAGTCCTATCCATCGATACCCCACACGACTACGTGCGTTGAAAATTTTTTTTTCATCCACCGGTTACATATGTATGGAGTGCCCCCCCTAATTTAATATTTTTTTTGTAATTTCACATAATTTTTATAAAGCGGTTCATAGAATACACTTTCCTACCAAATTTCATAATTGTAGTGCTTATAGTCTCCGAGTAAATCGGCTGTGACATACGGACGGACGGACAGACATGACGAATCTATAAGGGTTCCGTTTTGGCTACGGAACCCTAAAAACGGGTGAGCTGTGAGGTGGCAGGTGAGGATGGTGCTTAGTGAATCGCATAGCTTGTATATTACTTACTACCTGCGGGGTAATCACGTAACTTTTGTACTACCGTTAAGTAGATTTTAGTGTCCAATTTTAATTGTCAGCTCATAAATAAGGTTATTGTAAACGGCAACGCACTTGCGACTCATCTGGTTTTCAGGTGTCTACGGGCGACGGTAATCGCTTGCCACCAGGCGATCCGTCTGCTCGTTTGCCCTCTATAACATAAAAAAATACAGTAGGCGCTCGATAATCCGGCACTCGATTTTTTTTCCTTTATGCCGGATTGTCGGAACTGCCGGATTATCGAATTTGTATAGGTAGTAAAATAGATCCACAGTAAAAGACTATTTTATTATGGTTATGGTATGGCTTCACTTTTAAGGTTAGGCCCGGACTGCCGAGCGAGAGAAACTACTCGAACAATTCAACCCAACCGCTCAGTAGTCCGGCGTTCAGCTGTGTAAAATGCCGGATTATAGAGCGGGCTACCTGATTCCCAAAGTGCCGGACTACCGAGCGTGCCGGATTGGCGAGCGCCGGATTATCGAGCGCCTACTGTATATATAATACAAAATTGACAGTAAATTCTATCTACCGGTAGTAGATAAGGTTACGTGATTCGCCTGCTGATAAAAAAAAGTCAAGTAGCCAATTATTGTTCGATCATCTATTGTTTGAGAACCATTGTCGTAGACTAATTGAGCCGCGCGGCGCCGCTCGGAGATTGCCCCGAGACTGACCAATTACAGTGTCCGAGTTATAGCTCCGTTAAACTAGTTATTTCTACGATACGGTTTCAGGTATTTTTATTGACTCGAAATAATGGAAAGAAAGTGAGCGCGGAGAGATAAGGACAAAGACGACCGCTTTAGCCTAGTTGGTAGTGACCCTGCCTACGAAGCTGGAGGTCCCGGCTTCGAATCCCGGTCAGGGCATTTATTTGTGTGATGAACACGAATATTTGTTCCTGAGTCTTGGATGTTTTCTATGTATTTAAGTATATATTTATTTATATAAGTATGTATATCGTCGCCTAGTGCCCATAGTACAAATTTCGCTTAGTTTGGGACTAGGTCGATTTGTGTAAGATTGTCCACAAATATTTTTTTTTTTTTTTTAAAGGACCAGGTAGAAGACCGAAGACCGGAAAACGGGGTCTATTGAACTGTGAAGAAATGTAAAATATTTTTTTTTTATCTTTAATTTATTTCGAAGCTTTCGTCAAGATGACGATGTCAGCTCCAGCAAGCCTCTAACTACATTACAACTTCTTAGATGTAATTTAAAAAAAAAACTAATAATAAAACCACAAAATTTGTATACTTATTTCCAAAAAAAGCCGTATACAAACCTTGCAGCCTTTGACAAAGGATCCGCTAAAATGGACTGAAAAATGCCAACATGCAAAATATTGTATATGGTGGCCTGCCGTACCTTCTATTCTGCTGAAGATATAATACATTTTGTTCGTAGAAAAAGATGTAAAATTTAATGAAAGCATTGGAATGATTTTTTTTTCAAACATTTGTGTTAAATTAGGCGATTTGAAGATGTAATTTCTTTTCTGAGAAAACATTGTATCTAGTATTTTCGAATATTTGCTGCACGCGAAGCCATAATTTGTTTAAAAGGTACGTATCTGTTGCATTTTTTCTGTTGCACGTTTTATGATGTAACAGTGTCATTGTGTATAAATAAATTATTGTATTCTTATTCTAATTATTCTACTTACCTGCCATAATTGGTTCGACAGAGACCGCATCAGAGGGTGCCCCTTTTAGTTATTTATTTCATCATCATCATCATCATCATCATCATCATTTCGGCCGAAAGACGTCCACTGCTGAACATAGGCCTCCCCCAATCCCTTGGGGGGGATTTGCCATAGTCGCCACGCTTGGCAAGCGGGTTGGCGACCGCAGTTTGATGGTGGTAATGATCGAAGGATGCTGCTGCCCACCCTCCGATTTTCCCTTATTCGCCTCCTACGAAACCCACGGGAAGAGATGGGGTGGCGCAATTCTTACCCGGCAACCACACGGGTTATTAGTTATTTATTTATCGTATGGCAATTATTTCAAACCGTGAGATCTTTGAGAAGACTGCACGGTTGCCAGTTTTGTTGCACTTTTAGCACCACCCAGGGGTCACGTGTAGGGTAGCGGTGAGTCACTGGTGGGTACTCACTACGGACGTGGTGCAACTTCGACCCTCCTTAGTCAAGTGAGTCGTCTTGACTGTTAGAAGTTCTCAAGCCACCCGAAGGCCTCCAACTTGCGTTAACGACTGCTGCCATAGACAGCAGCTGGGATCAATGTTTTAACGTTCCTTTTTTTTTGGCTACTCACCGCCTGCCTCGATAACATGTAATTACAAAGTTATGGCAGATGCCCGGATCTCTTTGCAATAGCCCAATCTTCCATCGAAACTAAACCACCATAGGCGAGTTTACTAAATATAAAAAAAACATTTATTCTGCATATAGGCCCACAAGGGCACTTTTACATGTCAAAATATTAATTTACAATTCAAGAAAGTCTGACTATAATAAGTAATACATTTTTCATGTCAAAATATTAATTTACAGTTCAAGAAGGAATAATAATTACGAGTTTACAATTATAACAAAATTAATGTCATACAGTGAAGATAAACTTATCTTCACTGTATGACTAATTTTCACAAAAACATCGGTAAACTTAGAGATGTATAAGGTCTCAAGATTAAACAAGGAGTAAAAAAAAAAAAAAAAAAAAAAAAAAAAAAAAAAAAAAAAAAAAAAAAAAAAACCTTGGTGTGCGTGCGAACGAATAACATTGTATTGATAAGCTGCTTAGATAAACTATGAATTTGATAAGAATAAGATCACTGGAAGTACATAAAGCCTGCTAATATGAAGAGCGTGATTGCCGCTTACAGGAAAATCATCTCAGATACACTTGGGTGAGCCGAACTTTCACGATATTTTCACATAAAACTGACCACTGAGATTAACTGTTTTTTTGTCACACACTCACACATGGAAAATTTCAAATTAACAACCTAAATTTAGATAAAAACATCTTAAAATAAAAGGTATTTGTAATAATCAGCTGAGACGCCGCTGCTGTCACTGTCAGTCGAGGTATACTTTGACATTGACGCAATTCGCTCGAAAGCGTTCGAGGCGCTCGTTCAGAAACCAGCAATATTCTACTTGCGGCTATTTTCCTACAATACCTACAGAGGACGCTACTAGAGAACACGGAATAAACAGATAAAAATGTCTGCAAAACTAAAATGCATGAACTGCAAAAATGAAATAAAAAATAAGGAATATCTGAAATGTAAAACATGTAATAAGCGCTTTGACATTTTATGTGAAAAAATACCATTGAAAAAATTTCAATCAATGACTAAAGACGACAAAAACTTATGGAAATGCATGAAATGCCGAAACCAGAATGCTCATGATAAAATTCGCTGTTTAGACGCTGCGACTATATCACCCACTATAAAAAATGGTCAAGACACAAATTCTCAAACTGCTCGTCCTGAATCAAAAGACAATACCACTATATGGGATCGATCATCAATAAGTACAATAGACAGTGAAAAATCTGTAACTGATCACGAAGGAAAAGATCCACTCGCTGCTGATCTTGAAATAAAAGAAATTTCCATTATAGAGGATATTTCATCCAAACCACGAATAGAAAATGAAAAACCTATAATAACAACTGAAATGAGAGAAAACGTTACGATTAGACGAAGACGTTTCCCCAGAAGCCAGTATAAGTCAAATGAAATCCTATCGGACACTGACTCTGAAGTCGATTTTTTTTCTAACACTTTACTAGATGACACCACTCGTAGTCTACCAAACATCATAGATTCTGAACAGGACCCTGAATTGACTTCTGAAATTACTAATCTATCAACTCAACTAGCGAGTGCTCATGAAGAGATTGACCGCTTAAATTTTGAGATAGGAGTTCTGCAAAAAAGACTCACTGAACAGCAAAAAAAGGTTGAAATATACAAAAAAATACTAACGGAAAAGGGACCCATTGGGAAATTGACACCTTTAAAGACATTTATAAGCCAAAGAAGATCCGCGGAATATCTTGACAGTGATGATGACACACCTCGATATTGTTCACCTACGATTTCGCCAGGACTTACTCCAGCACCTCCCAGCCAAGTCCTATCAAAGCCAATGGATATTAACCAGACACAGATCAATAACCACAGCAGCAAGCCAGAACATATCGTAGATGAAACAAAAAATACGGAAATAAAATATATAGATAAGGCACCTCAACAACCAACAAGACCAATACAATACAAAAAAGAAGAAAGACCTAATGTGAAAAGAAACAAAATTTATATAATCAGCAGTGATAAACGTAATGGCATACCATCCATAATGCAAGCCTGTTATGAGAAATCTACCACCTGCCACTATCTGATTCCAGGAGGAGGAATACGTCAACTCTTACAAAATATAAACAGCCGGCTTCGAGACTTCACGCACGACGACTACTGCATTATACTCATAGGAGAACGAGATTTTCAACAAACAAGCGACTACATTAGTCTCGTAAAATTCATTAAGAAAAACCTTGAAGTCATAAAACATACAAACGTAATACTTTGTGTACCAACTTATATTTGTGGAGCTCCTGTGTACAATTGTAGAGTAGAACTCTTCAATAGCCTACTTAATTTAGATACTCAAAGCCACAAATACGCACTATTTTTTGACTCCAACTATGACCTGTCTTTTGACATGTTTTCTGCATACACCGGAAAAATAAAAAAAATCGGAATACGAAATATTTTGGATAATGTCAAAAATATAATTGAGAAAACTAAAAAACCTAAAAACCTTAATTTTTTTCGTGATGAAACCACAACACAGCAGTAAAAATAATCAATCTCAATCTGTAACAACTGTTACTAGCATAACCGTATTGCACCAAAACATTAATGGCCTATTAAACAAAACTGATATGTTATATGTTCATTTACAAGACATTGCTAAATCGCAAAGACTAATTGACGTTATATGCATTACTGAACATAATATGAAAAGTGGCGATGAAACTTACCTTAAAATACCGAACTATGAACTTGCAGCTCATTTTTCCAGAAGCAATAGAAATGGCGGGTCATGCATACTTATACGAAATATCTATAAGTTTAATACAATTAATGACATTATCATACAAAGCATTCAGAATTTAATCGAGTTAAGTGCAATAGAAGTAATTGAATTAAAATTAATCGTGATCTGTGTTTATAGGGTACCAAGGTCAAATACCATGATTATTAATTTATTTTTGGATAAACTTACTAATGTTCTCAATAATGTATGTTATAAAAATTATAAAATTGTAATTTGCGGAGATTTCAATATAGATCTACTAAAAAATACTAATGCTTCTGTAGAGTTCAAAAACCTAATTGCAAGTTATAATCTCAAAATAGAAATAAAAACTCCGACACGATTAAATAGCAATACATGTATTGATAACATTTTTCACAATATTCGAGGGAGTTCTGGTGAGGTACTGGACCTCGGCTTGTCAGATCATACAGCTCAATTAATAACTTGCCCAGTAAAAAAGACATGCCTTCTTCAGCACTGGTTTAGATATCGGAGGGATTATCGTGGTGAGAACATTGCGAAATTTACTGAATGTATCAAAAATATTAAGTTTAGTGGAGCGTTCGATACAAACGACGCGAATCTGGCGTATGATAATTTTATTGAGGAGTTTAAACTATTTTACGATCTGTGTTTTCCCTTACAAAGAATTAAAATTTCAAAAATAAAAAAACCAAAATGGGTTAGCACAGGCATTCGTAAATGTTGCAAACGCCGAAGACAAATGCTTTGGAAATACAGACTTACTTTGAACAACGACGATAAAATCGCACTAAAAGAATATTCGAAGCGTTTGAAAAAAATTCTTAAGCTGACACAAAAAGCTCAAAATGATAATTTTATAAAAAAATCACGAAACAAGGGGAAAGCTACATGGGATGTTATAACTAACAATAAAACAAACTTTCCGATTGAGAGTGTAATGACCGTCAACGATAACGGAAAATCTTTGAATCACCCGAAAGATATAGCGGATGCTTTCAATAATTACTTTATAAATTCAATTAATGATATCGTTACTAAAAATAATAATCCACAATTTAATATAAACATGACTATACATAATAATACAATACACAATAATTTGTCTGGTTCGTTATTTATGCCACCAGTGACATCAACTGACATCCTTAAAATAATAAATTCATTAAAAAATACTAAAAGTGTTGGATACGATGAAGTTGATACAAGAGTACTAAAAAGTGTTGGTAAAATAGTTGCACCAGTCATCTGTCGTATAGTAAACTTAAACTCAAACTCAAACTCAAAATATTCTTTATTCAAATAGGCCTAGCAACAAGCACTTTTGAATCGTCAGTTATATATTACATAAATTGAATCTAATTATTCAGAGCAATTTATTGATGCATATGAAATTTAAAAAAAGACATGAATTACTATAATGTATGTCAAAAGAGAGTATAATAAATTCACAAAAAGATCGTCAATATGTAAAATAAAAACATAAAAAATTGTATAATCTAGACAGTTTCTAGAATAAAATCTGAATGTCAAGAGGAAAATTTAACGTCAACATCTAATGTCATAGTTATGAAAATAGTCATTAAGATGTAATGTCATAATTATTAAAATATAATTAGTATTTCAACCACAATTATACCCACGGTGTTTTATCATTCATGTAGTCTTTTGTGCTATAATATGCTTTCGATATGAGTTTATGCTTTACATAAGTCTTGAATTTATTAATAGATAAATTAGTCACGTTTGTAGGTAGTTTATTATAAAACTTTACACAATTACACATGAATGATTTTCTTATTTTTTGGAGCCGAGTGGAGGGTACCGCAAGCTTATATTTGTTTCTAGTATTAATATTATGTATGTCACAGTTCTGTCTAAAATTTACAATATTTTTGTGTACATACACAATATTGTCATAGATGTATTGACAATGCATTGTCATTATATTAATGTCCTTGAACTTATCTCTAAGTGAGTCTCTATGTTTCATCTTATATATTGCTCGAATAGCCCTCTTCTGCAGAATAAAGACAGTATTTATCTCTGCAGCACTGCCCCAGAGTAAAATACCATACGACATAATACTATGAAAGTAACTAAAATATACTAATCGAGCTGTCTTCACGTCTGTTAATTGACGGATCTTGCTCACTGCAAATGCTGCAGAACTCAGTCTATTCGAGAGATTAGCAATATGGGGACCCCATTGGAGTTTTGAATCTAATGTCAAACCAAGAAAAACAGCACTATCAACTAGTTCCAATTCCTCATCTTTCACAGTGACACTAGTTTGCGTGTGATTTACGTTACTCGTGACGAACTTAATACATTTAGTCTTTTTCTCATTTAACAATAAATTGTTGACATTAAACCAATTAACTATTTTAGAAATGGCATTAGATACATAATTACAAGCTTGTTGTTGCCGTGTGACTTTGAATATGAGTGAGGTATCGTCAGCAAACAATACTATATCATGGTGGGTCTTTACGAGGTATGGCAAGTCATTTATGTAGATAAGGAATAGGAAAGGTCCCAATATTGATCCCTGCGGTACACCCATAGAGACCAATGAACCCGGCGATCGCTGTCCATTCACGTCGACCCTTTGTATTCTATCATGTAAGTAAGAGTTTAGCAAATTCAGTGCCGATCTTATGTTTAGAGAGTGGAATTTTCCCTAATAAATTAAAGATAACTAAAATAAAACCGCTATACAAAAAAGGAGACAAACAAAATATGGCCAACTATAGACCTATAGCATTATTATCCGTAATATCTAAATTGTTTGAGAAGGTAATTTATACAAGTGTTTACAATTATTTTGAATCCAAAGGACTATTCGCTTCTGAACAAAAAGGATTTCGTAAAAACCGGTCTATTAATGCGGCTATTTATGACTTGGTATCAAAAGTGATAATTAGTATGGATAAACGATTACCAGTGTCAGCCATATATATGGACATGACAAAAGCATTCGACTGTGTACATCCAAAAATCTTAATGTACAAGTTGGATAAATACGGAGTTAGAGGCAATGTGTTAAAACTAATTGGGTCTTATCTTACTGATAGAATGCAATACACAGAAGTAACAAAATTATGTAATATTTTGAAAACTGAAATAACATTTGTATCAGAAACCAGAAAATCATTCTATGGGGTACCGCAGGGGAGCATATTAGGACCGTTACTCTTTCTCATTTACATAAACGACCTTCCGAATGTAACAAAATATCCGATGGTTCTGTTTGCGGATGATAGCACGGCAATATTTAGAGGTGGAAGTCTGAATAATCACGATACGGAAATGAATGATGCTTTAGAATGTATAATTACATGGCTACGTAATAATAATCTAATGATAAATATAGAAAAAACAAATATTATGAATTTTAGGCAAAGAGTAAATTATCTAAATTTAGACGTAAAATATAAGGGTCAAAAAATTACTGAAGTCAACAACACAAGATTTTTAGGATTACTTTTGGACAGTAACATGAACTGGAAATGTCAAATTGATAGTGTCTGCAAAAAACTAAACCGCTACTCATATGCAATATATATGTTAAGGAAAGTTGCGAGCCAATCTGTAGTACTTACGGCCTACTATGCTTACGTGTCATCTACACTTCGTTACGGGATAATTTTTTGGGGAAACTCAACGGACTGGCACTTGGCTTTTAAAGCTCAGAAGAAATGTATTAGAGCAGCATGCCATCTCCTACCGACCGTATCATGTAGACCATATTTTGTAAAATTTAAAATATTAACTTTTCCTTCTTTGTACATTTATGAATTAGTAGTTTTTGTTAAAAGTCACAGTCATTTATTTCGTAATTTCACCAGTGAACGCTTGCAACACAAGATATGTGCCCATCCGTCAAAAACTTCTCTTTTGTCTAAAAGTATTCTGGGTATGGCTCCTAGAATTTACAATAAGCTTCCGGAACATATAAGATTATTATGTGACATTGGTAAATTTAAGGCCCACGTGAAAGAATATTTGACCAAAAAGGCTTACTACTCCTGTAATGAATTTCTGTCGGAAAATTTGGAATAATAATTATTACATTTTTATTATAATTGACATACCTTTACCTCTTATTTTATTCAAACTATAATGTATTAAAAATCTATGAACTAGTAACTTGACATTCTTACCTAACTATATTTATTTTAACTATATTTTAAGACAGACATAAACAAATTTTAATTAAGTGCATGTAGTGATTGACTGCATGTAAATCTTCGTATGCCTACGGGTACGACATAGTGAAACAATATCGATTTTACCACCTTATGCAATATCAAGTTGTGTACACCTATGATCGACGAATAAAGCATTTGTATTTGTATTTGTATTTGTATTAGTATAATGAAATTAATATAATATCCCAGAGATGTACATGGTCTCTGAGCGTCAAACTCTCTTTCCACTCTACATACAAATAGCCCCAACGCCTGTTGGGACCGGTTCACGGGTATCTACCGTTGAATCCATGAATGGGTTTTAGCAGGTGTACTACAGCATAGTAAACTTCTTCTCCAAAAGGCCTCTACAAGTTGGATCTATTTTCCCAGGCACGCCTCTCAAATGACCGGGTCTTAAGAGTCCTTATGAGTCCTCATGTATTTAAGCCATTTTCTGTTTGAATTGACATGGTATGGTGCTTGATATTTTCTCAGTGTTCCTATTTAGAACAGGACTATTGCGACCTCATGTCATAATCATAAATTTTAAATGTATTTTTAAAATTTTTCATTAAGAAATATTGTTTCAAACATCATTCCAAAACGACCACTTTCAAACTAAAAAAGGTTTTTGTCCGCTTAAATTCTACTACACACAATAAAATAAAATAAAAATGCTATGTTACTATTTAAAACTTTTATAAAATCATCGTATCCTTTAATCACTTTATTGGTATTATCAATACTTTGGTTATACTTAATAAGAGAACAACGGTTGAAACTCACTTGGAAAGTCACTATTTGCGACATGTTTCGGACTACAATTGGAGTCCTTCATCAGATTGAGTGTTATCAAGGCGACCGAAGCGAAATAGTGACTTTCCAAGTGAGTTTCAACCATTGTTCTCTTATTAAGTGTAAATATGTCTCACGTTAGTGTAAATTTATGTACTGTGGTTATAATTTGAAATCAAAACATTTTAAAACTTACAAGGCCCCTAAAAGCCGCAGATTTTTAAAAGGAGATACATAATAATAAAACAACACAAGCTAAACAACGTCTTATTCATGACTTTTATGGCATAACAACTAATTTTCCTGTATCACAATATTGAACTAAATGTACGTGTACCCCTGTGGGACAGGCGTCCGCTCCACACTGGACGTGCGCATGAGTCATGTTCAAGCTGACGTTTGGTGACTCTCCGACTGTATCAGTCCGACTGTTGTGACTGTTACATGCGTTTATCGATACTCCGATAGTCCTCCCGAGTCTGCATGCCTGCACATGAAAGAAGTAACAGGATATACTGAATTGGATGCTGTTATGCAGTAATGTGTCAACCTGTAGGAGGTTCTTTTTCGCACCCCCCTGTAGCTATATGGGAGCCTCCTTTAAAAATAAGTTTTGACAATTGTCAACAAGATGTATGCATGTATGTAAATACTTTATTGTACACAAGAGAAGTAAAATAAATTATACAAAAAAAAAAAAAGATCAATCATGTACAAAGGCGAAGTATGTAGTAAGGCATGTAGATGCTTATACTGCGAAAATGTTAAGACTGTAGCTCCAACCGTTTGGCTGTAAAAACTGTGTGACAGACGACGGACGGACGCACGGACGGACGGATGCGTGAGTGACAATAATAGGGTTACGTTGGACCCTTCGGGTACGGAACACTAAGGCCGGGTTTTATAAAGATCCGTTAGACCAAACGTCAGATCAATCAGTAACTCAGTACATTTTTTGACTACATAGACTACTAAATAGACTTTTCGGAGATATTATTATGTTACAAATGACAATGGGCGACAGTTTTCGAATCCTTTAGAAATTCATCAGCATGAGTTTCCTCCAGTGGTGTTGACAATTAAATACGTATATTAAAAATCTAAAAATAATTATACATTTGTTAAATCTGAGTGACTAAATTAATAAATAATATAAATATAAATATTTGTGGACAATCTTACACAAATCGACCTAGTCCCAAACTAAGCAAAGCTTGTACTATTGGTACTAGGCGACGATATACATACTTATATATACAAATATATACTTAAATACATAGAAAACATCCAAGACTCAGGAACATATATTCGTGTTCATCACACAAATAAATGCCCTGACTGGGAGTCGAACCCGGGACCTCCAGCTTCGTAGGCAGGGTCACTACCAACTAGGCTAAAGCGGTCGTCGTAAATAAACGAACTAATTAATTCAACGAATATATATAAGTAACTTACTTCTGCAATATTAATATGACCTCCATTTTCTACTTCTTCAGCAGAAAAATTATATGATAAAAGTACTTCTTGGTCTGTATTGCTTCCTGCGAACAACAGAATTATTTGTATCATTTACTTCTTTCTAGTCCTCAACTGTTTTTACCTCTACTTTAAGCCTAATGTAATGTACTTATTAATAAATAATAAATATTAGAGGACAATCTTACACAAATCGAACTAGCCCCACAGTAATCTCAAGAAGGCTTGTGTTATGGGTACTAGACGACGATATATTTAATAGATTAAATACTTAAATACATAGAAAACATCCAAGACTCAGAAACAAATATTCATGCTCATCACACAAATATTTGCCCTGACCGGGATTCGAACCCAGAACTGCCAGCTTCACAGGCAGGTGCACTACCCACTAGGCTAAACCGGTCGTTATAACTTATTGCGTTCTTTTTTGAGGTGTACAATAATATTTGTTAGACAAGGGTGCAAAGTTGTATTTTAACCGCGAGTGTGGAATTAAAACACAAGCTAGTGAATGGATTCTAGGGATTCGGGATTAGGTAGTGGACCCCGGACAACCTATATTTAGGATGCAACTGTACTGGAATAACGCTAGGACGAGGAGGAGCAAAATAAAAAAAATCCTCTCTCTAGTGAGATGAAAAGATTTGTGTTATACACGGTTGCAAAGTTATATTACGTCTCGTGTGTTGTAACACTCGCTTCGCTCAGGATTCTGTTTATGAATCACTCACTTCGCTCAGAATTCTATTGTCGAACCATACAATCCATTAGCGAATGGATTCTAGGGTTGAACTACGAGCTAGCGAATGGATTGTATGGTTGAACCGCGAGCGAAGCGAGTGGTTCGAAAATAGAATCCTGAGCGAAGCGAGTGGTTCATAAATAGAATCCTGAGCGTAGCGAGTGTTGCAACACACGAAACGTAAAATAACTTTGCAGCCGTGTATAACACAAATCTTTTCACCTTACTAGAGCGAGGAAATTTTTTTTTCGGTACAGTGGCATCCTAAATGTATATAAATGCTGAGATTTGGCGTAGGTACCAGGTTTTTTTTTAACACAACAGCACAATATAATTATTGTTGCTGGACTGTCTGGATATTGGCCTTTACATGTTATTATGTTTAAAAGAGTTACAAATAGCACGTTCGGATTTCAACTATTCTTTGCACTCTTGTGGATAAAACGCAGTTTTGCTATCTGTTTTTAAAGAATAAAAAAGGGCTTTCCGAGCTAGTGAGGTGAAAAGAACTATTGTACTGTAATAAGGTCGCCAGAGTTCTCGAGGATGCGCTGCATTTGCAACTAGCTGTCAACACAATAAATTCTCAAGTCATTAAAGCGGCATAGCCGCCTGAAGTCTAAAATGACGTCGCAAGCGTCCATCAACTTTAGTGTCTGCTTACCATTAGGCATTATATCTTTGTTTGCAACGTACCAGTATAAAAAAGATATACCACGTGCTACTCGCTTACTTATACGAAAAACAAGGCTTACCGAATACTTTAGAAGTGCAGAATGCCTCGGCGGCGGCGAACAACGCGCCGAGCGCGAGCAGCGAGCGGGCAAGCGGCGACATGGCGGCGGCGGCGTTGTCGGTGGCGGCGGCGGCGTTGCGGGTGGCGGCGGCGGCGGACACCGGTATAATGTAAATAGTGTGCCGCGCGCCGATGAGCAAATTATCTAATAAAATTTATTGTGAATTTCCTGTTCACTCAATTGTGTTGTGAATAATCAAATTACTTCCTCGCTGAGTCATACCAATAAGAAGTTCAGTAACAAGCTGTCGGTACTTTGAAATAAATAAGTCAAGTCATTGTGCGTTTTATAGGTAACTAGAAACTGCGGGGTTGTTAGATTATTTAGGTTGCTTACAAAAATTTAAGATTTGATATAAAACAGGTTACACAAACTGCAATATTTATAAACCGAATCGAACTCGCGTACAAAGGGTTCAGAACTTATCTGTGCAAACGGCAAAAAAAAAATCACGTTTGTTGTATGGGACCACCCTTAAATATTTACTTTATTCTGTTTTCTAGTATTTGTTGTTACAACTGCAACAGAAATACATAACCTGTCTATCGCAGTTCATGAGATACAGCCTGGTGACATACGGACAGACGGACGGACAGCGGAGTCAGAAATAGGGTCGGGACCCTTTTCACCCTTTGGGTACGGAACCCTTAAAACTGTCAAGGTCCGTTTCCGTTGATTTTCTTGAAGCATCGGGTACCAACATTAAATAACACTGTCCATTTACTATGAGTACTACTTTATTATGTAACAGTACCTGAGACTCGCTTCAATTTGATGTTGTAAAAATACCCCGTCGGCCTATTGCAGAATAAATTGACTATGATTATCGAATTTTAGGGTTCCGTACCAAGGGTATAACGGGACCCTATAACTAAGACTCCGATATCCGGCCGTCCGTCACCAGGCTGTATCTCATGAACCGTGATAGTTAGAAAGTTGAAATTTATACAGATGATGTACATCTGTTGCCGCTATAACAACAAATACTAAAAAACAAAATAAAATAAGGGGCTCCTATACAACAAACGTGATTTTTTGCGGTTTTTATAGATAATGGTACGTGCGCGAGTCCGACTCGCACTTGGCCGGTCTACTTCACTTACAGAGCAAGGACATTATGAAATGATAACAGACTAATTATAAGTTACAGAAATACTCTAAACGCGGAAATTAAACGCTACTTAATAATAGTATTTAAAGATTGGCTGTGCTCATTTGTTTCGCGTCACTATATAACGGCGTCGGCGGCGCGGGCGCACCATCCCCGCCGCCGCCGCCTCCGCCATGTCGCCGCTCGCCCGCTCGCTGCTCGCGCTCGCCGCACTGTTCGCCGCCGCCGCCGTGCCTTCTGGTGACGATCCAGATCCGGACCAACCCTGGTGTACAGATTTCTATATGGGTAGGTTTTCTAATAACGCATCAGTGGCAAAAGTACGTACCGCCGAAGTGATTGTAATTGGCGACCGTATATGCTTTACCGTTGTAAACCGGGTAGAGTCAGTCCAACCCAGGTCAGGCCTGCAGTTCCTTATTGAACTCTTCTGGGGTTCTCGCAAAGACTATCGGGAGTTTATATTTTCACTAGCGACCCGCCTCGGCTTCGCGCGGGTGCACTATTTAATGGATGTTATTATACATATAAACCTTCCTCTTCAATCACTCTATTAAAAAAACCGCATCAAAATCCGTTGCGTAGTTTTAAAGATTTAAGCTTATATAGGGATATAGGGACAGAGAAAGCGACTTTGTATTATACTATGTAGTGATAAATTGTTTGTATTATTATTTTACTTTAATGTATGTCACCGTAAAATTGTCAAATTCAGTAGTTTATAATCTAACTAGTGAGATTGTAAACTGACTGTTATTAGATTAGGCTAGTTAATTAGGGTATAATATTACGATTATACGTTATTAGAAATTAACTACTAAAGTTCAAAATTTTGTGGTTGAAAAAGTTCGTACGTAATTCTAAGACCAAATGCTGTCAAACGTACGCAAGCCTAATCCCTATTAGTCCCGGTACCGCCGCACACCGGGTAGAGTCAGTCCAACCCAAGTCGGGTCTACCTGAGTTTCTTGACTCTTCTGAGCTAGGCTAGCTTAGTGAAACAGCGACAAAACTCCCAGTAGCTGCATTCTAATCACACCTCAGATTCGGTTGAAGCCGCTCAACTAATCTCACTGGAGCGCAAACTTCTAATTATATCACATAACCCGCGCAACTCAGACTTCTAAGGCTAGGTTTTATAAACATCCGTTAGACCAAATGTCAGATCAAATTTCAGTAACTCAGTACATTTTTTGACATAACAAACCGACATAAGGTCTATTTTATTATTATTATTTTTTAGTTGTGGGCCTTCTTTGCCGCCTCGACCAGTATTGATCTATTGTGGCAGCCCTTAAAGTTCTTTGCTTATACCCGTTGCCTCCAGGAATTTCCAGATTCTTTGGGTCGCAATCTGTTATATCTCCTCTGTGGGCATAATGTGCCTCCCTAGATAGATACATAAGGTCTAACGGATCTTTATAAAACCGAGCCTAATTATATAATTATATCAGATTTTCGTTAGTTACTCTAAATCTAAATAAAAAACACATTTCTTTTCTCCACTTTATGTGCTCGCCTGCGGCTCGAGCCAATACATTTTTTCGGTCGAAAAATCTTTTTTCCACTTATTGGACGCTATAGTGTACGTTAATGATGATTTCAAATTATTAGTTTGTGTTCACAGGTGACCCGGATGCCGAAGTAAAATCTTTCCAGTTTTCTTACTTGATACATGGTGATGTACCTCCAGAGGGACTCGTGCTTAATTATAACATATACAAGGTATTATTTCACTTGACAATTATTTCACTCCTTGCTGATAGACATTTTAAAATCTAACCTTGATTGCCTAAGCTACCTAAGCTAAGTGGTGTCGAAACAGAGAGAGGAACCTCCTGACTATCCGCGCCGTGTCCAGGAGTACCGCCTTCTGTATCTGACACGCCACCCAGCCGTCTAGCGAGTCTCTTGAAGTTTGGTCGAGACTTTTCGCTATTAGATCGTTCGCAAAGACTAGCGGGAGTTTATATTTTCATATATTGTTTGTAATGTATGTCACCGTAAAACGTCAAATTTAATAGTTTATAATCTAACTAGTGAGATTGTAAACAGACTGTTAGATTAGATTAGGCTAGTATATAATATTATACCTTAGATTAGAAATTACTATTTAAATTCAAAATTTTGTGGTTGAAAAAGTTCG
Source organism: Epiblema foenella (assembly GCA_963556455.1). Classification (NCBI taxonomy): domain Eukaryota; kingdom Metazoa; phylum Arthropoda; class Insecta; order Lepidoptera; family Tortricidae; genus Epiblema; species Epiblema foenella. The sequence continues at coordinate 24,615,222 of OY747101.1, read as the reverse complement.
TACGAAATTTTAAGGCCAAATACTGTCAAACAAACGCAAGCAAAAAACGACTAAGAACTCTGACTATAAGGTAGATTCTTGCTTGTGTTCATTTGACAGAATTTGATCTTACACTTTGGATATTGTAAAAAATATGTTAGTAATATTACAGGATACATTGCCAGAAATTGCTTGAGTGGCGTCCACGCACCGGAAGACGAGCTGTCGGTAGGCCTCCGACAAGGTAGAGTGATAACCTGGTGAAGGTCGCGGGAATCCGGTGGAAACGAACGGCACAGGACCGGTCTAAATGGCGAGCCTTGGGGGAGGCCTATGTTCAGCAGTGGACGTCTTTCGGCTGAAATGGTGATGATGATGATGATATTACAGGATTGCGACGTACTCAGCGCTGAAGTGGCTTCATGTAACAACTTAAAGGACAACTCAACTCCGCCCCACGTGGAAAGAGCCGGTCCAGGGAAATACGACATCAAGATAACATGTCCAAACGGCCCCTGCCCTAAAGGCGTTGACGCACTTGCAGTCCAAGGCTGCAAGTAACTCGACGTAAACATTAAGGGTGGATTGCACCAAACCGTCTGTATTCGTAAGCGGTGTTCGTTAAAATCCTATTGTATGGAAACTTTGACAAGTTTCTATGGGATGACAGCTGCCGGCGCCATATTTGACGATGACCGGCCTTTGATCGTATGTTGGTGCAACCGACCATAACTCGTCATAATTCTACGTCAGAAATTTTTTCCATTTCCCTTTTGAATCGGCGTTTGTAGTGATGAGGTAATATGAATCGATTGTTTAATTAGCGATTATTAATGAATGGTGAATGATTACTCAAATCGATTTTATTATCCTCGGTCTTCCTCTTCCTCGCTTTCCTTCAATTTTGCCTTCTCTGATGTTCTTTATAAAATCGTCGTGTCGTAGACGATCAATCATTTTCCCTCTCTCTATATAACCATCACGTATTCTAAATAACCATGTCCAATTATTACATAAAATAATTTAAAACTAAAACGTTTGTATTTTCAAATCCACTCGCCTTCGTGAATTGTAAGCTAAACCAACCGAGCGTTTTGGGGTTCCGTAGTAAACAAGGAACCCTTATAGTTTCGCCATGTCCGTCCGTCCGTCCCCCGCTTTTATCAGTAACCGTTAGTACTAGAAAGCTGTAATTTGGCATGAGTATACATATCAATGACGCCGACAAAACGGTAAAATAAAATCATTAAAAAAAAATTTTTTAGGGTACCTACCTCCCCTACATGTAAAGTGGTGGTGCAATTTTTTTTTCTTCCAAACCCCATCTTGCGGAGTATCGTTGGATAGCTCTTTCAAAAATATTATAAGGTTTCTAAAAGGCGTGATATTAAACTTTGAAGTGATAATTTTTGCTATGGTCAAGTGCCCCCCCCAGCTAAACGGTGGCTACTAGGCATGTGGAAAAAATCATGGTAGTAGTATATACGATGAATTTAAAAGGAAAACTATCACAGCTAAGTAGACATTACCGTAAAGGGCAAAAATATGTATACAACACAACATCTCAAAAAAGTACATCATCAGTACTAAGATCAGTAAAAACCCTTCTACGGGTCCGTAATTCCGCATATGGCCGGTGACGTTATGGACGGGCAACTACGGAACCCTACACTGTGCGTGGCCCGACATGCACTTGGCCGGTTTTGGATTAATAAATAGCTGCTGATTTGACTACATATTTATCAGTAAAATACCGTATAAGACAGAGAAAGGAACAGTAGAGTCAGACGTCAAATATGTTTTTTTTAACGGATGGACGATCCACGTGGTCTAAGAAAACAAGGTCTGACAATCCGGATCGTGACACCACATACGTCACTGTCGATGACACACACACTTACTTCCACATAAAGTCGATGCTGGCTGATGACGTGGGTCGTGTCACCCACAGTACTAACCGATGAACCGGATTGCCATACCTGCCACGGTATATTATTTTATCAAAATCAAAATCAAACATTTATTCTGCAAATAGGCCACAAGGGCACTTTTACATGTCAAAATAATAATTTACAATTTAAGAAAGTGTGACTATAATAAGTAATACATTTTTCATGTCAAAATATTAATTTACAGTTCAAGAAGCAATAATAATTTCGAGTTTACAATTATAACAAAATTAATGTCTACAGTGAAGATAAACTTGCAAAGTTATCTATTACAAATATTACAACATCAGTAAAGTTAGAGATGTATAAGGTCTCAAGATTAAACAAGGAGTATAATGAAATTAATATAATATCCCAAAAATGTACATGGTCTCTGAGCGTCAAAATTAAAATTAATTTAATATTGTTAGAGATGTATATGGTCTCTGAGTCACTGATAATAAAAACGAATCCACGACAGGATGATGTCTCTCGTCAATCCCCTATAAAAAGACACTAGTATTAACGTAGTCACTATGTCCTAGCAAGCATGAATAGACCGGACTCCACAAACAGCACCCGATCACGAGTATGACGCGTATCTCAGCCATCGCCCACCATTATCATGGGCGAACCATTTACCTTATTAAAGGATGTTTAAAATTATTACCGTCGCAAGTTTCGTGACTAACGATAATAGCTCTAGTCAGAATCTAACACTAAATAAAACAATATAATACTATATAATACATCTGAACATTCCTTTGGCACGGACAGAGTCATTTGTTTGTGACAGTTTGGGCAATAAGAACATTTATTGCCTGAGTCTATTTGACTACGTTTTGAATCGGAATTAGTTTAATAAGTATTTACTCAATACTCAATACATTTATTTAATGTAAATGAAGTTCATAGCACCTCATTGGTCTGTCTATAATATTTGTTCGGTTCGGAGAATCAGTTAGGCTTGAAAATATGTTATGAAAATACTTAAATAATTATAAATGTTACAATAAATAATGGAATACCCGGGAAATTGGCACTAAATATTGTTTCTCTTCTCAGGTAAAGTGTTTAGATGATATTTTAAATGTTATATGATGTATTTATAACATTATGATTAATTTTCAGAGCAACTCAAGTTTGTGCCGATGTATGGATGGATGGATGGATGTATGTTCCTCTTCACCTCAAAAACGGCAGGACGGATTGGCTGAAATATGGAATGAAGGTAGCTTATACCCTGGATTAATAGATATGCTACCTTTTATCCATGGTGGCACAGCTGAGCGCTGCTAGTTATATATATTATTATGCAGCATGTCGTAAAATTAAGTTGGTTTTAATTGGAAAAATAAGGATTTTCAAATTTAAAAAATGATTTATAAATATACTAGTATTTGTTGGCAAAATATACGTAATTAAAGGGAAGAAAAAAAAATTGTGAACAAAAATAAAAAAAATCTGACTGGTGTCTTCTCATTCCTTTGTTTTCAAATATTTTTAAAATCAAAATTATAGTGTTTATCTACTCAGTGAGATCTAAACAACGATAACCCACTCAATGGGGTAGGTAGATAAAATTGCGGCGCTTGGAATCAAACGCGCAAAAATAAAATCAATTCCAATATAAAACGTTAAGGAAAATATACACCGGTATGTTTTAAGTAAGTGCATGTCTTCAACAAAACGAGTGTGGCTGCTCAGACTAAGTTTTAATGGCAACACTAGATTTAGAGGCAATAAAATAGTGTAAGAAGCTACGGTAGCCTAGTGGGTAGTTCAAAAATGTCAGCTGAATTTCTTGCTGGACTCTAATCAGCTAGACTAGGTTTAGTGATAACCAGAGACAAAACTCCCAATAGCTCTCTTTTTTATACAACGCCGGTGGCAAACAAGCTTACGGTCCACCTGATGGTAAGCGGCCACCGCAGCCTATAGACCCGCAACTCTAAAGGAGTCACGTACGCATTGCCGACCCTTTATGAAATTTGAGAATTCACTGCAGAAGGGAAAAATTTAGGTCCCTCGCTCTCAATACAACTCGAGCCATTCTGAGGTGTGAGTGGAGCTCGATTCCACTCACACCTCAGATTCGGCTGAAACCGCTCAATCAATCTCACTGGAGCGCAAACCCTTAGAGTATTCCAGTGTTCCAAACCACACGCGTGGTCGTGCCGGAGGTTTTCCCCTGGATTTTCCCCAGGCTACTCTCCAACCGCGCACTCCTATCGCTTTATTGGGCCCGGCCTATAAAGTCACATGCAGGTTCAAAAAAAAAAGTCAAGCCGCGGGTGTGAGTTCGGATCCAACTCGTATCACATCCATTATTCGAACTTAGGTATTTACCATACAAATACGTTATGTACGATACAGATATTTACCGTTAGCATTAGCTGAATTAGGTCGGGTTTTATAAAGATCCGTTAGACCAAATGTCAGATCAAATTTCAGTAACTCAGTGCATTTTTTGACATAACAAACCGACATAAAATCAGCTGGACAGAGAAGAAAATTAACGAAGAAGTTTTAAACTTAGTTAAAGAGAAGAGGACTTTATTGAAAATAGTAGAAAACAGAAGAGGAAAAATGATAGGACGTCTCATACGCCATGACGAATGGATCAGAACACTAATAGAAGGAAAGATAGAGGGAAAAAGGAAAAGGGGAAGACCTAGAATGACGTACATGGAGCAAATAATATATATAATAAATGCTACGTCATACAAAGAAGTGAAGGACAAAGCTGAATGTAGAATAAGCTGGCAATTACTCCACCGACAAGAGCCAAGCTCTTAAATATTATGATGATGATGATGAAACCGACATAAGGTCTAACGGATCTTTATAAAACCGGGCCTTAATAACCTCACGGAAAACCTGCATACGTCATGAAGAAATGTAAAAGTCCTCAACCCGTACGGGTTAGCGTGGAGAAAACTATAGACAAGCGTGATCTTAGCAATGGAATGCACATTAAAAGAAAGAAAGAAAGATACATTTATATAGTATGGGTTATGAGTGATCCATGAATAAAAGTGATTTTATCAACCGAAATTATTATTTTATTCCCGCACACTTTTCGTTAAAAACTCTTCCGCCGCCATATCTTATCTCTCTTCCTCTCACGTTCATCCATCCCTCTCACTCTATACCTGGGGGCTAACACAACTTGCTCCCAAGTCGTATCTCGCGCGACTCAGCGATTCCTGTCTCACTCGAACTGTGCCAATTAGAAAGAGGAGGGTAGATTTTTTTCTCCTCGCGTCGCGTCGCAGCAGCAGTTGTGCTACGTTCCCTTTCACGCTACAGTAAATAAACATAACACAATTTTTTTTTAATGCAGATTTCCCGGTCAGGGCAAATATTTGTGTGATGAGCATGAATATTTGTTTCTGAGTCTTGGATGTTTTCTATGTATTTAAGTATTTATATCTATTAAATATATCGTCGTCTAGTACCCATAACACAAGCCTTCTTGAGCTTACTGTGGGGCTAGTTCGATTTGTGTATGATTGTCCTCTAATATTTATTTTATTTATTTATTTTGGAATACTTGGCTCTCACTTCATATTTTTTATGTTTTCTATAAAGTCCAAGTTACACTAGATATGATACATCTATAATTAAAAGAAACACTAACTACCTATCTATATATAAAATACCCCACCCAGTTCACCCGCTTGAGGCGTGGTCCCTAGGACACTGGTGGCGTTGCCCCTTTGCACCGCCAGACTTAGCCGCTGGGCAAAGAAGGAGCCAGCCCTGTGGTCGCCTGAGACGCCTATTAGTCGTGCCGACACCTCTTTTATGAATGTTTTGGTGTCGGACGACCATGGACCCAAAGTCTCTACCGCAAGTGCGACAAATTCAGTTATTCGTCAGAAATGCGTACTTGCGGCGTTTAGACATTTGGGCTTGGTCTGCGGCTGTCCCAGGTTTCCGAGCCGACCCTTCAACGTGGGACGGAGCTAGCGTGTCGACGCAAGTTGCGTCCCACGCTAAAGGGCGACCTAGGCACCAGGGCACGAGAGTGCAGCCGTCGGGTCTCTTCCCATCAGCTGCGGACAGCCCTGCAGGTTCTAATGTGGCAGGGATAGCTGCGGTGCTCAGTGAACGGCGGATAAGATCGTTTAATGTAGCATGTCTAAATAATCTGCCGGCACTCATTGAGCAATGCAAGCCGTGGCGACCCAAGGAGTCGACGGGTTGAGCACAGCGGCTGCAGGCATGTGGTTCGCAAATTTTGAGACCCAGGCGAAGGCACACCGCGATTCGCAGTGCAGAGGGATCTAGTACGGAGCCAAGGTTTCTTGATGGAAGCGCATGCAACCAATGTCCTGATTCTTTTTCAGACACTGCAAGAAGCCTGGCCCGTTCGTGACTATTTTGTGAATTTTGCAAAAGTGATTGATGGACATTTTTGATTTTTAGGGTATCCCATGCGGCTTGACTAGATTTTTGGTCCGGCATTTGCTCGTTGGGATTCTCTGCTCTCCAGGCACGTTCTGCATCTGCTAGGCACGACACCAGGACATTGACGGTTGAAGGTACGTTAAGAATACCGCCAATGAGGGTGAGGGTGCTGTTGACAGATGCCAGAAACGCCGGAAGAGCTAGACTACCCATAGAGCGAATGCCGAGGCTGCCATATTTAATGGGAAGAATTGCTTGCGACCAACTGTAAGATGTAAGTGTTATATTAAGAATTTTGCAAATAGTGTCTTTTAAAATTTGGTCTATGTTGGCCGCTATTGAAGGATATTTCCAAACTGGGGAACAACGGAGGATATACATAAATTTGGGTGAAAACAAACAGAGTCGCAGAATGTATATGGCCATGTGTGGGTTAATTTGAAAGAGAAGTTCTGAACAACTATGAAAATGATCGATTTTGGAATTTATGCAGATTGGAATTGATTCGTCGAATATGGGGGCTCCTAAAAGAGTAAGAGTGTCGTGAGAAAGAATTGAGATGTTTGGAATGAGAATGTTGATATCGTTGATTATTGATGCACGAGTGTTAGGTGAAATGGTATCTGAGATGAAAATTTCACACTTGTTGAAATTGATTGACAGACCAATTTCAGCAAATCGATTGATGATAATTTGAAGATCGGCCAGAACTGATGAAGATTTGCCCCCAATAGTTCCGTCATCTAGATACCAAATATTTAGAGTGGATGTGAGTTGGGTGATGATGGGATGGATGGCTAAATTGCCAAGAGGGTCTCCTTGCTGGCAACCTACACTAGAAGATATTTCATTTTCCATATACATAAGTTTTGAGGGAGCACCGTAGCATTGCCAAAGGTATGCGTATATTTCTGGAAGGTCGCTTTCAATTTGATTTAGTAAGACCCCCCTGTCTATAGAGTTAAAGGCATTTTTCACGTCAATTTTGACTAGGATGTCAAAGTCTTGGCTATTGAGGAAAGTTCGGGTGGCATGGACTGCTCCCTCACAACCACCTTTCAGTCCAAAACCCAGCTGAATTGGTTTAAATTTTTCTGTTAGGCGGGAGTGAAACTCACGGCAACATATCTTTGAAGTAAGGCGCCGTAATGTACTGCCGACAGCAATTGGGCGGATGCCACCATCCTTTTTTTTTAACGCAATAAGGTTGGCCCCATATAATATGGGGATAATATCGGGACAAACCTTTCCTGCGAGCATTAAATTTGTTAATGCAGTGAGCTCCTCCAGTAAGGTCTCGCCGGCGTCACCTGCGAGCGGACTGATCAGGTCTTTTAAGTGTTGGGGAGTTATCCCGTCCAACACTCCAGCAGAACCGGCGGGGAATGATAGCACTGCCTGTAGAACGGCGGTTTTTGACACTTGCAGCGATTGCTGTGAATTAGATGGGGGGTTAGGTGGTTGTGAGCTAGCTGACGTAGTCGGGTGTTTGTCTAGAAGGGCACTGAGCACAGCAGGAGAGTAAGTCGCTAAGGTATCGCTAGAAAAAAGTAATCTAGTGGCACCTTTTAAATCCCCGTCAGATAATTTACTCTCAATTAATTTGCATTTATGTTTCGTATTTTGTGAAGGCTGGATCGGAGTTTGAGTTGATGTATTTGTATTATCGGGAAGTGAGGCGGGAAATCCTGGGTGGGAAACATTATGTTTTATTAATGTCGTTAAACTACGGTTTGATTTAGAGTGAGGAATGTGAAAATTTTGGTATGCAAAAGTCAAGAGACATTCCCATGAAGAAAAACTATTCTCTGATACTACTCTAGCTATACACTCCGCCAGGCTTCTCGCCGCTAAGGCACGAGCTCCTTTGGGAATTCTTTTACTCAGCTTACAGCTAGCTTTAAGAGTAGACAAGAATTGGGCAAGCGAAGCTTGGGTTGGCCTGGTATTGGGGATTCTGTTGGCTGTCATATTTTGTGCCGATGTCGGAAGAGATGGCTGGTTCGTGCGGGGGCTATGAGCGCGAACACAATGGATATTGAGGCCACGTTGGCCTTTGTAACGCTTGCTATCAGCACAAATAGGACATTCGAGGAGCGAGGTCTGGGGTGGGGCATCTTGACTAGACATAAATATTTTAACTAAAAGTAGTACACAACATATAAAAGAAATACAAAAGGGAAACGCAAGAAAAAGTAAAGGAATTATGTACAGTTACAGTTCAATAGGATGTGTCACAGTAAGAGCAGCGAATCTTCCACTTCTTCATATTTTTGTGTTATTATTTAGAAAGAGGTTTAATTGCAGTATCATTTCCGATAGTTTTGTTAATTAACGAATCACAGCTAATATCCATAAATCGAGTAACTCAGTGGTCCTTGGATGTCTCACCATGTATATGAAAAACTGGTTTTTACAACTTTGTTACCTACCTTTTACAGCAATATGTTAATATTTAAGTATTTTTACCTCTGAATTCCTTTTATTAAGTTCAGGTACTATTTTGAAATCCTATTTTGTACACTAATTCAACAATGTAACGATATTTTATTTTAGAATTACGATTTGAAACGGGATATTTACCATGTATATTTGTATTTTTGAGTTCCCGATATTTCGGCACTGTTGCAAGCGCCATTATCAAGGATTAACTGAAACGGGAACTCAAAAATACAAATATACATGGTAAATATCCCGTTTCAAATCGTAATTCTAATGTAAATGACCATGTAAGCTTGAAATCAGATATTTTATTTCACCTAAAAACCACCGTCAAATAGGTATCAAATGATATTTCCCATAAAAGTTGTAATCGTGAGTCGAACAAAGCCATAAAAAAGACGAATATTCCTAATATCACTTAGGCGTCCAATATAAACCAGAAAAACTCTTTAACTTTTACGCAAAGAAACAAAAACTGCTTTTTTGTTGGCAACGGAAAGTTTGGCTTTGTGTAGGTACCAGTGGCGGCGCGTCAAAAATATTAATAGGGAAGCCGGAAATAATTTGCCTTTCTTATTCTTCACGAGCCGTAGTAAGGGAACAGGACTGGCTGAAAATTAGGTAAGCCGGTGGGAATCGAGTTGTATGGACGTGCCGCCATTGGTAGGTACAATCATCAAAAGAAACTACGCAAATAAAAAGCTTAAAAGCTCTTATTCCCTTTCAATAAAGACTTGAACTCTTTATATGCATGGTTACTGTTGATGCTGATTGTACGTTAGAGAATTGGCCTTTTTTAACCGACTTCAAAAGAAGAAGGGGATTCTGAATTGGGTTGTATGATTTTTTTTAACACTTTTTTATTTAGTTAACCTTGAATCAAACTAGAAATACTCAGTGATGAATATATAAGTGTTTTATATGTATCAAAGTAGCCCCCTTTTTTCTTAAAGTCACCCCTGTTTACGGTACATCCCACACAAAGGAAAACAATATTTTCCAAATATGGACGCAGCTTTTAACTGAAAACAAAACCCCAAATGCATCTGCGTCGACGATCTGGGCCTCAACTCGAAATCGGAACTTCGTATCGTGCCGTCCCTTTAACTCTCGTATTATCCACTATATGAGTGAAAGAGACAGCACGATATGAAGTTCGTATTTCGAAGTTCAGAGTAGCCCCCCTAAAACGAACACCACGACTTTTATGTAGAATGGACCCATTCGTCATTGTTCGGTATGTCGGACGATTGTTTTTAGTGGGCACAACACTTTTTATGTGAATGAAACTACAGTATCCTGTTGCTTTGTTTTTGAGGATTCCGCGCCAAAAAGGTAAAAACAAAAGCGATACGGTGCGACCTTAGAGTGTAAATATTTCTAAAGAGATCCTATACGCGGGCCACCAAGAGTGACGGAAAAGGTATTATGCAGATAAATTGAGAATTGTTTTAAAATGGCTGCCGGTTTACCGTAAATTACTTCCTTAACTTGGGCGGGTAATCGCTTGTGTGACGTATATGGGCACAACTGTCATATAAAATAAGTTGTGCTCGACAAAAAAAAGTGAAACTGTGACAGGGACAACACATGATATATAACTCTCTGTCGCTCTTATACAAAAATGTATATGACTGTTTCGCTCGGTTGGGGTACCTATTATTATTTTCGTGTCTGGTAAGTCTGTGGGTGCGACTGTAGTTGTGGTCTGTCACAACTTTGTACCTTATATACCAATTGTGGGATATTTACCAGTTGGTTTTTACACATCACAACATCCATATAACGTAAATCCGCATTACACATCGAGTGAATATAATCAAGTATTGATGTAGGGCTGAATTTGTAAAGGTCTTATGATTATGAACAGGAAAGGTTGAACGTAAAACGTATGAATGGAGTAAAAGGAATAGGTTTGATGGACTTTTGTTTTTGGGGCAAAAAAAGATTAGAATATGGCGGAAAAGAATAAGCCCACACGAATTTGTTGAGAAATATCTGTTAAAAAATGTAATGACGTTCCAATAAAGTGTGGAAAACTAATCTGGGTTGGTTTTTGAACTCTATATTGATATTAGAGCTTCATGAGTAGTTAAGTAGTTGTAATACACGTTTTAGAGGAGCAATTAAATGAATGTATATTTTTTCTATTACTGATGCATTGTAATTTATGATAATAATTCACCATGAAAACAGTTACGTACTAAGTCTTTTATTTTTTAAACCTAGTGTAGTGACTAAATCATTCGTTTCGATTCAGATGATATTTTCGTAAGTTGATGGAAATCGATCAAATTAATGAATTTATAACCGTAATAAATTACGTGTTATAAAAGTTTTGTGTTCCAATAAATTGCAAACGAATGAAGTATGAAACTACCTTTATCGCGAAATTTGGAAATACAGTATCGATTCCTGAACGATACAAAATTGACGTTGGTAGAATAAAACTCATATGACAAAAGTACTTACTCTAGATTCGTATCTTGTATTGTTCATTTCATTCATAATCGCTAATTAAGACAATAGATTCGTCTTACCCTCATCACACACAGTTTCGGTGGCAAATTTCACAGAGGTAAATGGAGTCACCTAACATTTTTTTTGATTAAACGAATAACGATTAAATGATTAATTTTGCATAATACTCCTTATAAATTATCTTGCGAGCATTACCTACTGTTACCACGATAACACAGGACTACTAATAACACAAGTATGTAGGTAAACATTTTTTAATAAATTTATTTATTTTTACTTATTACATACGTACAAACATGCCATCTAAACAGTCGGGACAGTATAATGTTTGTAGCTGCCGCTAATTATACAATTCGGTATCACAAACATCATACTCCCTATGTCCACATCTGGAGCAAAACTTCGGTAAAAACCAACCTTTCTTTGTCTAGGTCTATCTCTTTTGATGGTAATAAATAGTTTTCAGTACTTAAAATTTACGAGTACCTACCTAATTAATGTCATACTAAGTACTTCAGGTAAATGAATAATTTATTTATTCAAATCTTAAAAAGTTGATCATAAGAACGACTCCATTACCCACTGTGTGAAATTTGTCACCGATACTCCGAACACTACTCATCACTACAAACGCCAATTCAACACTGTCAAAAAGGAACTGGTAAATATTTCCCACAATAGCTCAAGAACTACTTATTTTTATGCAAAATGATAGGTCATTTGATACGACACGACGATCTAATTCAAAAGATAATGGAGGGGAAAATTGGGGGAAGGAGAGGAAGAGGAAGGGCGAGGATTAGTTATTTGGACCACAAAGAAAAAGGTAGACGTCCAGTCGTATCGAGAAGTCAAATAACTGGCGTTAAGTAGAACGGACTGGAGAGAACTGCACCGACAAGAGTGAAACTCTTAATTAATCCTATCCTAATCCTAATAATATTATAAACGTGAAAGTTTGTGCGGGTTTGTACGTTCCGCTTAATCTCAAAAACTACTGAACGGATCTCTATGAAACTTTCCAGTATTGTAGCTTAGACATCAGAATAGGACATAGGCTACCTTTTATCCGCGGGTAGGGCGCTGCTAGTAATCACTACATAGTATAAAACAAAGTCGCTTTCTCTGTCCCTATATCCCTATGTATGCTTAAATCTTCAAAACTAGGCAACGGATTTTGATGCGGTTTTTTTAATAGATAGAGTGACTCAAGGGGAAGGTTTATATGTATAATGTGCGAAGCCGGGGCGGGTCGCTAGTAAATAATAATATAATATGGTTAATGTTGGGATCGCAATCGTCTCTAGCTTACCGTATCTGGGTCATTGTCAGTTGTAAAAACAAAATTTGTCTACCCGGTGGTCAATAGTTACGGGCTTATGTACATGTAAGTTATGTTTTTATTACATGGATTTCTAGTTATGGAAACACCGTTCGTTCGTGTGGGTTACTAGACCAATCCAAAATGAAGCTTTTTGGCCCTTAACTTTTGATATGTCCACCGAAAAGACGCGAACCTAAATGACCCATCTGCTTACCGTATCTGCTTACCATATCAGGTCTTATGCTTCTTCGCCGTCGTTGTATATAATAAGCCATATTCCTTCATCGTCTCGCCCTCGTTGTGTATAATATAGTAAAGCTATATTCCTTCATCGTCTAAGATCATCTGTCAGTTTCCATTACTGTTCCAATTTTCCTGTTTGCGAGCGAATTTAAAAGTTGTAATCAGTCTTGCGGCAAACCTACGCAAAACGTTATACTGAAATTCAATGAAAAACAATTTTGGTGGCATGAAAGTATTCCGTTTTTAAATTGCTTTGTTCACGGCGCGTTTGGACAGTTTTTAACGAATTTCGTAAATGAATCTGGAAAAATCGAGTTCGATCATTTGTGGAGGTTTTTAACAATATGACACAAGGCAGCCGGTATCTAGATAGATGAGCGTTTTTAGGGGTTCCGTACCGAAATGGTAAGAAAGGAACCCTTATGAAATAACGGGAGGCATTATATCAGAATTTTACCAAGGAAAAAATATGAAATTATTAAAGAATATCAATCTATATTTTACAGGAATAATATTTTATCTCTAAGTATCTAGTTTTTGATTTTTTTATCATCAAAAAACATTTCCATACTAAGTGTTTAATTTAATCACCTATATATTTTTGATTTATAAATTCCTAAGCTATAATGCTGAAAGCACCTTCTTTCAAATAAAAAAAAATTAAATCGGTTCACGTAAGGAAGAACTATCCTATTAATAATAATAATAATCATTTATTCCCAGTTAACAGTTTGACACCAAAACACTTACGAGGTAGTTAAATTATAACATTGACACTGCACCTCGCACATATTTATACAACAAGAATAACAACACATACACACCGCGTCATATGAATAGGACCAGCATGTTCTCCCTTGGTATCTAAGACATTACCTTTTTTTTTGAACCTGGCTGTGGCTTTATAGGCCGGGCCCAATAAAGCGATAGGAGTGCGCGGTTGGAGAGTAGCCTGGGGAAAATCCAGAGGAAAACCTCCGGCACGACCACGCGTGTGGTTTGGAACACTGGAATACTCTAAGAGTTTGCGCTCCAGTGAGATTGGTTGAGCGGTTTCAACCGAATCTGAGGTGTGAGTGGAATCGAGCTACTGGGAGTTTTGTCGCTGGTTCACTAAACCTAGCCTAGCTGAGAAGAGAGACATTAGCACTAAGTTATCAAATTAGTGTCAGTCGCTCAAATTAGTAACAAAATTCGTCTATAAAAGCGTTGTACCCGTGGCGTTCAATTTCTACACCATGTTGTTATGATTTCCCTGAATTCTGTGTACATCACATATGTGTACGGAACCCTCGTGCACGAGTCGGACTCGTACTTGACCTGCAGGCGAACGAAAGGCTAACAGTAGATAGATTTTACTGACAATTTTGAAGTATAAATGTATGAGTTGATTATTAAAATTTGACATCAAAATCTACCTAACGGTAGTACAAAAATTACGTGATTACCCCTCTGATTTTTTACCAGGGATCGAATACCGGTATTTTCTCCATAGAAAAATATCGGTATTATTACGATCACCGGTTCATTATTTCGTTTTTAATGGGACAATCTAATACTACGACGTATAATACATGATTCAGCCCTACGTAAAGAGCAAAAATTAATCCAAAATAAAATAAAGATCTTGTTTTATTATTGTTCTATATTGGCATTGTATATTGTGAAATAAAAGCATCTCGGTAATTAAAGCCCCTCCAGAAATATATGACATTTGTCAAGAGGGAAATAAACAGTTAGGTAAAATAAAAGATGACATAAGATAAGGCAAGGTAACCAAACAACATGAAACATACGCAGGTATTAAGAATATAACTAATAAAGTATGTTTAAGTATTACATTCTTGTAGTGACAAAAAAAAATCCAAAATACTGGGCTAATTCAGGGTTTTTTTTAAATACCGGTATCGGTCCCTGTTTTTTACTGATAAGGACCCTTATCATCCAACATCACCATAAAAATACATTCCCACATGAATCACATCCCACGCTAGCAATCAAGCAACATCTTAAATCAAGATCCCGCGTAGGGTAAAATCACCTTTTCCTGAACTTATAAAGCACGTCAGTCGGCGGTCGCCTCTAAATCAGCAGGCCCATTACTCGGCCAGTTTATCTTGTCCTTACCCTAACTTTGGTCACGCGGTAAATATTCTTAATGTTGCATGTCAGTGCTTTAAATAATTTATTTTATTGGGGGATTTAACGGTTTAAGTTTAATTTCGTTTGTTGATTTGGTGTTAGAGATTTAAGAAAGAAAGAAAGAAAGAAAAAATGATTTATTCAATAAAACACACAAAACAAGACTTTTATACAGATATATGTCCTACAACTATGCACAACTGTATTACATACCCTTAAAAAAATATATATATAATAATTAGAGGTATTTAACGAGATAAATCAATGTGGGTGGGTATTAGTTCATATATAATAATTAGCTTTTCACGCCATTCAGAAAAGAGTCATTGTTGCCATCGAATGAGGCATCAAAGTCGTACTTTCCTTCACTCATTTGAGGGCAATAATGATTTCTCCTCACAGAAGGCTTGAAAAGTAATATATGCCACTCGGTGGAAAAATTATTTGTAAGACATTTCATGTATTTGGCAGCGGGCCTCTTGGGCGGTGTGAAAAGCAATGTGTCAGACGGTAGCAAAAATATTTCCGTCTTGGGCATAAACAATTGAATCCTTCGCTACGCTCAAGATTCTGATTTAGAATCCCTCGCTACGCCCAGGATTCCATTGTAGAATCTTTCGCTTGATGAGGATTTAATATTATACCGCCCTCGCCCTAAATAAAAGATTTTGCTCCCTTGAGACACAATCTATTATTTAATTACGTTTCGTTTCATTTGAAAAATGAATGAAATCAATTGAAAATATTTGTTTTTAAATAATTTATTCATTTCTACAATAAAAAACGCAGAGGCGAAGATTGTCTGTATGTTGCATTTCAGTTCGAGTTTAAAAAAAATCATAATCACTAACTGTCACTTATTCTGATCTTTCGAATAATTCGAATTCAATGTGTGTGTTAGGACCACTGCTTCTTTGTTTACATAATTTCTAATCTTAAGAGGCCTTATAAGTTTTAAAATGTTTTGATTTCAAATTATGACAAAGGTATTGATAATACCAATAAAGTGATTAAAGGATAAGATGATTTTATTGAAGTTGTAGATAGTGACAGCCATTTTTCGATTTTATTGTATGTATTATAGAATTTAAGTGGAAAAACACAGTTTTTATCTTTAAAAATGGTCGATTTGGAGTGATCTGTGAAATGATATTTCTTAATGAAAAATCCAAAAAATACATTAAAAATGTATGACATTAGGTCGCAATAGTCCTGTCCTAGATAGTAACATGAGAAAATGTCAAGATACGTGTCAATTCAATCAGAAAATCGCTTAAATAGATGAGCGCTTTTTAACTGATAAGGACTCTTAAAAATAAAAAAGTTACAGACATGCCTGAGAAGAAATCCCTTGCCCTTCCTCATTTTATCTTCGGATCTGTCATCCCAACAGGCCACTTCGCCCAATAATCCTCTATAAACAGCGTGACATTCACAGTAGCCCCATCAGGACAGCCCCAATAGCAGACCACCCCCAAAGACGTTGAGGGTGAGCCATGGACTTCTATCTCGGGCGGTGGTCCATTCTGGTCCTTGTTGCAAGCGACTATCTTCTCACCCACTGTGTCTGTTAGGTAGTAAGTCTGGCATAAAAGCCAAAAATATTTGTATAAGAAAAAGGGCCAATTTTAATTAAGATATATAAAATACAAAACCAAAGAAAAAACAAACACAAGAAATCACGATATCCACAGTCAAGGGCACCAATATGTATACATTTTTATATCTTATTCCATTGAAATAGGGTCCAGAAATGTATACGTATGTATGTCCTCGACTGTATACATACAAAATAAAAAAAACTGATAGATACAATGTGTGTATTGCAGCAAAATTCCGGCTTAAAATGATACGAAGATAGCAACGGTGCCATTTCTTAGTTTTATATGCCAAAACCAATTTTCGCTTCAAATTTGTCGATTTGGTACCAAATCGGTGAGAAACCTGATGTTTGAAACTGTATTTTTTAATAAAAAGTCCAAAGAATACATGTAAAATGAGTCACCGATGGTACTGGCTGAAAATCAGCGCTGTAGGTGTTTGACACCTCAGCATAATGCTGAGCCAGTGTCCGTTTCACTGCCGCGGGGACACACATGTTATGTGGTTTGTGTATACGTACCTATAATATGTTTTTCTTCATTTATCATTTTTGTCATATGTGTGTCTTCTGTGACTGTAAATGTTTCTTTCTTTCTTTTTTTCTAAAATCTCAGACCATTGGTGCTTTTACAGTCTTAAACTATCACCATACCTTTGGCAGATGAATGAGGTCTCCTCCGGGAACAATGTTATATGTTGACGTGCCAGTATCGGTATTCGTAACGTATCCTGTGAACCACAATAACTAGAGTCGGGCAAATGAAAGGTGAGAATGAGATAAAATAATAAAAAAAAAATTTCATAGTGTGGTATCCCTGACGTGTAACGCGAAAAGCAGTATTGACACTTGCAATATATTTAAAATTTAAAACGATTTTATTAATTCACCTGTACATAGTACATTCAAACTAATATTATAAACTATATGTGCCGTGCGACTTCCTCCGCATAACATATGTGAACTTGACTGATTCATTAGTCAAAAAGTAATATAATCAGGGATCCTATACCGCTATTTTCTCCATAGAAAAATACCGGTATTATTACGGTCACCGGTTCATTATTTCGTTTTTAATGGGACAGTCTAATAATACGACCCTTCCGGTTCAAAAGAACCCAGTCTCAAATTACACTATTACACAATACAACTGATTTTCATTTAACACCTATGGTCATATGAACATAAACTCAAAATAGCCCAGTGTCTATTTACCTTAGTCCCAAAATACCCTAAAACCAAAACGACTTTGTCTATATTATAACTATTACCAAGATTACCTAAAGTCATAAACGCTGAAGCTCAAAACAAACTATTCCCATAATACACTAATCCTGAAATACACCATTGGCCAAATACACTACTCTCAAAATACTCTAAATAGTTCAGGTCCTAATTCTATGTCGGCTTCTGGTACGAATTTACGCGTACACGAGTAAGGGATCAACTTTTGAGTCTTTTTCTTTTCTAAGTAAAATGAGCCTTAAAAAAATTTGGAAAAATCTCTCACTGAATCTTTTTTGCGAAAAGGCTCAAAAATTGCCTCCTAGTATTGTCAAACAAAGATAGGTCACTATAGAACCATGTCATAGTGACTAAGTTCTACATGTTTACTAAACGACGTCTGAGTGACTATAGCGACAAGGTTCTATAGTGGCATAGGAATCAAATTGGTTGACTATTATCATCATCATCATCATCATCATCATATCAGCCGAAAGACGTCGCTTCTGGTTGACTATACCTTTTCAGAAAAAAAAGGTTCAATTAAACAAAAAGTGTACTTATTCATGAAATTATATTTTCAACAATCAAAGTCAAATAAGATAAATATTTATAAACAAACACGTTTTTCTTAACGAAAACCAAACTTAAATATTTTTTTTCTTAAAACATAATCCTTAAGCCTTTGTTTTTAACATTTTGTTATTTTTATTGTATCCTTTTATCGCAATCCCGATTTCAGATGAATCACCTGTTTTAAAAATGTGATTGCGTCTATAGCACCCACGTACAGCTCAATCAAAAGCTCTCGATACCTATTATTGAAAAGGATGTCACATCGACGTCTACTGGCTCCACTGAACAGATTATTTTTGATCCGCGTATCTTGGTACCTCGACTCTTTCCTTAATCGATATAGAAAGCGTATAAGAGTGGGTTTATGCGGCATGCGGATATTTAATCTTCTATGAAAACCTTCTATGGGATTATTGCTTCTATGTTTTTCATGGCTGCAACTGAGTATTTCCGGTCCCAATTTCAGCCATTGCTTCTCCATGTATTTTTTAAACAGCAGCAGTTCGTGAGTCATTTGTACATCCCCCTGAATGCACACCCAACAATCGTTAATCTCATCAGCAGGTAACAACGGCAAATTGGCACACATTTGTATTATGTTTCGACCGTCTTCGGTGGCATCAATTTTCAATTTATTGCCTTTTTTCCAGACTGCTCTATTATAGTGATAGAAACAGCCGGTTAACTGGCATTCAGGAAACACCGAGCGACAAGCGTTCACCTGTGCTAATTCAAAGTCACATTTATATTTGTGTATCCTCACGCCCATTTCTTCTTGCAGCAATGTAAACAGTCTATGATATGTCCTTTCGGTTTTATCTGGCAGCAATGCGAAAATTACGGGCACTACATTCGTTACTTTGCTGCTTGAGCCGACATCAACATGTATACTATACAATTGATAAAACGGTTTTGGGACTCTCTTAAAGGTCCCGTCACCAAAAAATTGTTTTTTTGTATTCGCAATACTTAGCAAGAACTGTTTACTTATGTTACTGGCAAAAATCAATATTTTGTCATCATTTCCATTTTCTACAGTTAAAAAAGATTCAGCCAATATTTTCGGAACCTTGATATCTTTTAGGTAATTAAATTCAGTGTTTTTCTGCCCTAAATACTTGTGTCTTGCCCTGTACAAGGAATTTTTTTTCTCTTCATAGGAGCACATTATTATGTCGTCGTTCTCTATTTCTGTTAACTTATCTTCAAATATCTTCTTAATAGGCGTCATCTTCTTACACGCTTCTTCTTTACAGTTGTATATAAAAATATCTCGGATATTTTGTTCGCGGTGACTTTTGCAAACATGAGCACTTTCCTTCACGACCGTATCTTTGTTTTTGTTCAACGTTACTGATGCAAAGCAACATTCACTACGATTTACGCATTTCCAATTATTCGTTTCATTTTTATTCATGTGACTAAAATTATATTTATGCCCGTCGTAAAGCAAGCAAGAATACCCTTTTTGGTTTTTAATAAACGTTAAATTGCTTCTACTCCCCATTGCGACAAACAAGAAAACACAGCAAGAAAAGCAAAAGAAAAGCATGGAATGTGACAGAAAGGCCTTTTTCTTTATTATATCTCTAAAGTGACACTTCATTATTAAGTGGCCTGATATCGTCAACCATGCTGAAGGTTTATATGTATTTGTTTTAATCAAAATATAAGAACTCTGCCGTCGCATCTATCTATTTCTACGATGTGATTTAGGTAGATAGAAAATTACCGAAACATTAAATAATGGCTATTATCAGTTGTATACCACATGGATCATAATAGCACAAAACGAAAGTCAATAAATAAATAATTTAGGGTATTTTGAGAGTAGCGTATTTTGTAGTTAGTGTATTTTGGGAACATTGTGTTTTGAGTTTATGCTTTGATGACATTAGGTGCTTTCGACATAAGTTCTTAATAGAGATAGGTCGTTTTGGTTTTAACATTTTAGGGTATTTTGGGACTAAGGTAAATAGACACTGGGCTATTTTGAGTTTATGTTCATATGACCATAGGTGTTAAATGAAAATCAGTTGTATTGTGTAATAGTGTAATTTGAGACTGGGTTCTTTTGAACCGGAAGGCTAATTTCTTACACGGGCAATAATTATAATGACAGAGTTTTACCTACCAGGGTTAGGGTGTATATATAACCTAGCCTACCCTAGGCTGCCTGGTGTTGCCAGCTGAATAAAGGTCCGATATTTTAAGGTAAATTGGTATTGACCGCCTCCGGCACGAAAACAAGCGCTGCTCTCATTATTATAATGTAAGGTTTCATTATAATGTAAGGTTTCGAATAACGGTACAGAATTTAATGATAGGTTGCCACTTGTCAGTGTCACAGTTGCGGTTTATTTAAATTATAATAAAGTGGTGAAAATTCAATGATAATTGACAAAAAATGCTCAAAGAGCGAAACCTTACTAATAACGTATTTAATAAACTGCTGTAAAAAAGCGCTTATGAAATGAAATTATTTCCCTGCAAAACATTTCAAATTTGACCTCAGAGCAGATTCAGATTCAGATAATTTTATTGGTAAAAGTATAAATACATTTTACAACTCAGTTTGGCATAATAATATTGTTTACATTCATTTTCATTAAATAACATAATCATTATTGCTATTGCTACATTAAAGGAACTAATCCGTTTTCCTTAGAATAAATTCATCTATGCTGTAACATGCTAGGTCAACTAGTAATACCAGATTTACATTCGCGTACGAGTCGCGAGGCGAGGGACGAGGCGAGGGGCGAGGTGCGAGTGTGAACAGACGCTCGTAGCTCGCCTCGTCCCTCGCCTCGTCCCTCGCCTCGTCACTCGCGGCGCTCGCGTCCGGAGAGGTTTTTGGGCACGAGTCAAAAGGACCTAATACACGACGACGATGAGGACGCGAGTGGATGTTTACATTCGCCCTCCCGCACGAGGGACGAGGCGAGCCACGAGGCGAGGGAAGAAGCGCGAGTGTAAATCTGGTATAAGATTTTTAGTAAACAGTTGAGCTTACGTAAACAAAGTCAAAATGTCATTTAGTACATTTTTATTTTCAAAAAACCCAGTGCTACAAACCGGGTGCGAACTAACGATCTACAGAATGAAAGAGCGTGTCTTAACTCTCGATTACATAGCTTTCGTGACTCGCTTACTTGTCATGGCTTACCTATCATTTTAGAATTACAGTGGGCATCGGCGGCGAGTACAGCGGCGAGAATTATCAATGAGCGGGCGAGCGGCGACATGGAGGAGACATAAACTAAATGTAACTGTAAATAATCTTGTTT
This sequence comes from Epiblema foenella, assembly GCA_963556455.1. NCBI lineage: Eukaryota > Metazoa > Arthropoda > Insecta > Lepidoptera > Tortricidae > Epiblema > Epiblema foenella. The sequence goes on along the minus strand of OY747101.1, from coordinate 24,593,577 downwards.
ATATAATGTAGTCGTTGTAGCGAACAACCTACTGACCTCTGACGCGCGGAGCGTATTGGATAATTCACCCTGAGTGTGGGTTTGCACGCGAGGATGCGAAATATAAGTGTCAAATCGACCTTCCCTAACTAATATTAATCAATTCGTTAAAGATAATAAGTCCGTGATTGGATTAGTTACGTGTAGCAAGTAATTAGAATTTGCAGACTGGGTAGAAATACAATGTAGGTATATCAAAAAACATCTAAATATCCAAGCCTAATTATTAATTGACGGCTGCGAGAGGTCTAGGCAGCCACTTGTCACTTGCTTAACTCTGCTCTCGCGCACATTTGTTGCCATACTAAAATATTAATGCAAAATTGAACAAGTACCAAATATGTCATTGAAGCGACAGTGAGGATGTCCAACATCTGTGGGCGATGATTTGTAAGGCAGTGGACAGGGATTGGAGGAGACGAGCTGAAGACCTAGTTCAGTGCAGGGATCGGATACCGGTATTTTCTCCATAGAAGAATACCGGTATTATTACGGTCACCGGTTCATTATTTCGTTTTTAATGGGACAATCTAATAATACGACGTTGTTACCTAAATACATGATTCAGCCCTACGTAAAGAGCAAAAAATAATCCAAAATATTGGGCTAATAGCAGGGTTTTTAAAAATACCGGTATTGGTCCCTGGTTCAGTGGCGTGCCATGGGAGAGGCGTATGTCCAACAGTGGACTGACACAGGCTGATGATGTTAAGCGATAGGGTACCAAGGTATTAAGCTCCTTTTGAGGTGGACCGTACTGCCCAGATGGAAAACAGTTTAATTCAAAACGGAGTGTTGTGAATGTTGTGTGTAATAGTGACGAAAATAAGGGTAGATTCTCGCAGCTCTCACCACTGCCGCCAGCATCGGGCGAGTACGCAGTGTTAGACGTGCCGCCGTCGCGACTCGTTCTCATTACTGACCATGTAGGTACCGGACCAAAACATATCGAGCAATATTTGACCTTGAAGACGTGAATGGCCCGTATATTATATTTCAGTTTTTCTAGGAGTCATACATCCGTTTTGTCAGACGTAGTTAGTATTTTTAATTTTTTTCCACAAGTGCTAATTCGAAATAAATTTCGAGATGTGAGGTTTTCAACCAATTTCAGACAATTGCTTCGACAAAATATTCAATGATTAGATATATTTCATGTGTGACCTTTGTTTGACTTTCCTGAAATCCTCATTGGCTGGACATATTATATCATACTCCTAGAGTTATTCCAGTCTAATTGCATCCTGAACGATGCCCTGGGTCCGCTACCTAATCCCAAGATGGTAACAAGTGGGCAACTTGACTGTTAGAAGTTCTCAAGCCGCCCGAAGGTCTCTAACTTGGCTTAACGACTGCTATCATAGACAACAGCCCGTGTCAATGGCTTAAGGTGCCTTTCAAAGCACCGGAGCGCTCAGTTAATAACCACTCAAAGCGATCAACCATCCAAGAACGTCGAACGTCGTTGCCTCTGCCTAGCCCCGCATACCGCACGCGGTAAGCGGGCGCTGTTGGGCCACGAGCGCTCCCCCTCTTTGTAGGAAAGTACTGCTTATTGAGATAAAAAATCACCCAACTATTTTCTAAAACCAACCATTTTTGTAACAAAAATCGTTTTCCTAAGCTAGTGGCGAGCGTAGGTACTCACATATTTAATCAGTTATGTTTGCATCTTTCACTTTGTCAGGTTGTCATCCATTTATCCATTTACCATCCGTTTCAGTGAACATGCAAATCTACTGAACATTACCAAACATCAGTATCCACAAAGCATATTCAACCTTAACAATTCCCAAAAGAGCTCAATTCTCCAAGGTTTTGCAGAAAAGAGTGCATCAATTTGTTTTCACACTCAATAACCGTTCGAAGTCCTTAGCTCATAAACAACTACTCCGTTAAACTGAATTAGACTTTATTCGCTTATGTTAAAGGCGTAGAAGCCTGCAATAATTGGATTGCAATTCATTGTACTTTGCCAAATTGTTACTACAGATCGATTGAGCGATTGTGGACTCTATGGTCTTCGGTTAAGGGTGCGCTAGGGTGGATAGGCTTCAGTGACGGCTTGAAAAACCAAATCACCGTCGTGTCATAAATCTCGGACGACACTTCGTTACTGCAGCGAACGGTGACAATATTTCAAAGAATTAGGGGGAAGCTTCCAAAACGGTTGTACAAAATTTCGGAATTGTTATGAAATTTTAAAACCAGACTGTCAGGGTAAATACAACCCTTCTTATTCGTGTTAAGTAATATCTCAGTGCATTCTATCTCATGAATAAAAGGAAGTTTGTGTTTAATAACTTTGAAAAACTAACATAATTATAGTGGCTCTGTGGGCTGTAGACCCAGCGAATGACTTTTTCCGAAATATGAATCGACAAAAAATCCATATAATAGGGATGACCACTCATAGTACAATTTATAACATAGTGTGGCTATATGGATATAAAACCATAAAATTATCACAATAAATAGTAATTTAAACAAATTCATTAAAATCATAAAAAGATATGGGACTGGTAAAAACATTGTTTTTTGTTTATTGGCCAAATGTTTTTTTTTTTGTTTTTTATACAACGCCGGTGGCAAACAAGCGTACGGGAATACATATGTAAATTGGAAGTTACTAATAGAATTCTCATGTTTCAATTCAAAAGAAATTGTATGGCAACTAAGTACAGAACCGGCAATTTTCCCTTTTTTTCATCATGGTAGTACGAGGCTACGCAGGCGTGACGTCACGCCTGCGTGTGAGTCAGTATGGAGCGTTTTTAGTGCTCATTAGCCATGCTGTACTTTGCCTCTCATTTTCGTCTTTTGTGTTGCTCTAATTGTAGTTGATCCCATACAAACATGTGATCGTCTCTAAAAACTGATTCGAATGGCATGAAAAAAAATTTTTTTCATCATTATCGAACCAGCTCATAAATGTCACGACCTTCGCTTAATAAATGCGACCTATAGAGGAGAACAATCGGACATACAAAAGCATTTTTTCCCAAGCTGAAACGAAGCTGCTTTGCTCCATTAGCCTCGTTCAATAATAATAATTTGAGGAACTAAAAGCCAGTTCCCACCTTAATGTAATATGTGTTTTCCATATATTTCTTGTAATCGGTAAGTTTGGAGCGCTCGTGGTCCGCGTACCGCCTACGGTATGCAACGTCGGCCCAGGTTCAGGTTCAGTTCTTGGATAGGTGACCGCGTTGAGTGGTTATTAACTGAGCGTTCCCGTGCTTTGTAAGGCACGTTAAGCCATTTATCCGTGTTGCTGTCTATGATAGCAGTCGTTAATCCAAGTTAGAGGCCTACAGGGGCTTTACAACTTCTAACAATGAAGTTGTCGAAGTTGCACCACGTCCGTAGAAAGTACCCGCCGTTACCCTAAACGTGACCCCGGAGTGGTGGTAAACTGTGCACCAAAACTGGCAACTGTCAGTGGCGTAGCTACCCAAGGGCTAGGTGGGGCAGTGCCCCAGGGCCCCCAAGCTCTGGGGGCCCCCAAAACCTGATTAGCAAACCTATTGTTGAACTAGCGAAAAAATCTCCCACCTTCGGAATCCAAATAAAATAGGTTGCAACACTAATCATGGCAACTCATTAAAAATACATGTTTAGGGCCCCGTCTTTTTTTTGCCCCAGGGCCCTTGGTCACTTAGCTACGCCACTGGCAACCGTACTGTCTTCTCGAAGATCTCATGGTCCGAATAATTGCCATACGATAAATAAAATAAATAGGTACGTTACTTACTTACTTTATCACCGCAGTGACCCAAAGAGGATCTTGGCCTGCGAGACGAGAGCACGCCACCTTTCCCGATCCTGCGCAGGTTCCTGCCAGGCTGGAACCTGAAGCTGACGCAGATCGGCCTCCACACTCTCCTCCCAGTGATACCTGGGCCGGCCAATCGGGCGCCACCACTCGGCCGACCCAAGTATGCTGTCTTGACGGCTCGATCCTCTCCGAAGCTCAGTAGATAATCGGACCAGCGAAGTCTATGCTTTTGTCTCACCAATGATATTAGGTTCGGCCACCAACTCCGTAATATGTACGTTAACTCGCAACGATTTAATGATGATAAATTGTAATGGGAAATACGTGCGTCTAATTATGTACATGTTGAAAGTGTGGGATGTATTCTTAATTTCAAAACTCTGATTAGTCACGGACCGTCCCGCCAACCTCGTAAATCATTTTCACCCTACAACACGATGCTCCATCACTCTGTCAATTTTATCGAAAAATTGCATTTTTTGCCTTTATTTACTGATGTTACCTGTTACTCGTTCAATATCCGTGTACTGGTCATAAATCAACAGTGGATGTACATGTTAAGCAACAAGGTAGAGGATTGACGGGTATATATTTGCAAAAAAATACCTCGGTTATGTTTTTGTGGAAGTGTCATGGGGCATGCTACTGTGGGGCTGTTTATGTTGAGTTTTGGCGTGATAACGTCTTATAAATCGATGAACGGATGCCAACATGAAAAAGTGTGACGTAATGTATGACTAACCTGAGACTTGTTAAGCGAATTTCTATAAAAATGTTATTGGATTTTCAACCTTGTTCGAACGGTAAAATTGCTTTTTGAACTACTTTGATACAACTCGGCAAACTGAATGATTTCGAGTTATATTTAAACAGTTGACGGTCAAACCGGTTTCTCTCCTTATCTCTCCATAATCGCGTAAGAATTTGTAAAACAAAAATACATGTAAAAGTGATTAAATTACAAACTCAGTATAGAAATGTTTTTTTCATGATAAAAAAGAAAAACTAGATAGAGCTATAGTTATATTTTTCCTGTAAAATATACATTAATATCAATGTTACGTAATAATTTCATATTTTTTCATTGGTAAACTTCGGAGAAAATTAGGGGAAACGGTTTTTTTTGTATTTTCCTTTATAAATATAAAATGACTCAACGTAAAAAGTAAATAAAAAATAGTTTTAAAATGTGCAACTCAAGCCCTATCATATGATACCCCACCCCACTTGACATATTCACTAGACTTTCAAATTTTGAACCGCCTATTATCTGTCATTTTTCACAGAAAATTAAAAAAAAAACATGTTTTATGCATCTAGGTTACCCTTCTTTATAACACAGATAAAGTGAAAACATACCTAAGGGTTCCTTTTTTCAATTTTGGTATGGAACCCTAACAATAGGTAATAGAGATGTTTTGAGTCAACCAAAATTTGATTACTCTATAACAACACCAAAAAACAAGGCAAAAATATGCCAAAAGGTGAAAATCCTATTCAAATAACGAAGCTACAACCTATTTAATTTTTTTTGCTGCTATTTTTTCTTTTGAGTTATTTTTTTCACCATTTTATTTAGAATTTGTTCCTTTTTCGACAAAATTCGAACTTATTGATCTATTTAAAGTCCGACCAGATTTGACCCTTCGCCATGTTGCGGAATTTCACTGGAACTAATTTCTTACACTGGCAATAATTTTAATCATGTTGTCACTGCTGTCAGTGTCACTGTGGTGGTTTAGTTAAGTGTTAAATATTAGATAATAAATGACAAAGAATGCCGAAAACGATTCATTGTCAAGAGAGGAACATTATTAACAATGAGTATAATAATAAAAAAAACCTATTGGGAAATGAAACAATTTCGTTACAAAAAATTTCAAAATTAACATCGGAACTGACAAAACAAGTCAAAATGTCATTGTTCCGACTGTACTGACATTACTGACCTGTTGCCATATAAATGAGAATAATAGCGCCCTCTTGACAACGACCATATATTTCTGATCGGTCTTTATTTGATGTACATCCCTATTATGGTAACTGACATATGCAAACCACTAGATACATATTTAACAATGAGTATAATAAAATTCTGGAAAAAACCAAATGGGAAATCAAACAATTTTGCTACAAAAAATTTTGAGAGGTAGCGCACAGCAAAATGTCATCTTGCTCGAATTTGGAGCAGCCCAACTGGGGAAGCACCTCCGCCTTGCAGAAGACCACAGCCATAATAACATTATCTACTATACAAGTATGTAGTGTTGTGTTCCTGGAGGTGAGCAAGGTTGCCAGAGCTCTCGAGGATGCACTGTGTTGAGAGCGAGGGACATAAACGTGTTCCTTCTGCTGTCAACACAGTGCATCCTCAAATCTTTGGAGTTGCGGGTGTCTATAGGCTGCGGTGGATGCTTACCATCAGGTGGACCGTATGCTTGTTTGCCACCGGCGTTGTATAAAAAAAATCAAAATTAACATCGGAACTGACAAGTCAAAATGTCATTATTCCGTCTATACTGACATTACTGACCTGTTGCCATATAAATGAGAATAATAGCTTCCTCTTGACACTAGTCATATATTTCTGATCGGTCCTTATTTGGTGTACATCCCTATTATAGTAACTGACATCTACGAATCACTAGATATATGTCCCAACAAAGCTTTGTCGTTGTTTTCTAAGACTAAAGCCTCTTACTATGATTTAAAGCCGAGTCTAGACAAAATGAACATCTTGACGCTGTCGGAAATGTTGGCTGAACGTAATTGATCTATCGCGGAGCATCGCACGACAATGGACGGCTTATCGGGCCGTCTTGTGAATTAAGGCGCAGTCTATGGTCGACCTCACAACAGACTTACAGTAGTACCCAACTGATCAGGCGCGTCGTGAATCTTCGTTCGAGCAGAAAAGAAAGTATCGCTCCGAAGATTAACGAAAGAATGCTTAAAACTTACAATTAACCTTAGATCACTACTATAAGGTTCATAATACACTGTTCATAATGCGCGTGCACTCGATCAGAAGTATGGCGGCTGACTAACATGCCACGCGGCGCGCGCTAACATGGCGGCAGCTGCGGACCAATAGCGGTACAGGAAAAAGAAGCGCGGTGCGTGGAGCATGCCGATTGGTCAATAGCATTTCCCGCGCTTTAAAAATTCATCTTCTGCGCAGGTACATCGGTAAGCCATATCAGTTGGGTACTACTGTAACACCTTCGTACCATGTCATGTTTAAACTGTCATACCATGAAGTAAAGATAAAACTGGAGCCGGTAATACACACATACAAAGATGTGCGAAAGAGATGCAAGTATAGACATCAACACACGTGGGAACGAGTTACAATGTGTCATCTACTGTTCCTTATCGCGTATTATTTGTCACCGAAACGTCATCAATGTATTCAAGCCTATTGGCTTAATTTTTTGGCGCCAATGTATATACAGCACAACTAATTATGACATGTCAGAATTGTACTACATCCATATCAGTCTGCTGATACATCTCAATTTAGTCGACCTATCATAAGTCCGTCTCCCCAGGTGATTCGCTAATCCTTCTATCTAATCCTCTTCCTACGTGTCATGTTGAAAGCGACAAAGTGACCAGCTACTTATGTGTACTTAGAGAATGGACTAAATGTCGTTCAGTTTTGGCTTCGCAGCAGCAAGGCACCGAGAAGTTTCGAATGTTGCGAAATTTTCTCCCTGAAAACCAGAGATTGTAAAACCGGTTTTGTCGTGCCGCAGGGCTCCTCCAGCGGCCCGGTCTGCTACTTATTGCACGTGAACAGCCTGTGCGGGGTGCTGCGGCACTGTTCGGCGCACATGTTCGCCGACGATCTGTGCGTATTGCGCGCTGGCGCTGCTTACGCGCTGCCCGACGTGTGCCGCTTGGTTCAGCAGGATGTGGACGCTGTGATCCGATGGTCCCATGACAATGGTATCACACTGAATGCTGACAAAACTAGACTCCTTATTATTCGCTCACCTCGCCTGCAGCTCACCAGTATACCTTCTCCCATAATAGCTCATGACTTTCATTGTTTCCATAATAATCAGGCCCTCTGCCGCTGCAAACCTATTTTACAGATTAACTTTGTAACCTACCTTGGTGTTAAAGTAGATGAAAACTTTTCATGGTCCCATCATATAGATTACGTTTGTGACAAACTAAGAATACTGCTTGGCAAATTTTATCACTTAAGTCTTAAAGTTCCTTTGAATACGTTAAAGTGGATGTTCCCGCCGGCGGGAATGCCTAAGTGTACGCGTCGTGCCAGAGTTGGATACCGGTGTAGTATGGCGATTAGCCACTTTCAGTGTTTAGCAGTAACAATAGTTTACTGCGACATAAACCCATATTGCTTGTATCAGCGCAACCTAAAGTGTATATATAGTTAGGTCACGATATTAATATAAATAACTCTACTACCAGCAACACTTGAGTTTACCTCCCCTCTCGGAAGCTCCATCCCCCATCATTTGTACGAATAGTACACCGGGATGGTTGAGCCACTTGCCATTGTCCGTAATTTAGCCGTGTAATGAATGACAGATGTTACCAGATGTCGTGTCGGTCCCGATTTGCATTACATGACCAAGTTGCATTGTCAAGTGGCTCAACCCTGTTCGCGATAGTACATAATGTTCACCGATTATATAAAAGTATCGCCTCTCCTTAAACGGAGATGCAGTAGCGTTTGTCGCGAGCCGATGTTATCGCCAACTGAATGTTCACAGGAACAAAGAACCATTCAAGTTCAAGACAGGCCGACCAGTCTCAGTTCACTGAACATTTTACAAATATAATTACAAATACAACTAGTCTATTTTGCAAGAAAAAGGGTTGTCATGATCTTAATACAAAACATTCAGTATCTCCTTAATCAGCCATTACATGTGGCATGCAAAATATTAACAGTTTATGCGACTAGGTATTCAATTAGTTACATAAATTACATCTTAAGTTTAGTTGTCATGCACTCTTCTTAATTATATTTCAATATATTATTCCATTGCATAAAATTATTATATATAATTGTTAGTCAGGTTCATCTTAAGTCAAGTTAATACATTTAGTTATTATTATAGTCTATCAAAAAAAACATTTAATTTATAAAATCTATGTTCAAGTTTTGTGTTGTAGCTCAACCAATCTCACCGGAGCGCAAACTCGAGTATTCCAGCGTTTTAAACAGCCCGCGTGATCGTGCCGGAGGTTTTCCCCTGGATTTTCCCTAGGCCACTCTCCAACCGCGCACTCCTATCGCTTTATTGGGCCCGACCTATAAAGCCACAGTCAGGTTCAAATAAAAAATGCGGTAGCCACATATATTGTAGTAAACATAATATAACACATGAAGCCTGCGTGATGAGCACCCTACCAAATGTTAAAAAAGTTGATACTTAGGCGTTTTTAATTTTTAGCTTGGATGATTTTCTTCCAACATAAATGGGGTTCGAAGGATTCTCCACTCCGTAAGTGCGGAGAGGCAGACCGAACCACCGAGCACATCTTCCAGCGCTGTCCCCCCCATCCGAACTTCGTATCGTACCGTCCCTTTCACTCATACAGTGTATAACACGAGAGTGAAAGGCCCCGTTAACACCATTCAATCAATCCATTATTCAGACAATCTCCTATTTCGCGGTAGTAATGTACTAATATCGCCCTAGGTAAGTAATGTGCTATTGCTGTTTTTTTTAAATATATTTACAAATGTGTCGATAGGTTCACTCGAAAAATGGCAAATATGACGCTGCATCCGTCATTAAAGGAAACATGTATGACGGCTACTTCACAGTGACATGTTCACCAGTCAAAAAATCAAAATCAAATATTTATTCTGCAAATAGGCCACAAGGGCACTTTTACATGTCAAAATATTAATTTACAATTTAAGAAAGTCTGACAAAAAAAAGTATAAGTAATACATTTTTCATGTCAAAATATTAATTTACAGTTCAAGAAGGAAAAATAATTTCGAGTTTACAATTATAACAAAATTAATGTCACACAGTGAAGATAAACTTGCAAAGTTATCTATTACAAATATTACAACATCAGTAAAGTTAGAGATGTATGAGGTCTCAAGATTAAACAAGGAGTATAATGAAATTAATATAATATCCTAGAGATGTACATGGTGTCAGAGCGTCAAAATTAAAATTAATTTAATATTGTTAGAGATGTATATGGTCTCTAAGTCACTGATAATAAAAAACGAATCCTCAACAGGATGATGTCTCTCGTCAATCCCCTATAAAAAGACACTAGTATTAACGTAGTCACTATGTCCTAGCAAGCAAGAGGGCATCCTCACTTGTAACGAGAATATTGTAGTGCAAGTTACGGAGTTTTGCAAATGGAATCCGTGGAGTTTTTTCGAAGGTACAAGTCCCAACTTCTGATATCTTAGTACCCTTTTGTTGATACTTATTGCTCACCTGAATTGAGATATGACTGATAATTTTAAGGGCAGAGTCAATCCGACCCAGGTTGGGCTTAGCTGAGTTTCTTACTGGACTCTTCTCAGCTAGGCTAGATTTAGTCAACCACAAAACTCCCAGTAGTTCAATTCCACCCACACCTCAGATTTGGTTGAAGCCCCTCAACCAATTTCACTGCAGCGCAAACTCTTAGAGTATTCCAGTGTTTAAACCTCCCGCGCGGTCGTGTCGGAGGTTTCCCCTGGATTTTCCCCAGGTCACTCTCCAACCACACACTCTTAACGCTTTATTGAACGTGGCCTATAAAGCCAGAGTCGGGTTCAAAAAAAAAAGTATTAAGTCCATATCAATTACTGGAATGTTTATATATGGTGGGTATATATAGACATGTGTGTATATATATATTTAAAAAATGCATGCAATATATTTAGAGGTGAGGATGACGAGACAATGGAACACTTGGTTGACAGAGAATGAATGACTTTGGTAATGGCTACCCTGAATCAAAGGAATTCAGAGTACTCCCGCTGAACTCCATCATTCGGTTTGTAGAAATGCTGGAGAGCAGCTTGGAGTAGGCATAAAGGAGGGGGCAATTGCACAAAAGATCCCACTGGGTCGAAGTGCATCCGCAAGGGCCCTCATCTAAACAAGATAAGATAAGATATATATGTTATATGATACATATATAGGTATACAAGATACATATTGACGACCGCCTTAGCCTAGTTGGTAGTGACCCTGCCTACGAAGCTGGAGGTCCCGGGTTCGAATCCCGGTCAGGGCATTTATTTGTGTGATTAGCACGAATATTTGTTCCTGAGTCTTGGATGTTTTCTATGTATTTAAGTATCTATTTATCTATATACGTACGTATATAGTCTCCTAGTACCCATAGTACAAGCTTTGCTTAGTTTGGGACTAGGTAGATTTGTGTAAAATTGTCCCCAAATATATATTTTTTATGTTATAGGGGGCAAACGAGCAGACGGATCGCCTGATGGTAAGCAATTACCGCCGCCCATAAACACCTGCAACACCAGACGAGTCGCAAGTGCGTTGCCGGCCTTTCAGAAGGGAATACGCTCTTTTCTTGAAGGCTTGAAGGTCATATCGGTCTGGAAATACCGCAGGCAACAGTTCATTCTATAGTTTGGTTGTGCCAACGTTTTGAAACGCATAGTTCAGTGCATTATTATAAATTGTCCCCAAAAATATTATATATGTACATGCAGGGTTAGATATACTACTAACATATTCAATACATAAATGAATGTATATATAAATATTTATGTAGTTATGTATGTATATATTTATTAATGTATTGTATTGTTAGCTGTATATATTAGCCTAGATGTATGTGTTATTCTATCTCTCTTGCTTTATCCTAGCACTACCTGTTGTTATTTTTCTTTAAGTTTTCATCTCCTGCTACCCAAAGGTTGTCTGGAAGAGATCGCTCTATAGCGATAAGACCGCCTGTTGTTACCTATTAGTTTTTATGGATAATCTTGTAACAATTTCTTTTTGTGGTGCAATAAAGAATATATTATTATTATTATTATTACATTTCAGAGTTTTAATTGCTTTTCATTTCATTTCTTGTAGCTATCACAAAGCGTTAAATTAATCTGAATGAGCATAATCTGTACAGGTATGTATTTAATATTTTATAGGCTGTTACTTATCTACTCGTAGTTGTTAATTCGCTTGGAACTTGAAATCGATTTATCCGCTTGAAAACTGATAGCAGGAAAATTCTTTTAATTTTCTTGGTGATTTTGAAACACTTTGTTTAAGTCAGGTTAGGTGAAACAATTAACAAATGTCTACTTTTCATGCAATGTTCCTAAATCTATATTCTGATATAAGTGACTTCAATTGTCTTTTTTGAGAATAAATATCTTTAAACTGAACTGAGGTGCTATAATTACATAACGAAAAATAGGGTTTGTTGTAATGGAGCCCCCATTACAACAAACCCTATTTTTCGTTTCGTTGTTGTTTCGTCGTTTTTGTGCTCACCAGTTGGCGCCACTGTCGAGTAAGATCCAGCTGTCAAAAATTGTTATTGGTTATTATGGACATGAGAACGAAGTTTACATTTAAATCATATTCAATACTTTAAAACCGTACCGTAAAAATATCGATAATACCGCATTGTAGCGCGGTCCCGTTTTATTCGGAAAAAAGGAGGAAATAAGTTTCCGAAAGACAAATCTGTCTCAAAGCCCTGACAGTCATTGACCCATAACTCATATTTGCCATAATCAAGCTCAGGTATTGCAAAATACTCACCATATCTAATTGGAAATTAGATATTACCCGCGTAGCGCAACCACAAACAGTAACATTTGACGTTTCGGAGACCCCACGCTACACTAGCGCCTCTAGCGGCGAATCCATACGCGATAGCCCTCATTGGGTTTTGGTTGGGGGTTGTGGGTACCTATTGCTAGATTTTAGTTTAAAACCCCCTGTTTTTATTTGCATTAATGTTATTTGTTCTTAAATAATATGCTTTTTTTATTTTTTATTCAAGAATCAAGAAGAAGAAGAAAGAAGTGATAATTTTTGCTATGGTCAAGTGCCCCCCCCTACCAGCTAAAGTAGTATATACGATGAATTTAAAAGGAAAACTATCACAGCTAAGGATACATTACCGTAAAGGGCAAAAATATGTATACAACATAACATCTCAAAAAAGTACATCATCAGTACTAAGATCAGTAAAAACCCTTCTACGGGTCCGTAATTGAGACCGGTGACGTGATGGACAGGCAACTACGGAACCCTACACTGCGCGTGGCCCGACACGCACTTGGCCGGTTTTATATTGTCCCTCACGCAATCCATCCACCTTTTTCTAGCTCAACCCCTTATTTTACATTCACAGAGATTCATACATGCCCACAGAACAATACTCGTAAAAACTTATATACCCTTTATTGGTCACATGATTTTAATCTGCTACTTAAATATGTATACAACACATCTCAAAAAAGTACAACCCTTGTACGGGTCCTTTACTTACTTCCTCTGTGAACTCTTTCCTCATCATATCCGATAAATGAAAAATAAGGTTTTTTGGTCTCTCTTGTACGATATATTTTCTTCTGTACGCGACCGTTTGTACCATTTGTATTTTTTATATATGGTTTTAGTACGCTGCTGTAGCTTCAACCATGATATTTATCTCTGAAAATTAAATTTCCGGATAATAAATAAATAAAATAAATAATAAATAAATATTAGAGGACAATCTTACACAAATCGAACTAGCCCCACAGTAAGCTCAAGAAGGCTTGTGTTATGGGTACTAGACGACGATATATTTAATAGATATAAATACTTACATACATAGAAAACATCCAAGACTCAGAAACAAATATTCATGCTCATCACACAAATATTTGCCCTGACTGGGGTTCGAACCCAGGACCGTCAGCTTCACAGGCAGGTGCACTACCCACTAGGCTAAACCGGTCGTCAAATATGATTATTTAGCACTCTGCTGTAGCTTCAACCATGATTTATCTTTGAAAATTAAATTTACTTATAATAATTTATCTAATTCACTTTTACCGCCATAAAAAAATAACAATATATTTTAATCGCTTGCGTATTTTTCAATGATGTGATGCACCCTATTGGGCGGAGACCGACACGGACTATTGTCCGTGAGTAACATTTTTTCGTAACAAATTAATTAAATTACAGCAAGTAATTAAATTTCATTACCTAGATTAATTATCTAAAACGAATTGGATTCAATAAACTGTTTACTGCTTTTCACTTGGTCCGCCATTTGAGCCACCCATCTGTCGCCGCCGCCGCTGCGACCACCTCTGTCGCCGCCGCCGCTGCGACCACTTCTGTCGCCGCCGCCGCTGCCACCACCGCCGCCGCCGCCATGTCGCCGCTCGCCCGCTCGCTGCTCGCGCTCACCGCGCTGCTCGCCGCCGTCGACGCTCAAAGCAACTGCAACAAGAAACAATTTGGTTTATACTTTTATAACTATCAAAAAATATATCTATATGTGATAATCCACATCGAAAGGGACCTTATGGCGGCCGGCACTTACGCCTTTATTGCCGCTGTTCCAATTCAATAGTGAATAGGTGTAACGTAAGCGCCTGCCGCCATAAGGTCCCTTTCGATGTGGATTATCACATACATTTAATTCGATCGTTTTTAAATGTAAAACTGTCCAAGGATAACAGTGTATTTCCACTGAAGTGAGGCGGACCGGAGCTGTGTAGAATAGACTAACCGAATTAATCCATTAAACCGGAGCGGAGAGTAGCTTAATGGAGGAGCTTTTTCTGGTCTCCGCTCCGCTCCACTCTCAATGGAATCGCAGCTTTACATCACAAATTTTTATATTCAGTAAGTAATGTTCGTTTGCCTATTTTTTAGGGTTCCGTAGCCAAAATGGCAAAAACGGAACCCTTATAGATTCGTCATGTCTGTCCGTCCGTATGTCACAGCCGATTTACTCGAAGTCTATAAGCACTACAATTACGAAATTTGGTAGGAAGGTGTATTCTATGAACCGCTACATAAAAGTGGTGTGAAATTATAAAAAGATATTAAATTAGGGGGGCATTCTATACATATAACCGGTGGATGAAAAAAAAATTTTCAACACACATAGTCGTGTGCGATATCGATGGATAGGCCTTTAAAAATGATATGGATGTTTCTACAAAACTTGTCCAATTAAGTAAACCGTTGATGAGATATTAGCTGTCAAAGTCATAGAAAGTGTGTGTGTGTGTGTGTCTCTCTAATTTCCAAACTATAAAGTTTAAAATTCTGAAAAAAATTGAGGTGGTGTGCGTTAGTAAATACATGCAACGATTTTTGGTTTGAACAATATAGGTTTTACGGTTTTTGAGATTTCGCTTAAAAACTGTCTTGCCCAAACAAAAAGTCGTAAGTGCCGTGAGTTCCCTATGAAGATACGACTTTTTTAGATTCAATGTATTGGATAGTGATTTTAAATGTGGACTAGTAGGTGTTGGTATGGAACCCTTCATTGTGCGTGGTCCAACACGCACTTGGCCGGTTTTAAATGTAAAACTGTCCAAGGATAATAGTGTATTTCCACTGAAGTGAGGCGGCCCGGAGCTGTGTAGAATAGACTAACCGAATTAATCCATTAAACCGGAGCGGAGAGTAGCTGAATGGAGGAGGTTTTTCTGGTCTCCGCTCCGCTCCACTCTCAATGGAATCGCAGCTGTACATAACAAAATTTTATATTCAGTAAGTAATGTTGGATTGCCTATTTTTTTTAATGTACAGGTAATTACTTTGCAAGTTTATCTTCACTGTATTACATTAATTTTGTTATAATTGTAAACTCGAAATTATTATTCCTTCTTGAACTGTAAATTAATATTTTGACATGAAAAATGTATTACTTATTATAGTCAGACTTTCTTAAATTGTAAATTAATATTTTGACATGTAAAAGTGCCCTTGTGGCCTATTTGCAGAATAAATGTTTGATTTTGATTACATTGCGCATGTTCCGTTTTTGTATGGTCGCACAAAAGCACGAAATTTAAATACATATTCATTATTTACATGTATCTATTTTATAACCTATTTAGTTATTAAGTTAGTGCTTAAAGATCATCAAAACAGTATGAAACATAAAAGTATCTAATAAATAATATACGATGGAGTTTACCAACATAATTTTCCATAATAATAATTTTTACAGATGAAACTACTTACAAACCTGTCAATTTCGGGCCAGTTCAGACTCCAAAGAGAGGCGGACAAATTGTAATTCAAGATGTGAGGTTTAATATAACAATATTTTCCTTGTGATTACTTGTTCAATCGTTTGTTAAGCAAGATTGCAAAGTGAATTTATCTCCTGTAATTTTAAACAAGGAAATTCAAACGTCATCTGGGATCACCGTTTACAATACAAATTGTGGGCGTCAATCCAATATAAAAATTAGCATTTTTGCATTTTTTTTATATTTCGGGTTTTTTAAGCCAAAATTCAAGTCAGTCTGCCTATCACTTTTGAAACAAACTTTTTCTGGAATGACAACACCGTACGATAGTGTAACCAAATTGTGCTTAAATTATTATTTTTCTATAATACAAAATAAAGTCGACGCTTGAAAACTTTAAATAATTGTATTGACCTATATTTTGTGTTGTTATGTTATATTACTTATATTTATTTATGTAACACCTGTTACATAAATAAATATAAGTAATATAACGTAATATGTAAAGTATACGCTCCGCGCGCGGAAAATCCCACGTCCTGGCCAGGGGGTGACACAAAATTTTGTACTTACCTCGGGCGATAATTAAGAAAGCCTCAGATCGCATAATTATCGCCCTTGCCTTCGGCTCGGGCGCCAAATACCTGCGATCTGAGACATTCTTTGTTTTACCGCCCTTGGTAAGTAATGTACTATTATACACAATGCCGTCAATGTTTGCAGGCTTGCCGAAGCCTGTATGGGCCTAAATACGCCGCCGTCGGTCAAAAAATCACGGCGTGCAATAATGACGTGTACGGGCCAGCGCCAACTATCGTCAAGGAAAAACCACCGAAGCCGTCGCCTATAGACGTCATATGTCCTGATAGCTGCCCGAGAGGAGCTGTCGTACAAATCGTGCAATACTGTAAAGTGTTCCCGTAAAATAAGTGAATAGACTTCGATTAAATACTATGAAACTCTTTCCTAGTTTTTTTTTATATTTCAAAGTACATTGTATGACAAGGGTCTAAAATGAGCCACACTACCATGAGATAACTCACGTCGTTCGAGAAAATAGTTCGAGGGGTAATATGGCTTTTAGAACAGAGTTATACACTCTACTTTTCACTTCGATTGCGAGAAAATAAATAAAAAAACAAAAAAAACAAAATTAACAATAAATTTCACGTCGAACATGTATAAATTGGCAGCATGATTTTTTTTTTCTAAACTACTTTGACACACAAAACATAGACACCGCGGTTCGCGCGCAAAATTCACCCGCGAAAAAAGCTAACTGACCTTCATTAGGCGCTTCAAAGCGTTGCTAGAACGATTTAATTGTTTTTTTAATTATTGTCCCGCTTGACAAGTCTAATATGACACACTTTTCAAGCATGAGAAGTGAAAGATTTTTATGCTACTTCAGCGAAGTGGTAAGGCTATCACGACATTCAATTTGGAGGAAGTAAATTCAAACCCCGGCCTAAAAGTGAGTTAAAAAAAGTTATGTATAATCATTTGATATTTAACTGCAGCTTTTCAGTGAATGAAAACACCGTGGAGAAAGCTGGTCTAGTTAAATCCGAGAAGCTCTAGTTTCGAGTCTGTATTGGAAAGTCAAGTGGCAGTTAGCTTGCATAAAATTAGTGCTAAGTGCTAACGCCAAATCTCGGGATTAGGTGTCAAACGCCGGGTTCCTTTGAGATCTAAGTGATCTGACCAAGACAAGGCTCGGATGATAAAAGCGAACATACATTACCGACACATGTTACGATTTAGGGCAAAGATCTACATAAATATATAGTTCGTATACTCAAAGTTTAAGTTGCCAACTACATGCAGCTATTAATTATGCAAGTCCGTCACTTTCAACACAACGCGTAATCGGGAACACTGAAAGGAAGAACGAAGGTAGAAGGTGGAGTAGTCATATAACATATATTTGATCTGCGACTGTTGTGTGCTTAGTGGAAAATAAATTTATGGGATAAATAGTTTTGTTACTTAAAATCTGTGGTTATCCATTAAAAATAATATCCTAGCGTTTTATCGCAAATGATAATGTGTTAATAGCTATTCTGTTCTATACAAGTAAGTAGGTAATAAATGTAATCGTTTTCATTATCACCGTAAAGTTACATTACACATTTGTTTTTCAATTTTAGTGGACCTTGAATTGACTATCTGACCGCTATATAACGGTGCCGGCGGCAACAGCAGTCCATAATACGAACTGCCGCCGCCGCCACCATGTCGCCGCTCGCCTGTTCGCTGCTCGCTCTCGCCGCTCTGCTCGCCACCGCCGACGCTTTGTTGCCCAACCCCTGTAGTGTTAAAGTATATGGTAATATTAGTAGATATTTTGTTACTATTTCAACGTTATTTCACCTGATATTCACCTATACTGTTTTAAGAAAAGGAGACCTCAACTGCTGGTTTTTACTTTTTATCTGCGAAGTAATCCACATGTGTATTTGTGTGAAATCAGCGTACAGTATGTACATATGTCATGGGAAGGGGACACAGAAATATATTAATCACCGGAGGGAAAGATATTTTCCCTATAGAAAGTTCGCACATAATAATATATACAATGATGAAGAAAAAGCTGTAGATACTATATTTATTATAGCCATGAAAAATTTCCGGTATAAACTTCATTTTCGAGAAATTTTTTAAAACTTTTCGTAGTTTTTGAGAATATTCTGCAACTTGCACATTGCTACAAAAATATAGTTCACGAAATATAATACATACCATCTCAACGGCTTTTTGCACTTAAGATATTAAGATACGCGTCATACTCGTGAACGGATGCTGTTTGTGGGGTCTGGTCTGTTCATGTTTGCAAGGACTAGTAACTTCGTACTAGTGTTCAGTGGAATTGACATGATGAGAGATTTCGCTCTGTTCTCATTTGATTTCATTTTTAGACTGTCGCTCAGAGACCTTATACATCTCTAAGGATATTTATTTATTAGATTTTATTATTTTCATGTTGACGCTCACAATATTTTATTATATTTATTATGATTAGTGTAGGTACCTACCTTTTATCTTGACGCTTAGAGACCTTATACATCTCTAACAAATCTCGATCGTTATTAGTTTGTTAGTCTTATTTTTGACATGTAACACTACATTTAATTAATGATACTTTGATTATTGTATTATTTTTATTTAATATAGATAGATTTTGACTTGTAAAAGTGCCCTTGAGGCCTATTTGCAGAATAAATGTTATGATTTTGATTTTAAGTACTTTTAAGCTGAATTGGCATCACACTCATCGATTTGCAATTAATCATAATACATTACCTTGTCAGAAACTTTTTATAAAATGATAAAAATCTACAATTGATATACAATTAAGTTAGTGTCTAAAACAATTTAAAAAAAATCAATTAAAAATTACAGTAAAAATTAGACAAGGTACAATGAAACGATTGAGAAAGATTAAAGTTTATTATTAATTTTAAACCGTTAATATTATTATAGGCGTTTTAAACCAGCCATAAAATACAGAAAGATGACAGAAGTTTTAGAACTTATGCTGAAACTATTTTTTACCAGGAAGCGAGTCCATAATGTCGGTCACGTTACCCACAAAGCGGTTCCGCCCTGCAGGCGGTATCGTCAGAGCTAACCCAAACGTAAGTTATTTATGATAATCATCATCATCATCGTCATATCAGCCGAAAGACGTCCACTGCTGGACATAGGCCTCCTCCAAATAATGCCATAATGACCGGTCCTGCGCCACCCGCATCCAGGGGACTCCCGCGCCCTTTACCAGGTCATCAGTCCACCTTGTGGGGGGCCTACCCACGCTGCGCCTTCCGGTCCGTGGTCGCCGCTCGAGAACCTTCCGGCCCCAATGGCCATCGGTTCTATGTGCAGTATATAATGATAATATTTTTAAGTATTGAATTGCTTAATTATTAAAAACATTTATTTCCGAACAGAATTTAGTCAATTTCGGTTAATAACAAAATATAAACAGATCACCCTTTTTTGTTGAACTGATGTTTTTGTTGTCATAACTGACACTGGGTAAATTTAATAAGCTATATCAATTTCGTTAAAATAATTGGTTGGCTATGAAAATCGTAAAATGATTCAGGCTATCAGCTATCTCAGTTAATGTAACTGTTCCGCTTTTCTGAAATACGATAGAGTACGTGCCATTTTTAAACAGAGCTGCTTCGTAAAGTCTGACTAACCGTTCAACAAGAAAAATGGCATATACTAAAACATAGCATGCTGGTAACATAAATACATAGCAAAGTTATATATAGGAACTTATACTGCCCATTACGCATGTAGCATTCCCTCGCTGGATTGCAATAGCAATTCTTTGCGCGAGAAAGCTGCCAGCAAGAGTTTCACCTGTCGCCTCTATCAGCCGCTTACCAAGCTACCTGTGGAGTCCCCGCATGCACCTGCCCCATGGGCCAAGTGTCTCCATGTTATTTGTGCTTCTAAAATATGTCTTCATCGTCATATTTGCAATCGAAAATTTCATTTTAATATTGCTTTACTGTCATACAGGCGTGTAGAACGGAGCATGGACCTGGAGTCCACTCGAAGGTCCAAAAAGTAGTTGCGTGTGTTGACCCAGCAGGGTACCCGCCTACAATCTCCAGAGTCAACAAGTATACTTTCAATATTCAGTGCGAAGATGGCTGCGAAGGTGGTGGACACGTAGACATTGTGGAGACGTGCTACTATTAATAGAGACATACATTTTATGCGATAACGAGTAACGGTTATTAAATAAACGGATGTAATCAAATTAGTGTTTTTTTTTCTTATATCCTGTAAATCACTATCTGATTTTTAATGATAATGAAAATGGTTGGCCGGGATTTTTTTTAAACCTAGATATTTGGCATAAATAGTTACAAACAACACCTAAATATAAAAAGAATTGTAAAAGTCGTACACGGACTGCTTCATTTTGCTATTTATTTTCAAGTATTTTCATATCAGGAATGTTGTGTTTGAATACGTATTTGGAAAGGACCATGTATATAGGATGAAAAAACTTCATAGAATGCTCGTGTTAAAAAACCGATCCCAAAAAATAAATACTAAAAAGTAAAAAGTAATTGCCTAACTTCTGATATGAGACTTTGCGCTTCTTATTAAACAATGTAGATGTACCTATTGTAATCTTTGAAGTCGGTGCCATCCAAAGAAATTGTCTAAAGTTGACGAAATGGCACCGACTACAGAAATTACAATAGGTGTCTACATTGTTCAATAAGAAGCGTAAAATCTCCTATCAGAAGCTAGGCAATATTTTTTACTTTACAGTATTTCTTTTTTGGAGTCGTTTTTTCTATCGTTACCAAAGTGCATCTCATAACGATTCCAATAAGCTCAAACACGACTAGGCTACACTGTTTTATTACGGAGTTCCGTTGCCTACCTTCCGGTTTCATTTACCAGATTAGGTTGATGGTGACATTACATCGGGACCATTTAAATCCTCCTCGGGCGGTAATTAAGAAAGCCTCAGATCGCATAATTATAGCCTTCGGCTCGGGCGTCAAATACCTGCGATCTGAGACATTCTTTGTTTTACCGCCCTTGGTAAGTAATGTACTATTATACACACTGCCGTCAATGTTTGCAGGCTTGTCGAAGCCTGTATGGGCCTAAATACGCCGCCGTCGGTCAAAAAATCACGGCATGCAATAATGACGATAACGGGCCAGCGCCAAATATCGTCAAGGAAAAACCACCGAAGCCGTCGCCTATAGACGTCATATGTCTTGATAGCTGCCCGAGAGGAGCTGTCGTACAAATCGTGCAATACTGTAAAGTGTTCCCGTAAAATAAGTGAATAGACTTCGATTAAATACTATGAAACTCTTTCCTAGTTCTTTTTTTATATTTCAAAGTACATTGTATGACAAGGGTCTAAAATGAGCCACACTACCATGAGATAGCTCACTTCGTTCGAGAAAATAGTTCGAGGGGTAATATGGCTTTTAGAACAGAGTTATACACTCTACTTTTCACTTCGATTGGGAGAAAATAAATAAACAAAGTTTAACCATACAAAATTAACAATAAATTTCACGGCGAACATGTATAAATTGGCAGCATGATTTTTTTTTCTAAACTACTTTGACACACAAAACATAGACACCGCGGTTCGCGCGCAAAATTCACCCGCGAAAAAAGCTAACTGACCTTCATTAGGCGCTTCAAAGCGTTGCTAGAACGATTTAATCGGTTTTTTAATTATTGTCCCGCTTGACAAGTCTAATATGACACACTTTTCAAGCATGAAAAGTGAAAAACTTTTTATACTACTTCAGCAAAGTGGTAAGGCTATCACGACATTCAATTTGGAGGAAGTAAATTCAAACCCCGGCCTAAAAGTGAGTTAAAAAAAGTTATGTATAAATATCATTTGATATTTAACTGCAGCTTTTCAGTGAATGAAAACACCGTGGAGAAAGCTGGCCTAGTTAAATCCGAGAAGCTCTAGTTTCGCGTCTGTATTGGAAAGTCAAGTGGCAGTTAGCTTGCATAAAATTAGTGCTAAGTGCTAACGCCAAATCTCAGGATTAGGTGTCAAACGCCGGGTTCCTTTGAGATCTAAGTGATCTGACCAAGACAAGGCTCAGGGGCTCAGGGGTGATAAAAGCGAACATACATTACCGACACATGTTACGATTTAGGGCAAAGATCTACTTAAATATATAGTTCTCGGCACTGGTTACACTTTTATCCCGTTCGGTGTCGAGACCCTTGGCCCGTGGGGTGCCAGAGCCCGTCAGCTAGTTAAAGACCTCTCTAAAAGGCTGGTGGATTCCACGGGGGATTATAGAGCTGGCAGCTTCCTCGCTCAACGCATCAGCATAACGATTCAGCGAGGAAATGCTGCCAGCATCTTAGGGACTATGCCTAGGGGACCAAATTTTTTAAATATATTTTAGTTTTAGTTTAGTTTAGTTTTAATTTTTAGTCATATATTCTCATGTTATATTTATTTTAATATTCTAAATTAAGTGATTGTAAATAAGCATTTTAAGAAATTACATATTAGACTAAAGGAAGGCGTGTAAGACGTTCTACTCTAGAGTATACTCAAAGTTTAAGTTGCCAACTACATGCAGCTATTAATTATGCAAGTCCGTCACTTTCAACACAACGCATAATCGGGAACACTGAAAGGAAGAACGAAGGTAGAAGGTGGAGTAGTCATATAACATATATTTGATCTGCGACTGTTGTGTGCTTAGTGGAAAATAAATTTATGAGATAAATAGTTTTGTTACTTGAAATCTCTGGTTATCCATTAAAAATTAAGTATCCTAGCGTTTTATCGCAAATGATAATGTGTTAATAGCTATTCTGTTCTATACAAGTAAGTAGGTAATAAATGTAATCGTTTTCATTATCACCGTAAAGTTACATTACACATTTGTTTTTCAATTTTAGTGGACCTTGAATTGACTATCTGACCGCTATATAACGGTGCCGGCGGCAACAGCAGTCCATAATACGAACTGCCGCCGCCGCCACCATGTCGCCGCTCGCCTGTTCGCTGCTCGCTCTCGCCGCTCTGCTCGCCACCGCCGACGCTTTGTCGCCCAACCCCTGTACTACTAAAATATATGGTAATATTAGAAGATATTTTGTTACTATTTCAACGTTATTTCACCTGATATTCACCTGTACTGTTTTAAGAAAAGGAGACCTCAACTGCTGGTTTTTACTTTTTATTTGCGAAGTAATTACCGGAGGGAAAGATATTTTCCCTATAGAAAGTTCGCACATAATAATATATACAATGATGAAGAAAAAGCTGTAGATACTATATTTATTATAGCCATGAAAAATTTCCGGTATAAACTTCCTTTTCGAGAAATTTTTTAAAACTTTTCGTAGTTTTTGAGAATATTCTGCAACTTGCACATTGCTACAAAAATATAGTTCACGAAATATAATACATACCATCTCAACGGCTTTTTGCACTTAAGATATTAAGATACGCGTCATACTCGTGAACGGATGCTGTTTGTGGGGTCTGGTCTGTTCATGTTTGCAAGGACTAGTAACTTCGTACTAGTGTTCAGTGGAATTGACATGATGAGAGACTTCGCTCTGTTCTCATTTGATTTCATTTTTAGACTGTCGCTCAGAGACCTTATACATCTCTGAGGATATTTATTTATTAGATTTTATTATTTTCATGTTGACGCTCACAATATTTTATTATATTTATCATGATTAGTGTAGGTAGTGTAGGTACCTACCTTTTATCTTGACGCTTAGAGACCTTATACATCTCTAACAAATCTCGATCGTTATTAGTTTGTTAGTCTTATTTTTGACATGTAACACTACATTTAATTAATGATACTTTGATTATTGTATTATTTTTATTTAATATAGATAGATTTTGACTTGTAAAAGTGCCCTTGAGGCCTATTTGCAGAATAAATGTTATGATTTTGATTTTTAGTACTTTTAAGCTGAATTGGCATCATACTCATTAATTTGCAATTAATCATAATACATTACCTTGTCAGAAACTTTTTATAAAATGATAAAAAACTACAATTGATATACAATTAAGTTAGTGTCTAAAACAATTTAAAAAAAATCAATTAAAAATTACAGTAAAAATTAGACAAGGTACAATGAAACGATTGAGAAAGATTAAAGTTTATTATTAATTTTAAACCGTTAATATTATTATAGGCGTTTTAAACCAGCCATAAAATACAGAAAGATGACAGAAGTTTTAGAACTTATGCTGAAACTATTTTTTTACCAGGAAGCGAGTCCATAATGTCGGTCACGTTACCCACAAAGCGGTTCCGCCCTGGAGGCGGTATCGTCAGAGCTGACTCAAATGTAAGTTATTTATGATAATCATCATCATCATCGTCATATCAGCCGAAAGACGTCCACTGCTGGACATAGGCCTCCTCCAAATAATGCCATAATGACCGGTCCTGCGCCACCCGCATCCAGGGGACTCCCGCGCCCTTTACCAGGTCATCAGTCCACCTTGTGGGGGGCCTACCCACGCTGCGCCTTCCGGTCCGTGGTCGCCGCTCGAGAACCTTCCGGCCCCAACGGCCATCGGTTCTATGTGCAGTATATAATGATAATATTTTTATATATTGAATTGCTTAATTATTAAAAATATTTATTTCCGAACAGAATTTAGTCAATTTCGGTTAATAACAAAATATAAATAGATCACCCTTTTTTGATGAACTGATGTTTTTGTTGTCATAACTGACACTGGGTAAATTTAATAAGCTATATCAATTTCGTTAAAATAATTGGTTGGCTATGAAAATCGTAAAATGGTTCAGGCTATCACCTATCTCAGTTAATGTAACAGTTCCGCTTTTCTGAAATACGATAACATAAATACATAGCAAAGTTATATATAGGAACTTGTACTGCCCATTACGCATGTAGCATTCCCTCGCTGGATTGCAATAGCAATTCATTGCGCGAGAAAGCTGCCAGCAAGAGTTTCACCTGTCGCCTCTATCAGCCGCTTACCAAGCTACCTGTGGAGTCCCCGCATACACCTGCCCCATAGGCCAAGTGTTTCCATGTTATTTGTGCTTCTAAAATATGTCTTCATCGTCATATTTGCAATCGAAAATTTCATTTTAATTTTGCTTTACTGTCATACAGGCGTGTAGTGATGAGAATGGACCTGGAGTCCGCTCGAAGGTCCAAAAACTGGTTGCGTGTGTTGACCCAGCAGGGTACGCGCCTACAGTCACCAGAATGAACAAGTTTACTTTCAATATTCAGTGCGAAGATGGCTGCGAAGGTGGTGGATACGTAGACATTGTGGAGACGTGCTACTATAAATAGAGACATACGTTTTATGCGATAACGAGTAACGGTTATTAAATAAACGGATGTAATCAAATTAGTGTTTTTTTTTTCTTATACCCTGTAAATCACTATCTGATTTTTAATGATAATGAAAATGGTTGGCCGGGATTTTTTTTAAACCTAGATATTTGGCATAAATAGTTACAAACAACACCTAAATATAAAAAGAATTGTAAAAGTCGTACACGGACTGCTTCATTTTGCATTTATTTTCAAGTATTTTCATATCAGGAATGTTGTATTTGAATACGTATTTGGAAAGGACCATGTACATAGGATGAAAAAACTTCATAGAATGCTCGTGTTAAAAAACCGATCCCAAAAAATAAATACTAAAAAGTAAAAAAAAATTGCCTAACTTCTGATATGAGACTTTGCGCTTCTTATTAAACAATGTAAATGTACCTATTGTAATCTTTGAAGTCGATGTCATCCAAAGAAATTGTCTAAAGTTGACGAAATGGCACCGACTACAGAAATTACAATAGGTACGTCTACATTGTTCAATAAGAAGCGTAAAATCTCCTATCAGAAGCTAGGCAATATTTTTTTACTTTACAGTATTTCTTTTTTGGAGTCGTTTTTTCTATCATTACCAAAGTGCATCTCATAACGATTCCAATAAGCTCAAACACGACTAGGCTACACTGTTTTATTACGGAGTTCCGTTGCCTACCTTCCGGTTTCATTTACCAGATTAGGTTGATGGTGACATTACATCAGGACCATTTAAATTGACTTCCGTCATAGTCGCTTCAGTATTTTGATTGAAATATCTTAATGCCAGCCATGAAACACTAGGAGCTTTGGATGACCATCCTTGGTCTTCTTCATCAGTTTCCATTCACCAAATGCTACTTTCTGACTGCAAATGCTTGATTTATTGTCTAAATACTAAAATCGCTATATGTTTCCCTTGAATTTCTGAAGAGTTGTCTCAATTCCTCATGAACCCCATGATGAGAACTATATTCTGGTAACAACGGGACTACGATTTCAAATAAAGAAAAAAAATAAATCGGTTCATAAACGACAACTAATTGTTAGAGTTCAAATTCTGGCATTCGTATTTCATTGTTTTATGATTCATTTCATTTAATTTATTATTTCTATAACAATATTACGGGGATCCATCATTTTACCGAAAATCGTTACATCGATTATCATTTCCCATAACACTATTCGCAGAATTTTATTATCACTTAGGAATTATTCATCGAACTTCGTTAGATCGCTCAAACATTTGCTCGAATTACCTTTTACACAAGAATCAACTCATCGAATTTTAATTCAGTATTTTATTTGTTCATCGACGTAGTCGTTCATCGAATGGCCTTTAGTATAATTTTGGTTTAACGAAGGTTTCAGTTCCCAAAATTCTTATTACCTAGAACATCATTTCACCACTGTTTCATCATCATCATTCAGCCGGAAGACATCCACTGCTGGATATAGGCCTCCCCCAAGGAGCGCCACAGCATACCCAAAACCTAAAATGTACAAAAGACCTGTTAGGGCAAAACCGACTGTAATGCGGATAGGTTAGAAGATTAAGACGGGAGCTTTGCTCCCGTCTTAATCTTCGAGGTTATTTTTTTTATATAAGACCAGAAAGATTATACGCCTTGAAAAATCATGCTTGCTTGGTTGTTCGATGAAACATTGTTCTTGGAAAGTACTATCTGTGAATCAAGTTTCGTTAAATTAATACTATGAATAACGAATATTTAGATGAAAGGTAAATTCGATGTACCGTTACGCTACGATTAGAGACGGATTCGAAACGATTAACTATGAAAAGTGGTTCGATTATATAAAATGCAATGAATTGATGATTATGTGATTAGAAAAAAAAACCTAATGAAATTCGTTGAACAGTTTTCGGTGAAATGAAAATCGATGTAAGATATTTCGATAAAATAATAGACACCCCAATATTACATTGTGTCAGAAATTTTTATACATGCTTAAAAAATATAATTAAATAACAAACAGGACATGTCAGCAAATAATATATTCATAAAAGGCAAAAGAAATATGTCCGAATAAAAATAGAGGAAAAAAAAGAGAAAACGTTAAAATAAAGATTTAAAATTAATAATTGTGAATAGTAAGAAATATTTAATACCATGTCAGTTCATATAAATAGGATAAACTAATAAAAATAACAAATAAATACAAAATCAGATTAAATTCACTCATTATTGCATTGGAATAACTCTTTAAAGGAATAAAAAACATTTAGCAAATATGACCTTAATAGTTGATACTCTAGCCCCGTCTCATCTCCACGGTACAATGAACAGGGCAGGCGCAGCAGCCGAGGCGGCCGAAGCCATCAAATTACGCAAATACAGGGGTCTTGACGCCGGATACAACTTCGTTGCCTTCGGCGTCGAGACCCTCGGTCCGTGGGGCCCTGGGCCAACAGAGCTCTTCCAACAACTGGCGAAGAGACTGGTCGACGTCACAGGGGACAAGAGAGCTGGCAGTTTCCTCGCACAACGCCTTGCTATCGCCATACAGCGAGGAAATGCTGCCAGCATTCTAGGAACCATGCCGCAGGGACCTTTTTTAGATTTTTATTAGTTTTTATTATTTATTAGTTCTACTTTAAGTTAGGTATTGTTATAATTTTTTATTTTATTGTATGTATTTAAAGATAGTCTGTTTACAAAATAAAATAAAAGGAGATGTAAAAAGTCTCCACTAGTACGCTAGTGACCTTAATTTATTTTTAAAAGTATGCGGGTTGGAAACAGATTTCAATTCAATTGGTAGCTTATTAAAAACTTTTATGGCCTGGTAACGAGCACAGAATTCTGTTACTTTGAGCTTTGGAGTAAAGGACGGTTTAGATTTTTTGTCCTCGTTGCCAGTCTGGCCACCCGAGCCTCCTCTGATTCACTTCTGGCCAAACTACCAATGTACTAAACTAAATGATTACATATTAATATAATTTTACGAAGGTTACAATCGGCGTGCCGCTGCTCAAGTCAAAAGTCTTTGACCAGTGTGTGTTGCCAGTGATGACATATGGAT
The DNA here is from genome assembly GCA_963556455.1 of Epiblema foenella. Classification (NCBI taxonomy): domain Eukaryota; kingdom Metazoa; phylum Arthropoda; class Insecta; order Lepidoptera; family Tortricidae; genus Epiblema; species Epiblema foenella. The sequence goes on along the minus strand of OY747101.1, from coordinate 24,564,619 downwards.
CCGAGACATGGGCGCTAACTATGGGCCTCATAAGAAAGCTCAAGGTCACCCAAAGAGCAATGGAAAGAGCTATGCTCGGGGTTTCTCTGCGTGATAGAATTAGGAATGAAGCTATCCGTAGCAGAACTGGGGTCACCGACATAGCCTTCAAAATTGCGAGACTTAAGTGGCAGTGGGCAGGGCACATTGCTCGCAGGACTGACGGTCGATGGGGCCAGAAACTGCTTGAGTGGCGTCCACGCACTGGAGGACGAGCTGTTGGTAGGGCTCCGACAAGGTGGAGTGATGACCTGGTGAAGGTCGCGGGAATCCGGTGGAAACGAACGGCACAGGACCGGTCTAAATGGCGAGCCTTGGGGGAGGCCTATGTTCAGCAGTGGACATCTTTCGGCTGAAATGATGATGCCGCTGCTTGCCTGCTCGCTGCTCACCGCTACCGACGCTTTAATGCCTGAGGGCCTACTCCGAATTTTGAAATCTCAACTTCGTACCGAGCCGTCCCTTTCACTCTCGTGTTATACAGGGTGTCCAGTAAATAATAGACAAGCTTCTAACCACCGATAGAGCACCTGAGGCTGGTCCAGAAAAAGGACTTTCAGGTTTAGTTAAAGGCCCTTGGTTTTCGAGATAATCGAATTTTTCCATTTTCTTTATTTCCGCGAGTGCCGGGAGATCGCAGGTTCAAATCCTGCTCGGTGCCTAAATTTTTCCTTTATTTCTAAATTTGTAATGTAAAATGTGTTGTTTATTAATAATATAATTATTTCTCCCCTTTACTTACTAAGACATTGATATTTTTACAATAGAAATTGTTATTAAATCTCCAAGGACCAATTAACAAGTTTTTTTTTGTGTACAAAACTGTCCCCAATATTGATTATTGCAATTTTTTTATATAGAACTAGCAGGCGCCCGCGACTTCGTCTGCGTAGATTTTAGATGGTAACAAAGATATAAATGAGGTTTATTTGTATCTGTCAGTTGTCTGATGCTATTAATCTTTTGTGAAATATACTCGAATGATAAACTTCATTTCCGCCATCTTGGATTTGAAAATGGATGTAATTTTCGGAATCGGCACCCCGAGGAACCACAAAGATGACCCCATATCGATTTTTAAGAAAAATAAATGTCCGCCATCTTGGATTTGAAGACGCATATCATTTTCGTAATCGGCACCCCGAGGAACCACGACGATGACACCCATATCGATTTTTAAGAAAAATAAATGTCCCCCTCTGGGATTTGAAAATGGATGTCATTATCGTAATCATCACCCCGAGGACCCTCGAAGATGACACCCATGTCGATTTATAAGAAAAATAATTGTCCGCCATCTTGGATTTACAAACGCATGTCATTTTCGTAATCGGCACCCCGAGGAACCTCGAAGATTACACCTATATCGATTTTTACGAAAAATAAATGTCCTCCTCCGGGAATTGAAAATGGATGTCATTTTCGTAATCATCACCCCGAGGAACCTCGAAGATGACACCCAAGTCGATATTTAAGAAAAATAATTGCGCGCCATCTTGGATTTGCAAATGCATGTCTCGGCACCCCGTGGAACCTCGAAGATTATACCTATATCGATTTTTACGAAAAGTAAAGATTTGCTCCCCGCACAAACTTGGAACCCCTTTTCAACCCATTAGGGGAGCAATTTAGAAAAACGCTGGAATACGTTTTGTTGTATTTAAACAGAGAGTCTATATACGAAGTTTTAAATACCGCACTTCAAAAAAGATTTGCTCCGCGTACGAACTTGTAAACCCCTTTTCACCCCTTTAGGGGAGCAATTTCAAAAACGCTGATGTACTTTTTGTTGTATTTAAACAGAGAGTCTATTTACGAAGTTTTAAATCTCTCACTTCAAAAAAGATTTGCTCCTTTACAAACTTGGAACCCTCTTTTCACCCCTTTAGGGGAGAAATTTTGTAAAACACTGAAGAATTTTTTGTTGTATTTAAACATAAGAGTCTATTTACGAAGTTTCAAATCTCTAATTCAAAACAGAATTGCTCCCCGTACAAAGTTGAAACCAACTTTTCACCCCTTTAGAGGAGCAATTTAAAAAAACGCTGAAACACTTTTTGTTGAATTTAAACAGAGAGTCTGTATACGAAGTTCTTAATCCCGCACTTGAAAAAAGATTTGCTCCGGGTACGAACTTTTAAACCCCTTTTCACCCCTTTAGAAGAGCAATTTCAAAAAACGCTGAAATGCATTTTGTTGTATTTAAAAAGAGAGTCTATATACGAAGTTTTAAATCTCTGACTTCAAAAAAGATTTGGTCCTTTACATACTTGGAACCCTCTTTTCACCCCTTTATGGGAGCAATTTTGGAATACGCTGAAATACATTTTGTTGTATTTAAACAGAGAGTCTATTTACGAAGTTTTAAATCTCTCACTTCAAAAAAGAATTGCTCCCCGTACAAACTTGGAACCCCCTTTTCACCCCTTTAGAGGAGCAATTTCAGAAAATGCTGAAGTACGTTTTTTTGTATTTAAACAGAGAGTCTATTTACGAAGTTTGAAATCTCTTCAAAAAAGATTTGCTCCCCGTACAAACTTGGAACTCCCTTTTCACCCCTTTAGAAGACAAATTTCAAAAAACGCTGAAATATATTTTGTTGTAATTAAACAGAGAGTCTATATACGAAGTTTTAAATCTCTCACTTCAAAAAAGAATTGCTCCCCGTACAAACTTGGAACCACCTTTTCACTCCTTTAGAGGACCAATTTCGAAAAACGCTGAAATATGTTTTGTTTTTTTTTATACGGAGAGTCTATTTGCGAAGTTTTAAATCTCTCACTTCTAAAAAGATTTGCTCCCCGTACAAACTTGGAACCCCTTTTCAACCCATTAGGGGAGCAATTTAGAAAAACGCTGGAATACGTTTTGTTGTATTTAAACAGAGAGTCTATATACGAAGTTTTAAATACCGCACTTCAAAAAAGATTTGCTCCGCGTACGAACTTGTAAACCCCTTTTCACCCCTTTAGGGGAGCAATTTCAAAAACGCTGATGTACTTTTTGTTGTATTTAAACAGAGAGTCTATTTACGAAGTTTTAAATCTCTCACTTCAAAAAAGATTTGCTCCTTTACAAACTTGGAACCCTCTTTTCACCCCTTTAGGGGAGAAATTTTGTAAAACACTGAAGAATTTTTTGTTGTATTTAAACATAAGAGTCTATTTACGAAGTTTCAAATCTCTAATTCAAAACAGAATTGCTCCCCGTACAAAGTTGAAACCAACTTTTCACCCCTTTAGAGGAGCAATTTAAAAAAACGCTGAAACACTTTTTGTTGAATTTAAACAGAGAGTCTGTATACGAAGTTCTTAATCCCGCACTTGAAAAAAGATTTGCTCCGGGTACGAACTTTTAAACCCCTTTTCACCCCTTTAGAAGAGCAATTTCAAAAAACGCTGAAATGCATTTTGTTGTATTTAAAAAGAGAGTCTATATACGAAGTTTTAAATCTCTGACTTCAAAAAAGATTTGGTCCTTTACATACTTGGAACCCTCTTTTCACCCCTTTATGGGAGCAATTTTGGAATACGCTGAAATACATTTTGTTGTATTTAAACAGAGAGTCTATTTACGAAGTTTTAAATCTCTCACTTCAAAAAAGAATTGCTCCCCGTACAAACTTGGAACCCCCTTTTCACCCCTTTAGAGGAGCAATTTCAGAAAATGCTGAAGTACGTTTTTTTGTATTTAAACAGAGAGTCTATTTACGAAGTTTGAAATCTCTTCAAAAAAGATTTGCTCCCCGTACAAACTTGGAACTCCCTTTTCACCCCTTTAGAAGACAAATTTCAAAAAACGCTGAAATACATTTTGCTGTAATTAAACAGAGAGTCTATATACGAAGTTTTAAATCTCTGACTTCAAAAAAGATTTGCTCCGCGTACGAACTTGTAAACCCCTTTTCACCCCTTTAGGGGAGCAATTTCAAAAACGCTGATGTACTTTTTGTTGTATTTAAACAGAGAGTCTATTTACGAAGTTTTAAATCTCTCACTTCAAAAAAGATTTGCTCCTTTACAAACTTGGAACCCTCTTTTCACCCCTTTAGGGGAGAAATTTTGTAAAACACTGAAGAATTTTTTGTTGTATTTAAACATAAGAGTCTATTTACGAAGTTTCAAATCTCTAATTCAAAACAGAATTGCTCCCCGTATAAAGTTGAAACCAACTTTTCACCCCTTTAGAAGAGATATTTCAAAAAACGCTGAAATACATTTTGCTGTAATTAAACAGAGAGTCTATATACGAAGTTTTAAATCTCTGACTTCAAAAAAGATTTGCTCCTTTACAAACTTGGAACCCCCTTTTCACCCCTTTATGGGAGCAATTTTGGAAAACGCTGAAATATGTTTTGTTGTATTTAAACATAGAGTCTATTTACGAAATTTCAAATCTCTAACTTCAAAAAAGAATTGCTCCCCGTACAAAATTGGAACCCCCTTTTCACCCCTTTAGAGGAGCAATTTCAAAAAACGCTGAAATATTTTTTGTTTTATTTATACAGAGAGTCTATTTGCGAAGTTTTAAATCTCTCACTTCAAAAAGAGTTACTCCCCGTACAAACTTGGAACCCCCTTTTCACCCCTTTAGAGGAGCAATTTCAAAAAATCCTGAAATATGTTTGAAAGTCTATATACGAAGTTTTAAATCTCTCACTTCAAAAAAGATTTGCTCCTTTACAAACCTGGAACCCTCTTTTCACCCCTTTATGGGAGCAATTTTGAAAAAAGCTGAAATACGTTTTGTTGTATTTAAACATAGAGTCTATTTACGAAGTTTCAAATCTCTAACTTCAAAAAAGATTTGCTCCCCGTAAAAATTTTGAAACCCCTTTTCACCCCTTTAGGGGATGAATTTAGAAAATTGCTGAATTTAGTTTTGTTATATTTAAACAGAGAGTTTATATACGAAGTTTTAAGTCTCTAACTCTAAAACAGAAGTTTCTCCCATACAAACTTTGCACCCCTATTTAACCCTCTTAGGGTTAGAATTTTGCAAAACGCTGAAAACACTTTCTTTGGATTTAAGTTCGTAACCTTTTCACAAATTTTTAAGTCATCAGCTCAAAAAAATAATTTTCTCCCATACAAACTTTGCACCCTTATTTGATCCCCTTAGCGTTGGAATTTCCAAAAATCCCGTCTTATCCCTTGCATACGTAATAAAAGTAAGCTCTGGACCAAATTTGAAGTTTCTAGTTCCAGTAGTTTCGGCTGTGCGTTGATGGTAGATCAGGACTTCTTCTTTTATATATATAGATTACATGTAGAAAATTGACAAAATCTATCGAAAATATATTTACGAATTCGATACAGTGATAAAATAAATGCAGTGAAGGGAAAAAAATAACTTTTTCTTTTTAAACGGTAAAAGAAAAAAATTAATGAGCAGCACGTGATAGAGCGATTAATTGAAGTACCTATATAATTATACAGCACTAATCAATAATCATAATGTGATTTAAATTAAACAAATTGGTCGTGGCTTTTATTCGATGTCTAATGCACGCTATAATAACGGAGTCGGCGTCGCGAGCGCGCCATCCCGCCGCCGCCGCCGCCATGTCGCCGCTCACCCGCTCGCTGCTCGCGCTCGCCACGCTGCTCGCCGCCGCCGACGCCAAATACAGATGCAGCTCGAAACTATTCGGTTGGTCTTTCGTGATATTTTATGTACCTATCAGTATATCTATTACGTGAAAGTGTCATGTCAATGTTATGCGATATGAATTCTTTTTATATTTTTTTTTATGATATTGTAAATATACTATCATGCTAATACCCATTCACCGTAATTACTCCCTTAGGTGCTGATTTTCGGAATTAAAACTATGCGATCTCCACTCGGTTCCAAAACTTGTTACATAACAAATTTCGTTAAGTTGGTTCATTGATTTAAGTGTGCAAGTATAGAAACTTTCACATAAGCGAATACCGCATGCATGTCGGTCCACAGTTTTAACTTAAAAAACATAATACGGGTACATTTAAGGTGAGCATTCCTATGTCTGATACCTTTATTCCTAATAGTTGACACCTATTACGAATAATGCCCGTTTCGTTGCACTGGGATTGTTTATCCCATGTCATATTTTATTACATGTAACAACGACAAGTTAGCAATAACGTGAACGTACATATCATTTTTTTTCACAGGCTATACAACAAGAAACCTCATGGAACTTCCCCCTTCTAAAATACCCCCTACAGGAGGACGAATTTTTATATATGATGTGAGGTATTTTCAGTAAGAATAGTAGATTAAAATTTGCCGCATGTGGCATGCGAGGTTAAGCAATTTGGGCCGAGGCCAGTGGGTTAGGGTTATTAACTGAGCGCGTCCGTGCTTTGAAAGGCACAGTAAGTCGTTGATCGCGGCTGCTATCTATAATAGCAGTAGTTAAGCCCAGTTAGAGGCCTTCGGGCGGCTTGAGAACTTCTAACAGTCAAATTGCCTCACTTGACAAGCCTAATTCCAATAAGGTCTGGTTTCCCCTCGAGTTAGAAGGTCACATGGCAGTCGCTTCCGTGAAAACTAGTGCCCACTCCAAATCTTGGGATTAGGTAGCGGACCCCGGGCATCCTTCAGGATGCAACCATACTGGGACAACGCTAGGAGGATAATATATGTTTATTGTAAACCTAGTAGTGCGAGCCGGGTCCTCAATATTGAAAATCGTCGTTACCGTTCGACTACAGTGCCTTACGGCTCGGCTACATAACAGAGGTTGTCCTATCGATTCGCAGGCTTGTGCGGCTAAGCGGGGGACCGTCGCAGTGGGCCAACATGTCCGCATTTGCACCGACAAGGACGTCGCGACCACCATAACCGCCGCAAACGGCCGTGATGGTTCCTTGGTCCCTTCCTCCTTGGACGTAGCGTGTGAGGGCTGCTTGATCGCGTACGTCGTGCAATACTGTGCGGATGCTGTAATAAGTTTTAAGGAGAAACACAAATTGTTAGACTTTTTGCTTTAATATATACCTATCGTTAAGACTAACTTGAGTCTTTTTGTCGAGGATTTTTTGGTGCTTGTCGGTGCTTGGAAAAATGTTAGACACACAATACGCCATATATTCTGTATGTTCCTCTGCTTGGATTCCGTATTCTGTAATATTCACCTCTCATACGCGAAAGGGAAGGCAGTAGAAAAACCTGCACATTTACATGAAAAGATTTTGTCTGAACACAATAATCTGTGAACACAAGTAAATCGATTTTAAACCGCAAATGACCGTAACATTGTATAATTCCCATTTAAAGAGTAATTGCCTGAAAAATGTAATTGATTATTAATGGTGAAGTGAGTTATTAAACAATACAAGTTTTCAGTTGCGTGTCATTCTTATATATCTAATCATTAGTGTCAATGTTGGTCGAATATGCCTCAAATTAACGCTGAAGCCTCAGCGACGATGCTGTGAAGATTTTTCGGAGCAATGCTGACTTGGATCCCCTCTGAATAGAACAACAAGTGCTGAAATAGTGTGACTAGTAAATAAAAAATATACATATAGGCTTTTTATTCGTGTTTTTCTCAATATTCCCTACTTCGGCATTTGTCTGTGCGGTCTAAAAGCTTGCAAGTGTCAGTAAGCCTTTATTTGAGTTAGTAGGGATTATTTACTTCATTCCTGCATTTAAATGAGTGCATCCTGATTGGAGCGGTACATTATGTGGAAGCGAGGCGGTAGGAATAAAGTATTAAATCTTTACCGCACCGTCTCCGCTCAATATATACTACATACTTTAAACTGACAAGCGAACTAATTATGTGTCGTATAACATTTAGTAAAGTGATCAGTAATATATGACCGTTGATCATGTTGCGGAATTTCATAGGAACTATTTTTACACTGGCAATAGATTAGATTTTAATCATAGTTTGTCACCGTTTTCAGTGTCACTGTGGAGGTTTAGGTTAAGTAATGAATATTAAATAATAAACGGCACCCCTTGCCAAATTCAGCAACGAGTGAAAGCCGTCAACAAAATAATAATAACAATAATATGTGACAAAAACGTCCTTAAAACGATTCATTGTCAAGAGTAACATAAAGGAGGAGTTACATTTACATTATTAAGGATAAGTCTGAAAAAAAATGCTCCGGAAAAGGAATTTCGCTATAAAACATTTCAAAACTAAAATCGGAACTGACAGGCAAACAGGTCAAAATATGATTATTCCGACCATACTGACATTACTGACCTGTTGCCATATAAATGAGAATAATAGCGCCCTCTTGACAATGGTCATATATTTCTGATCGGGCTTTACCTAATACACTTCGTTTTTATTATCAGTGACTTAGAGACCATATCTAACAATATTAAATTAATTTTAATTTTGACGCTCAGAGACCAGATGTACATGGGAATGCCATTTTGGGAATTCAGGCTTGAGCTATGTCTATGTGAACAAATAATAAAGTAATATAATACTGTCTGTTCATGCTTGCTAGGACATAGTGACTACGTTAATACTAGTGTCTTTTTATAGGCGATTGACGAGAGACATCATCCTGTTGTGGATTCGTGTTTATTATCAGTGACTTAGAGACCATATACATTGATTTTAATTTTGACGCTCAGAGACCATGTACATCTCTGGGATATTATATTAATTTCATTATACTCCTTGTTTAATCTTGAGACCTTATACATCTCTAACTTTACTGATGTTGTAATATTTGTAATAGATAACTTTGCAAGTTTATCTTCACTGTATGACATTAATTTTGTTATAATTGTAAACTCGAAATTATTATTCCTTCTTGAACTGTAAATTAATATTTTGACATGTAAAAGTGCCCTTGTGGCCTATTTGCAGAATAAATGTTTGATTGATTGATTGAATGGAAATGACATTTAGATGAAACTTACTCACGGTTAGAAACTTTACGAAACCCGCTCTGGACGACATCAGTAGGGCCACGATACATTCAGCTCCTTTAACAAGGACACGAAGAAAGGGCATATATCCTAAATGGTCGTGTACGGTACGGTTTCAGACCCCCTCTAACAGTCCGACTGTAGAAGTGACTGCCCATAATACCATTTTTATAATACCCTGTATAACTTAGGTTTTTTACCAATAGGGAATGTAGTTCACCACTTGCCGCTGTAATCAGTGTTACCACCAACCAGACTCAAATGTTTAATTTCCATTGTTATACGGTATTGCAATTAAACAATACAATATTTTTATCAAATCTAAAAGTATCTATAAGTAGTCAGAAATAATTTACGCTTAAGTTGCATTAGTATTTACATTTTTCTTAACCAAAGATGTAATATAATTGTAATTTAATTTTAATTTCATTGAATTAATTTTATTTTCCATGTTCTACGCTTTCTAAATTCGAATAATTACTTACTTACAGTCAAGCTAATGAAAGCTGAGACTGATATTTATTTAAAACTTTTTAAATGGCAAGTATAATATCTACGTCAAATGTGTCAAACGTCACTTAATTGCCGTGTCAATGGAGAAAAACATTGCTTGATCCTTTACAGATCAGAAACAGGTTATTGCAAATCGTATCGTAGTTCATTATTCCTCGTGGATTTCTACTTCCATAACACTCGGAATATTTAAAAATACCTATCATAAATCTTAGTTTTGGTACTGTTATTGCATAGTATGTAAGTACTGAACTATGTAGGCCGAACATTTTTTGTTGTTACCCAAGTATCATTATTTTTTGTCACATTACACACAGTCTTGCTACAATTGGATTTTTTAAATTTGCCTCTCTTTTCTAGTCTCAGCTTTCATTAGTAAGACGTATGTTTTATTAATACACAACAAAAAACGAGCAAAAAACAAACAACACAATAACATAAACCATTATAAATAAAAAAATTGCCCTAAGTCTTCGATGCTTGGTAGGGTTCCCAGAAGGCTGGCCGCATTGCCACGCCGCTGGATAGCTATGCTAATCCGCTGGGCGAAATAGTGGCCAGCCCTCTGGTCACCAGAAGCCTCTATAAGGCGCCTTGCAATGTTGTTTTTAATCAAAGCAAAAATGTATTAACTCTTAGTTAAAATTGTTTTGGCATATGTACAAAATACATTCTTACCCTAGATGTATGTGTAATGTAACGGTGTTTGTTTCCCATTAAAATAAATAAATATATTATTTTAGGAGCCTGTAGTATACCACTGCTGGGCAAAGGCCTCCCCCACTTTTCCATTGCTCCCGAATCTGAGCAGTATCTGGCCATTCTTTTAAAAGAACCAAAAAAACAAGAGTAATAAAAATTCGAATACCTTGCATACCTAACTTAAAATCTATTATTTATTTTATGAAGACTTATGTTCATGCGAAATGTAGGTAATATTAATGGGAACCATCACATAACACCTTTTATGTTACTTAGCGAGCAAACTAGTAGAAAAGATTTACAATACAATACAATACAAATACTCTTTATTGCACACCTCAATCAAAGGATACAGTACAGTACAGTATTCACGGTTTATTATAATTATTTTGCATTGCAAATTAGATAATTTGTAAGAATAATTAGATAATTTTATTCGTTTCAGAGCTAAAAGCTAATTTTGATTAAGTGATTGGTTATGGTTGGTAATTAGTGCGCGCTATGTAATAACATGGGCGGCGGCGGTGGCGAGCCATCTTCACAGCCGCCGACGCCGCCACCGTTCGAAATGTCGCCGTTTGCAAGCTCACTGCTCGCCCTCGCCGCGCTGCTCGCCACTGCACATGGCTATTGCTCGTCAAAACATACTGGTAAGATCATTTTTAAGGTTCCATACCAAAATGATAGAAAAGGAACCCTTATGGTTTCACTTCGTCTGTCAGTCTGTCATATCGTTAATTATCTCAAGAACTACTTATGCCATCGATTTGAAATTTGGAATATTTAGAAAATATGCATTCTGAAAGCACCTTCTTTAAAATAAAATAAAAAATTGAAATCGTTTAACGTGATTAAAGAATTATCCTTGAAAAACCACCATACATACTAAGTCATTCAGTCGCTCAAATTTATAACAAGATTTGCCGATAGATAGCGTCGTACCCATGGCATTCAATTTCTACACCATTTTATTGAGATTTTCCTGAATTAACTGGGTCGGGACCGGTACATATCTGTGTGCGGAACCCTCGGTGCGCGAGTCCGACTCGCACTTAACCGGTTGTTTACTACAAAAAATAACTAGTTTCTGGCCGCGCCTTCATTCGCATAAAGTTCCACTCCCTATCGTTACGTGTTATAGATATAGCTCAAAATATTTTATTATGATTAGTGTACCTACTTTATTACCTTTTATCTTGACGCTTAGAGACCTTATACATCTCTAACAAATCTCGATTTTTATTAGTTTCTTAGTCTTATTTTTGACATGTAACACTAGATTTAATTAATGATACTTTGATTATTGTATTATTTTTATTTGATGTACCTAGATAGATTTTGACTTGTAAAAGTGCCCTCGAGGCCTATTTGCAGAATAAATGTTTTGACTTTGATTTTGATTTTGATATCTCAGCAATTCGAGGGATGATTTTCGTGATAAAAAATATTCCATATGATAATCCTCGCTATAAACACGTTGCATACCAAGTTTGATCATCTATTCAGCCATTTTTGCGTGATTGAATAACAATCATCCAAACATCTAAATTTTCGCATTCGTAGGATTGGTATGGGAAATTAATTTTGACAAAATCAAAATCAAACATTTATTCTGCAAATAGGCCACAAGGGCACTTTTACATGTCAAAATATTAATTTACAATATAGGAAAGTCGGACTATAATAAGTAATACATTTTTCATGTCAAAATATGAATTTACAGTTCAAGAAGGAATAATAATTTCGAGTTTACAATTATAACAAAATTAATGTCATACAGTGAAGATAAACTTGCAAAGTTATCTATTACAAATATTACATCATGTAAAGTTAGAGATGTATAAGGTCTCAAGATTAAAGAAGGAGTATAATGAAATTAATATAATATCCTAGAGATGTACATGGTCTCTGAGCGTCAAAATTAAAATTAATTTAATATTGTTAGAAATGTATATGGTCTCTAAGTCACTGATAATAAAAACGAATCCACAACAGGATGATGTCTCTCGTCAATCCCCTATAAAAGACACTAGTATTAACGTAGTTACTATGTCCTAGCAAGCATGAACAGACAGTATTATATTACTTTATTATTTGTTCTCATACACACATAGCTCAAGCCTGAATTCCTAAAATGGGTAGACAGTACACATGAAATTCAAATCCAGCGCCACATTTATCTCTAGCTACTAATTCGATTCTAATTAGGAATAACAATAAAAATTATTACAGAATGAAATAAATAACTAACTTAATCATAACTATATAAAACAATAACTAAAAGTCGATTTCTAAAATAGACCCATGTGGCATGGTACCAAGGATGCTGGCAGCATTTCCTCGCTGAATCGCAATGCTTATGCGTTGAGCGAGGAAGCTGCCAGCTCTCCTGTCCCCGGTTACATCGACCAACCGTTTTGCCAAAAAGCGGTATACTTATTATTTATTGCGTTATTTGTTCACAGGTGATTATTCTAACGTCCCTGTTGACTATGAACCTATTGATTTCATGCCTCCTGGTATTGACGTGCAAAATGATGATGTAAGAAATATTATTTGTATTTGAAAATTTTCGTCGGTTCTCGAACACCTTAAAGTTTTACTATTTGTTTTTGTTTCCCTGTCAATTACAATGAAGTCCACATATTTCCACTCTGGCAAGTAGACTCACTTTAGCTGCTTATGCAGTGAAGAGGATTCGTCAGCTTGAGGCTGGTATATTTTGCCTATTTTCATAGCGTCATGTCTTATGGTATTTTATTGTGGGGCAAAGCCGATGACATCAATTTAATTTCCGACCTACAAAAACGTGCTATACGGAATACTTACAATTTGGGGTCACGCATTTCTCTGAAAGATAAGTTTTAAATAATTAATATTATCACTGTAGCCTCACAATATATCTATGAAAATATAATGTACATTCGTAAGAATCTTGACTAGTATAAATTAAATAGTGACGTTCGCAATTATAATACCAGAAATAAAAATAAATTAAACATTCCCGGATATCGTCTCCGTAAAGTAAATATGTCCTATATGGGGAACTGTGTACCGTTTTACAATAAGTTACCTTCTACTATGCCGAAATTGTCAATCAGTAGATTCAAGTCCAACGTTAAATGCCATCTCTTACAAAAATCTTATTACACTATATATGTTTATTTATCCTTAATTAAATGTTATTGTTGTAATTATTAGTAGGCTTCATATGTATTAACTCTGCACCACCTGCTATGAACCGTTCTGATTAGATTTCCGCTACCCTAAGGTTGTCTGGGAGAAATTGCTCTTTAGCGATAAGACCGCCTGTTGTTTGCCTCTTCTCATTGTGTTTTTGTACTGTACTGTATCCTTTGATTGAGGTGTGCAATAAAGAGTATTTGTATTCTATTGTATTGTACACTATAAATGAGTTTATTGAAGATAAAGCCGCATTTATGTAAAATATATGTATACTATTCACAAAATAAATATTTTTTTTTGACGACCGGTTTAGCCTAGTGGGTAGTGCACCTGCCTGTGAAGCTGACGGTCCTGGGTTCGAATCCCGGTCAGGGCAAATATTTGTGTGATGAGCATGAATATTTGTTTCTGAGTCTTGGATGTTTTCTATGTATTTAAGTATTTATATCTATTAAATATATCGTCGTCTAGTACCCATAACACAAGCCTTCTTGTGCTTACTGTGGGGCTAGTTCGATTTGTGTAAGATTGTCCTCTAATATTTATTTATTTATTTATTTATTTTGATTTTGTCACCGTATTGCATTTAATTTTTGTTTTTTTGTAGAACAATTGTCAATACCCTATGATTGTGGTCGGTGAGGATATAACAGCGTGCAACAATGATCCCTACAGAGCAGCTCCCCGCATCGATGGGCCTGTTGATGGCAGATGGTCTCCCTTCAACGTGGTTTGCAGCATTGACGACTGTCCGAACGGAGGCACCATCAAAATCAGGCAGTACTGCCAATAAGATACAAATCTAATAAGCAACTAAATGCTTCAACAAAAATATTTCATGGGACACTGTTTATTTTATTTTATTAAACCCTTTATCTTTCATTTTGCGGTATCCCAACTTCAGACAATTTATCGCGGATTAATAGTTCTTTAGTAACAAGTATGTTTAAGCGTAGTGTGGACGAAGTTACGTATGCGTACGCTAAAAATATGATATAAACTGAATAAATGCACGCACGCACGCACACACACACACACACACTAGCTAGGGTTGGTATTTATTAGTAATTACTGTTCCATATTTTGTAATTTCTTTGCACGGTCATCTTACTCTGGTATTTGTAAAGTCTATCTGTTAAATCTCTATCTTCGGTTCCCAAGATACAGGCTGTGCCTAGTTTGGGCCTGAAGGATATCCTCATCTGATTTGAAATTGCATGCTAATGGTAATTTAGTTTAAACTAAACTATACTATTAAATAGGTACAGTCACGAGCTTTAATTTGTGGCCTATTTCACACAATTTTTGTTTGCATTTCTATACAATTAGACACGTGTGTCTACCTTAAGGGGGTTCCAAATTAAAGCTTAACTGTACTTGGCCATCTAAATCTTACAAAATTCGAACTAGTCCTAGTCTAAGCTCAGTAAAGCTTTAAGAAGAAGAAGAAAGAAAAACATTTATTCGTGACGATCATCATCATCATCATCATTTCAGCCGAAAGACGTCCACTGCTGAACATAGGCCTCCCCCAATTTATTTTTCCCTTGGGGGGGATTTGCCATAGTCGCCACGCTTGGCAAGCGGGTTGGCGACCGCAGTTTGATGGTGGTAATGATCGAAGGATGCTGCTGCCCACCCTCCGATTTTCCCTTATTCGCCTCCTACGAAACCCAAGGGAAGAGATGGGGTGGCGCAATTCTTACCCGGCAACCACACGGGCGATACAAACGGGCGATACGGGGGATTCGTGACGATACAAACATAAAATATAGATAAATAAACGTAATTAGAAAAAAACAAGTAATCGCCACAAAAAGGTTTCGCCTCAGCGTAATGCAGACTCAGGAAGCTGGCGCTGATCTTCCGGCGAAACCTAGGTGGTTAATGACGGTGTGTGTAGCACGCTTCGCCTAAAAATTGTACGCGACCTATTACAAATTCAAATTCAAATAATTTTATTTCGGATAAAATCCATATATTGTTAGTAACATTATTGTACTTATATCTATGTTAGTGGGGTTACATAATAGATAGATTCAATAAAATTAAAAAGAATAACATAATAAAGGCTACTTAATATAATTCACAATCAGGGCTATTTAATATATTTCACAAGTGTCCTAATCTTTGCCACCCAGTGACAAAGAATGGGACAGTTGTACCTATCAGCTAACACCTTCAAAATGCAATTACAACTTGACACCGCCGTTTTATCACGTCGCAAGCTTGTGTTGCAAGTATTTAATAATACGTTTTACAAATCAGTGTCCAGTTAGTTCATTTAAGTCACCACTTTTTACGTGGCGCTGTATCGCCATTGTATCGAGGGGTGGGACGTGTGGAGTGAGGAGAGGCTCGATTTTAAATTTCATTTGGGTACTGCAACGGCCTTAAGAGGCCTTATAAGTTATAAAATGTTTTGATTTCAAATTATGACAAAAGTATTGACAACACCAATAAAGTTATTAAAGGATACGATGACTTTATAAAAGTTTTAGATAGTGACATAGCCATTTCTTGATTTTATTGTGCGTAGTAGAATTTAAACGGAAAAAGCCGTTTCTAGTTTGAAAATGGTCGTTTTGGAGTGATGTTTGAAATGATATTTCTTAGGGATAAATGCAAAAAATTAATTTAAAATTTATGACATTACATCGTAATAGTCCTGTTCTAGATAGTAACACTGAGAAAATGTCAAAATACGTGTAAATTCATACAGAAAATAACTATCTCGTGGTGATATGGCTCATTTTAGACCCTTGTCATACAATCTACTATTTTGCTGCTAATAGTGCTGGATTAGGATTGGGATTTTTGGAGCGTCAACAAATAGCCTTTAAGCTTAAGCTTAAAGGTATACTTGCTAGGCGCCGCCTGTATAGGTAGTCCAAAAAAGGACTTATTTTCGATAGCAGAAAGATGTAACTGAACTTAATAAAAAAAATCCCACTTGCAAGTGAAGTTTATTAATGCCGCTTAAGCACATTTAATGGGTAATAGGTTCACTCGGTGCAGGTACCCAGAGGGGCTACTACGAACTTCGAAACCCGAACTTCGTATCGTGCCGTCCCTTTCACCCATATAGTGTATAACACGAGAGTGAAAGGGACTGCACGATACGAAGTTCGAAGAACAGGCCCTGCCGCGAACATGACCGGTGCATGATACAACAATATACTGCGACTGCGCCGTCATGGGCCCGGTTTCCCATTCCAGTTTCCGGCGGCACCATAGGTATTTTATTTTTATAGTGTTTTTATATTTTGTATTATTGCTTTTATATTTTACTTCATTAAACAACCTGGTTTAAGAATAACAATTAATAAAGCGAATAATAATAATAATCATAATAATATTGTCCCGATAGTCGTCTCTGCGAACGGTCTAATAACGAAGAGTCTCGACCAACACCTCAAGAGACTCGCTAGATGGCTGGGTCAAGGGTCAGATACAGAAGGCGGTACTCCTGGACACGGCGCGGATAGTCAGGAGGTTCCTCTCTCTGTCGCCCGACACCACCGGTAGCTTAGGCCTCGCCTCGCCGGCGGCACACTATGTTAGGTTTTTATAATGATGTTATGTTTTGTAAGTGTATTTTTATATTTTACTTTTTATAAATATATTGTAAAAACCTAGCCTAAGGAGAAAAATAAATAAAGAGAACAATAAACATTTAAAGAGCCTTTATGCATATCTCATAGATTACAACATGGGAATAAGTTTGTTAGTACAAGTTATGCTTATCGATATGCTTTTTCAACTCATGGCATCATCTTATTTGTCAGTTTCGTTCGTCTAATTGTGGATTTTAGCTTAACACACGTATTATGTAATATGCGTCTTTAATCATCATCATCATCATCATCATTTCAGCCGAAAGACGTCCACTGCTGAACATAGGCCTCCCCCAAGGCTCGCCATTCAGACCGGTCCTTTGCCGTTCGTTTCCACCGGATTCCCGCGACCTTCACCAGGTCATCACTCCACCTTGTCGGAGGCCTACCGACAGCGTCTTTAATGCAATGTTTATAATACTTAATGCTATACTTTACCACCTACTTATGTCAATTTTTTCTCTTATGTCTCCACCACCCGAAGGTTTTTAGCGATAAGACCGTCTGTTGTCTACCATCAACATGTTTAATTTTTAATCTTGTTTTCAATGTATTTTCAGGTGAACAATGCAGAATATTTGTATTGTATTGTATTGTATTGTACGTTATATATACGATGCTAGCTCGTACACTAAGCAAATGTTGAAATGAGTCGCTTAACTTCTAACTCGGGTAAATCCAATTCTGACATTTTTAAAGATTCTGTAATAAAATACAACGGTAAAAAACTAGTTTTGTTATAATTTTATCGGTTGAGTATAATTCCCTTTCGTTTTTGAGAATTCAAATGTAGTTAAGACCATCCAAGCCAATTTCAACGAAAGTAGTTTGTTCAACATGACTGTCAGTTAACGTAATAATTCTTACCTTATTTTTTGTAAATCTCGCTCCCTCACCCTCACTGTGAATATTACATGTTTTCCATACAAACATTCAGCCCCTTTTTACTTTTCTTATATTTTAACTGAGAGTCTACCCACCAAGTATAAAGTGACTAAGAAAATCAAGTTGCCCATACAAATTTCTGCCCTTTTCACCGCTTCAGAGGGCAAATTTTGAAAAACAATGAAATTAGTTTTCTTGTAATTGAATGCTGGTTACTTTCGAGTTACTTTCGAGTTACTCGTTAGAAAAGAAATTTGCTACCTATACAAATTTTCAACCCCTGTCACTCCTTCAGAGGGCGAATTTTGAAAAACGCTAAACTATTTTCTTCAATTTTAATGCTTATTCTAATAGGAAAGTTGTAAGTATATCTATATTATCTTATCTTAATGATATATTTTATTCCATCCCAAATCCATCCATCCATTCCAAAATGACCGGTCCTTTTAACTAGGGGATGAATTTTGAATCTCTTTAGAGACAAGACAAAGCTGTCGATAGGAGGACCGAAAACGCCTGGAGGAGCTATTGGTTCATGAAGGGTGACCTACCTGTCACTTAAGGGTAGGCTGAATGGACATATACATACTTATATTTCTCACTTACGATGTACAAACTTGGTCTTTGATGGAAGCCCAGGAGTCCAAATTAGGGGTTTTCCAGCGAGCCACGGAGCTCATCATATTTAATGAAACTAATGGATCGAATCCGTAACACCACACTGCGCTCCAAGACTCAAATAGTTGACGTAGCTCTGAAAAGGACCCGGCTAAAATGGGACTGGTCTGTTTAAATCTACCTAATGCCGAATAGCTGTGCGCCCAGAAGTCCACAGAGACCTCGCCGGCGGTGGCGTATGTATTAACTTGGACTCCTTTCTAAAAGACTGGCAAGAAATCGCAGTAGTCTGCGAGGAATGGAAAAAGAGGGGGGAGGCCTATGCTCAGCAATGGGACATATTATGCTCATCATCATTATCATCATCATTTCAGCCGAAAGACGTCCACTGCTGAACATAGGCCTCCCCCAAGGCTCGCCATTTAGACCGGTCCTGTGCCGTTCGTTTCCACCGGATTCCCGCGACCTTCACCAGGTCATCACTCCACCTTGTCGGAGGCCTACCGACAGCTCGTCTTCCGGTGCGTGGACGCCACTCAAGCAGTTTCTGGCCCCATCGACCGTCAGTCCTACGAGCAATGTGCCCTGCCCACTGCCACTTAAGTCTCGCAATTTTGAAGGCTATGTCGGTGACCCCAGTTCTGCTACGGATAGCTTCATTCCTAATTCTATCACGCAGAGAAACCCCGAGCATAGCTCTTTCCATTGCTCTTTGAGTGACCTTGAGAGCTTTCTTATGAGGCCCATCGTTAGCGCCCATGTCTCGGATCCATATGTCATCACTGGCAACACACACTGGTCAAAGACTTTTGACTTGAGGCACTGCATGATGCTCAATATAATATAATTTATTCAGCCTGGCTAGTATGATCGCGTTTATGTCCAACGTATAGCATTCGTCCTGCATACACTTATACCAACTTGTTACTAAATAACGAATGCTATTCATCGACGCGCGATAGATTGATTGCAACAAGGATAACGTTAAATGAATTAAGTTATTGCTAAAATAAAATATACAGTAAGTATCCCATTAAATATCTTTATGAAGCTTTTAGTTGCATATACATTTGTATTTTAATAGCCGCAGTATTGTCTGATTTTAACGTTGCCTCCCTCCTGACAGTCGTCATCACTGCACAGCACGTTGAAGGGAGACCATCTTCCGTCATCTGGTCCATCGATGAGGGGAGCTGGTCCGTAGGGATCTTTGTTGCACACATTTATATCTTCACCAACCACACGCATTCCGTAAGGGCAGTAGTTCTACAGAAATAATTAAATAATATTAAATGTGGTGAAGAAAAAAAATGAATATTAGCAATGAGGGGTGAGCAGGCGCAGCGTGGGTAGGCCCTCCACAAGGACTGATGACCTGGTAAAGGTCGCGGGAGTCCGCTGGATGCGGGTGGCGCAATACCGGTCATTATGGCACTCTTTCGGGGAGGCCTGCTGGTCCGTAGGGATCTTTGTTGCACACATTTATATCTTCACCGACCACACGCATTGGGTAAGGGCAGTAGTTCTACAGAAATAATTAAATAATATTAAATGTGGTGAAGAAAAAAATGAATATTAGCAATGAGGGGTGAGCAGGCGCAGGGTGGGTAGGCCCCCTATAAGGATTGATGACCTGGTAAAGGTCGCGGGAGTCCGCTGGATGCGGGTGGCGCAATACCGGTCATTATGGCACTCTTTCGGGGAGGCCTATGTCCAGCAGTGAACGTCTTCCGGCTGATATGATGGTGATGATGAATGAGGAGTGTTGTTATGATAATGGTCGTTCGTTATTCGTTACCTGATCAGCACGCACTGTAACACCAGGAGGCGAGAAGTCAATCGGTTCGTAGTCAATTGGAACATCAGTATATTGACCTGTGAACAATACTGTAGTTAAAATACTGCTGGTACCATAAAAGTAGTTTTATAAGTTTGTTGCTGCAGAAACAGTGCAACTGGGTGGTACTCGTAATTAGTGATACTTAACGTTTTTGAGCGTGCCTACAGATTACAATTTCTTTTGCCATACCAAAAATGACAGTTAGATACATTATACTTAAGTAAGACACATTATAAATAATTGATTGCGGTAAAGAATTTTAGTATCATAGAATAAGAAATTTTTTTGTGTATACAAATACTGAAGAAAGTACTCTGAAAATTGTACTATTTATATAGGTATATATATATTGGTATTTGCTATATAACTATGTAGTGGATACATAAATGTGCACCGTTTTGAATAAAATATTATTGAGTAGGTAATATTGTTACAAACCATACGAAAATAGCGATT
Source organism: Epiblema foenella (assembly GCA_963556455.1). NCBI lineage: Eukaryota > Metazoa > Arthropoda > Insecta > Lepidoptera > Tortricidae > Epiblema > Epiblema foenella. Next base: position 24,543,868 of record OY747101.1, on the reverse strand, counting down.
TTTAAAGGCCATTTGGTTATAAATAAATAAATAAAATAATAAATAAATATTAGAGGACAATTTTACACAAATCGAACTAGCCCCACAGTAAGCTCAAGAAGGCTTGTGTTATGGGTACTAGACGACGATATATTTAATAAATATATATACTTAAATACATAGAAAACATCCAAGACTCAGAAACAAATATTCATGCTCATCACACAAATATTTGCCCTGACCGGGATTCGAACCCAGGACCGTCAGCTCCACAGGCAGGTGCACTACCCACTAGGTTAAACCGGTCGTCGGTTATTAAGTTTAAATAAATCTTATGAATTCTTCTCGCGAATTTTTGCTGCTATGGACTCCTTTGCTACAATTGAATGTAGTTGAGTGATTTTTGTTCAGGCATCGACGTGAAGTGTATCACAGTATTACATAATGCAATTCTGCAAGTTGCTAAAGTTACGTAAAAAAAAATTATCTTACCAATATGTTTTGTAGTGCAATATCCATGCGCAGTGGCGAGCAGCGCGGTGACGGCGAGCAGCGAACTGGCAAACGGCGACATTTCGTACGGCGGCGGCGTCGGCGGCTGTGGAGATGGCTCGTCGCCGCCGCCGCCGATGTTATATACGCCGACTGGGCACTAATTACCAACCATAACCAATTACTTAATCACGATTAATTTTTAGATAATAAGTAACGCCTTGCCGACACTAAGGGTGACCAGAAAGCTGGCGCGTACCTCCTTCAGCGCATCAGTATTGCTGTCCAGCACAGTAATGCTGCCAGCCTTCTGTACTACAGCCTTCTGTACTACCGTCAAGATCCGACTTTGAGCCATTTTTTTTATTTGTTAATAAGTTGTTGATTAGGGATTTTTTAAAATCTTTAGTTTATTTTTCATAGCCCAGCGGCTCCACGTACCGCGTGTGCGGAGTTAAGCAACGTCCGCCGAGTTAAACTCTTGGATAGATGACCACTTTGAGTGATTATCAACTAAGCGCTCCTGTGCTTTGGAAAGCACTTAAGCCGTTGATTCTAAATGCTGTCCATGATAGCAGTCGTTAAGCCAAGTAGAGGTCTTCGGGTAGCTTGAGAACTATTAACAGTAGATACAGTTTTATGCTGGTACAAAAAAAAACACGACACGGTGCCTATGCCATGAGTTTACCTCTACATGACCGTACTCGCTAGCGACTGCGTAAATATTTGTACTGGCAAAATTACAGTGTCTCTGGCGGTTACGCAATAGAACTAAGAATCGGCATACTAAGGATGGGTTGCAACAAACCGTTTGTAATCGTAAGCGGTGTTCGTTAAAATCTGATTGTATGGAAAGTTTGACAAGTTTCTATGGGACGACAGCTGCCGGCGCCATATTTGACGATGACCGGCCTGTGAACATATGTTGGTGCTACCGACCCTAAATCGTTTACGCAGTCGCTAGCGAGTACGGTCATGCAAACTCATGGTAAAGGCACTGTTCGAAAATGTGATCATAGATAAACTAAATCCAGTACACAAAACTGCTTATTACATTTGATACCTGTGCGATAAGCCTCGTAAACACGACAACAATGTAGCACGTTATGGTAACAGAGGGGCTACCGCGAACCAAAAACGAATGAAGTTGGAATATCTCCCTCTCTGTCGCCCTAATTAGCAAGTGCGACAGAGAGAGATATTCGATCTTCGTCCGTTTTCGGTTCGCGATAGCCCCTCAGGTTGTATCTATACATTATATTGACCTATTATTACTACGTATAGACTGATCAGCTTCAGCCAGAACATTTTTCCGAATTTTCCGTGACGTTCCCCGCCTGCCGCCATTTTGTGACGTCATCAAAATTGATCAAAGAGTACGAAGGTGCCGAAGATGCGACACTTTTCTGAACTCTGATTCAGAAATAGTCATAGTGTGATTCAGTGCAACATAGAAAATACCAGTTTATTTTTTTTAAGCTGATATATTGGTCTTACTTATACTTAAATCGCAAAAAAACTGTTACTGCTGTTTTTGGCACTAAAATTAAATTGTCACAGTTTGTTAATGATGTTTTAGCAAAGCCGAGATCTATTTAATATTGCATTAATTATTTAATCATGTTATGAAATTGTCACTTCTACATTATTAAACATTGGTAGAAGGGCAGCCATTATAGCAGCGTCTTACCCCATCGTCTGCCAGTCCCTGGGATCCCAGAGTTCATTACAAAAGAATGCTATTGTTTTTTTTTTCGCCGGTAGACGACGGCTGCCATTAATACAATTGAATATTTGAATTAAACATTTTTTGTCAATATTTGTTATCTTACTGGTGAAAATTGATTCCCTTGCACTTATTATCTTTTTTGGAGCGGCTGGTGAAATAGCGAAGTGCAAAAAAGGCATGTGTTTAAGATTTAAATTGCAAATAACCAACCGCCATCAGAGCGCTCCATAGACATATATGCGATGGATGAAAGTTCCTTTTAATCTCAAAAATTACTCAACTGATTTCTATGAAACTTTCCAGTATTGTAGTTTAAACACCAAAATAACACATAGGCTGTAAAGTATTTCAAAATTCATCCCCTTGGGGGATTAAAAGGGGTGGTCATTTTGTATGGAGAAAAAAAAATCTTTAAGATAGAAACTTAAGGCAGTAAAATGGGCTAAAATGGTTTTCAGTGTTTTTTAAAATTCGCACTGCGATGGGGTGAAAACGAGTTGAAAGTTTGTGTGCAAATATTTTTTTAGTGAGTGAGTATGTTTTTTAGTTTCGAAAAACTTCTTTTATAGCCCAGCATTATATTATGAGATAACTAATTTCACCGTTTTTGGAAATACACAGGGTTGAAATTTTTTATGGGCTACCTGATTTTTTTTTAAGTGAGCGACTTTATACTTTGTTTTTCTTTTTTTTCAATCAAATTTAGATTTTTCTCTATCAAGATAATTTAGAGCACCAAGCTTATATTAAAAAAATACATAAAAAAACTGGTCAAGTGCGAGCTGCACTCGCGCACCGAGGGTTCCGCACACACATGTATACCGATTCAACCCTATTTTTTTACATTTTTCAAAACAACACAAAAATTACTCAACGTAAATAAAAATTGTTTCAAAATGTGACAATTGTTCTTCATATGACACCCCACTTGATACAGTCACTAGTTTCAAATTTTGAACCACCCATTATCTGATGTTTTTTACAGAAAATGACAAAAAATATTTTAAAAAGTCATGTTCTATGTATCTAAATTAGCCTTCTCTACAACTGTTTTTATTTTTCAAATCGATAGCATAAGCAGTTCTTGAGATATTTAGCCATGTGACAAACAGACAGAGAAAGTGAAACCATAAGGGTTCCTTTTTACCATTTTTGTACGGAAAACATACTTAAATCTTCATTTCTCTCTATCAAGATAATTTAGAGCACCAAGCTTATACTGAAAAAAAGCCTTGAAAGACAGTTTTGTATCCAAATTATCCTTCATATGTTGTTAGATGAAGCCTCTATAAATCTTAATGTATACTTACATGGGCAAACTATGCGCCATAATTCACAAGGGACTGGCATTTCTCTCGGGCAGTCGCATACCGGCCCGTCAACCATGGTAGACATTTCCCACTTTATATTACGTTTACTTTCGTAGGATACACATTCACGCCTTTATCGCTGAGCACATGAAATTGATTTTCAAAGACACTTCTAGTAATGGAGAATATTCATGCGGAATGAATAGTAATAAGATGTCACTATGAATATAGAGGTAGGGCACAGCAAAATGTCATCTTGCTCGAATCTACCTAAATGTGTTCCTTCTGCTGTCAACACAGTGCATCCTTAAATCTTATAAAGGGTCGACAGAGCGCACGTGACTCCTTTGGAGTTGCGGGCGTCTATAGGCTGCGGTGGCCCAGGGGCGTATTTACTCTAGGGCCATCAGGGCCATGGCCCGGGGCGCCAATCCGCCAGGGCGGCGTAATCGCCTAGCCGCCCCCGACCGGCAGCTGCAACGTGTTTTTATTACAGAATCCTTAGAATTTCATTTCAAGTTTTCTTTTAATTTTCCAACTTTATTGCATTAAAAAAAAAAAACACTATAAAAGCCTCTGCCGTAACGGGGGCCCACCTCGTTAATACTCGGCCATCTATAACTACTACTACACTTTTTAAAAATACGCTTCTGGTGGCCGCTTACCATCAGGTGGACTGTACGCTTGTTTGCCACCGACATTGTATAAAAAAAATAGTAAACCATCAAATTATGACAAAAACAGTAAATTGATAATGTATTACACAATCTTAAATCGTACAATGTATGCTCGTTCTTATGTCATTTTAGGGTTCCGTAGTGTAAGGAAAAATAACTCTTATAGGATTACTGTTGTCAACCTGTATGTCTGTCTGCTTGTCAAGACCGCTTATCTTGGAAACGTGTGGAGGTATAGAGTTGAAATGAAAACCATACTTATTTTCAAGTCTATAGTCCTTTGAAGCTGTGAAAATATCAAACTTTTAAGTTAACTTAAATAAAAGATACGGCCGTTTACGCCAAAAAGACGTATATCTCGACACTTCCAAGGGAATTAAAATGTATAGGGTACTTTCCGCTGACCCAGAACTATGAAGTTTAGGAAGTAATATCGTCGTATACTATAAGTACAAGTATTGAACACTATTTAATCATAAGTACTAGTAATTTCATGCCCATGCTTATGTCATTTTTATTGCTTATTCCACAAATTATTTAAGACTTTTATTCAATACTTGTGAGTTAGATTACGGCGTAGGCAATGAAAATTACCCATTTTTTAACCGCCACCGCCGCCGCCGCCGCCGCCGCCGCCGCCGCCGCCGCCATGTCGCCGATCACCCGCTCGCTGCTCGCGATCGCTGCTCTGCTCGTCGCCGCCGACGGACAAGAAGAATGCGATTTCGAGACATTTGGTACTTACTGTTATACTCGTAGTTTATGACCACTGCTAGGTAATTAAATGTAAAATTAATCAAAGTATACTCGTTTAGTTTCTAATCTGTGTTGATAATTTTGTAGTGTTTTTTTACATTTATTAATGTCACTGTTAAAATAAGGTCTATCAAGCATTTTCATTAAAGAAGCTAAAAAGGGGGATTTTGAGATCAAAGAGCAAAGATAAATAAATACATAGTTTCTTTTTTTGTTATTTTGATCTTCTCCATGTTAAATTAAACATAGTAATTGGTTTAATAATAGCGCATTTAGCATTGGATTGAAAGAAAATTTACATTTGTAGCCACTCTGTAATTCTGTAGCGCATACATGCATACCTGGTTTAATTGAAAATTTTCTACCTACATACTCTTTGTTAATTTATGAATTTATTTTGGACTTATTTATACTAGGACTCATAAAGATTCTACCAACAATTTTTAAAGTCTTAAACCCTATTTTTTTACACGGCTTTAGAAGGCATACGAACTTCGTATCATACTGTCCCTTTCACTCTCGTGTCATACACTATATAAGTGAAAGGGATGGCATAATACGAATATCGGATTTCGAAGTTCGGAGTAACCCGTCAGAAAAGAACTTATTGTCACATTTCTGTAATCACAGGTACAACACCCGACTTTCGTACTACTGTTACGTTAAATCCAATTGACACGGCACCTGGTGGCGGACGAGTCGAAATTTCAGATGTAAGACTTATTCTTAAGTTCATCTTACTTTAGTGGTATAACAATTGTAATTGTTGTATTTCGACATCTTTAGACAATTTCATTGGATGGCACCGACTTCAATAATTACAATAGGTACGTCTACATTGTTCAAAAGTAAGGCAATTATTTTTTACTTTTTAGTGTTTTTGTTTTGGAGTCGGTTTTTTTAAAAATAAAACTCCGCTCCGAGGTTCCGAATAATATTATAAAAATGGATCTAGGATCTAGGATGTTATCCTAGATCCATTTTTATAACATTATAAAGTTACACAATAGGATATACACATGTGTGCCAGTAAGACCGTAATAGCTTTTATGTTACACCTGGCAATAAAGTGGCAATTATGGAAAATTCCATTTCGTGGTCACGGGAGACATAACATTTTGTACTTATTAATAAAGAAAGCCTCAGATCACATATTTATCACCCTTGCCTTCAGCTCGAGCGTCGAATAGCTCCGATCTGAAAAATTCTTTGTTTTACCGCCCTAGGCCTAATACAATCTTCAGTTTCGGACTTTGGTTGTCCATATCATGGTTAAAATGTGCAGGGTTGGTCACGGGAGACATAACATTTTGTACTTATTAATAAAGAAAGCCTCAGATCACATATTTATCACCCTTGCCTTCGGCTCGAGCGTCGAATAGCTTCGATCTGAGAAATTCTTTGTTTTACCGCCCTAGGTCTAATACAATCTTCATTTTCGGACTTTGGTTATCCATATCATGGTTAAAATGTGCAGGGTTGCTTCAACCAGTATGGATCACAATTCGAAAGAAAGGGTGAGGACGTCGGAGCCTGCAATATTAATCCGAGCGGGAAACCGCCTGTGGTCAAACTAGTACACTCCCCATATCTCTCGCCTGTGGACATCGTGTGTGAAGACCGATGCCCGGCCGGCGTCCGAGTATATATCACTCAGTATTGTGGTGCTATTTCACCAGTGCCGTAACAGTAACATGATATGTTCATCATACTTTCGCTTTCGCATCACAATTTCTCCTACATACAGTGAAATGCATGGTACCAGCTACGCGTCTTCCAGCAGAGCACCCGCTAGGTGGGTTCCTGGCAGTAAACGTGTTAACCAAAATGCATTAACTTCGCTTATAAAATAATAAAAAAACATATTTGTTTGTCTTTTATTTTTCAAATGAGCGAGAGTAGCGATGTTTTCCTAGGCTGCTGAAATAGTCGGTGTTATGATACCAACGCCGCTTGTTTCGGTGAACTTGTATAAGTGCAAGAACATCAGTATCGTTGTTTGACATAGTGAAAATCAAATAAATGAGTTCTAACACGAGCCAACCCGGGGTTGCCGAGATATCAGTTCACAGCCCGGATAATAGGAGCTAATGACCAGTTAGAGATGATTTTTTTAAGAAACCGGTTTATTCAGAGTTGGAAAAGGGTTGATCGGCATAATCAGATAAATATGAATCATTTGACAAATAACGTCATATTACACAAAAAGATATTTATTAAATGTCCATTTGACAAACACATTACGCAAAAGCTACTACTTGTATGTTATTACTTTTTAAACCTAGAACATAACCTTAGTAATCTTACCCATGCGTTTTATGTATCTATAAGCAATTTGTCAAGGCTAGCGTTCACCATTCAGCGGGGTTTTTTGTCAAAAAAATGTTTTACTGGAACACTTATTTCTCAATCTTTATTCTTTATATGACCAGTTTGGCAATCGTTTTCAAATAATAGGATATCTATCATTTCATTTAATCCGAATATTGCATATATCATTATTCAAATCGTATGTTTCGTGTTTATTTATTTGTTTATTCTTTATTTCACAAAAATAAATCTTAACCCTCTTAACTTAATCTCCACCAGTCAACCCTCAGTCAGTCGTGTTATTCGTAACGTTATTTTTATTTCTCTATATTTTATGTTTGTTTCGTCATGAATAAATGTTTTTCTTCTTCTTCTTCTTCCTTTACTTCTTCTTCTTCTTCTTAAAATCTTAAAGTCTAACCAGCGACGTGCCTTAAAGCAATTTAGAACTTTTTTAACTTACGTTTCAAGTTTCGTTCGTCGGTTCGTTAGAATTTAATTGCTATTATATTACTTCAGGCGCTTACCATGTTATCGCTCATCAGTACAAACTTTCACCGCCATTAGGGACGATTTCCAGGATAAAACGTATCCTATGTCCTTCCCCGGGACTGAAACTATCTTTATATCAAATTGTATCTAAATCGTTTCAGCGGTTTAAGTGTGCAGAGGTAACAGACAGACATACTTTCGCATTTATAATATTGGAATGGTATAAACATAGCAAAATTATTATGAAAATGTAGTAAGACTGAATATAAGTATATTACTTTTATTTAAAACTTATTAAAAAAAATCCCAAGAGTATTATTCTTTTTTGCACCTGACTGTGGCTTTATAGGCCGGGCCCAATAAAGCGATAGGAGAGCGCAGTTGGATAGTAGCTTGGGGAAAATCCAGGGGAAATCCTCCGACACGACCACGCGTGTGGTTTGGAACACTGGAGTACTCTAAGAGTTTGCGCTCCAGTGAGATTAGTTGAGCGGTTTAACTGAATCTGAGGTGTAAGTGGAATCGAGCTACTGGGAGTTTTATCGCTGGTTCACTAACCCAAGAGCATGTGAGTAACAAGAGGTACGAAGTGAAAGGATAAGCAAGTTACATTAAAAGAAAAAAATACAATTACAGATTAATATTCAGATGTTCAGTTTCTTAGTTTTATCTGTTGCATCCACAAATCAAGACAAGTTTATGAATAATTCAGTAGAATATGAACTATTATCAAGTAATACTTAGTAGTGGAAGTTAAGATTTGCCCTCATTTTCTTCATTTTACCCCGTGCAAAGCCAGGGTAGGCAGCTAGTATTTAATATATTGGTTACGCTTCCTAATTACTATACGTTTTTAACCGTACATGTAATTTGCGCTTACCGGTGTTATTTTAATTTAATTTATTAAGCACGGTACCTATTTAATTGTGTATAACGAATTATTTTGAGACTAATTGCATTACAGAAATTTGTTATGAGTTTTCTTCATAATAGTCGTAAGCTATATAACGGCGTCGGCGAAAACATTGTGTCATCTCTTCGACCGTCGCCGCCGCCGCCGCCGCCGCCGCCATGTCGCCGCTCATCCTCTCGCTGCTCGCGCTCGCCGCTCTGCTCTTCGCCGCCGACGCCCAACGCAACTGCAACGTACAGGATATTGGTAATTTTCAAAATGAAATTTTTAAAAAATTATCGACATACCGATTTGAACCCACGACCTCTAGAATCCATCTACTGCTCTTAACCAGCTGAGCTACCGTGGGTATCCCTTGTGGCGACAAATCCTTCAATATTTACGCTCATCTAATTACGCCTTAGGGAGACTCCTAGCGACATCTATGAAGTTATAGCCGATTGATACGAAGGTCTCCGGTTCAGCTTCGACAAAAATGCTATCGTATGTTCTAATGTCCGGATTTCCTGATTGTTCTCCTCAACAGGTCTCATTTTTCAAAAGATTCTAGTGAAATTACGTGCCCAGGTTCAATAATTGTTTTGTCGAGTCGGTTTTTGGACATTTCCAAAAATGATTTTTTTAATTGAACAGTTTGCCCTCTCAGGTCACATTTTTAAACTGATTATCGTGAAATTTTGTGAGCAGGTTCGATAATGTTACATGTTAAAAAAATACATAAAACATATAAATGTTTATTTCATTTAGTCTACTAACTTCTGCCCGCGACTTCATCGACTTAAACTTACACTTCCTACTTCATCCCTTCGAGAGATGATTATTGGGATAAAAATGTCTTATATATATCAATCAAGGTTATAAATTAGACGTTGTATACCAATTCATCATAATCTGTTCTGCCGTTTTTGTGCGACTGAGTAACAATCATCTAAACATCTAAACTTTAGCATTTTTTTATAAATACAGTGCCACCCACAAAGGCGCACACCACAGCCCAATCCATACAATTGCGCATAGATTGGTAGGTATGAGATTCGCTATGGAGCGGTGCGTCGTGGATGTCATCATGAAGAAAACAACATCTAACAATCTGGATCGTGACACTACTGACGTCACTGTCGACGACACAATCACACTTGGGTCATTGTCAGATTTAGGTTCGCGTCTTTTGGATTAGTCTAGTAACCCGTGTAAACAGTGTTTCTGTAACAATAAATCCATGTAATAAAAACATAACTTACATGTACATAAGCCGTTAACTATTGACCACCGGGTGGACAACTTTTGTTTTTACAACTGACAATGACCCACTTACGTCCACATACCATCGATAGGCTGATGTGTACCATGGATGTGAATGTCTATTAGTAGAATTCTTGCTCTTAATTAGAAGTTAAAGGCGTGTATCTGTGAAAGTGCTTAAAGATTTAACACAAACAGTACTTTTGACGAATTTCGTCGATCGCTTTAGCCTAGTTGGTATTGACTCTGCCTTCGAAGCTGGAGGTCCCGGGTTCGAATCCCGGTCAGGGCATTTATTTGTGTGATGAACATGAATATTTGTTCCTGATTCTTGGATGTTTTCTATGTATTTAAGTATCTATCCATCTATTTAAGTATATATATCATCACTTGGTACCCATAGTACAAGCTTTGGTTAGTTTGGGTCCACAAATATTTATTATCGACGGTGTAAAGGAATAACCCTTTAAGCGACATTTTGGTCAAAATCGAGTTATATATATCGTTGGAATCAGCGTTTTTTTCTGCGTCGTTTGAGCCGGGTTTCACATCGATCCGATGACTTATATGTCGCTTAAGGGGTTACAGAAATAAGGCCCAAATTTAAAAATCGTTACCTGATGCGACACATAATTTGATTAAAATCTTACCTAAGTCACTTAACCATATATACAGGCATAATCATAGTCGCATAAGTGATTTTTAAAAATAGGTAATTTTCCATGTGATGTCACTTACATGTTTATTCCAAGTACATTTTACATAGGTTACGGCGCTTAAGTGGTTCTTCAAAAGTGTTAAAATTAACTGTTGTCGCTTAAGTGAATGTTACAAAAATGTACCTAATATTTCATTACTTTAAGCGACATGCTTGGCCCTGGCCGAAATTGTCGCTTCAAGTATTTTTTTAAACCAGCAATACGTTGGTTAAATGAAAATTGCAAGAGGTGTGATGGCGTTTGAAGTGTCGCCCAAATTTATAGTATGGCGTTTAAGTGTATAATTTTTTGTATGAATTACGCGCGAAAGGGACTCTTATAAACGCAGTGTAACGCAGTCGGTCGCTTCAGTCACCGACAAACACTAGGAGGGGGTGGTTGTTTTGCCGTTCGCTGACGGAATGAACTAGGTACCGTATGCTAGTTCTTGCTTGAGACTGAATTGATTTTGCACGAAGCAGTAACGCTGCTAACTGATAATTTGTTACTGCTAGTAATTTGTAATTTGCTGCTAGTTAATTAGTATTTTCCCCAATTATTTAAGACCGCCACCCTGGGCCAGCGTGGGTACTACTGTCCAATCTCTGAGAGGAATCCTGTGCCCAGCAGCGGTATGTAAAATGGCTAGTGATGATTAAAACTTGAGACTGATTTGATTTTGTATTAAGCACTAACGCTGCTAACTAATAATTTGTTACTGCTAGTAATTTGTAATTTGCTGCTAGTTAATTAGTAACTTGAGACTGAATTTAGATGCTAATTAGTGCTTACAAAAGTGTCTTCAAGGCATTATTTTTGACTGAAAAACATTGTTGTTTTTACTATACCTAAATGTTTAAAATTAAAACTAGTTTATTGATGTTATGAGAGTATGTTGATTGTTAAACTTTTTACGGGCAGATTTTCTGATACTACGTTATTTAATAAGTTGAACTCTATTGTGATAATGAGTGAACTTGTCTATCTTGATGTTATGGCTTAAGCCAACCAATAAAACAACAATTTGATTTTTCCTATTGTGTTTCCTTTATAAGTGTACGTATTTTCTTCTATTATACTTAAATGAAAATTCCAATACTTTCGAATAAAATAAACAACAATAAATTCATCACATCCCTTGCTTATTTAAAACGACGGACAATTTATTTTTATTTATGCAAATACACTACTGTCGCTTAAATTAATTCCCGAGATCAAATTAGTTACATTGGTGTAGTTTCATTGGATTGTTTAGGGCCCTGGTTATAGCACGAAGGTGTCTCTTCAATGGTTCTTCCGGGATCGTTTCGGGGGCCTATTCACTTAAGCGACACTTATTTCAGAATCCTGTAAGATTTCAAGTTTGATAATATTTTTAAAATATAGCTATTAAAATTTGAGAAAACTTGTGTATAGAACTCAACTTTCTAAAATCAATAGTAAAAGAGATAATTTTTTTTTTGTCAATAAATACACTTTAATACGCTCTCCTGTAAAATTCAAAAAATGTCGCTTCAAGGGTTATTCCTTTATACCGTCGTTATTATTATTTATTACTTTAGAAGTAATTTAATCCTATATTTTAAGTTTGGAGCTACTGTTTTTAAAATATAGGGCTAAAGTGGTTCTAGATTAACTTGTGCCTTACACGTTACGTTATCATGTCTGAATATTTATTGTGAGTACTCAAACAAAAGTAGTCGATTCAGTGGCGCAGTTAACATGAGTGGCAGTGGTGGCACCCAAGTCGGAAATGTTTGTCACCCAGTGGCATCTATCACTTTCTGACACCATTTGTCGGCGACAAAGCCGACAAACATGACCATAATATAGGGAAAGGACGGGCTCTCATGTCGAAGTCGTTTCCACGATATTACCTTATAGCCTTAAGAAATTGACAAGGAATTAAAAAGTTTTTTTTCACAGGTCAACGTTCCACCAGAGGTATTCATATGAGAAGCGTTTATACCCCCCCTGGAGGCGGACGAGTCAACATTCCAGATGTAAGACCTTTTCAGTTCATTATACTTTGGTGGCATAACAACTGTTTATAGGTCATGTACTATACGTTATATCGCATTGACAAAGTTTTACATTCATCCATTCGGTCTCAAAATCATTAAATGTTAAGTGAAAGATATCACTTAAATTATGTTCTAATGTCAATTTACAGGGTTGCCCAAGTACGCACAGATCAGTGGGGGAGACTGTCAAAGCCTGCAATAATAACCCGAATGGGGCAGCGCCCGACATCGAACAAGCGAATCCTCCGAGTCTCACGCCCGTGGACGTTGTGTGCAATGCCGACGGGTGCAATAGTGGCGCTATAGTAGACATTATTCAGTATTGTGAATACTACTCGTAAACACGTTTTAGCGATCGATATAAACATCGTTTATTAAAGAATGACAAACTATGTCCTTGAATCTTATTTCTTATGTATGCCTATGCACCGATAGGCACCCACGAGAAATTTCGCGTTCTTTGAAACGCTGTTCTGCCCAGACGAGGAAACAATAAGGATTGATTTTCAGATATATGATTCTTGACTATATGACTGTATTTCTGACAATAGCCGGAACACTATTGCTTAATATTTTCTTGATAGAAAAAAAAACAAATGTGAGTATTTATTTTCCTTTTCTTACACAGCCTAAAACAACGCATTACGAAAAGACATAATTAAGTTACAATAATGGTAATCTAAGCTCATCTAAACTCTGTCAAGAGGAAATTTAATAAAACGTACTGTCAGATATTTATCGAGATTTGTCTAAAAAAGCCATTCCCAAAGAGTGTTGCATCCCGTTTTGTCGTGCGTGAAAGATATAAGCGTGTCTCTTTCACGAGGGGTGTGGCTGACCGAATCGAGGCGGCCCTTAAACGACATATGCCAGCCTTTATGCTGATTTTAGTGTCACATTGATTGTCATCACCGATCGCTCAGCGGCGCCGATATGGAGAGCACCCGTGGTCCAGTGGCATCCGCATAACGCGTGCGGTATGCGAGGTTAAGCAACATCGGGCCAGGTCAGTTCTTGGATCGGCGACTGCTTCGAGTGGTTATTATCTGAGCGCTCCCGTACTTCGGTAGGCACGTTAAGCCGTTGATCCCGGCTGCTGTCTATGATAGCAGTCGAGTTAGAGGCCTCCGGGCGGCTTGAAAAACTTCTAAAAGTCAAGTTGCCCACTCACTTAAAAAAAAAAAAAAAAAAAAAATTTTAAAATTTAAGCTGTTTATTTCAGTGAAATTTTTTACATAATTTTATAAACACTTACTTAACTATTAATCTTAAATTACAAAAGATTTTTTAAGTTAAGGAGTTGCGGATATACAATTTTATTAATCAGTATACATTGTTTACATTGTTGCTGTTAAAATAGTCTTAGTTACCTAAGTCATAAGTAACTAAGAATATTTTAACAGCTTGATTTTTTTAACAAATATAACTTAATGGCATTTCTGAATTTTTTGTCTTTTTTATTAATCAGATCTAGTAACAACTGTTTAGGGAATTTATTACATGTGCGTGGGAGAACACATGGCCAGGCTCTCTGACCGTAGGTATTTCTACATCGGGGTACTACAAATGATGGTAAATTTGTAAGTGAACGTAAGTTGCTATGTCTCGATACATGTACAAGGTTAACAATTTTGTCTCTGTACTGTGTTAATATTTCTAAGTCTACTTTGTCATAAATACTAAGTACTTTACAGTGATTAAACAGGTTTTCATAGTTATGTTTATATTTAAGTTTGATTTTTAGGGGTACAATAGTTTTCAATAGTCTTAGTTGTAGGTTGTATATATGGCTCAAATTTGTTTTATATGTTCTACCATATGTGGATAATCCGTAGCTTATAACAGAATCAGCTAGTGACATATATATTAACTTTAATGTGTTGTAAGGAACTTTATGCTTAAGGACGCTCAATTTTGAAAGTATGGCTCTTAGTTTCTTACATACTTGTTCAACTTGTGGACCCCAATTAAAGTTATTGTCAATAATTAATCCGAGGTAAGTATGCTGTTTCACTAGTTCTAGTTTTGTACACTTACAATCAGCGCCGCTTGGGAGCGAGTGCATACAAGCGTGCTCATGGGCTACGATCATAGGAGTGTTATCAGATTTTTTGTATGGTGAATGTATATACATTAATTTAGTTTTACTGTAGTTTATCGATAACCCCAGATCATGAGCCCATTTGCATAATAAATCAAAGTCTTTTTGGATCATGGTTTGCGCAGCCTCAAGCTCACCATGCGCCGCTATAATACAAGTGTCGTCGGCAAATTGGTATACAGAGCTGCACTGGAAAATGTTACACATATCGTTTACATAAATTAGGTACTCGGTCGGGCCCAGGACTGAACCCTGTGCTGTACCTCTTGAGGTTGGAATCATATCACTGAGTTCCCCACCTATGCTAACGGCGTTAAACCTTTTATCATGATAACTTTTTAGTAATCTCAGCACAGGTCCCTGTATACCAATTTCCCGCATTTTTTGGTATAAATTATTGTAATTTAGGGTATCAAACGCTTTACTAAAATCTATCAGAATTACTAGAACATGTTTTTTATTTTCAAGGTGACTGTTGATTTCATCAGCAAATGAAGACAATAACTGGGTTGTACTTTTATTCCTTTGAAATCCATATTGCTTTACGTGGATTAAGCCATTACCTGATAAGAAGTCGGTTATTTGATAGCCAATATATTTTTCAATTATTTTATTTATGCATGAGAGTAACGTAATGGGTCTGTAATTATTTGTATCAGAACGACTACCTTTTTTATATATGGGTCTGATCAATCCAATTTTAAGTTTGTCTGGGTACAATGACTGAGATATACAAAGATTGATTAAGTGTGTGAGGACTGGACTAATCTGTTTCGAGATATGTTTTAAATCTTTAGCCCTTATTTTATCAAATCCGGGGCTTTTTTTGTCGTTAAGTTGGCCCATAATTTTTTGTAGAACTTCTTCACTTATTTTATTTAATTTTAAAGTTAGACCCGGGGTGTTAACATATGTTTTCTCATCTAGTAATGGCTCATTACACGTGTTTATTACGTTTTTAACGTTCCTGTCAAAGTCCTGTGCAAACTTGTCCGCGATTAACTTAGGCGCAAGTTTGAAAGTCCTGACAAGGACGTCGTCTACTGCCTTCATAATCCTACCAGTTAAGCTATTTATAATTTGCCATAATAACTTTGGATTTCTGAAGTTTTCACATATTTTCTTTTTAATAGAATTATTTCTAGTTTTTTGTATTAACCTGTTTGTACGGTTTCGGTATTTTTTATATATTAATTCGTTATGTTTATTATTTGTGTCCTTCAGATATATATTCAATAGCTCTTGCTTTTTACTACACATGTTTGCTAGTCTGTCTGATATCCAATTACATTTATTCGTGTCCTTTTCCCTTGTTTTTACCGTATACGTGCACTTTTTATAAACAGATTGAAACTTGCCTATAATAAAATCTACAATTTCATTTGGGTCCCCACTGGCGAGCGCCGGGCTCCAATCGATGCGACTTAGTTCCAGCTTAACCTTGTCGTGTCTTAGTTTAGTACAAGTTGAAGAATTGCTTACGCGCTCCGCACTGATAAGCGCGAGGCCTGTGACGTAGTGGTCGGCCAGCGCGTCTCGGACAACAGCTGAGCGCACCGAGTGGCCGGGCGCTCCCCGCCGGCACACGTCACGGATAAAAACATGATCTATGCATGATTTAGATATGCCATTTATATTGCTCTCTACTCTAGTAAATTGTGAAATGCAACTATCGAATCCGATTTCATTTAAGCTGGCTAGGTAACTTTTGACAGTATTATTAATACAGGCAATATCTATGTTAATATCTCCTACCAATATACAATTTTCGTTAGTATTGTAAGATGATAATATTTGTGTTAGTTCTTTAATAAAAAAGGTCTTATTTAAATTTGGTGGTCTATAGATAGCATGTAATAGCGATCTATATCCATTACGACACTCCACTTCACCACATAATAACTCGAAGTTCACTGTATTGATTGTATTTTGAACAAAAGTGATGGTCTTGTGTGCGTATATTACAATGCCGCCTCCTTTTCTATTTTTGCGTAGCTCTGCGTGCATTACGTAGTTATCGAGATTAAATAGACTCAATGTAGAATCGGAGATATTCGCTTCTGTTATTATTAATAAATGAATAGTTTGTGGACATCCAGAAACAATATATTCAAGTTGTGAGTGGTTTTTGATCATTGAGCGGATGTTGACGTGGAGAAGTAGAAGTTTAGTTTGCTCGACGGGTATATCCTGTGCAAATTCATTCCAAGTGTTGTGTGTCGATTCTATAAAGTTAGGATCAACTGTGTTCATGTGGAATTTAGTCAGATATAGTATGCCGAGTCGCCAAAGTGAGACACATAAGTATTTGAATGTACATACCTATGTTTTTTTTCAGCTCCTTACCGATCCGACAACTTGACAAGGGGGTCGAAATTGCACCACGACCACGTCCGTAGGGAATACCCACCGCTACCCTACAAAACTGTGCGTTTCTCAAGAAATTTCCTGCCTCGCACAACCAAACTATGGAATGAACTGTCGCCTGCTGTATTTCCGGACCGATATGACCTTCAAACCTTCAAGAAAAGAGCGTATTCCCTTCTGAAAGGCCGGCAACGCACTTGCGACTCCTCTGGTGTTGCAGGTACTGGCGTATAGACGACGGTAATTGCTTACCATCAGGCGATCCGTCTGCTCGTTTGCCCCCTATAACATAAAAAAGTACCTACCTATATGTTATACCTTGTAGTTTCTTAGTTCCATAATTTGACACATCACTACACCCATAGATCGTGAAACTTTGAAAAATAAGAAGACTGTATGTGTAATTTGCGATACATAAGTGAACAAATCGATTATAGTTAACGGTCGTGCAATAACCTTGTATTAACTACATCATTGTAGCTTATATTAAACTCTCTTCATAATACAACTTGTACCTATTTACTAGTTACATAGGTTTCCTGAGTAATATTTTGTCTAATAACAAATTTGGTTTTTGTGTTCTTATTTAAACTTAATATAACCGCTGATACCTACCTTAGCCATTGCAATTCAACCAAGCCATTAATTTCTGACTACCAATAACATAAAATCACGCCTTTATCAAATCAAGTAGACACTAGGGAGAGCATATGAAATTTAATTTAGGTGCCACTTAAAAAAATCTTAATTGGTACAGAGCATAGATATGTATACATTTTTTGACCTTTAATAGAATAGGGTGAAAAATGTATACATATTACATATTACGTGTACTTATTACGAATGCTATGCTCACGTAATGTCGCACATCCATCGCAACAGTTTCATTTCTGTAAAGCAGCGGCAACAGGCGGCCTGTGAGCCCTTTGCAGCCCGCGAGCCACCGACAATGTCGTACCATTTGTCTGATATAATCACGAATTACAAGTGCGACCCGCGACAATCGCACACATCAGCGAGCAGCGAGCGGACGTGCGCCGATATTATGACGGCGGCGGCGGCGGCGACGGCGGCGGCGGCGGCGACGGCGGTGGCGGCGGCGGCGGCGGTGGCAACGGGGGCGGCGTCAATTCATAAACGCCGTCTTATCGATGCCCACGCCGTTATAGGTACGTACGTATTATATAGCGAAATTAAAGTGAATAATTTGAAATATATTTGAGTCCACACACAGCGAGTAATTTGGCCGCTTTGCCCTAAGGTTGACTGGTAGAGAATTCTTACGGCGTTCTGTCCTCCTTTTGTACGATAAGTTTTACTTTGTGCAATAAATATTAAATAAATATATAACAAAACGTAGCCAATTTGTTCAATACGATATGTGGCAAAATAATTCGATTTCTATAATTAAGTAAAGTTTCAAATAATTTTTGCACGTGCAGAAATTACCATTATACAGCGTATTAGCTATAGCTGATTGTCGTAACCAATTCGTCAAGTAAGTAATTGGAAATATTCGCTGCGAAAGTTTTTTTAACTTCCCTTTGTAAAATTTAAAAGTAATAGTTATTTGTTATACAAGGGTGCAAAGTTGTATTTTAACCGCGAGTGTGGAATTGAAACACGAGCTAGCGAATAGATTCTAGGATTGAACCACGAGCTAGCGAACGGACTCTATGGTTGAACCGCGAGCGAAGCGAGTGGTTCGAAAATAGAATCCTGAGCGAAGCGTGTGGAAAAACCAAACATCCGTGATTGAAGCTGAGTACAACATGCTTTTGCGAACCCGAGATACAATCCAAAAACAACACAAGTTAATACATCAGCATCTACTTACATTGGAAAACGACACCACCGCCATGGCAAAGGAATTAACAGCTGCAGAGAGAATGTCCCAATTTACTATTATTGCCATGGCCGCCAACAATTTATTAACTCACCTTACAAAGATCCAAGATACGCTACTAGGAACTATAACAAACATTTATAACGGAAAAATGAACGCACATTTCATAAATCCTGAACAACTGCAAAAAGAATTAAACATTATATCAGGCTAACTTTTAAGCGATCTTACCCTTCCAATCGATAACATACAGACAAACCTACAAAACATATACCAAGTATTAAAGATAAAAGCAAGAATGACTGACCAATATATGATATTCGAGATTCGCATCCCATTAATAACACGTGACCGTTACGTCCTTTATAACATAATTCCGGTTCCGCACAGCTCAGCCAGAAATATGATATCAGTTATCCCAATAGAAAAATACGTCGCTATGAACTTTCAAAAAGATGCATACATGCCCCTACGAGAAAAGGATCTCGAAAATTGCATTCTACGAGACACGCTTATTTACATGTGCTACTTTAAGGTTCCCATATACAAGATGAGTAATGATAAAGATCTATGTATAAAAGACGAGGAAAATAATCAACAATGCAAAACAAACATCGCCGCGTGCCAGAACAAGTGGATTAGTTTAGCAAGTACAAATCATTACTTGTACTTTTGTTGTGATAGGTGTCAGTTTCGAACCATTTGTAAGGATCGGGTTACGGCTCAGACATTAACCCGCGCTAATATAATTTATATTGAAGAGAACTGCATTGTAAAAACTGATAACTTTGCAATTCACACGCATATGAGTATGGAAAGTAAAACAGATTTAAAATACAACATACCTACACCAGAAATTGACCCTATTAATCACGTATTAAACATAACCGTCCAAGAATTTATAAATAACAGCCTGAATATTGCGATGGAAGAGGGAGAGAAGAAAAACATAGAGGAAAGAATAAAAGCGCTAAAAGAAAGTCAACTTTCCGAAGACAACTACTCTATCCATGACGTGCACCAGTACGCGGCCATATACTGCCTCTGGGCCGCAATGATCATTATAGTAGTCGTGCTCATATCTAGAAAAACACGCTGTCAATGGAAATTATTAAGAACACAACCAAAACCAGAAGCTCCAGCAGCAGCGTGCCACATCGAGGTTCCCCGGCCGAGCTCGCCGCGGCAAGCGAGCGCGAGCGCGATCTCGACGCCGCGGGCAGCCCGTCGCACCAGCACCAGTGATATTCGTGACAGTGATAAGTGTAGTGTAAGTGCGCGAAGCCGATCGAAAAGTGTGAGTGAAGAAGAAATAAATAGTGCGCGAGTGAAAGTATTAAAATGTCATAATGAGAGCGGATCGATATTTACGGACAGGGGAAGCTCCCCAATTTTAAGAAAAATATATTTTAATGAATAGTATATCACTTTAAGTCGATTGTTTAATCATCTTGTATCACCTTCTTCATCATCCTTATTTCATCTCATCGTTTGCCCCCGGCAAGATGTTCGGTACAAATGCACCGTACACACAACTGGCGCCTGCGTGCGTATGCAATTATTAACTTGCATTGATTGCGATTAGATTTAATTTTAATGTATTCACGGATTCCGTCGCGACCGGGTGCATTCGAACATATCTTATAACATTTTAACATTCTTAACATTTTCAACTAACTTAGATAATAGTAACAGTTTGTGTAGCAGTCGTTTTAGTTAATAAACATTTTATACTCTTTTCGTGATTTTAACATTCACCCACAATCCTCGCCACCCACAAAGCGAGTTGTTCAAAAATAGAATCCTGAGGATAGCGAGTGTTGCAACACACGAGGCGTAAAATAACTTTGCAACCGTGTATAACACAAATCTTTTCACCTCACTAGAACGAGGAATTTTTTTTCCTCCTCCTCGTCCTAACGTTGACAGTTGCGTCCTAAATATAGTTGTCCACTACCTAATCCTGAGATTTGGCGTAGGTACTAGTTTTTTAACACAACAGCACATGTAATATAAAATGATTGTAGCTAGACTATCTGGACTGGCCATTACATGTTATTATAAAAAAGTTACAAATAGCGCGTTCGAATTTCAAATATTCTTTGCACTCTTGTGGATAAAATGCAGTTTTGCTATCTGTTTTTAAAGATTAAAAAAGTGCTTTCCGAGCTAGTGAGGTGAAAATGCTTTTATTATGTATGTCTATTTTTATTGTTATTAATCCAGATTTTTTTTTGTATTACGGGACAACACCGCCATTATTTTCAAAAACACAAGTATCTGTCACTAGGATATTTGGGTAACGTGGCAGAATGCCTTCGGACCAATTTACTGACTAAATGTTACTAGAAGAAAATTCGTCTGGTTCCATGAAACAAAAGCCTTGTTTATAAAGTACTAAAGAATTTTCCTGAATATGTTTTTTTCCCGGAATAGCAATAAGGTTTCACCAGCGACAATGTACTACTAAATAAAATAAATAATAAATAAATATTAGAGGACAATCTTACACAAATCGAACTAGCCCCACAGTAAGCTCAAGAAGGCTTGTGTTATGAGTACTAGACGACGATATATTTAATAGATATAAATACTTAAATACATAGAAAACATCCAAGACTCAAAAACAAATATTCATGCTCATAACACAAATATTTGCCCTGACCGGGATTCGAACCCAGGACCGTCAGCTTCACAGGTAGGTGCACTACCCACTAGGCTAAACCGGTCGTCCTAATAATAAAGCCAATTATCTAACTACTGTTCGATAATTGGCTTTATTATCAGTATTATCACTGACTACAAAAAAAGGACAGGACACTAAATTCGGTTGCATGTTCCTTTCTGGGAAAAACTCACCTTTAAGCAGCATACATTTACGGTAAATCGCGTTTGTAAACTAAGAGTCTTTCATAAAAATCTACACAATGGGGGCTATCGCGTATGAATTCGTCGCTAGAGGCGCTAGTGTAGCGCGAGGTCTCTGAAATGTCAAATGTCACTCTTTGTGGTTGCGCTACGCGGGTTAATATCTAATTGGAACAATATGGTGAGTATTTTGCAATACCTGAGCTTGATTATGGCAAATATGAGTTACGGGTCAATGACTGTCAGTTCTTTGAGACAGTTTTGTCTTTCGGAAACTTATTTCCTCCTTTATTTCCTAACAAATCAGGACTGCGCTACAATGCGGGATCTTGGATATTTTTACAGTACGGTTTTAAGGTATTAAATATGATTTAAACGTAAACTTCGTTCTCATGCCCATAATAACCAATAAAAATTTTTGACAGCTGGACATTACTCGACAGTGGCGCCAACTGGTGAGCACAAAAACGATAGCCCTCATTCAATGGACAAATTGGAGCGCTCGTGGGCCAGCAGCGCCGGCGGGGGTACCGCGTGCGGTATACGAGGTTAAGCAGCGTCGGGCCAGGTCAGTTCTTGAATGGGTGACCGCTTTCAGTGATTATTATCTGAGCGCTCCCGTGCTTTGGAAGGCACTTTAAACCGTTGATCCCGGCTGCTGTCTATGATAGCAGTCGTTAAGCCGAGTTAGACGCCTCTGGGCGGCTTGAGAACTTCTAACCGTCAAGTTGCCCACTCACTTGACAAAGGGGGGTCGAAGTTGCACACGTCCGTAGGAAGTACCCACCGGTGACCAACCACTACCCTGCACGTGATCCCTGGGCAGTGCTAAAAGTGCAACAAAAACTGGCAATATAAGATTTCAAGCTTACATGGTCATTTACATTAGAATTACGATTTGAAACGGGATATTTACCAAGTTCTCAAATCGAAAAGAGACTGTTTCCGGAAAGAACTCGCGTATTGATACTGTGAGTGTGGTGTGTCGTGACCGTAATCGAGTTTCAAGTGACAAGGCGGACGGTGGTAATGACGGTGACACTGTGCGAAAAAAGCGAACCAGGAAGAGGGTAGATCGCTATGGTGTGTGGGTAGACCACAACTAAAACTCGCAGCACGTCAGTTAATCCTTGATAATGGCGCTTGCGACAGTGCCGAAATATCGGGAACTCAAAAATACATGGTAAATATCCCGTTTCAAATCGTAATTCTAATAAAAACTGGCAACCGTACTGTCTTCTCGAAGATCTCACGGTTCGAAATGATTGCTATACGATAAATAATATCCGACAAACGATTATAAAATACCATCTGGGGGCGCGGCAGTACCCCGTCAAATCGAGCAAAACAAAGAGGCACAGCCTGCCATCCTTTTCTCGAAGCGATTCAGGCCATTTTCAATATCACCACCACCTGACGGACTAAGATGATCGCTCATATGTCGGACATATAGCATTCGACTCTCTCGCACTTACATACTTGACAGTAAGGGACGAATGCCATATGTCCGACATACACACATACAGAACATATCAAGGTGGTTGTTCCTCGTGCGGGTAGTCGCCTATACAATAGAAAGCCTTTCTCTCTTCCTCTTTGTCGCACTAATATCGGCAGGCATGCGCCTCTTTATAGAATGATTGCATCATATAGCGGCATCAAGTCCTACATAGACATTTTCCACTGTTCCTTAGCCTCAGTAAAAACCAAACTTAAAGCGCTTCTCTAATGAATTCATTGTTGCTATTTTATTAATTATTTTTATGTCTTTCCCGGTTCCATTCATTTTTCATAGTTTTGTTTAGCTGAACTTACTAAATTCAATTATAAATTAATATAACCATTGTTTTGTAAACTTTGTAAACTATTATTTTGTTTTTGTAAAACCTGCACGCATATTCTCTGCATGATGTGTCTACTTTTTTAGGATGTACAAGAGTGTAACTAGCCACTGTAGTAATGTAATAGACCATGAGTGTTCAAAACTTGTAACATCTAGTTTGTAGACCATAATAATAAAAATAATAATTCGGGGAAACCGAAGGTTTTGTCTGTGCAATTGCGGACGAAGTTATCATGACGAACAACTACCGGAAGTATATCCTGAAGGACGGTCCCACAGTCAAACTGTGCAAACGGTTTTGTGGGTATGTATTTGTTTGTGTTGTATTATTATTTCTTAATAAATAAATAAATAATAAAAAAAATTAAACAAAACCGGTTTTTTCAATCCCTGCCCACTAGGGTAATACAATAAGGAATGTCCCTTCTTGGATACTCAACGGTGATGTAATCAGATCCACGCTAACTGTGACGTTGCCATAGTCCCTAAATAGTCGTTTAAATTATCGCCCTGGCGAATATTCAGCGATTTTACCGTTATTTTTCGTCATTGTCGATTCATTAAATATTGTTAAAGGAGGCGATGATCTGAGTAAACTTTTGTTAAAAGCGTAAACTCGGGTCCGAGTCTTATTTCATCAATGTTTTTGACGGTTTATCCCAACTTTGGGTAGATAATTTTTAGTCGACAATGACATTAGAAACGAGCGTTACGAACTCGAAACTAAAAAATGTCTTGGTTAAGGCGAGTGGCGTGTGTAACAATTTGAGGCGAAGCCGAAAATTGTTAATAAAGACGCCATGAGCCTTTTTTGACCTACTTATTCAACGTTGCATACATTACGTTTTCTGCGACTAGGGATTAAATAATAAAACACAAAATTGAACAGCAATACAGCATAAGAAAGAGCGGTAAGTTGGATAGTGACAGTTGATAGTCCACAGAACGTAATCATAGACACGGTCATTTTTTTCAACTATCATTTACTGACTTGCGTTTTTCCTTATGTTGGCAGTAATTATTTTAGTTTTGTTATTGTTTTAAACCATATGAATTCAGTTGTTTGTTAAGTTGGCAGTTTTGATTTTCTGTTGAAAATTAATGTTGTTGTTTTTTTATTTGTTGGGTTCACAGGGCATCTCTGTTAGCAGTTGCATTATATCACATAACCTAATAATCTCATAATATTTTAAAATTACATGAGACATGCTTTTATATTCGTTTGCGGCACCATATAATTGACAGATAAAAGCAGGCACGTATCCAGAGGGGGGATAGTTGGGATTTATCCCCCCCCCCCCGAAAGCGTTTTTTTTTAGCCGTCTGTTTACAGTGATTACAGCAATTTTTACACAGTTCACATGGTTGTTTCAATGTTTGTCCCCCCCCGAACCAAAAGACTGGATAAAAGTATCAGAGTAGAAAAAGGTAATAATTTAATTAACATTCCTTTTGATTTTCTGTATTTTTTGTATTTGACATTAATTATGTGCTTGTAAGAATATACTGAACCGTATATTCCTATTTATTTTCATTCTTTGTTACGCAATTAGAGCGCCTGACGATCAGTATGCAATAGTAGTATAAGCAAAAATGTATCTATTTCTTACACGAGATTGTATTCTGTGATAAATAAAACTAAACTAAACTCTGAAAGTGATGTTTATTCATGCCGCTTAAGAACAGATGACATAGATGTTCACTTTTTGTTGCCCGTCTGCGTGTTTAAGACTGGGAGCAATACTGTATGATATTTGCTACTCCACCCTCTGGACAGCCGTCGGGGCACGCCACGTCCACAGGAGAGAGCTCGGGCGGATTTTCTTCGGTGATCTGAGGAGGTTGCTCATCCGTCTGTAGACAGGCTTTTACTGTCTCGCCAACTGAGACGTACCCTTCTCCATACTGACTTGGGCAGCTCTGCACATTAAAAAAAAAAATATATATAAATGAACTTTATTCCGCAAGCAGGCCGCAATGGCACTTTTACAAGTTAAAAACTACTAGTTCC
The DNA here is from genome assembly GCA_963556455.1 of Epiblema foenella. Taxonomy (NCBI): domain Eukaryota; kingdom Metazoa; phylum Arthropoda; class Insecta; order Lepidoptera; family Tortricidae; genus Epiblema; species Epiblema foenella. The sequence goes on along the minus strand of OY747101.1, from coordinate 24,518,210 downwards.
TTTTTTTTTTTGAACCTGACTGTGGCTTTATAGGCCGGGCCCAATAAAGCGTTAGGAGTGCGCGGTTGAAGAGTAGCCTGGGGAAAATCCAGGGGAAAACCTCCGGCACGACCACGCGTGTGGTTTGGAACACTGGAATACTCTAAGAGTTTGCGCTCCAGTGAGATTGGTTGAGTGGTTTCAACCGAATCTGAGGTATGAGTGGAATCGAACTACTGGGAATTTTGTCGCTGATTCACTAAACCTAGCCTAGCTGAGAAGAGTCCAGCAAGAAACTCAGCTAGGCCCGACCTGGGTCGGACTGACTCTACCCGGTATGCGGCGGTACCGGGACGAATAGGGACTATATGTGTTTGTTGTGTACGCGTCGTGTCAGAGTTGGACGCCGTAAGCGCAGCGTTCCATCTTTCGATAGACGCTGTGATTACTAGTTCCTAAAAAGACCACTAGCGAGAAGAAACGCCGATAGACACTCGACAGTTAGGGCGGTTGCACCAAACCGTCTGTAATTGTAAGCGTTCGTTAAAATATGACGCCGACAGCTGTCATCCCATAGAAACTTGTCAAACTTTCCATACAGTCAGATTTTAACGAACACCGCTTACGATTACAGACGGTTTGATGCAACCCGCCCTTAGTCATGTTCTCCCAAAATATGCATCGTTATAAAGTTAAATAATGCCCAAACCACTACCCAAAGGTTGTCTGGAAGAGATCGCTCTTTAGCGATAAGACCGCCTGTTGTTCTGCCTCTGTCTCCCTGTATCTTTGTTTTTTGTTTTTTATGTGCTATTTTATTATGTGAGGTGTGCAATAAAGAGTATTTGTATTGTATTGTATTGTATAATGATAAATACATATTGGAAAATAATCTAACACGAATACATTAAGGCCGGGTTTTATAAAGATCCGTTAGACCAAATGTAAGATCAAATTTCAGTAACTATTTTTTACATAAAAAAACCGACATAAGGTCTAACGGATCTATAAAACCGAGCCTAAGTAAAGCTTGTACAGTCGACGTAAAAGATTACAACGGAATAAGGTGCAAACGTGTATACATATTTTTGACGTCGACTGTACTATGGGACGGCGATATACATATAAAGATGATTAATGTTTAAATCTACCTAAGTACCTGGTGCAAAGAATGTCCCTGGCCATACAACGTGGGAACTCCGCCAGTATACTAGGGACCTTTGCGCCGGGTAGTCATAGGAACGAGGAATCCCCCCTTCTCACTCATTATATTGTTTTCATATAGTTTACTTACGTAGTAATTTAATTGTGAGAATAAAACCCATTCATTTTGTTATTTAAAAAAAAATGTTTAAAATCTTTTTTACGTTTCGATTTCTTTTTGTGCACATAAAATTATTAATACAATAAAATAAAAATATTCTTGTCCGCCTGTTGCTCTGCCTCTGTCTCCCTGTATCTTTATTTTTTTTTGTGCTGTTTTATTATGTGAGGTGTGCAATAAAGAGTATTTGTATTGTATTGTAATACTCTTCATTGCACAGATTAGATTGCAGAAAAAATAAAAGAACACAATACATTAGGCTTAAAGAATAAAGGTAAACAAGTCGGTCTTATCACTAAAGAGCGATGTCTTCCGACAACCTTTGGGTAGCGGAGACAATGCAAATTATATATATTTACGTTATTTTTGTTAGGTATATTATAATAAATATTTCTTTATTGTGTAAATAAATTTGGTTTATGAAAATAAAACGGCAACGCGTACGTGACTCCTTTAGAGTTGCGGGCGTCTATAGGCTGCGGTGGTCGCTTACCATCAGGTGGACCGTAAGCTTGTTCGCCACCGGCGTTGTATAAAAAAAATACGTAGGAAATATCGACAATTCAAGAAGAAGTCACGTATTAATAAATATTCTTTTTTTTTTTTTATTAAAAATGGGATCGCTCTTGGCCAGCATCTAGCCAGGGGGCAAAGATGAGGCCGACGATGAAGCGAGCTCACCCAGAAGGTACCTATTCACTCGTGCCTTAAAAAGGTCTAGGTCTAGGTATTCTATAAAAAAGGCACCGTGTGGCGATAAATAAGCACCGTAGCCTACTGGCACGGTTTCGAACTGTAAGATCAATAGTAGCAACAGATAACAGTGGTTCGGCCAACTCAACGCTAGTTAATTTTTAAATTGTTTTAAATACTAACCCCATTATTCATAAACGTCTATCAAACCTACATTAGTACTAGCCGCTAAAGTTCGTTTGTCCTTATCTGTCACTTTGACACACGTGCTTGTGAGACAGTGACAACAGACATTTTAGTTAGCAGAGGTTTGTTAAGTTTTATGAATAAGGGGGTAAATATTTCGAATTTCAACAAAAATTATAGCTTTTCTCAAAAAGAAGCAAGGTTGCCAGAGCTCCCGAGGATGCACTGTGTTGAGAGCGAGGGACCTAAATTTGTCCCTTCTGCTGTCAACACAATACATCCTCAAATTTTATAAAAGGTCGACAACGCGTACGTGATTCCTTTGGAGTTGCGGGCGCCTATAGGCTGCGATGGCCGCTTACCATCAGGTGGACCGTACGCTTGTTTGCCACCGGCGTTGTATAAAGAAAAGATTTTAAAAAATTAAAGCGCGGAATAAATAAAATGGGTCTTACATCCGGAATTGTAATTTGTGCGCCTCCAGCAAGGATAGTGACTGGTGCTAAAGAGACCTGGAAGTTGGTCGTCTTACCTGGAAGAATTAACGGTCATATTATGAAATAAATAAATCATCATCATCATCATTTCAGCCGAAAGACGTCTACTGCTGAACATAGGCCTCCCCCAAGGCTCGCTATTTCGACCGGTCCTGTGCCGTTCGTTTCCACCGGATTCCCGCGACCTTCACCAGGTCATCACTCCACCTAAGAGCAATGGAAAGAGCTATGCTCGGGGTTTCTCTGCGTGATAGAATTAGGAATGAAGCTATCCGTAGTAGAACTGGGGTCACCGACATAGCCTTCAAAATTGCGAGACTTAAGTGGCAGTGGGCAGGGCACATTGCTCGCAGGACTGACGGTCGATGGGGCCAGAAACTGCTTGGGTGGCGTCCACGCACCGGAAGACGAGCTGTCGGTAGGCCTCCGACAAGGTGGAAATAAATAAATACATGAAATAAATGAACTTTATTCTGCAAGTAGGCCGCAAAGGCACCTTTACAATTCAAAAACTACTAGCGTTTCTCATGAGACCACTGCCGAGAAGAAACGCCGAAAGAAACTCAACAGTCAGTCATTTTCTCCAAAATGTCTCTGAAAAAATCTGACTGTCTTAACCTACTTAAGTAAATGTAAGTGGTAAAAAACAAAAGAGAATTGAAAGAAAAACAAGGAAAAATAACAATAGGTATGAACAATGAAGTGACTACGTCTTTTTTGCCAAAATGAAATAAATTTCTTTTCTTGACCATTATAATGACGACCGCTTTAGCCTAGTTGGTAGTGACCCTGCCTATGAAATTGCAGGTCGCGGGTTCGAATCCCGGTCAGGGCATTTATTTGTGTGATGACCACGAATATTTGTTCCTGAGTCTTGGATGTTTTCTATGTATTTAAGTATCTGTTTATTTATATAAGTATGTATATCGTCGCTTAGTACCCATAGTACAAGCTTTGCTTAGTTTGGTACTAGGTTAATTTGTGTAAGATTGTCCACAAATATAATATATAAAATATATAATGTAAATAAATAATAAATGAATAAAAATTTGATATAAATAAAACTATTAGCTGATGATTAGATGGGCGAAAATTGTCCTGTCTGGACTGCCCTTTACATGTTAATGTCTAAAAAAGTAACTAATAACACGTTTTGAAACATTATTTGGACTCTTGTGGATAAAATGCGTTTTCTATCTGATTTTAAAGAATAAAGAAGGGCTTTCCGAGCTAGTGAGGTGAAAATAAGTTTTCCATTGCATTCTAATTTTGTGGTACTTATTGTAATATTTGATTTTATATGCATTGTATATAGTTTAAAGAAACTATACGTCACCGAATTCTTTAGGCAAGTCAATCTAGTTCTTCTATTGCGCAGACGATTATTTTCCGAAACGGTGGCAGTTTATTGATATTCATAGGTGCATAATGTAATAAGCATAAATGAAGTAGACATTTTATGTTACAATTTATAGTAATGTGACTATTTGGATAGAAAACCATCATATTATTAGTAAATTAGATAAATTCATCAAAATTCGATTCCATAAGATTCCATTTTTACTGTGCAAGAACAAATGGAAATTCATCATCATCATCATCATAATATTTAAGAGCTTGGCTCTTGTCGCTGGAGTAATTGCCAGCTTATTCTACATTCAGCTTTGTCCTTCACTTCTTTGTATGACGTAGCATTTATTTTATGTTTTATTTGCTCCATGTACGTCATTCTAGGTCTTCCCCTTTTCCTTTTTCCCTCTATCTTTCCTTCTATTATTGTTCTGATCCATTCGTCATGGCAAATGGAAATTCGCGAATTAAAATTAATGATCAAGTCTAGTCTAGCCTATTGAAGGTCAAAGAACTTTGAAGTAAATTGCAGTTAATAATGATAATTACCGAATGTCACTTCAGCGCAGTTTTGCGTGTATCTGGCGTTGACGACGGCGAGTAGTGCGGCGAGCGCGAACAGCGAGCGTACGAGCGGCGACATGACGGCGGCGGCGTGGTGGCGGCGTCGGCGTGAAATGTTGATCGGCGGTTAACGTCGACGCCGTTATATAGAGCGCTATTATCACCGAATAAAAATCATAGCTAATTGGTGGCTACAATTTGTCACGAAACGATTAGTTTTAGATAATTAGAAATTTAAAATATTATTTTGCAAGCGGTAGATTTAACATGCATTGTTATAAGTGGCGTAATAAGTAGTAAATTGAAGGTATAACGTATTTGCTGCATACTAGTTTTTTCATGCGGCCCCGCCCGCGTATTATAATGAATGCAGAAGAAAGGCCAATCGTGTGAACAGTGCGTACACCTATACAGTTGTGAAAAAGTTCGGCTTTCCCGATATGGCTACGAAGCAAAGTTAAAAAAATCGTGGGGTTATTATTAAAATATCTCCTGCTTTATAAGTTTTTACGCTTTCACAGTACAATGTGAGGTCGCTGTCTGTTAATGTCTATTAGTCCGCCATAGCATCAAGGTATCTGAACAAAAACCTACACAAAGTTTATTTTTTAAATAATGAATAGTATTCTTTTTCTAAGGTAAAGGAGCTAAAAGGAATCGATAAGAATAAATTGTTTACTACGACATAGTACGTGTAATGGTAATTTATTGCATATACTAATGTATATTGTATTATATTTTGTATTACTTAATTAGCTAATAAAATTGTCGGTGACAAACCATATAGAAAAAAATGGCTACGAGTCTTATAATAACTCCATTAAATCTAAACGCAGAAAAGAGAAGCAAAGGAACTAATTTAATTGGTCACTTTGCCTTAATGGAAAGTTTAGCAACTTGTTATATATATTACTCCTGTGCCACGAATAAATGTTTTTTCTTTCTTTCTTTCTTTCTTTCATCGGTTGCTTAGACGCAGGGTTGTGAAAAACATGTTCTTTAAATATGAATGAATACTCCTCTTTCATTTTACTATATTTCGCACCTACTAAGTTTAATAATAAATCTGCTATTGTATTTATTTTATTTAAGAATATATTGCTACTCGGGACGTGACAATGTGAGTACATAAGATACTTATTATCTATATAAGGTTTTAATTGTTTACACTCGACAACGTAATTATCGAACTTGCAAACAAAATTTCACAAAAATATGTTGAGATTTGCGACTTGTAGGTACTGCACCTAGAGGAGGACAGATGGAAATCCATACATACGACACAATCTCTCTCAACTCTCTGCACAGCTCACATACTTAGGTACGCGTGACCTTGTGACTCGTAATAACTGCATGTAGGTACTTACGCTTAGGTACTCGAACTCACACTACGTCAAGCTTATTGGGTAGGTAACCATAAATATCTTTTTAAAATTACAAAATTTACCAGCTACAACAGGTTTTTGCATTGAATCCACAGCTCCACAGTTATAAACATGTAAATAGTATAATTATGATTACCTGACCTACTATTTTTAGAAGTACATTTACCTATAATACCCAGGGACCATTTTCGGTACGGTATAAACGGTATGGTAGCGGTATTGGATATCGATACCGCTTCGTTATAAACGGTACGCTACCGGTATAAAATAACGATATCGCTATTTTTCATAGGTGTACTCAAACCTTTATTATAACGGTAGCCTACTGGTATTATTTCGGTACCGAAAAATTTCGATTGTAACTCTTACGATGGGTACGTAAACGCGACAAACAGCGAACAGCGATTACGTCAGTAATCTATCACGCCGAACGATATTTAACAAAAATGGGTATTTTAGGCATACACCCTATAACTAGCGCTGATGGGTTGGCGCCGTTGGCGGCACCCTCGTAAAACCTAAACGATACCTTAACAAAAACGGTTCAGGTATCAAAAAAGTAGCGGTACCCTTATATTCCGCTACCGAAAAAAATCTTTTGCGGTATCGAAACCTAACCGAAACGAAACGGTATGACGTCATACCGTTTTAAAACGCTACCTTTATTTTCCGGTTATGCAGTCCCTGATAATACCTATGTGAGAATGCCAGCTAAAGAATGTTCTTATCTTCCCTATATTTAAAATGTCAGATCACACAGCAATACTGGCGGTAACTCAACATTCATACTCGCGCGAAATAATTGCGAGCATAGCAGCGTAACTCCACATGCGCATACGTATTGCTCCGACAGCGAGGCGGCCCCGACTGTGAACGGCTGAGAGCGGCCGACCAGACAATCAGGCAGCTTGTAGCAACAGGCGGCACGCACACATCGCCGCATATATGATATGAGTGCGTCAGTCGCGGGTGTACCTTTTTTATGGAGAGTCCCTACTCGGTGTACCTTACCAATAGCGTGCTTTATAACGGCGTCGGCGTGGGAAACGTCCCATCTTTTAGCTGCCGCCGCCACCGCCGCCATGTCGCCGCCACTCATCGCAAGCGAAAAAAATCATTCACCACCATTAAAAAATAGCCTCCGACTGCATTCATTGTAATACGCGGGCGGAGCAGCATAAGAAACCAGTATTCAGCAAATGCGCGATGTCTTTAATTTAATGCTTATCGCCCCATTTCTAGCGATGCATGTCAATTATAGCGCTTCCTAAATTATAATTTTAATTTCTAATTAAGTATCTAACACTAATCGTTTCGTGACAAATTGTAGCCAACAAATTAGCTACGACTTTTATTCAGTGATAATAGCGTTTTATATAACGGCGTCGACGTCGAGCGAGGGCTAACTATTCACGCCGACGCCGCCACCACGCCGCCGCCGTCATGTCGCCGCTCGACCGCTCGCTGCTATTCGCGCTCGCCGCGCTACTAGTCGTCGTCAACGCTGAAAAAGACTGCGTTGTTAACACATTCGGTAATTTTTAAATTTAACTGACCTGGATTGTTAACGACCCGTAAGTGATTATGTTTGACTTTAACTATTTTAACAGTCAACAATAAGTTTAATTTCACTCTGATTTCCTTAACTTTCACTTAACGTTCGGACAGGTAAGAACATCAATTTAACGATAAGAATCATCCGTCTGCGTTTTGTCATATATATAATACTTAGTGCTAATTAGTTGTGCATCACCTTGTTTTTATTTTGCAATACAAACCCAAATATCATTGGCAGACATTACAAATATGATCGATCTGTTATTTTTAAAAAGAATTGTTACCGGCACGTTGAATTGCCTAGAATTACTGTAGAAAATAAATTTACATTTAAGTAAGGTATCTTCGGATAATTCCTAATGTCGGTTAATTCCGAAAAAAACAAAGTCTAGTCAAGTTGTAATAGGTCGCGTTCAATTTTTAGGCGAAGCGTGCTACATACACCGTCATTAACAACCTAGGTCTCGCCGGAAGACCAGCGCCAGCTCCCTGAGCCGGCATTACGCTAAGGCGAAACCTTTTTGTGGCGATTCCTTGTTTTTTTTTAATTACGTCTATTTATCTATATTTTATGTTTGTATCGTCACAAATAAATGTTTTTCTTTCTTCTTTCTTTCTTTCTAGTCTAACTAAGTGATTTCGTTGCACTACCAAACATCAACGAAAATTTTTTAACATCTCTTTTTGAAAATGATGATGATGACATGCAATAAAATCGCTTAGTTAGACTGGAAATTATTATTTTCGGAATTACCCGATGTTCGGCATTACCCGAAGACACCTTACCGTCTTAAATTCCAAGAGCATGTAATATTAAATACATAAAACAACAGTAATATATATTATATAATTAATTGTGAAGTAAATAGTTGATTCACCTAACTTATTTGACATATACCATAATTATAAATGTAATAATCGAGAGTTTTTAAATCTAGATTTAATATTATGACTATTGTGTGCCCTTACAGGGTGTCATGAAATGACTTAAATTAGAAATGTAACATCTTATTGTGTAAGCATGACATTACAATGAATAAATAAATAAATTATTCAGTTGTGTCCCCTGTCACGGATGTTTACCGCATATAAGAAATACCAAGATTTTATTGATCTCAACTCGTCAACTATCCCATTAAGCCGTCGTCTCCCGGCGAAAAAAATAAACAATAGCATTCGTTATGATCCCGGGGATCCCAGGGACCGGTATACGACGAGTTAATTAAAGCCACCGTTGCCGACAAGTCATAATTGACGACCGGTTTAGCCTAGTGGGTAGTGCGCCTGTCTGTGAAGCTGACGGTCCTGGGTTCGCATTCCGGTCAGGGTAAATATTTGTGTGATGAGCATGAATATTTGTTACTGAGTCTTGGATGTTTTCTATGTATTTAAGTTTTTATATCTATTAAATATATCATCGTCTAGTACCCATAACACAAGCCTTCTTGAGCTTACTGTGGGGCTAGTTCGATTTGTGTAAGATTTCCATTGTCCTCTAATATTTATAATATTTATTTATTTAATTTGTGGCCTGACTGGCCATGATTTATGTCTTCTCTAATTTTAATCTTAATATTTAAAACGGCAATTACACTTCGTCGTTCACCTAATGCGGTCGCCGAATTCATTTTAAACTACTTACACCAACAAACGTCGTCTTTACATTAGTCTGTCCGCCTACCTATAAAAAATAAATTAAAAGACATGTTAATTAATCACTGTTATTACTCAATCGAGGAGTTTTTAAATGATGAAAAGCTGACGAGGTAGTAAAACTGAAAATTGTAATTTGTCATCTGCATGAAATGTACCTAAATTTAAGTTAACTTAATATAACTGACTAGATAATATGTATAGATAAAATCTTTTGCACGCTAGTTACGATATAGTTATGACGAAAATTTTAAGAATTAAACTAAGCTAGACTTAGCAAATATTGTGTGCCCTAACAGGGTGCCATGAACTTGCCATCTTTAGTTATAAGACCTTATTATGTAAATGTGTTCATGACTATACAATAAATACAATACAATACAATACAACGTTGGCAGCTGTCGATCGCCGAATGCGGCCGACAAACGTGTTCTCTGCGCTTCGTCTGTTCATGCTGCATGCGGCTAACGACGAAGTGTAATTGCCGCTTAATACTATGTTTACTATAATATGAGCAAACTAATTGTACTTAAACGCGTCTTTTTTTAATAATATCAGTGTTAATTAATACATGTTGTGTCCTTCTCTAGTTAACTCAGCGAAATTATCACTGCCCTGTTTGACGGGCCAGGATATATACGGATCTCCGAGCTTGTCAAATAAGTCTAAGCACGGTGGCGAGTGTCTTGACTAGTGCAGGAATACTTTTCAAGAGGCTGGATACCTCCAGGGCTGGGAAAAAGATTCTTGAGAGAACACTTAGGTTATACTTGTATATTCAAGACTATAAGTACATAATAGTGTTCTTATTGTTGAAGGTTCTAATATATAAATAAACAATGTAGTCTAAATTAATTAACTAGACATACTTAAAGATTTGTTTAAACGGGTCTAACGCGATATTTATGTATTTACCTTTGTTACCGACGTTTCGACACGGGTCGCACCGGTCTTGGTCGCGGTTAAACTGTCGTCTCAGCAAGTTATCAACGGAGATATGGGTACACAACATTTGAATACCCTACAAACCCCCCCTTTTGTATCGCGTTAGACCCGTTTAAACAAATCTTTAAGTATGTTTACAAAGCGCGAGAGTTTAAAATATTATAATTAACTAGAGTAGTAAAAGATCGCAAAGAAGAGTCATTTCATCGTGGTATTATTTTATTTATGCATGCCTAAGTAAAGATTTATAAAGCTATCTAGTAGGAAACAAATTGTAAAGATAAATTGTTTGTATATGCTATTACAAAATATGTAATGGATTAGATGTGAAATCCAATTCTTCTTGGCAAATAAAGACCTGGGTCGTACCAGTAATTTGAGAGTACACGAAGTAAATAATAAATAAATATTTGTGGACAATCTTACACAAATCGACCTAGTCCCAAACTAAGCAAAGCTTGTACTATGGGTACTAGGCGACGATATACATATTTGGATCATTGTCAGATTTAGGTTCGCGTCTTTTCGGTGGACATATCAAAAGTTAAGGGCTACAAAGCTTAATTTTGGATCGGTCTAGTAACCCGCATAAACTGTGTTTCCATAACTATAAATCCATGTGATAAAAACATAACTTACATGTACATAAGCCGTTAACTATTGACCACCGGGTGGACAACTTTTGTTTTCACAATTGACAATGACCCATTTATATAGATAAATATATATAATACATATTTTGCACTAACATGTCATTTTTACAGGGCTCACGACTGACTATCCGGCTGCTTTAGCGCCAGTCGGCATGATATCTACAGACCTTACAATTCCGAATGTAAGACATTTTTTTTCATGTACCTTGTTCACCGAGTGAAACGAAGGTCTCTGCTTCAGCTTCGACAAAAATGCTTTCGTATGTCCGGATTTCCGTTTGTTCTCGTCTACAGCGGGGTAATCACGTAACTTTATGTTCTAACGGTAGATAGATTTTTCTGTCAATTTTGAAGTATAAATGTATGAGTTGACAATTAAAATTCGACATTAAAATCTACCTAACGGTAGTACAAATGTTACGTGATTACCCCGCGGGTCGCAATTCTCAACCGATTTTCGTGAAATTTCGTGAGCAGGTTCGGTAGTTATATAGAATTTTTTTGTCGAGACGGTGTTTGGAAATTTCCAAAAACAATTTTTTTATCAATGATTTTGTAAGTTTCTGCGTCCGAATTTCGGTTTGTTGTCCTCTGCAGATCGCATTTTCAACCGCTTCTCGTGAAATTTTGTTTGCAGGTTCGATATTCATAATTGATCTTTTTTATAATGTCAGCTTTGGAAATGATAAAAAAAATCACTCACGGGGTCTACAGCTCACAGAGCCACTAGTATTAGTAATAATTTTACGTATTTACGTAACGCTAGGAGGACGGTATGGTGTCTTCGGGTAATTGCGAATGTCGAGTAATTCCGAAAATAACAGATTTCCGTCTAACTAAGTGATTTTGTTGCACTATCCAAACATCAACAATAATTTAACTTTTCTTTTTGATGGTGATGATGATGAGATGCAATAAAATAGCTTAGTTAGACTGGAATTTGGGAATTACCCGACATTCGAAATTACCCGAAGACACCTTGCATGTTCCAGGATCTGGCTACTGTCCTGTAGGGAAGTTCGATTTTTTTTGAAAAGGTGAGTAGGAGTGGGAGTTATTTTATTTATCGTATGGCAATTATTTCGAACCGGAAAATCTTTCGAGAAGATAGTACGGTAAGATAAACTAGTGTATGCAATGTTATTAGGCCTCAAAACACTCGTGTGATCTTATTATGAAAAGCCGCATTTTAATGCCTCCCACTATGTAGCAGTCACATAAACTACTATAACTTCCTACAGGCTTGCGCGAGACAGTATGGACAAGGTTTCATGGCAGTCGGCGAAACAGTCAAAGTTTGTCTTTACACGCACGAGCAGCCGCCTGAGATCTCTCTAGTGAATCCGCCCCATCTCTCTCGTGTGCGCGTGGTGTGCCCCGACGGTTGTTCCAAGGGTGGAGTAGTAAGTGTAGTACAGTATTGCTTCCCGTATTAAACACGATTAAGCCAGGGCCTACTCCGAACTTTGTATCGTTCCGTCCCTTTTACTCTCGTGTTATACACTATATGGGTGAAAGGGACGGCACGATACGTTCGGATTTCGAAGTTCGTAGCAGCCCCTCTGGAAGCACGGAGTGAACCTATTACCTATTAAAAGTGCTTAAGCGGCATTAATAAACTTCACTTGCAAGTGAGATTTTTTTTATTAAGTTCAGTTACATCTTTCCGCTATCGAAAATATGTCACCTTTTTTGGACTACCTATACTGCACTGAGGGGCTACCGCGAACCGAAAACGAAGTTCGAATATCTCCCTCTCTGTGGCACATATTAGCAAGTGCGACAGAGAGGGAGATATTCGAACTTCATTCGTTTTCAGTTCGCGGTAGCCCCTCAGGCGGCGCCTAGCAAGTATACCTTTAAGCGTAAGCTTAAAGGCTATTTGTTGACGCTCCAAAAATCCCAATCCTAATCCAGCACTTAGTAGCAAAAAAATATACCAACCGTATTCATTTACAGATTTCATGTAGCTTTTCGTTTTTGTACTCCCGATACTGTACGTAAGTAGTAAGTGTTTTTATTTTTGCTTATTATTTTATTTATTTATTCATGTACGACTTGTTACGAATTGTTTTCACTATTGCAGTTATTTTTGTTTTACTAATTTATTTTTCTGCAACTGTATGGCGTTCCGTGAGTCACCGATGGTACTGGCTGAAAATCAGCGCTGTAGGTTGACACCTCAGCATAATGCTGAGCCAGTGTCCGTTTCACTGCCGCGGGGACACACATGTTGTGTGGTTTCTGTGTATTTTTTCTTGTCATTTATTTGTGTCTTCTGTGTCTGTGAATAAATATGTCTTTCTTTCTTTCTGTATTTATTATTAAGTTTGTTTGCTACTATGTACTTGATTTGTGCAATAAAGTGTATACAATACAATAAATTATATAGTCGATTTGAAGAAAGTGTAAAGTCCCTAGTTTAGTAGAAGGGTCATACTTAGTTGAAAAAACAAAAGTCGTTCCTCCTGTGGTCCATAGTTAACGGCTTATGTGCATATTAGCTATGTTTTTATTACAGGGATCTTTAGAAACGGAGACACTGTTTATGCGGGTTGCTGGTCCAATCCAAATTAAGCTTTGTAGCCCTTAACTTTTGGTATGTCCACAGACGCGAACCTAAATCCGTGTATGACCCAGAAGCTTACTGGAGCTGTCATTATGACGAAAGCTTCGAAATAATTAATTTGCCCATTTTCTTTTCCGAGATTTCCTGAATTTTTTTACATTGCTAGTCCGACCGTAAGCCAGACTTGTGCATAACCGTCGAGCTGAGCCTATACGCTCCAGGGAACGGATACCGGTATTTTTACGTTCTTTAGTACATTATTTCATTTTTAATGGGACATTCTAATATAATACGAAGTTCTTACCTAAATACATGATTCAGTTCTACGTAAACAATATAAAATAATCTAAAATATTGGGTTATTTCAGGGCTTTTTTAAATACCGGTATCGATCCCTGATACGCTCATGCAATCCGGCGGCCTCGCATCGCCGGCGCATTCAATTTTTTTTAATTTATACAATGCCGGTGACAAACAGGCGTACGGTTCACCTGATGCATTCAATTTTCCAATCTAAAGAGGTGAATATAACAGAGATAAAAGCGGGGTCACTGTTGAGTGTTTTAACCATTTTATTTTTTAGCTCGACGTGTCTCTGTTTTACGCATTCATCGACTTTATAAAGATATCACACCTTATGTGGGTAATGTCAAATATGTACTGAATTATCAAACTTTGATCTCACATTTGGTCTATATAACGTAATTTTGGTAAAATTTTATACCTCATGTTTTTAAAGATTAGAAATTAGGTAAACGAAGAAGCAATAGTCGTAAACACATACACACTGAATTCGCGTTATTCGCAAGAAGTATCAGACTTTCAGGGGGGCGATTTTTAAGTGTCTAACGTTCGATTTTTCACTCGACATTTGTCAAATCATCATAGTTTTTTGACAGATCTCGAGTCAAAAATCGAGCGTTCGACAATCAAAAATCGGCCCCCAGTTCCTTTAAAATTGACTATGTGTAATTTTAACCTCCTGGGGTTCAAAGTGATAATACTAGGACAAAATCAGTTTGCAGTGAAAGCCCAAGTATTTTAACAGAGAGTTGGAACAATGACCCACTGTGATAGTACTAGAACAAAATATACGGTTAACCAGATATGAACAATTTTTGGTCCGGGCGTTCAGTACTTTATTAATTAGTTCTAATATTAGAACTATGGGTCTTCCTCGGAAGTACCGACTTCGAAATTGGGTCGTAGGAGGTTAAGCACAGAGTTCTATATTTTAAGTGATATGTGATAATCCACATCGAAAGGGAACTTATGGCGGCAGGCGCTTACGTTGCACCTATTCACTATTGTATTGGAACAGCGGCAATAAAGGCGAAAGTGCCGGCCGCCATAAGGTCCCTTTCAATATGGATTATCACATATTGTGTTGTGAGATAAATCAAAAAATAAATAAATAAATAGGTGACAGTTAGTTACTATGACAAATTACTTTTTTAAAACCCGAACCGACTTCTTACAATCTCTGCCTCTGGTTATTTTCTTGTACAACTTTTAGATTAATGAAACGATTTACACTTTTACCGCAGAACGTGCCTAATAGAAAACCTCGTAAAAAAACAAGATGGAGATAGTAATAGAGTAAACACACACCGTCATTAACAACCTAGGTTTCGCCGGAAGATCAGCGCCAGCTCCCTGAGTCGGCATTACGCTGAGGCGAAACCTTTTTGTGGCGATTCCTTGTTTTTTTTCTAATTACGTTTATTTATCTATATTTTATGTTTGTATCGTCATGAATAAATGTATTTCTTTCTTTCTTTCAATTTTTTGCTTATATTGGGTACCTATAGTAAAATAAAACAAAAACTGTTTCCAGCTTGAAATTTCTTAATTTGTTAATTTGGAGTGATGTTTGAAACAATATTTCTTAATTTACCTAAATCTAAAATGTACATGTTAAATTTATGATATTGATAACAGACTAAATTTTTATATTCCCGTACTTGATAGCAAAGAAAATAGCCTAATTAATTATAGGATTAGAATTCTTAAAACTGATAGGAGCGATACAATCCTTAAATCATAGACTAACCAGGACATCAAGTACGTAATGTTACCACTACCGAGCGAGATAGTCATATACGTACAACTTTGTATTAAGAGCGTGACAGAGAGACATATCATTTCTTCTCCTCGTCATAGTTTCACTTTTTTTGTCTGCCACAAACTATTTGATATTTTGATTTGACTTTGTGGCAGACAAACGATTACCCGTCCAAGTTAAAGAGGTTAGTTCGTATGGTACCCTGGCAGCCATTTTAAACAAGCTTCAATATGCATAAGAGCATTTCCATTTTCCATTCCTCTTGGCACGTGTTTGGATCTATTTAAATATATTTACTTTGTGTCTTTAATTTGTTATACAGCAATAACTCGATCCACACTCTCTGTATAAGTATGACCGAGATACCTACGGTTACAACGTTCAAAAATACAAACACGAAATTCAATATTACAACTTCAACGCAAACTCCATCGTCTTGGTTCTGTATTTAAAACAAATACTTTTACCGGTCCCTTTGTTCGGCGGGAACTGTTGATTTTTGCAACACCCAGCAACTGTCCAAGAATCGACAGTTCCCTCCAACTCATCTTGCGGGGAGAGAAACTATTCAATATTTTAAAAACACGCGTTTTAGGGTCGGTTGCACCAACATATTCTTTTTTATACAAACGCCTTAAGGGAGGCGTACAGCGACATCTACCAGAAGACTCATGCTTCCTTAACGGCACTAACGTCTCAAATCATATTGAGAATCGTCAGTTACGATGCGCCATCCCATACCCAAATTTAGAATGAAGGAAAAATTGAGAAGTTTAGGCACCGAGCAGGATTCGAACCTGCGACCTCCCGGTACTCGCGGCCAGTCGCTCTAGCCAACTGAGCTATAGGTGCAATCACTACCCAGTTCCCAATTCATCAACCGTTCCTTCGTATTCAGCAGTACCGCTGCTAACGTAAACTATTCTTTTTTATACAAACGCCTTAAAAAAAAGAACAATTGATGAATTTGGAACTGGGTAGTGATTGCACCTATAGCTCAGTTGGCTAGAGCGACTGGCCGCGAGTGCCGGGAGGTCGCAGGTTCGAATCCTGCTCGGTGCCTAAATTTTTAAATTTTTCCTTCATTCTGAATTTGCACCAACATAGAATCACAGGCCGGTCATCGTCAAACATGGCGCTGGCAGCTGTCATCCCGTAGAAAATTATCAAACTTGCCATACAATCAGATAGTAACGAACACCGCTTACGATTGCAGACGGTTTGGTGCTACTCACCCTTAGACAGTGCAAGACGGTTACATTTCTTATATTTTTCGTAACTTTTGACCGGATCACGTAACATGTAAGTAACTTCTGTTGTGAAAGAATGTTTCGTAACTTTTGAGAATAATGAAACTCTATTTAAAAAAAGGTCAATTGTATATAACCGGGACCAAGCGAGACAATTTATAGGCTTCCATAGAAAACAACAAAATAACGCACATGGTACGGCTCTGTCTGTCCGCCTGTTGCAACTATGTATGATATTTGAAACGCGCCCATCAGCCCAGCGTTGTTTTGTCGCCGAACTCGCCAAATTCTAGCTGAATGTGGCTACTCGTTTCCTAAAATCGAACGTTCTGATAAATAATTACGAAAAATATAAAAAGAAATAAATTTGCATCGAAAATGTAACTTTTCAATGCGACCATTGGGATGTAAACGTAATTTACATCCCAATGGTTTCCCTGGCAACACTGGTTTTAGAATAAGGTCCCAGGGGCGCTACCGCGAACAGCAAACGAAGTTTTCCCTCTCTGTCGCACTTACGTCCGAACGTGCAAGTGCATCAGAGACGGAAAACTTCGTTTGCTATTCGCGGTAGCGCCCCAGTGCTCAATAACTTTTGTACAAGTTGTGCTCTAAGGAGCCCGAGTTCCGCTTTAACATGGCTTTAACATCTAATCCCAAGATTTGGCATCGGAACTAGTTTTACTAAAACAAAATTCTGCTATCTAGTCTTCCGATATAGAACTAAACTAGAGCTTATTGGTCTTTGCACATCAAGGAAAGTACGTCAAATTATCTCTTCAAAAAGGGATGTAGACACCAAATAATTAAATCAATAAGATCGAACTTTATCGGGGAAGAATTTACTCAAAAGAATAAATCCTAATCTATCTATCTATCTATCTATCTATACATATAATAAAGCTGTAGAGGTTCGAAAGTCTGTACATAGAAGATATTTGCAAAAAAATCGATGGAGGGGTCTTAGAATCGATAACAGAACACATTACAACAGTTTTTAGAATTTGTGTCTGTTTGTCTGTCTGTTTATTTGTCTCAACATCATGCGAAAACTAGCAAATAGATTTCAATACAACCTTCACTAATACTTTTAATTGATCTTCGGACGGGTTATAGGCTATAATAATCATACAGATTGGGGATGAAAGGGGGTGAAAAGAGGGGTTAAACTTTGTATGAGAAGTCCTTCAATTCGTGACTTAAAGGCTTGAAAATTGGTAAGCATATGATTGGAAGCAAAATAAAAAGAATTCCATTCAAAAATTGTACAATAATAAATAGATAATATGTGAAAAAACGGAGAGTAAAAAAGTGCTCAGGGGACTAATGACAAATAACCAAAAATCCCTCAGCCCATTGTAACTGTTTGAAATGAGAGACTTAATTATGTTAGTCAGTCGTTGTCAACATTGTCAAACCAGTGCCTTGAACTTCGTCTACCTATATCTGATATATCTTCGTTGTTAGAGTGGTCGAGTGTGATAACGGTGTCATCTGAGGGCCTACAAAATACCATTACTTCCCACTATTCCCACTAATATTATAAATGTGAAAGTTCGGATGTTTAGATGTTTATATATTTGTTACTCAATCACGCAAAAACAGCTGACCGGATTATGATGAAACTTTGTACACGAGTCTATAGCCTGGATTAACATATAGGATAATTTTTATCCCTTCATCATCCCTCAAATAAATAAATTCGGGGGTGGAAGTTGAATTTCATAGATATCCAGAATCATGTATAATATTTACAATACCCGCTGACTTACGAAAATTTACCTCAGATGAACCAGTGTAAGTCTGAGCTCCGAATATGCACATAGTTGTCACGAATCGTAGGGTCAAGATACAATAAGGACGTATCGTGAAGCGAGTCTAGACAGTTGTAAATTTACGATATTTGACGTTTGGCGTGTCAGAGACGTGCCATTCGTTAAAATAGAATCGAAGTTAATCTAGATTATTTACTAATTGCACAATTCAATAATTTGAGTCTTATAGCTGCTAAGATAAAGTAGGTATTTTCATGTAAAGTTTTTATTTTTACCATCGTAATTATAAAATAAGTAATGTTGCTATCAATTGATTATGATGAGCTATTATTATGAAAGATTTCGCATATTTGTGACTCTTAGAGCTTAATTATCTCAAAACCAAAGCGACTCATGTGAATGTGAATGTTTACCGCATTTCAGTACTTACCTGAAGTTCTTTTAATTATTTAAATAACGCAAATCTATTATGTTTTAGATTTGCGTTATTTAGGTACTGACTTACAGTCTTTAAAGCGCTTGCGTTTTAAATCAAATCTTGCTGACCCATTGAGCCTAAATAACTTTACTGTTTATAAAATTGGAGATTAAATAGATTGGACGTAGACGATTGTTGTCAGCATTGACTGACCAGCGCTTTGATATATGCCTACATAAAAAATATAGATATTCCACTCCACTCTATTCTTTTTATTGAAAGAAAATGGATGGTAGAGAAATGTAAAACAGGTTTTTTTTCTTTGAACCTGACTGGCTTTATAGGCCGGGTCCAATAAAGCCATAGTGAGTGCGCGTTTGTTTGGAGAGTGGCCTGGGGAAAATCCAGGAGAAACCTCCAACGCGGGGGGTTTAAACACTGCAACTGGAATACTCTAAGAGTATGCGCTCCGGTGAGATTGGTTGAGCGGCCTCAACCAAATCTGAGGTGTGGGTGGAATCAAACTACTGGGAGTTTTGTCGCTGTTTCACTAAACCAAGCCTAGCTGAGAAGAGACCAGCTAGGAACTCAGCCAGGCCCGACCTGGATCGGACTGACTCTACCCGGTATGCAGCGGTATCGGGACGAATGGGGACTATAGGTATCTGCGATATCGCGATTGTGCGGTGGACATCCCCGCCGGCAGAGTAATTTTGTGTCTATCCTAAGGATCCATAGAAACCGTTACAAATCGTTTTGGTTACTATAGGTCAGCTTATCCAAAATACTAATAAGCTTCCCTAGACTTTGTAAGAGATAACTGGTTGAAGGATTTGGTAACTGAGTGTGATTACTGATTTTTCATGCAGACAGCTTAGTTAAAGTGATTGGCTGCGTATGTCAGGATGTCATCGGTTCGATTGTACGTTTTGGCAAGTGTTTCTTACAAGTACATATGAAAAAAAATCTTAGTAAACTAGAAAGAAGTATTAAATAAAGTTTCATACAGAGGGATAATGCGTAGAGACATGTGCCCAAGGTGTTCACTGCGAGTAGAGCTTGTCATATTGTTGTAGGTCATTACAGATCTTGGGTTTTAATGTAGGACTCCTAACACGCTGCAATTCGAGAAACATCGAAGTTTTTGTTCCATTAAATCATAATATGTTTTCCCCTGTAGTCGCTACATCGAGCATGTCAGTACTAAGGCTCGGAAAGTAGGGAATTGGGAAACTTCATAGAACAAGAACGAATGTGTATACGTACGCAACATCGAACCATGACACCACTATGCTACATGGATTTGATGACGTAGTTTCTTAGCACACATTGTGTTTCGTTACGTAGTATAAGAAATCATAAAAATTATTTGTACGTATATATGCTATATATGGGATCGAGTCGACGGCGTTCTCGGGGCTGGAATGAAATGTTATGAATATGTTGTTAATGTTATGTTGTATGTGACTTGCTAATATATTTATATGAATAAGAAAATTTGTAACTTAGAAACGTAAAAACGTTTCAGTACATTTTGAGTGAGTCACTCAAAGTTATGTAGTTTATAACCTAACCTGCAGAATATATGTACCAAGGGGAAGGAATAGTCAGTAGACGTTCACGCGGACGAAGTCGCGGGCAAAAGCTAGTAATATTATAAACGTGAAAGTTTGTGCGGATGGATGTACGTTCCGCTTAATCTCAAAAACTACTGAACGGATCTCTATGAAACTTTCCAGTATTGTAGCTTAGACATCAGAATAGGACATAGCCTACCTTTTATCCGCGGGTAACACCGCAGGGCACTGCTACTAAATATATAATTATAAGTCTTCAAAGTTTTAAGAGCCATAATCTGTCCCTTTTCCGCAAAACGCACCTTTGTATTGGAACGATCGTAATTTACTATGGCGCTCGTGATCAATGACGTCACTGATCTGTCGCGCTCTCTCTCTAACCAGTAACATTGAAACGGTCGGTTGTAGCTTCATTATTTTTTGAGATATTTGAATAGGGTTTTCACCATTTAGACATATTTTTTGCCTTGTTTTCTTTGGTTAGCCATATGGAGTAGTCAAGTTTTGAGTTAACATCCGTATTAGAAGTAACAAACATGTGGTTTCGCCTCTCTGCCCCGCTGGCTTTATTCAAAGCTATAATAAATTCCTTCGATAGTTGCCGGCGCGCTCAAAGAACACCCAACTTTTGTTATTTGACGTCTGCTGGTGCGGCCATAATTATCTCTGTTTTGCATTTCCGTTTCGAGATCTGGTTACGATCTGATATAACTTCCAGTTTATTAGCTAACTTATTCATAGACTGCTTTGCAGGAGGTAGGTATAATAATATATAAACAGAGCTAAGAACGATCTCTTATCGAGTAGGTGTAAAATTTAAGGTAGTAGCAGACTACCTACTACGGTCATTGAGTGACATGTAAGCGCAGACATACTTTAACACAAGTTTCTCTAGCGCATTACGTAAACAGAGCTAAGAACCATCTCATCTCTTGTCAAGTAGGTATAAAATTTAAGCGCCACTGCTACTACCTACTACGGTCATTGAGTGACATGTAAGCGCAGATATCCTCTAACACAAGTTTCTCTAGCGCATTACGTAAACAAAGCTAAGAACCATCTCATCTCTTGTCGAGTAGGTGTAAAATTTAAGCGCCACTGCTACTACCTCCTACGGTCATTGAGTGACCACAGATGCATATCATAGAGCCAAATTAGCAGTCTACCTAAGGCGTAATGAGGGCTATCATTTTTGTGCTCACCAGTTGACACCACTGTCGAGTAAGGTCCAGCTGTCAAAAATTGTTATTATTTATTATGGACATGAGAACGAAGTTTACATTTAAATCATATTTAATAATACCTTAAAAACGTACCGTAAAAATATCTAGCATCCCGCATTGTAGCGCAGTCCCATTTTGTTCGGAAAAAAGGAGGACATAAGTTTCCGAAAAACAAAACTGTTTCAAAGCATTTCCAGTCATTGACCTGGAACTCGTATTTGCCATAATCAAGCTCAGGAATTGCAGTATAGTCACCATAATGTTCCAATTAGATATTAACCCGCGTAGCGCAACCACAAAGAGTGACATTTGACATTTCGGAGATCTCACGCTACACTGGCGCCTCTAGCGGCGAATTCATACGCGGTAGCCCTCATTTAAGTGTAATGATTGAAAGATTCAGCACAAAGAATACCCACGGTAGCTCATTTGGATGGATTCCAAAGGTGGGTTTAAATCCCACCTGTGTCGATAAATTGTTCATTTTGATTAAAAATTATAATTTCGTTAACGGACGCATCAGCTTGTCAAAAAAAAAATAAAGACACCATTAAGTCGGATTTCTCAAAAAATAGTTACCACAAGAATACACACGAAGATTCGTTCGTTTCATATGAATGAGGCCACCCGTTTGCTCGCCGCCCCCGCGCCCGCGCCCGCACCCGCTTCTGCCATGAGCGCTTTGACTCCGTAATGCATACGGTTATGAACGGGACTTAATTAATGTGCTGTTTGAGTTAGCAGACATTTAGTATTTATTTAAATTTTAATTATAACACGTTTCGTGTCTGACTCGGTTTCCTGACGACCCGGTTTAAAGTGATTAAAGCCAGACCAGAAATATATGAGCATTGTCAAGAGGGCGCTAATATTCTCATTTATATGGCAATAAGTCAGTTATTATTATTATTATTATAGTTTATTTCAGGCTTGAACCCATATCTGTTAGTGAAAAAAAAAACATGATAAATCTTAAGTATAAGGACAGTTACTAGTTATTAGTTATGTCAGTATAGTCGGAATGATGACTCGTTGACTTGTTTACCTGTCAGTTCTGATGTTAATTTTGAAAGGTTTTCTAGCGAAATGGTTCCATCCCCGAGCGTTTCTTTTTTTTTTCAAACAAAGAAACGAGAATCGAAAAAACATCAACTTGACAGATGAAAAATGTCAAATATGGCAGTTACATTCGATAACTGCCACATTTGACATCTGTCAGCTGTCAAGTTGATGTTCTTTTTTGTTTCGCGGCAGACCAAGGCAAGATCCTATTATAATCCTCTTATAAGAGCCTTTATAAATTAAAAAAGCTAATCTATTTAGGCCATTTTCTGTTTGAATTGAGACGTATCTTACTAACTAGAACAGGACTATTGCGACCCGATATCATATAATAAGGGTATTTTTCAAATTTTTCATTAAGAAATACCGTCTCAAACATTAGTCCAAAACGACCATTTTCCAACTAAAAACTACTTTTTTCCGCTTAAATTCTACTCCGCACAATAAAATTTAAAAAAAATCCTTGTTCGCTATCTAAAACTTTTATAAAGTCATCGTATCCTTTAATCACTTTATTGGTGTTATCAATACTTTTGTCATAATTTGTAATCTAAACATTTTCCCTCCTTCATAATCCCTCCAAACGTGTGGTATGTCTAACATGAGATTTAAAAAAAACATTGCTTAAAAACGATACTTAATTAAAAGAACATGATTTGTGCATATTTTCAATTTTTCGTGTTTCGTATCTTTACGTAATCCTTAAATCCTTTCCATAGACTAGATCACTTCAATAATACAAGGATTGGTAAACGGGTCATGCGCACAATTTGATTCGCGTTTTTCAGGTTTGCCTGACGTTAATGTGTCATACCGGCTGTACACTCTCGTTCGAGAGCACTCGAGCGAGAGTGTACTGAAATAGTTACTACACTCGATAGCGTATTGTTCGATAGCATCTCTCAAGTTTGTAACTCATGGTACCGGTTTTCTACGGTAACAGCCATTTGACAGCTACAAAACGTCAGTCGCTAGCGTTTAGTTTTCGATAGGTAATTTACCGTAGAACTCATACTACCGATCCTTAGTTCTATGAGTGACCGCCAGAGGCGCTGTACTTTTGTGCATACAAATCGTTTACGCAGACGCTAGCGAGTACGGTCATTGTAAACTCATGGTAGTGCTACAGGCGGGGTCTCGCCCAAGTCTCGCCAGCGATTCCCCTCCATCCGACAGCGAGACAGGCCGAGAGCGTGGTCTCGTACGAGTGTACAGGCGATATCACAACATCCGTCACAATAGTATGACAATAGGATGATAAAAGCGGCATTACGCATGACTAAACTCCCGCATAGGGATAAGTTCGCCATTGTCTTCTAATCTTATGTGACATGTATATTGTTTCAACCTGTTCTTTTTCATTATTTATTAATCAGGCAGGCAGATTAAGCCTGTATCCAGTTATCTTTAAATACATTATCATATGATATTATTTGGACTGAAATGTAATTCTTGCGCTGAATTTGGAATATGCTTGTCTAATTTTCTCTTAAATTGGTTGATATTGGTGTTGTTGGTGTATAATAAAGTGCTTACATACATATCAATAAACAGAACTTACTATAATACTCGGAAAATAACAAAAATCAACTTATTTACGTTATTTTAAGATTTTTAGAGTTTGCATGTGACCGCACATGCAAAATCTGCTTTACGTTTTAATTGTTGTACATTCCCAAATGACTTAGTTACGTTGAAGATGTTATTTATTTAAACAACATGAAATATGGATGGACGTAAATTCTAAACTACAAATAATAAAAGGCCTACAAACTAAACTTAAAATAAAAACATAAAAATAAATAATCTAAAATAAGGGGTCCCCCGCGGCTTAGTG
Source organism: Epiblema foenella (assembly GCA_963556455.1). Lineage (NCBI taxonomy): Eukaryota > Metazoa > Arthropoda > Insecta > Lepidoptera > Tortricidae > Epiblema > Epiblema foenella. The sequence continues at coordinate 24,493,648 of OY747101.1, read as the reverse complement.
CTGGCAGCATTTCCTCGCTGTATATCAATGCTTATGCGTTGTGTGAGGTGTGAGGAAGCTGCCAGCCTTTGGTCACACCAGTGGTATCCACTATCCTTTTAGCAATTTCCTTGAAGAACGTTACGTTTGGATGTGAGGTTCCAACATATCCATTTATAAAATTTTTGCAACGCATGCTCTTATGCCTTGCTCTGATTCACGTATATGCCTTAAATATAATTAAAAACACATTGTTCGAGCAAGCCAGATAGTATACATAATCATGAGCGTGTAGGTTTGTTTGTCCGAAGCAACCAAACGAGCTGCGAGCGGTCGCTAAATTAGCTCCTGGCTGTTAGGGTTGTCAAACAATCATATTAACAAAAAAAGCTAATAACGATTTGTATCCCGGGCAGGGCAAATATTTGTGATGAGCACGGATATTTTGTTAATTAGTTTTGGATGTATTTATTAAATATATAGACGTCTAGTACTCATAACACAAGCCTTACCGAGTTAGCTCGATCTGTATGAGGTCGTACCCTTAATGTGTACCTATTTACTGGTTTTTTTTTTTTAATTTATTTTCCCAAAAATGTATGGTACAGTTTACATTTGTTTCCGTTTCGCCAAACGTTAAGTTTATCGACGACCGCTTTAGCCTAGTTGGTAAGTGACCCTGCCTTCGAAACTAGCGGTCCCGGGTTCGAATCCCGATCAGGGCATTTATTTGTGTGATGAACACGAATATTTGTTCCTGAGTCTTGGATGTTTTCTATGTATTTAAGTATCTATTTATCTATATAAGTATGTATATCGTCACTTGGTACCCATAGTACAAGCTTTGCTTAGTTTGGGATTAGGTTGATTTGTGTAAGATTGTCCAAAAAAATATTAAAAATATTTCTATTGAATTGTTTTTAGGCGCTTGCTTTAAAAAAAATTCTATATTAAGTTTGGAATTTCATCACCTTTGCATGTATTTTTGTTTTTGAAAGACCACCATACATACCAAGTTATTCAGTCACCCAAATTTCTAACAACATTCGCCGATAGATGGCGCTCTACCCATGGCGTTCAATTTCTACACCATGTTGTTGAGATTTTCCTGAATTAATAGGGTTGGAACCGGTACACGTCTGTGTACGGAACCGTCGGTGCGCGAGTCGGACTGGCACTTGACCGGTTTTTTATGTTTGAGTATATTGTTTGTGCGTATGAATATTAATTTTGTATTAAGCAGTACCGCTGCTAATTTAAATTTACTATAAATTAAGAAATAAAGGAAAAATTTAAAAAACAACACAACAACAACATGATTTGAGACGTTAGTGCCGTTAATGAAGCCTGAGTCTTCTGTTAGATGCCGCTGTACCCCACCCTTAAGGCGTTTGTGTAAATGAAGGAATGATTGAGGAATATCGGGCCGGGTGGCAGTTGCACCTATAGCTCAGTTGGCTATTGTGAATGGCCGCGAGTGCCGGGAGGTCGCAGGTTCAAATCCTGCTCGGTGCCTAAATTGTTAAATTTTTCCTTTGTTACACATTTATTGATTTACAGGTGGTAATAATAGTTAAATAACAATAACTTAAATAATATTACAACTAACTTAAATCTAAAACAGGCATTTCCTCGCTGTATCGCAATGTTGGTGGGTGGATCAAATATTCTTTGTTGCTCGTTATGGTTATATCTCCTGACTCACTCTTTAAAACTGATTTTATAGGGTTTGAATCTATTAATCATGAGTTTTAGCGATGAGCAACAATCCATTTGGACATGGGTCATCCCTTGAGCATGCTTGAAGTCCATATTATAAACATTTTTCTAAGAAACTCGGTTACTGTTGTCTCCTCGCTGACGGAACAGAATAACAAGAAAAAGTTGATTGACCCTGGTACGTTGTGCGAGGAAGTCGCCAGCTCTTCGGTCTCCAGTTACGTCAACCGTTTATTTTTTATTTTTCCTTTATTTCTAAATTCGTATGAATATTGCTTTGATAGCCCTGACTACAAAACCCGATCGATATGCCTCTATTCCCCTCATTTACTCGCTTTTCCAGCTATTCAGCATGTTATCGTACATCGTGCATCGTGAACCTAACTGCGCTATTGTGAAGTACAATAGGAGGTATCGATATGTTATTCACGCCTAGATTCAGCTTACCTCTAGTATTTCCAGCCGCTAGTATTAGTAATCAAATGTCCATTTTCACCCAAAGAACAATTTTCGACCAGGGCCGTCTTTCCCACTGGGCACTAAGGGCACTTGCCCAGGGCCCCGCGATCGATAGGGGCCCACTACTTACTGCCAGATCACCAAACGATAACCAATATTTAGTGATCTGTCAAGGGCATAGGGGCCCCATTACCCTAGTGTGCCCAGGGCTTCCAATTGGTTAAAGTCGGCCTTTGTTTTCGACTGGAAATAGGGTTGTTGACTCTGTTGGTAAATCCAAAAGACTACTCCAGAAAAACAGGGCGAAAATCTCAAAAAATAACGAAGCTACAATCGTTTTAACGTTGCAGAGGGCCTACTCCCAACTTCGAAATCCGAACTTCGTATCGTGCCGTCCCTTTCACCCATATACGACGACCGCTTTAGCCTAGTTGGTAGTGACCCTGCCTTCGAAGCTGGAGGTCCCGGGTTCGAATCCCGGTCAGGGCATGTATTTGTGTGATGAACACGAATATTTGTTCCTGAGTCTTGGATGTTTTCTATGTATTTAAGTATCTATTTATCTATATAAGTATGTATATCGTCACTTGGTACCCATAGTACAAGCTTTGCTTAGTTTGGGGCTAGGTTGATTTGTGTAAGATTGTCCAAAAAAAAAAATATAGTTCAAAGCTTAATATCACGCCAACCAATTCTTGAATCAAAAAATGTTTTTAGAAACCTTATAATATTTTTGAAAGAGCTATCCAACCACACGATGGGGTTTGGAAGAAAAAAAAATTGCACCACCACTTTACATGTACCCTAAAAAAATTTTTTTTATGATTTTATTCTACCGTTTTGTCGGCGTCATTGATATGTATACTCATGCCAAATTACAGTTTTCTAGTACTAACGGTCACTGAGAAAAGCGGGGGACGGACGGACGGACATGGCGAAACCATAAGGGTTTCTTGTTTACTACGGAACCCTAAAAAAGATCATCTCGCTTTGTTCTCGCTCGCAACGGATTGCTCCCATTTTAGTTATGGGATATGTCGAGGCAAATCAACCTCCCGCTAACTTCACATCCCTATTAATTCAAGTTATAATAAATCTCCCATAACATTGCAGAAGCTTAACTGCAAGAACCGGATCATATTTATCTGTGACCCAGCAAAAAGCTTCGGGAGCTTCGGCAAAAAGCGACATAAATTGATAGTTTCCGGGCACATCGTGCCCCGGGCTAGAGGAGCTTTCATAAAAAGCTCCGTAAGTTTTTCTTGGATATTGTCTTAGGCGTACAAGATTATATTGGAGAAGTTTATGTGTGCCTCGGGGTTTCAAAGCAGCGTCTCACTTTATGTACAGTCGGCATTAAAAGTAAGTAAGCATATGAAGACGTCTTTATTGTAAGGGAATAAGACCTTTCTGTGAGGTCTGCAGGTCCTCAGGAGTGGTGTTTGGAGGGGAAGCAAAGATTGATAGCCAGAGAAGAAGGTATTTATTCATAAAAACAATAAGGCACCTGCAACAAGCATACGATGCGTTTAGCTTACGATTTATTATCAGCTATGTATTAAATGGGTTAAATTAACAAATAGGTATGGAAACTTACAATATTGTGCCTTGGAACAGTATAAATACACTGCACTGTAGAAAATAATAATACAAATCTCTCGATCACAGTACGAATAATATCATATAACTTCACTGTTTTAGTAGGTATTTAGGTCTAATATTTAATTTTTATTAAAATAACAGCGTAACTGGGTAGATCATTATCGATCGGAAATGAAGATCGAACTGCGCTGCCGATAATGGCTGCGCAACGTCACGTGGAATTCGAAAACGTAGTTCAAATTTTAAAATTTAGAGAAAAGATAAGTCAGAAAAACGGCCAGAAAATTTGTATGTAACGGTCCGATACACGCATCGTTACACTTTCGACCTCTTCTATATGGTACTTTTGCTTGTAACAGGCTTCAGTGCCGCAGAAGCTAGCAAAGTCAACCAAGCTCATACACATCATGGGTCCACAATTTTACGATCACCTCCCGAATGAAATGGGGTTGGCCGGTGAAAGCTAATTGTAGATGGCGCTCTCATAGCTAGGCCCCAATTTACAAGGCTTATTTTGACAGATGTGTTATTAAATCCTCTTTCATGTGTTCAGGAACCATTGCGTTACAAGTGTAGTGAGGTCGAGCGTGAGCCCATTGAAGCCTTTTGAGCACGAGCCTGTATCGTTATGGGCGGAGATGGCCATAACGATACCGTTGTCGATGTTATTATGGCCATCTCCGCCCTGGGCCGGCGCGATATTGTAAAGCTGGTCGTTACGTACACTTTTTGAGCACATTAAAGAGGATTTATTGTAAGGGTGTAGATAAAAGTTATTAAAGGCTATGATGATTTTATTAAAGTTTTAGATAATAACATAGCCATTTTTTGATTTTATTGTGTGTGGTAGAATTTAAGCGGAAAAAACAAGTTTTTATCTTGAAAATGGTCGATTTGGTGGAATGGTTGATGGTTGGAATGGTCGATATTTGAAACGATATTTCTTAATGAAACATCCAAAAAATACACTTAAAGTTTCCTCACGGTAGATGGCGCTCTCATAGCTAGGACCTTTTTTCTATGAACAACTGTCAAAATCGATTTGACAGTTCCCAAACCCATTGTTGTAGCGCAAAATAAATATATGTATAAAGTATTTACTATTATTTTATCCAATCTATGGTTAAACTGCGTGCGGCTCTGACAGCGATGTCATTTCTAATATGCTGTCATGTATAGCGCAAGGAAATATATTTTATTTAAATAAAATATTGTATTGAGAATTAATTTGCGGATGGACAAACATGTAATGTCGTTTCTTTGGTTACAGGTAGGTATTGTGAGATATTTAGTTGTTTTTATAGTAGAATAGTCGAACATAGCTAACGTAATAAAACTTTGGTTTCAGAGCAACACACTAATTTTATTTGTCTATTCTTCTAATAAGAAATGATTTATATATATATTTAAAAGAAAATAGACAGGCACGTATCCAGAGTGGGGATAGTTGGGATTTATCCCCACCCAAAACGTTTTTAGCCGTCTGTTTATTTATTCGCTTGCGATTTTTTACACAGTTCACATGGTTGTTTCAATGTTTGTCCCCCCCTCCCCCCCCCCCCCCCCGAACCAAAAGTCTGGATACGTGTCTGAAAATAGAAAAGTTGGCTAGTCAAGCAAGCCTTCTATAGCCATAAAGAATTCCTTGAGTTAGACACGCCTAGAGATGTGTAATGTGTATATTATGCTTAACTTTTGACATTTAAACAAATTAATGACAATTTTGACATACATGTTTTATACTTAATATTATTATATACTTCTCTTTCTTAATGTAATGTGAATTTAGTGTTATTTAATTTGAATGTGTTATTTCGTGTTATTTAATGTTATGAAATTTAATTTGGAAAAACCTGACCTGTAGTAGATATTACGAATAAAGAGAATATGAATATAATATGAATATGCATTACCTTTGATGCTGAGTGTACATAAAGCGTGACGCGACTCAATTTTGTTATTTTTCACATTGTCACAGTGCTTTTCATTTTGTCACAGTGCTATAAAGGGGTAAAAATTGTATGTCTTATGTCTATACCTTGTTTTTTTTTTAAGATTAGGATTAGGTAAACAAAGAAGGCAGTGGTCGAAAACACACACATTGAATTCGCAAAGATCAGAATAAGTGACAGTTAGTGACTGACAAATTACTTTTTTTAAAACCAAACCGAGATTTTATAATCTCTGCCTGTTTGGGTTTTTTATTGTAGAACTATTAGATTAATTAAACAAAACGTAATTCAAAAAATAATTGTTTTGTGTCATTTGAAAATATATATATTTGACGACCGGTTTAGCCTAGTGGGTAGTGCACCTGCCTGTGAAGCTGACGGTCCTGGGTTCGAATCCCGGTCAGAGCAAATATTTGTGTGATGAGCATGAATATTTGTTTCTGAGTCTTGGATGTTTTCTATGTATTTAAGTATTTATATCTATTAAATATATCGTCGTCTAGTACCCATAACACAAGCCTTCTTGAGCTTACTGTGGGGCTAGTTCGATTTACGTAAGATTGTCATCAAATATTTATTTATTTATTATATACTTAATTAAATTTAAATCCAGACATATTTTCTTATTTTTGAATAAAGATATATAATGTAAGCATGAAATAGTGGTTATTTTCAATGAGATTATTTGACACCTGTACCGCAGAACGTGCCTTATAAAATCTCGTAAGTTGTTCTATGACATTCTTTCTAATGCTAAGAAAAATCACTACAGTACATAGTATAAAACAAAGTCGCTTTCTCTGTCCCTATATCCCTATGTATGCTTAAATCTTTAAAACTACGCAACGAATTTCAATGCGGTTTTTTTAATAGATAGAGTGATTGAAGATATAAAAGGTCCAAAAGACAGCACAGAATAGAACGAATAGTAGTACAATATATGTAGTTACAGGATATAAAATAGAATAAGTTAAGTAGCTTTGTTTGAAACTGAGCGCGTCTCTCGCCGTCAAACGTAACAGTTTGGCGAGTACAACATTTCAGTGCTAAAATTGTTTCTTTCTGAAGTTAAATAAATTAAAAAAAAGGAAGGTTTATATGTATAATAACATCCATTAAATAGTGCACCCGTGCGAAGCCAGGGCGGGTCGCTAGTAAGGTATAATCCAAGAAGACACTGTGTCGACGGGCCTGCAATTTTTCGTGTTTGTTTTTTCGCTATATTGAAACACTCCACGCCACTGTAGCCGAGTGGTTAGGCACGCGACTCTGAATCCGGAGGTGGCGAGTTCTACCCTCGATCTAAATGGGTTTGTTAAACTTAAAATATCATTTGATGTTTAACAGCGGTTTTTCAGTGACGGAAAGCATCCTGAGGAAAACGGTTTAATCTCTGGGTGGGTAATTTTAAAATCAGATCTCTAAGCAGATCCCGAGGTCATACCAAACGGGAAAACACTAGCGGAAAGGCTATGAAGTGAGCACTAAAGTTTACTTTTTAGGGTTTTTACCAAAAGGGTAAAAACGGAACCTTATTCACTCACGCATCCGTCCGTCGTCTGTATCAAAATTTTGTTCCAAAGTATTTTTTGGTTTTCCATTAACCTATGAACTTGAAATTTGATAATAATGTTTATTATCACGTATATTTTACCAACATATACTAATATATTAATAAATCAGATTTTTTATTTGAGATTTCCTTGTCTTTTCTATTAAAACTAACTTAATTTTGCCCTAAATGTGCAAAGTCCGACACGCACTTGGCCGATTTTTATTATACATGAAGCTACTTTTTTTAAATACAGCGACTCCAGAACAATCGCAAGCTCGTTACCGACCCCTTAATTAACTTAGTGATTCATTGCGTTGACAACTACAGACATAATAGTTAATTAATTTGGAATAAAGGCATCAAAATAGTAAGAACCGTTGTGTCTATTCAAATTCTAAAATCCTTTTTGCCTCCTTTAACATAGCCACACAGCTTCAATGCAATAAAATAGTTCCACAAATCCTCCCAGTAGCATCCGCTGGCCTCGGTACACGGTCCCCTGTAAGCTGCAAATAAACAACAACACAACCGAAAACACTTTCCAACCCCCATATTTCATTACATATGCAACATTGTGACAACGCTAAAAGTTTCCGTGCAAATAACACACGGATCTAATATCATTCTGTTTCAATCCAAAATGTTTTATAAACCACTCCACCAGAAGAACATAGACTCTTTTGGACCTTTTATATCAGTGACCTGTGTTGAGCTCAGTGTACAAAAGTAGTAATCGCAGGCATTGTACCATACTGTTGACCGTTTAGAATGGAGGACGACAAAGCTTCGCGTAGTATTCGACGCGCGACAGTAATAACGAGGCGAGAACATGTTTATTTTCGCGTGCAAGCAAACTACCTGCATTTGTTCCCACAAGTAAGGCCAGTGTTACATTTAGGGCTTGCAATACTTATATTATTAAATAAAAAATAATTGAGTGATATTTTTAACGTTTTCAACCCCCATTGCACTGTCATTTTGATTTTTTTCCAAAACTGACCCGCTGACAAGACAGCGCCCGTCACTTTCTATCAAGTGGAGTCAGAAAGTGATAGATGATTATGCCCATATAAATGAAACAGAAATGCTTCACCTTTTACAAAGCAAGCTGCTTACATAAAGATCTCACAACTAGATAAACACAACCTTTATAATGAGCTGTTAACAGGCTACTAATTAGCCACTTAGATTGTCCCCAATGTGTCTCAGTCCGAGTGCCAACAAAAACGTGGGGACAGTGGCAATTATTCAGAGCGCGAGGCCTCGCCTAACAGAACTGTGGCTAGCGCTGAATAGAAGTTTCAGAGTTCAGGTGAAACTGCATGTAATTTACGATTTAGTTACACACAAAGAATCGTCCTTGAATGCTAATCATTTAACTATAAGAGCGTGTAGTACCAAAATACGATTACAGACCGACCAACTTTAATTATAGCATGGGTAGCTGTTCCATCTGACTGACTGGGTAGTGACAGATATGCGGTTTCCTACAGCATTTCACTTAGGTAAGTGAAATGCTGTACAGATTCAGTTGTACAGATTACTTCTGTGTCTCACTGAATGTGGACTTCCATAAACCCCTCTGGTGTGTAGTCCACACTCCCTCAACCACCTCCCCCTAAAGGATGAATTGATATTTACCTCTTTACTCTTACAAAAGTGATAATCACACGCATTTTTTATACCTTGTTTTTCAAGCCTCGGCGATGATGAAACAATTCTGATCAAGAAAAAATACAAAAGGACGGACAAAGATACCGTCCAACCGGCTGGACATAGTCAAATTACGGGTTAACACATTCAATGCCAGGAACCCAAAATAGTGGACGCTCTGTTCGTAGACGCATGCGTTTCCTAGTATGTAGAGGTTATATTAACACTACGCGCATGTTATCGGCTACGCGTCTACGACCAGAGAACTGCCAAGGGTAGTTCTTAGCACTGAGTCTTAAAAGGATAGAGGCGTAGCACGCGTAGCACTGTGTCGCTTCGAATGAGCTATAACTTGCATAATACGAGGCACATGAACGCTACGTGCGCTACGCCATTTTCATACGGGCCATGCCTCTAAGAGCGATTATAGTGTTTGTATTTTTCTCATGTCCAATTCTTTGTTCTATTATGCGGTTTAGTAAAAATGTGTTAAATTGGTTTAGTAAAATCGTGGGCCATGTCCATAACGTCACATGACGTATGAATGGTAAGAATTGGATCGGCCGAAATTGAAATACAAAAACTATAGTGCTAGAGTAGTCCACTATATAGAAAAATGCTGTTACGTTGTAATTTGTCCCTTCTGTTGTCAACACAGTGCATCCTCAAATTTTATAAAGGGTCGGCAACGCGTACATGACTCCATTGGAGTTGCGAGCGTCTATAGGCTGCGGTGGCCGCTTACCATCAGGTGGACCGTAAGCTTGTTTGCCACCGGCGTTGTATAAAAAAAAAGCGTTGACATAGACAACACTTTTACTGTCAACGATTCCGAAGCGCCAACAACATACGAAAAACCGTGTGTATAGAGAAAAACGCCTCCGATATGAGGCTAGCGGGCTCCGGAATCGTATATGACATTTATGGGTCATTGCCTGTTGTCAAAACAAAAGTTGTCCACCCGGTGGTCAATAGTTTTTTTTTTTTTATTAAAAATGGGATCGCTCTTGGCCAGCATCTAGCCAGGGGGCAAAGATGAGGCCGACGATGAAGCGAGCTCACCCAGAAGGTGCCTATTCACTCGTGCCTTAAAAAGGTCTAGGTTATATGAGCTCGGAAACACAAGCGCCGGCAGAGAATTCCAAACCATAGAAGTGCGCATTATAAAAGATGACGCAAAGCGCTTGGGTCGAATAACAGGAATTTCGACCAAGTAAGGATGGTATATACGAATGGAGTTAACAGCTAGTGTACATGTAAGTTACGTTTTTATTACATGGATTCATAGTTATGAAAACACCGTTTATGCGGTTACTAGACCAATCCAAAATTAAGCTTTGTGGCCCTTAACTTGTGATATGTCCACCGAAAAGACGAGAACCTAAATCTGACAATGACTCTTATATACAATACGCAATATTATGATCATGGAAAAGAAAGTAGATACAGATGAAGACTACAATATTTTCTAAATCAAAATCAAACATTTATTCTGCAAATAGACCACAAGGTCACTTTTACATGTCAAAACATTAATTTACAATTTAAGAAATTCTGACTATAATAAGTAATACATTTTTCATGTCAAAATATTAATTTACAGTTCAAGAAGGAATAATAATCCCGGTCAGGGCAAATATTATTTGTGTGATGAGCATGAATATTTGTTTCTGAGTCTTGGATGTTTTCTATGTATTTAAGTATTTATATCTATTAAATATATCGTAATATAACACAAGCCTTCTTGAGCTTACTGTGGGGCTAGTTCGATTTGTGTAAGATTGTCCTCTAATATTTATTTATTTTATTTTATTTATTTATAATTTCGAGTTTACAATTATAACAAAATTAATGTCATACAGTGAAGATGAACTTGCAAAGTTATCTATTACAAATTTTACAACATCAGTAAAGTTAGAGATGTATAAGGTCTCAAGATTAAACAAGGAGTATAATGAAATTAGGTTTCAGAAACCAAAAATACCCCATCCATCCCGCCTGAAATTGCTGGTAGTAAGTTATAAACAAACCATCTCAAGCCACCTTTGATTCTTCAAAGTGTGCGTGGGTGTGAGCTAGGAGTAAGTGTGCGTGGGTGTGAGCTACGTGTGTGTGTCGGCGTGAGCTACGTGTAAGTGTGTGTCGGTGTGAGCTAGGAGTAAGTGTGCGTGGGTGTGAGCTACGTGTAAGTGTGTCGGTGTGAGCTACGTGTAAGTGTGTGGGTGCCGGTGTTTTATCAGCGGATCGGCAGACGAATGGCGTCGCCCTGATGTTGATAAAGTGCTTGGACCGTTCGGGTGAGAGCTAGGGGCGAGCGGAAGGGAGAGCGAGTGAGCGCCGAATTCAATTCAAATAATTTTATTTCGTATAAAATCCATAAATGAAATAAATGAATGAAATAAATGAAATTAATGAACTTTATTCTGCAAGTAGGCCGCAAAGGCACTTTTACAAGTCAAAAACTACTAGCGTTTCTCAAGAGACCACTGCCGAGAAGAAACGCCGAAAGAAACTCGACAGTCAGTCATTTTCTCCAAAATATACTTATTACAATGATACTACTTAACCTACTTAAGTAAATGTAAATGGTACACAACAAAAGAGAATTGAAAGAAAAACGAGGAAAAAATAACAATAGGTATTTACAATGTGTAGTTACACAAGAAAACAAAACATGTCGAATCGTTTGATATGCTTTCCTGCAAAAAATGTGTCAACTAGATACAATGAAAATATTAGACTCTTTACGCTATTTAGGTATTTGTATATGTTTAGTAACATTATTATACTTATATCTATGTTATTAGGGTTACAGAATAGATAAATTCAATAAAATTAAAACGAATAACATAATAAAGGCTGCTTAATATATTTCACAATCAGGGCTATTTAATATATTTCACAAGTGTCCTCTGTGCCACCCAGTGACAAAGAATGGGACAGTTGTACCTATCAGCTAACACCTTCAAAATGCTGTTTTGACTATTTCTGACACGGTCCATCAACGATGCTTTTCTTGAAGGTTTGAAGGAATTAACCGGAGTGGAGAATTAAAAACAAACTAAGCAAAGCTTACTATGGATACTAGGCGACGATATACATAAATGCGCACAGGCCAGGAAACGGAAATGTACAATACAATACAATACAAATATTTTATTACACACCTCACACAAATGAATCAGCTACACACAGAATCAAAACAACAACAGTACACAGGTAGAGGTAGACAACAGGCGGTCTTATCGCTAAAGAGCGATCTCTTCCAGACAACCTTTGGGACCTTTTTTAATGTATAGCGGTAATACAATACAATATAATACTCTTTATTGCACACTTAAAACACAAAGCACAATTAAAAGACAAAGTACAGTACAAAAACACAATGAGTAGAGGCAAACAACAGGCGGTTTTATCGCTAAAGAGCGATTTCTTCCAGGCAACCTTAGGGTAGCGGAAATGAAATCTAATCATAACGATTCATAGCAGGTGGTGCAGAGTTAATACATATGAAACCTACTAATAATTACAACAGTAACATTTAATTAAGGAACATAAACATATATAAATATAAATATAGTATAAAATTTATACACACATGTTGACTGTATTTTTTATCCTTGACCAAATTTTCGGTTCACGTGATCCGTCATGTTCTTGTCATGTTAGCTTTTGTTTAATAGTTTTAAATTTTGATGCCACAGAATAAAAAGATATATCTTGTGCGGCCTGGAATCAGGTTTTTTAAGCCAAGCGTTTGGCGTTCTGCGTTATGTTGTTAAGTGTATTAGTGTTTTGTTATTATTGCTTGTTTATTTATTTTTTTAGCTAGTTCTTGTTAATTCTGTGCGTTTGCGTTTTCGTCGCTGTGCCGTGAAATCACCAAATGGCCACAACGGAAGACCAGCGCTGGCCCTGCCAGCATAACGCTGAGTTGTGACCGTTTCGTGGCAATATGTTATTCTGTTCTGTCATCTTTGTAAATGTCTTGTGTTTGTCGCGAATAAATGTTTCTTTCTTTCTTTCTTACATAAACATGTACAAATATATAGTCAGCCACATAGTCTAAAGGAGCTAAGTCGTAAGTGTGTCATGAGAGAGACAAATAGTGATCTGAAATTGCTTGATACAAAAATTTTGACTTCATAACTTTGTTTGGACTAATTATTAGGTAAACGTATAAAGTCCCTGCCCATAGCCCTTGAGCCGGGTGTGAGGGGGGACTTGATGGTCTAATTTTTCGGTTTTTGCTAATAAAACTACGTAAACGGTAGCCCATAGCATAAAATGTTCTTAGACATAAGTAATTAACATAAAATTCTTAACAAATAAGGTTGTATACACTTTTTGGCTAGGAGGAATATTTATTGAGATTTGAAAGGGGGAAAGTTATAAGTGGCTTCTCATTCCTTTGTTAATAGAAAACATTCAAGACTGTATCTTGTTTTTTTAGGATTAGAAAGAATGACAGAGGTTTTTTTATCAGGCACTTTCAGTGGTAAAAGTGTGAAATAATCTTAATGAATATTACCTTATATCATGGTTACATTATACCAGGGACCGATACCGGTATTTTTAAAAAACCCTGAATTAGCCCAATATTTTGGATTATTTTTTGCTCTTTACGTAGGGCTGAATCATGTATTTAGGTAACAACGTCGTATTATTAGAATGTCCACTTAAAAACGAAATAATGAACCGGTGACCGTAATAATACCGGTATTTTTCTATGGAGAAAATACCGGTATCCGATCTTTGCATTACACTCGTAAATTGTTATTCAAATATTATAAAATACGTCGTAAGTTATGTTTACTTATATATCTTTTTAAGAGATAAGTTGTCAGTATTTTTTTAAATTACGATTCGTTTCATTCAACTAAAAGTTGTACAATTAAATAACTCAAAGAGGCAAATATTGTAAGAAGTCATTTGGATTAAAAAAAAATATTTGTCATAATCACTAACCGTCACTTATTCTGGGGCGCTACCGCGACAGCAAACGAAGTTTTCCCTCTCTGTCGCACTTGCAAGTTTACACATAAGTGAGACAGAGAGAGAAAACTTCTGATCTTTCCTGCGAATAATGCGAACTCAATTTGTGTGATTGCGACCACTGTTTCTTTGTTTATCTAATTTAAACAAAACAGGATATAAAAAACCAATACTCGTGTCCATACGCCTGAGAAGCGTATTCGTCCAGAGCGGTCTGACCATGGATTGTAAAAGGCTTACCTCCACCATGGTAGCAGCCGATCACTTTGCAAATCGACTTTGATGAAACACCTCTAAGAGAATGGCGAAAGGCACCGCATCCTAATTTGCTTAGTTCCGGGTTCGAGTCCCGGACGTGCATTTGTAAGCATTTGTTGGGAATGGATGTTTCTTGCGATGGAATCTTTGGTTCGATTTGTTCGTTTAGGGCCATTGCGCCGGTTACGGACAGCTTCAGTTAGTTACCTGACGGGTAAGGGTTTTGTCGGAATGTGTATTGTGTTACAAGTGGCATAAATAAGTACGCACGACGATGCTCAATCTCCTTTATTTCAGTACATCAATCGAGCATGGAATCTCCTAAGTGAGTGTTCAGTATGGAAAAATCGACTTGAAATGAGCTGCCGGCTCTTTTATATAGTTATTTTGACGACCGGTTTAGCCTAGTGGTTAGTGCACCTGCCTGTGAAGCTGACGGTCCTGGGTTCTAATCCCGGTCAGGGCAAATATTTGTGTGATGAGCATGAATATTTGTTTCTGAGTCTTGGATGTTTTCTATGTATTTAAGTATTTATATCTATTAAATATATCGTCGTCTAGTACCCATAACACAAGCCTTCTTGAGATTACTGTGGGGCTAGCTCGATTTGTGTAAGATTGTCCTCTAATATTTATTTTTATTATTTTTTTAATTATTCCAGAAAATGGCGGCTGACAGGTCCTTACCTTGTTTTTTTAAGATTAAAAATTAGGTACTTAAATAAAGAAACAGTGGTCGTACACACGTATTGAATTCGCATTATTCGCACGAAATATAGGTTTAAAGAATTTTTTATTTCTCATAAGAATATTTACAATTCACTTACATGAGAAGAAGAAGTATATTAGTTAATAACAGTGATTTGGTGAGCGTATGCAGGCATGCGCATAGCTACAATATCGGAATAAGTGACAGTTACTGACCATAAAAAAATACTTTTTTTAAAACCCGAACCGACTTCTTACAATCTCTGCCTCTTTGGGTTTTTTATTGTACAACTTTTAGATGAATGAAACGAAACGTAATTTAAAAAGGAATTCTTTTAAAAATCATTATCATTTAAAAATCTATTTAAGTAAATATAAATTAAGTCATATTTTCTTGTTTTTAATAACAATATATAATTTAAGCATGACATAACAGTTTTATGATTATTTGAGATTATTTGACACTTCCCGCAGAACGTGCCTGATAAAAAACCTCGTAAATCGGTTTGAGTCATTTTTTTTAATGCTAAAAAAACAAGGTACAGAGGGGCTACCACGAACCGAAAACAGACGAAGTTCGAATATCTCCCTCTCTGTCACACTTGCTAATTCATGTGACAGAGAGGGAGATATTCGAACTTCGTTCGTTTTCGGTTCGCGGTAGCCCCTCAGGTAGTGGTGGGCCAGATGGGCTACTCCGAACTTCGTATCATGACGTCCCTTTCAATCATACAGTGTAATAACACGATAGTGAAAGGAACGGCACGACCGAAGTTCGGATTTCGAAATTCGGAGTACAGAGGCGCTACCGCGAACAGCAAACGAAGTTTTCCTTCTCTGTCGCACTTACGTCCGAACGTGCAAGTGCGACAGAGAGCGAAAACTTCGTTTGCTGTTCGCGGTAGCGCCCCAGGCTCAGGCTGGCAATGGCATAGACGTGGCAGGTCATTATTGGCTGGCTTGGCTAGCGGGCTGACGTTGACTGAAACTTTGGCTGAGGCTTAACTTAACAATTGTTAAGAGCTTACCGCTCCTCAGTTATTTTTTAAAATTCGGGAACGTACATATACTTATGAACTCGATTGTATTGTAGTTAGGAATGGCGTAGTTTGACGACCTTAATACCCACAGACTTACTAGACGCGACACGCAAATAATAATACCACGACCGAGCGAGACAGTCATTTGCATTTTTTATAAGAGCGACAGAGAGTTACATATCATTTGTTGACCCTGTCACAGTTTCATTTTTTTTTGTCGAGCACAACTTATTTTATATGACAGTTGTGCCCAAATACGTCGCACAAGCGATTACCCGCCCAAGTTAAGGAAGTAATTTATGGTAAACCGGCAGACATTGAAAACCAATTCTCAATTTATCTGCATAAGACCTTTTCCGTCACTCTTGGTGGCCCGCGTATAGGATCTCTTTAGAAATATTTATACTCTAAGTTAAGTTAATACCTAATCATGGATATCAATAAAAGGAATAGGAACCGGTTTTAAAAGTGTTGTGGGTTGGTAGGCGGTCTGGTAAGGCAATGCAATAAAATTGCTAAAAAGAGTAATAAATATAAAAATAATGCCTAAAATAACCTAGCCTTACTCGTATATAAGAATACTCCGTTGTTGAGCTCCGAAGTACGGAATCCAAACTTATTATAGTGCCGTCACTTTCACTCTCGTGTTGTATACTATATAAGTGAAAGGGACGGCACGATACGAAGTTCGGAGTTCGGAGCAGGCCCTCGGGTCTCCTTGGCACCTCCAAATAAGCATTGAAATTAAATTTGTGGATTATACAAATAGGGGAAGCAATGTACTAGGCTGTTCTTTATCGAACATATTACCCCCGCCCCTCCCCTAATCATTAAATTGTCTTTGTTAAAGTTAACTGACGGGCTAAGATGATCGCTTATGGGTGGATCAACTTTTTTTTGTCGTTATCTTGAGCCGTTGTCCAAGGGACACTAATAGTGAAGTTTGTTAAAAAAAATGTAGTATCAAGTTCTACTAACATGCTTAGTAGATGGTCCAGTATGGAAATAGCTTATAAGTACCCCAAATACGTATGTTTGATAAACTTAAATAGCATTAAATCACGATTGTATTCAAATTATGTCCCCTGGACAACTAGACGTAACCACGGCAACGAGTGGCACTAAAAAATTGACTCACCCTTATATGTCGGACATATAACATTCGTCCCTCTCGCACTTACATACTTGACAGTAAGGGACGAATGCTATATGTCCGACATAAAAGCGATCATCTTAGCCCCGCTGACATCCTTACCGCCCCGAATGTTAAATGAAAGTTAAGGAAATCGGAGTGCTTACTTATTGTTAAACTTATTGTTGACTCCAATTTACTCCATCCCTAACTGTTAAAATTAGTAAAGTCAAATATAATCGACTACTCAAGAGTCGTTAACAGTACGGGCCCGCCCAAGTAACACAGTCATGTTGAATAAAGTTTGAGTAAATATATATTCAGCTGTTATTCAAGCAATTTGGGTACATTTTTTAATGCTTTTAGCCTACAGGGCGTCCCACGGCTATGCCACATGGAGGGAAAGTACCTTAAATATTGTAGATGGAACATTTTACTGAAAGAAGACATTATTTGAATTAAAAAAACAATTTAAACTGAATTCACAGATATTTAAATAATTTTGTGGTTGAACCGGGAATCGAACCTTTTACACGTGATCAATTGGGTCAATTTCAACAAGCCAATATTTTTTTTCACATCGGTGATTTTCTTCAAATTGAAGTCTTTCATCGATTTTTTAACATCAACCGAAAGATTTAGCTACTGTAATTAATATATGTTAACGGCCCTGTCACACGATAAATAGTTACGAAGATATTAGACAATCTTTTTTTAATTCATCGAAATGAATAACTGTCACCGAAATAAATACATGCAGTCACCGTGATGATATTAAGATAACCGAAATGATATAAAGTCTCACCGATGTGATATAACAGTCATCGAAATGAAACTAAAATTAACATAAAAAGGTTTTATAGATAAACATAATGGTTTTATTGCTCCTTTGATATCAAAAAATAATTAAACAATTCACAATAGTCATAAAATAGAAGACCAAAATAAAAAATGGTTCAAATGGCATCTACGGAACCCTAAGACAAGCGAGTGACGCATGGCTGTATGTGTCAGCTGTTTGCTGATTTTACTTGATATGTAATGAATGTTGCCTATCCTTTCATTTCTTAATATATATAAAAAATACAGCAAATAAAATTTTGTAAAATTATTTATAAATATAAATCGACCATTGACAAACTTTTTTAAGCATTTTGAAAATTTAAAAAAGGGTCAGTCGCCACAATAAATTATACATAGGTATATTTAAGTCCGTTATATTTATTCAAATCATAAGAGAACAACAACTTTAAAGGAACCTATTATTTAGAATTAATATTATACAATCTTTATTTAAAATATGTATTTAAATATGCATATATCGTCCGAGTATTGTTTGGATGGTTTGCGGCCACAACATCTCAAAGAGCTAACCTCGCCCTCGGCTGGCAACAATGGTTAGTCGATTGTATAGCGAAACTCTGTAATTTCCTTTAAAAAGGTTCTCTCAATCCCGTGGTTTGCCCCTACTTGTACGGAGGTTCACTCTGTGCTCTCTCAATAAAGGGCGGGGGGATTTGGCCGATCGCCATAGGCTACACTCTGCGTTGCCTGTCGGCTAAACTGGGCTACCGGGTAGTTAGAGAGGCAATGGCGGATTACCTTCAAACACTTCAGATAGGTTTCGGAATTGTGCAAGGTTGTAACGCGGCCATACACGCCTCAAGAGCTTTTGCTCAAGAGCAATAGCGTTGAGAAGGAGACAATTCTCGAGGAAGTTTTGGATCGACTGCCATCTCTTTATCCGTTTCTCCGTCAATGTTGGCACACGAACACGTCTAGCAATTTATTTTATAACGACATATCAATAACTTCGCAAGTCGGAGCTCAGCAGGGTGATACTTTAGAGCCCTTAATATTTTGTTGGACATACAAAAGGTCATTGTGTATAGTGAATTATAGGCTAAATGTGTGCTATTTAGACGATGGAACGTTAGCTGGTAGGCCTGTAGTATTGCAGGATTTGAGACAGCTTTTGCCAAGTCTAAAGGCAATCAGTCTGGAGGTTAACTCATGCAAATATGAGCTGTTTTATTGTGATCCCATGGATGATAATGGCTACGGTTGGCATTTAGGTTGTTGTTGCCAGGGTTCGACTTCTGAATGAGTCGTCCTTATGCTTGCTGGGTGCTCCCATATTTCCGAAGGGGGTTACTTTTGCTCTTAAGGAAAAAAGGGTGGTGTTAGTTGGGGCTCAAGAACATTTGAGAAATTTGTCAGCACATGCGTCGCTTACCCTGCTAAGGACCTGTTTAGCGATGCTTCGCATGTTGTATATTTTAAGAACTTTCCCCACCTGGTCGTTTGGGGACGACGTGTTAAGGTTGGTCGATACGCTTCGAGTGTCTTTGAGACCATTTTGAATGTTCATCTAAACGAGGCACAGTGGTACCAGGCTTCTCTTCCGGTTCGCCATGGGAGACTGGGTATACGTCGTTGTCGGAAAGTCAGTGTAGTGGCGTTTCTTGCCACCGCTTACGGGACATTGGGATTCGTCGCTCGCATCGTGTGTTATAATGGCGATGATACCGAAATACCGTTTGTGGTTTGTGTTTGGATTGTAAGGTTTGTCAGCCGCATCGGTGAATTTGTGGGGTCATGGTTGAGGAGGACGGCCAGCCTTAGCTGTCATAGGTGCGCGTAGCTGTTTTCAAGGCATCACGCAATCAATGATGCAGTTTGTCAGGCTTTGGTGTCGGCCAACATCCCCTATGGCTTGGGCTCCAAGTCTAGGGGCTGGAGGCTTCCAGGATTGTATCGCACGGATAGCAAAAAGCCAGATGGCCTCACACTGGTTCCGTGGCAAATGGTCGGTGTCTCTTGTGGGACACTACGTGCGTCAGTACGTTTGCCCCGTCTCACCTTCACCTTACGGTCAGGTCTGCGGGGTCGGCCGCTGAGTATGCAGCCATATTTAAACACTTCAAGTACACTGCCCTGGAACCGTTGTACGATTTCGTGCCGATTGCAGTGGAGACTGCGGGATCTTGGGGCGGTGGAGGTGGAGGCTAAAACATTTATTAAGGAATTTGGTCGCCGGCCTAGGGATAGGGCAGTGATCTGCGCTGCGAATCGTCTATCTACACAACGCAATAATGCTGCAAATGTAATGGAAACATTTGCCAGCGCGCTGCAGTTCGGGGCGATCCTATTTAGTTGATATTAATTGACGAAGCCTGTTGCGAATTGTTTTATTGTTGTGTGGATATCTATATGTGACGACGTCTATTGATGATTCATAGTTGTACCCACCTGACGAAGCCTGCATAGCATATTAGAATTTCTCAGTAATGTCAAGATGATGATAATAGAAATATTTTATTTTATATATTTCATAACAAAAAAGTTGTAAAAAAACAATTCAACTTCAATTCAATTCAACAACTTCTAATCAGTTAAGACTTTTATTATGTACGGAACCCTTCATCCAGATAAAAAATATTTCATCTTCGGTGATATTTTTGAATTCGGTGAGGTGATAGGAGCAAATTGTTCACCGAATTAACCGAAATGAGATCACTGAAATGAAGAACATGGAGGTTTAACTCGAATTATTGAAAATGTCGCGTAGGAACATAAAAATTAAACCTAGAATATGTAATAAAATGTTGACTTACATATAATCTAAGTTATTCACCTGCCGGCACGCCATAAGTATCTTGTACAATGCTTTTGTCCGCAGTAAGCTCGAAACGAATGCCATCATTTGGAATCCACATGAGCATGAGTACACGCTGCTTCTTGAAAGAGTTCAAAAGTCATTCGTTCGTTTCCTGTACAAGAAGCTATATGGGTACTATCCTTACCTATACCCGACTCTCTTCGTGCTCGGTATGGTAGACTATATGTCACTTGAGACCCGCAGGAAACTATATTTAGTAAAATATTTTTTTCAACTGACGCGAGGCTTAATATCCAATTCGCAACTACTAAGCCAAGTAGCACTCAGGGTTCCTCGTCTCACCGCAAAACAGCTCCGCCCGCGTCGCCGCGATCTGTTCTCCATCCCCCCAGCTAGGACCCGCGCGCTTGCTTCCTCGCCTTTACACCAAGCATTGACGCTGATGAATGAAATCCTGGACAGTGACCGCCACCTCGACATCTTTTTGACTCCGGAATCTAGATTCTTGGCCGCTTCATGTAAATACCTGGAATCTATAGTGACTGGTAGTACCATTACTACCTAAACGCCGACTAGTCTATTTTATTGTATTATTATTATTGTTGTTATTGTTTTTGTATTGTTTTGACGTTTATTATGACTTGTTTGTATTTGGTTTTTTTTTAATTTCAACTTTGACTTGTACTTATTTGATTGTGACTAATGTAATTTTTATCAATGTTCTTATTCTATTCAATGTTGACATATTCTCTTTGACTTGCTACTGTATTGACTTTAATTATTATTATTATTTTATGATTGTTATGACTTGCTACTGTATTGATTTTAATTATTATTATTATTTTATGATTGTTATGATTTTTTTGATTTTTTTTTTTTAAATTTGTTACTTTTGGTGTTAATTGTTTCTTAATTTTTTAATCATTTTATCATATGCGACCAGGGATTGTAAATACCATTAGCACGTAAGGTTCAACTGTTAGTGCTAATGTAGAAATAAATAAATAAATAAATAAATAAATAATATCCGAATAACAAACAAAACATATGCACTGTTACCAAAATATAGCAGTAACCGAAATGAAAACTTTTTTGTCCCCACATCACCGAATTGATAAACTTATGTGTATAACTCGAATACGCAGCTGGTCTCAACACGTGCGCTTGCGCCGGACGTTAGCACGAGACTGGCCGAATAACCTTTGATTGAAGCAGTGCGTCCACAAGGCGTTTCTTAGCAACTACACGCATCGAAACTTTGTTCACCGATATGATGTCGTCGTGCAGGACAGATACATATACTCTGACCAAAGCATATACAGGGTATTTTAGTAATCCCAACTATCTCATATCGATAATGCAACTATCCTAGATTATAATAAATGTCTCAGTTAACGTAAATACCTATCCATATTTGTGTCATGAAGGAATTTTCCATAAAAAAAGTACGGGGGACAGGTCACTGTGATGATAAATCGGCACTTAATTATTTTTTTAAAGTGATTAATATTAATTTTAATACAATCGCATTATTTGCCCCAGATAGAAGAACAACCCTGCTATTAAAAAAAAAATATCATGAATATGTATGACCAAAGAGCACCCCCGTTATCAGCCGTGCCATTTCAAATTCATGCCTGGGATATTGACCCAATTGATTACGTTTGTGTTAAAAAATTTTAAATTCATGGTCTTCCTTTTATTTTTGATACTATGTTATTTAGCAAAAAATAATCCATATGATGAAGCCTTTCGATTGGTATGATAAAGCTACAGGCTAATTATTTTTCTTGTGTAACGGGTTTGATTCCCGGTTCACGGTTTAATTATTATTTAAATATCTGTGAATGCAGTTTAAATTGTTTTTAAAATTAAAATAAGGTCTTCTTTCAGTAAAATGTTCCATCTACAATATTCAAGGTACTTTCCCTCCATGTGGCATAGCCGTGAGACACCCTGTATATAACAGCAATGTAAAGTCTGGGTAGTGTTAGAAAAATACGTCTCTTAATAAATTTTTTTAATTGTCTGTGGCTCCCTCGTATATAAGGCCTTGTATCATAGAGCCTCTCTGTCTCTCCTTGTAAAAATAGCCGTCTAGATATGTAAGTGTTTGTGCCGTCGAACATAATTTAATAATGATATTATATCCATAAATATCTCGTCAATCTTCAGACATTAATATGTAATATGTGAAGTTGATTATAATATAATATTACTTCGAGTGAATGCTGTCCTTGATTTGTGTCAAACCGCTACACGGGACCTGCTGCGCAAATTGCTCCGTCTACAAATAGTTTTTTATATCACGCCGGTGGTAAACAAGCGTACGGTCCATCTGATCGTAAGCGGCCATCGCAGCCTATAGACGCCCGCTACTCCAAAGGAGTCACGTGCGCGTTGCCGACCCTTTATAAGATTTGAGGATGCACTGTGTTGACAGCAGAAGGGACACATTTAGGTCCCTCGCTCTCAACACAGTGCATCCTCGGGAGCTCTGGCAACCTTGCTCACCTCCAGAAACACAACACCACATACTTGTATAGTAAATAATGTTATTATGGCTGTGGTCTTCTGCAAGGCGGAGATACTTCCCCAGTTGGGCTGCTCCAAATTCGAGCAAGATGACATTTTGCTGTGCCCTACCTCTCTGAAAATAGCTTAGTAATACTGTGCTATGATACCCACCTTAATTTAACTTTTACTAAGCTTAGAGGTATTAAAGATCTAAAGAGAATATTATTCAGAATTTGGCTATATTAATAGCATTTACTCACACATTCGTTAATCACGGTTAACGATGGGCCTCATAAGAAAGCTCAAGGTCACCCAAAGAGCAATGGAAAGAGCTATGCTCGGGGTTTCTCTGCGTGATAGAATTAGGAATGAAGCTATCCGTAGCAGAACTGGGGTTACCGACATAGCCTTCAAAATTGCGAGACTTAAGTGGCAGTGGGCAGGGCACATTGCTCGCAGGACTGACGGTCGATGGGGCCAGAAACTGCTTGAGTGGCGTCCACGCACCGGAAGACGAGCTGTCGGTAGGCCTCCGACAAGGTGGAGTGATGACCTGGTGAAGGTCGCGGGAATCCGATGGAAACGAACGGCACAGGACCGGTCTAAATGGCGAGCCTTGGGGGAGGCCTATGTTCAGCAGTGGACGTCTTTCGGCTGAAATGATGACTCACACATTATGGAAATTATTGCTGATAAGAGATGTAAACATTTGCTAATAGCTTACTCAAACCTTATTCAGCATGCTTACTTGGGCGGTAAGGACAAATTATGATCATGTAAAATTTTTGAATGAGAACCATAACTGTTAGGAATACATGGGTACCTAAGCTTATGTACCTATGTATATGATAGTGTAATCAGCTTATTGAATAGATTCAATAAGGGCCTTGCGAAACGTACACAAGCCATCCGTCCAAACACTCGAAAGCGCAAACAGCGCGCACAAATATTAGTAGATAACAAGAGTATTGACTCTCATCCCGTGTGTGGAAATAAAATATCTATAGTACGGAAATTCCTCAATTTTCTAGAAATATATATATTTGGCGACCGCTTTAGAAATGAAATGAAATCATTTATTCTTCAATTTAGGCATGTTACATGCACTTATGAATGTCAAAAAACTACCACCGTTTCATAAAATAAACCTCTGCCTCGAGAAGGACCGGCGTAAGAAACTCGGCGAGGTGTCATTTTTTCAAAACAATATACAATGTATATAAAATAACAGTATCATAATAATACAGAATTCAAATGCTACAATATAAACATACATACATATTTTTTAATATTAAGGACAAAATATTTCTGTGTTAGATTACTTGTGCGGGACGCTATCACTGCCAAACATCCCTACCCATGATATAATCGTTTATCTTATAATACGCTTTTGAAATAAGTGTCTGTCTCACGACAGACTTAAATTTAGAATCCGTAAGTTCAGTAATGTGTCTTAGAATTTTATTTATATTTATTAGCCTAGTTGATAGTGACCCTGCCTTCGAAGCTGCAGGTCCCGGGTTCGAATCCCGGTCAGGGCATTTATTTGTATGATGAACACGAATAATTGTTCCTGAGTCTTGGATGTTTTCTATGTATATTAGTATCTATTTATCTATATAAGTATGTATATCGTCACTTAGTACCCATAGTACAAGCTTTGCATAGTTTGGGACTAAGTTGATTTGTGTAAGATTGTCCACAAATATGTTTAGATGCTTTTTTATATAGAACTGGCTTTTCCTCGCGACTTAGTCCGCGTGGGATGAGTATTGTTTATATCACACCTCCATTTCCAACCCTCCATTTCACCCCCTCCCCTTGAGGAACGACCACCAGGATAAAAACTGTCATAATTATCTCTTGTAAACAATCTCCTTCCAACTTCAATAGCACGATATGGTAAAATAGGCCGCTTTTTCTGGAAAATGATCAAAACAATAGAATCAAAAGTTTATTCCATTTAAATATTCTAGGAGCCACAATGTGTTTTATAACAGTTTTACTTCCATTATCAAAGCTTCCATTTCAATAAGATAATCATGTTTTAAACATTTAGGTATGTCTTCCTCGCACAACATTTAAGTATAGCCATACAATACAGCGAAGGAATGCTGCATCTTGGTAAGATGCCACGGGGGGCCTTTTTATATATAATTTAATTACTTTTAATTTTAGTTAATAAATAATAATAATAATAAATATTAGAGGACAATCTTACACAAATCGAACTAGCCCCACAGTAAGCTCAAGAAGGCTTGTGTTATGGGTACTAGACGACGATATATTTAATAGATATAAATACATAGAAAACATCCAAGACTCAGAAACAAATATTCATGCTCATCACATAAATATTTGCCCTGACCGGGATTCGAATCCAGGACCGTCAGCTTCACAGACAGGTGCACTACCCACTAGGCTAAACCGGTCGTCAAAAGTAGTTCAGTTTTTGGTTTTATTAGGTAATTTATAACTTTATTATAAGACCTATGTACCTATGCTTATTCTAGTTCAGATACATACATATTCGACATTTCAAATTATACAATTAAAAACTATTTCTATAGGGTCGCTAGGCCAGTTACGCGGCCTTCTGAAGAACGAAGTATTGTCAATTAAAGATAGTTACATTTTTACATGCCCTAAAGAAATAGTGAGTCGTATGCGTTTTAATATTGAATGGGAATATATTAAAAAGGCAAGAAAATATCCTTTCAGTTCATAAACTTATCCAAGTGGCCGCAAACTGGCGCATCAAATTAACCGTAAACTCACCTACCGACCCTACCTTTTATCTAAATCGGTTCAGATTTATGTGTGAAGAGGTAACAGATAGACAGAGGTACTTTCGCATTCATAATATTATAGTAATAGTATGTTATGTCTGTAAACAAAAGTCTTTTCAGAGTTAAATCTCTTTTCATCTGTGTTAAATCCAATCCTACTTGCACAGCTAACGCCAACAAGCCATCACAAGGACGTATTTTAGCTGAAAGTAGTCTAAAAATAGCCATATGTCTCGGAAATAAAGTTTAAAATCTTTAATAATACAGTAATGTTATACAAGGCTCCTAAGTAATCATACGACTATGAATTGCAAGTAGAACACTCATGCTATTTTTAATTGCGTTTCGTTTCTCGTAATTTTCCCGCCATTTTATTATTCGTGCACAAATTGAGCGTAGTAATAAAATATTGCTTTGGTTTTCGTTTTTAATTAATTTTATCTGTGGCGGATGTTCTTCGAGATTTAGGTTTTTAAAAGTGCCCTAACTTAAGCCGTCGTCTCCCGGGGAAAAAAAATAAACAATAGCAATCATTTTGTAATGAGCCCTGGGGCGCTACCGCGAAGAGCAAACGAAGTTTTCCCTCTCTGTCGCACTTAAGTCCGAACGTGCAAGTGCGACAGAGAGCGAAAACTTCGTTTGCTGTTCACGGTAGCGCCCCTGGGATCCCAGGGACAGGTAGACAACTGGTAAACACACTACGTAAAAGTAGGTACCAGTGCATAGTTTCAGACATGTAGGTATCGAGTGGCATCGAGCATTTGTTTTGAAATGCCCGTATTATAATGCGGTATTATAAGGCCGGGTTTCATAAAGATCCGTTAGACCAAATGTCAGATCAAATTTCAGTAACTCAAGTACATTTTCTGACATTACAAACCGACATAAGGTCTAACGGATCTTTATAAAACCGAGCCTAAGGCAAGCGACTGGAATCTGGAGGTAGTGAGTTTCAATCCCGGTTCGTATCACTGGGTTTTCCAAAAAAGTTATGTACGAAGTATCATTTGATATTTAACAGTGGCTTTTCGGTGAAGGAAAGTGAGGAAACAGATCTAATTACAACAAAGTTTAGTTTTCCCTCTGGATTGAAAGGTCAGATGGCAGTCGCTTTTATTACGCCAAATCTAGAAATTAGGTCTCAAGCCACAATGAAGAAAACGCTATACCTTTTTTTTGTATTAAAAAGAATGACAGAGAAACTTACGAGGTATTTTATCAGGCCCGTTCTGCAGTAAATGTCAAATAAGCTCAATGAACATTAAAACCGTTCATGCTTACATTATATTGTTATTTAAATAAGAAAATATGTCTTAAGTCATATTTATTTATACATATTTTAAATAAATTACGTTTTGTTTCGTTCATCTAAAAGTTACACAATAATAACCCGAAATATCTCCGACCGTATTTGGGATATTTAAATACCGGGATTGAAACAGATTAATACCGAAATATCTGAATACCGGTGGAACATTTTGCATTAAATTTTAATAGGCAAATGTGAAATTCTTATGTATTCGTAAAATTGATAAAAAGGCTACAAAAAGATAGTTGATTATTTATAATTATTTCGCTATTATTTGTTATTAATCTCTGCCCTACATTATTGTCATAAAAACTCAAAGAGGCAAAGAGTGTGTAGGAGTGGGCTCGTGTTTTAAAAAAAGTAAATTGTCATAGTATTTAACTATCTTAATCAGATTTTTCATGCCAAAAAATGCGAATTCAATGCGTGTGTGTTTACGGCCACTGCTTCTTTGTTTACTCTTAAAAAACAACAAGGTATAGGTGGAAGATGAGTAGGTATGCTCAACATAACGAAAATAATAAAATGTATGGAGATTCAACCGAGAGCAATAACTTTGCTAAAATAATAAATCACCATTCCCACCACTTAGCTTTTGGGTAGATAAAAATGAGTTCACCAAGAAAAATGAATAGTTATGAAAACGCGAAAATCCTCGTAGCTCCATTAAGGTATTATGTGAGAAACTAACCCAGCGGAAGTTCATAACGTTAATTAAAATAAAACACCTCGAAGCACTGTATTCCGCTGTACAGCGCTTTAGTCCAAATTCTATTGTTCGTAATCCACTTTACACCGAAACGCCCCTTAAAATAAACAAGCATTAATTTACAGTTACATACATTATCTTGGAGTCAAAACCGCATAGTTAAATGTAGTAATTTTTCATTCAAACTCGAAATTCGGAGCGCATTAGAAAAGACCCAATAAAATACCTTGAGAAAATACGCGCGTAAAAAAGCAATGTCGGCGCGCTCTACGCCATCTTGTTTACCACTATGCCAAGCTCAAACGAAACTTATTTCTTACGTAACAAGGTTGGATGTGTATGTAATTTTGTATAAGTAGATGCGTACGACATTTGGCAAGAACGTAGGAAGTACTAGGGATGTCACTTCCGTCTTGAAAAATCGATTATTAAATACGATTATTTTGCTCCAAATTAAAATCGATTAAAAACAATCGATTTTTGAAGAAACTATAATCGTTTTTTTTTCCATAAACGATTTTTTATTTATTTTTGCACGGTGATTATAATGCGATACACTCATATCATGATCAGTATCACAAGAATGTTGACGTATATTGGGGCATCGTGATCTGAGCAAACCCGGATATTTTGAAATCCGCGATACCTATGGGGCGTGTCCTCATAATGCCAGGGTCTTTTCTGGGACTTTGTAGACATCTAATATTCTAGAGTCTAAGGTGTAGCTTACAATATAAAATAAATAAATATTAAACAAACAAACATACTTTTATTGTGAAACAATAATTTGCATGTTGACATATATGTCGACTGAATACTGATTCTTTAACTATAATAAGACCTTATATGTAACGTATTCTAGCAAATAAATATTTCTATTTCTACTTTTAAAATAAATATTTGGGGACAATTTTACACAAATCTACCTAGTCCCAAACTAAGCAAAGCTCGTAATATGAGTACTAGGAGACGATATAATAATAATAATAATAATATTTGTGGACAATCTTACACAAATCAACCTAGTCCCAAACTAAGCAAAGCTTGTACTATGGGTACTAAGTGACGATATACATACTTATATAAATAAATAGATTCTTAAATACATAGAAAACATCCAAGCCTCAGGAACAAATATTCGTGTCACCTGACCGGGATTCGAACCCGGGACCTCCAGCTTCATAGGCAGGGTCACTACCAACTAGGCTAAGGCAGTCGTCAATGTTCTTTGATAAATTGTGTTACGATTAATCGGCTGTGAAAATCATAATCGATTTTTTTTATATAATAATCCTTTTTTTAATCATCATCATCATCATCATCATCATTTCAGCCGAAAGTCGTCCACTGCTGAACATAGGCCTCCCCCAAGGCTCGCCATGTAGACCGGTCCTGTGCCGTTCGTTTCCACCGGATTCCCGCGACCTTCACCAGGTCATCACTCCACCTTGTCGGAGGCCTACCGACAGCTCGTCTTCCGGTGCGTGGACGCCACTCAAGCAGTTTCTGGCCCCATCGACCGTCAGTCCTGCGAGCAATGTGCCCTGCCCACTGCCACTTAAGTCTCGCAATTTTGAAGGCTATGTCGGTGACCCCAGTTCTGCTACGGATAGCTTCATTCCTAATTCTATCACGCAGAGAAACCCCGAGCATAGCTTTTTTTAATAATCGATTATTTTTTGACATCCCTAGGAAGTACCTCGTGACGACGGATGTGTTAATGGTAGGGCGACGCTCGCGGAATATTGGGTGAGATATGACCTTTATTTTCCCTCGCATTGAAAAATCTGCGTGTTATAGGGACGCGGCTTGCTTGAATGTGTTGAAGTAGTAGATCCCAGATATTGTCAGGATAAATTGAATCCGGCTTCGCTCGAGGCTTCCGCGTAATAAGCCGAGACGTATGGCACGCGTGAATTAGTTTGGCCGTTCTGTGGTGCTACCACGAACTTCGAAATCCGAATTTCGTATAGTGCGGTCCCTTTCACCCATATAGTGTAACACGAGAAGGGACGGCACGATAAGTTCGTAGGCAATGTGTGGTTATGAAGTCATTTCTCGGGTCTTGCTCTAAGCCGGTACTTTTGCAAATTAAGGGGGAATCGTACCTTCTGCGTCGTGAGGTGTACTTTGTAAGTATTTATATAATACATCAACAATCCGACCTTTGCATTTGATGTAAGTTAAGCCACGTTAAGCCTTATGACGCGACGTCTATAGACGTCGTGCACCTGAACGTGTTTAATTCTACATAAATATAAATATTAAATGATTGTTGTTTGTTGATTGGCGACCGGTTTAGCCTAGTGGGTAGTGCACCTGCCTGTGAAGCTGACGGTCCTGAGTTCGAATCGCGGTCAGGGCAAATATTTGTGTGTATTATAATATTTGTTTCTGAGTCTTGAATGTTTTCTGTGTATTAAAGTATTTATATCTATTAAATATATCGTCGTCTAGTACCCATAACACAAGCCTTCTTGAGCTTACTATGGGGCTAATTCGATTTGTGTAAGATTGTCCTCTAATATATATTTATTTATTGTTACAAATCGATCAAAGCCTAAATCACAGATATGAAATTAAATGAAATGAAATCATTTATTCTTCAATTTAGGCATATTAAATGCACTTATGAATGTCTCAAAACTACAACCGGTTCATAAAATAAACCTCTGCCTCGAGAAGAAACTGCATAAGTGTCATTTTTTCAAAACAGTATACAATGTGTATATCACTATCACTACATAGCATAAAACAAAGTCGCTTTCTCTGTCCCTATATCCCTATATATGCTTAAATCTTTAAAACTACGCAACGGATTTTGATGTGGTTTTTTTTAATAGATAGAGTGATTGAAGAGGAAGGTTTATATGTATAATAACATCCATTAAATAGTGCACCCGTGCGAAGCCGGGGCGGGTCGCTAGTATAATTATATACTTCAGTTCTGGTCCGGTCCAGCGCCGTGTCCCGGATAAATACGGATAAATCCGGTCGTTAATTTATTCAGTGCAGTGGTCGCCGGTTGATTTCCCAGACGTCTTGGCCGGACCTGGACAGGGCTGCTTGCAGATCTAGTGCATTCTGGAAGGTATATTCGAACCCCCTTATTCATAATTTATTTATTTATTTATTGTATAGTCATGAACACATTTACATAATAAGGTCTTATAACTAAGGATGGCAAGTTCATGACACCCTGTTAGGGCACACAATATTTGCTGAGTCCAGCTTAGTTTAATTCCTACAATTTTTTCGTTACAACTGTATCGTAACTAGCGTGCAAAAGATTATATCTATACATATTATCTAGTCAGTTATATTAAGTTAACTTAAATTTAGGTACATTTCATGCAGATAACAATTTACAATTTTCTGTTTTACTGCCTCGTCAGCTTTTCATCATTTAAAAACTCCTCGATTTGTTATTAATTGTAACAAACCTCTCCTAACTAGATACCTAAACAGTGTTTTGTACCTTATTCACAAAAAAGTGCAGTGATATACACGCATCAGCTTGTAGTTACTAGTGTACCTACAATAAGTAATAATAATAATAAACCACCGGTAGCTTAGGCCCCGCCTCGCTGCCGGCGGCACTCTAGGTTAGGATTTTATATTTGTTATATTTTGTAAGTGTATTTTTATATTTTATTTTTTATAAAGATATTGATACGCGTCATATTCGTGAACGGGTGCTGTTTGTGGGGTCCGGTCTGTTCATGTTTGCAAGGACTAGTAACTTCGTACTAGTGCATAGTGTTCAGTGGAATTGACATTTTGAGAGACTTCGCTCTGTTCTCATTTGATTTTATTTTTAGACTGACGCTCAGAGACCTTATACATCTCTGAGGATATTTATTTAATAGATTTTATTATTTTCATGTTGACGTGTTATAGATATAGCTCAACATGTTTTATTATGATTAGTGTACCTACTTTATTACATTTTATCTTGATGCTTAGAGACCTTATACATCTCTAACAAATCTCGATTGTTATTAGTTTCTTAGTCTTATTTTTGACATGTAACACTACATTTAATTAATGATACTTTGATTATTGTATTACTTTTATTTGATGTACCTAGATAGATTTTGACTTATAAAAGTGCCCTTGAGGCCTATTTGCAAAATAAATGTTTTGATTTTGATTTTTTGATTTTTTTTATTGTAAAAGCCTACCCTAAGACGGAAAATAAATAAATAGAATAGTAATAATACGGCTCCTGCTGCCGGTGGTATAGTGCGCCGCATGCGATGGACTCCGTCGATTTATGAGAACTGCATGCGAGCTTACTTTGGGGAAACAGAGGGAGTGTTCATAGAATGGTAAAATAGATAAAATACTAATCTTCCCGTTAACGCCTCTTGTTTTCAAGGCTCAGCCATAGTAAAACATCAATTTTTAGTAAGTAAAATTAGCAGTTAAGATACTCTAAACTCCGTCTGTATATGTATGTCTAAACTCCGTCAAACTGTACAAGACTCCGTCAACCTGTAGAATATATTAAAAAACTAGCGACCTGCCTCGGCTTCGCACGGGTGCAATGCTGATGCATGTATTATACATATAAACCTTCCCCTTGAGTCACTCTATCTATTAAAAAAACCGCATCAAAATCCGTTGCGTAGTATTAAAGATTTAAGCATACATAGGGATATAGGGACATAGGGACAGAGAAAGCTACTTTGTTTTATACTATATAGTGATAACGGAGTTTAGGTCGACCGCAGACATAAAATTTGAGAATGACCGAAATCAATTTGGTCAGAGAGATTATCTAGAGAGTGTAAGTCCGCGTCTCCAAGTGGCAGAAGCCTTGCACTTGCAGCTGGCCCGTGGTCCTGTCCTGATGCGATTACTGCCCACTCACGCTGATCACTGCAATAAGATCTAGAGGGGGTTTCAATGCATATACAATGCAGGGATGGTATTGATCCGTTTTTAAAAGAAAGATAACAAGGTTCTTTTAAATAAGATTCTTCGGACACAGCTTTAAGAATAGAAAGATAGGAAGAAAATACGTTTATTAAACGTCATAATTTACAAATTTAAAGAACGAATCAAATTAATTTAAAAGAAGTCATTATAAGATCCCCACTCAGCATGGGGCTTAATTTAAAGCTAAGATAAGTGGCGACACACACGCCAACGATAGATGCATTGTACATAAAAAAGTAGGTATAGTAATAAAACAATAAAGATATACTTATCTCCGAATAATGACGAATTTCTGACAAACTGAGCATTTTTATTTAATTTGGCAATTGGTATGCGGAAATGTTCCCTGTATTTCAGAAACTCCAGAGGATGCACTATGTTGAGGGAGTGAGGAGCCTGTATATGTCTCTCTCAACGCAACCAATCATCAAGTCAATACGGGATCGATATGACTGGGAGTCTTCTGGACTCGCAAGCATTCATAGGCTGCGGTGTTGTTTCCACCAAAATGGCCGTAAGCCTGCTCGATATTATTTATAAAAAACCGATAAAGTGCGAGTCGGACTCTCGCACCCAGTATTTCGTTCCGTACCAATTTCTAGGTATAGATTACGTACTCTAAATAAAGACTATATTTTTTATGATTTTATTACAAATTTATAGATTTCTGATTTTTCCCTGTACTTGTAGTATAAGACGATATCATTTGCCAAATTTCATAGTTCTAGGTCAATGGAAAGTATTCTATAAATTTTGATTCTAATGAGTGTCATTTGGCTTCTAATGAGTGTTGAAATGTACGTTTTTTGCAGCATAAACGGCCGTATCTTTTTTTATGTTAACTTAGACGTTTGATCTTTTCACAGCTTCAAGGGACTGTATACCTGAGTATGCTGTTTTAATTTCACGCGTTTGTATCGCGGTGTCAATTGTAACGCTACTATTGACCCTGGCTCATATGGTACTAATGCCCCCAA
Source organism: Epiblema foenella (assembly GCA_963556455.1). Lineage (NCBI taxonomy): Eukaryota > Metazoa > Arthropoda > Insecta > Lepidoptera > Tortricidae > Epiblema > Epiblema foenella. The sequence continues at coordinate 24,459,729 of OY747101.1, read as the reverse complement.
ATACCCTAAATTACAAAAAATATAAACATATTGGTTCCTTTAAATAGATGCCCATACTGTGCCACAATACACACTTTGATAACTAACTAATTATAATTCTATACCAGTCTAACACTAGGATTATTTAAGTTTATTAATAAGTTTTGGGGGAGGTATATGTCCAGCAGTAAACGTCTGGCTTATATGATGATGATGATGATGATGAATAAGACTAAAAATCTCTTAAATACTTACTTTGATCATACGAAAACAGAAATGCTCGTCTGGCACGTCCGTTTCACGTTGTAGTGAACGCACCGATGGGGACGTCCACCGCGCGATCGCAACTACACTTACACATATAGTCCCTATTCGTCCCAGTACCGCCGCACACCGGGTAGAGTCCTAGCTGAGTTTCTTGCTGGACTCTTCTCAGCTAGGCTAGGTTTAGCCACAATACTCCCAGTAGTTCGATTCCACTCACACCTCAGATTCGGTTGAAACCGCTCAACCAATCTCACTGGAGCGCAAACTCTTAATTCCAGTGATCCAAACCACACGCGTGGTCGTGTCGGAGGTTTTCCCCTGGATTTTCCCCAGGCTACTCTCCAACCGCGCACTCCTATCGCTTTATCGGGCCAGGCCTATAAAGCCACAGCCAGGATATAAAAAAAACCAGTTGCAGTGAACGGCTGACTAGTGAGCGGGTCTGGGCAAGTTTAGGGTACCCTCGCATATACAAAAACACGTACATATTTCGTTGTAGCTTTGAAAATATCAACGATGGTACGATTGTCCCCGGTCTACATAAAACAACACAATATTAAACGACACAATTAAGTAAAAATGATGGTATTTTACCTCGTCTAAACTCTGTCAAGAGGAAATTTAATAAAACTGCACACAGTCAGATATTTATCGAGATTTGTCTAAAAAAGCCATTCCCGAACTGTTACATCTCGTTTTGTCGTGCGCGAAAGATATAAGCGTGTCTCTTTCACGGGGGGCGTGGCTGACCGAATTGAGGCAGCCCCTTAACCTCAACACAGTAGGAATCTGTGTAAATTGTCGTATTGACGAGAGGTAAAGGCACACACTTGATTTCCCCGGGGATACTGTGCGGTGGTAATTATGTGGGGAGATAAGACATATCGGGCAAATTAAATGTTTGGCTTCCATCTTATGTGTCAAACTCCGGAAATACCAGTTGCGTAAATTGAGCTCACAGAAACCATACACGTGCGTATTTGTATTAAGGTAAATGTGATACATGGTGACGGAGGTGATTAAGACGTGTCATCTATGGGGCACTAAGATGTCGGGCACTGGGACGTTTACCTTAACCCTTTCATCACCACAGACGGCAAATAACGTTATCGGATCGTGCCATGGACGCCAACGACTTCTACAGCCGACAGCCAGGCCAAAGCAGTCGCGATCTATGCGCGATTGAGTAATGTTTAATTTTGCGTTGAACAATTCGACGGTGTGGCGTGAGCGACGCATCATTTGTAACCGATTCTTGTCGCTCAAAAGGTTAGTTATATTTATAATATGAGGTTACCAATCTTAATGGGTCCGTTCTAGAGTAACCTCTCAACTAGTCTAGTATGTTACACTTAGGTAGTGGTGGAAGCTTCGTCCAAATTAAGTATGTAAATTAACATTTTCACATGAGATACCTTAATTAAATCGTAGTTAAGAGTTATCATGCGACGTCTATAGACGTTGTGCACCTGAAAGTGTTAAATCGTACTTAAAAATGACGGATAAATTTAGGTAGACTGCAGACATATAATTGGAGAATAATCGTGAACTAAGATTTAATTGATTGGCAAGTTGTAAAAAGGACGGGCAAAATACCTACCTGCTTGAATAAATCATAACGTCAAAACCTTATTTATTTATGACCAAAACAGTGAACCAGTCCCTCGTTAATTGACTGCGAAGCTAAACTCACAATTATAAATACAAACAGGTTGATTTAACCGCGCCATTTAATTTCATTTTTGACCGCAACGCGTGACGCAGCCATGAATCAAAATGGCGGGAATGAAAAATTAATTAAAGAACAAAAAAATCTCTGGCCCCACTGCTCTTTAAAGCTGGATACACACGAGCTGCGGAATAGAAGAGTTGGCAAGTTTGAGTAATGTTGGAATTGTAAAGCTTTTTACGTTTTTCGATTTTTAGAACACTAGAAATTTTACAAACTAGTCTGATTTTTTATGTTATAGGGGGCAAACGAACAGACGGATCGCCTGATGGTAAGCGATTACCGTCGCCCATAGACACCTGCAACACCAGATGAGTCGCAAGTGCGTTGCCGGCCTTTCAAAAGTGAATACGCTCTTTTCTTGAAGGTTTGAAGGTCATATCGGTCCGGAAATACCGCAAGCGACAGTTCATTGCATAGTTTGGTTGTGCGAGGCAGGAAATTTCTTGAAAAACACACAGTTGTGGACTGCCAACCATCTAAGTGGTTCAGATTGAAACGAATTTAAAATAGCAAACACCACGTTACAATACGTTCTTAGAAACAGAAAACACTAAACTTAGTAAAATATGTGATAATCCATATTGAAAGGAACCTTATGGCGGCCGGCACTTACGCCTTTATTGCCGCTGTTCCCATACAATAGTGAATAGCTGCAACGTAAGCGCCTGCCACCATAAGGTCCCTTTCGATGTGGATTATCACATATTTCGTTACATAAGGCAAGAACTGTTTATACCTATAAAACCATGTATATTTACTGTAAAGTAAGTATCATCATCATCATCAGCCTGTGTCAGTCCACTGCTGGACATAGGCCTCTCCCATGGCACGCCACTGAGCTCGGTCTTCAGCTCTTCTCCTCCAATCCCTGCCCACTGCCTTACGAATATCATCGCCCCACCTAGTTACAGGGCGTCCTACACTACATTTGCCGACATGCGGTCTCCACTCAAGAACCAGTCTGCCCCAGCGGTCAGACTGCCCACTGCCACTTCAGCTTACTAATTCGCTGAGCTATATCGGTAACCTTTGTTCTCTGACGAATAACTTCGTTCCGGCTACGATCCCTAAGAGAGACTCCAAGCATAGCTCGCAGTAAAAAGTAAGTATATAGGTAATATATAAAAAAAAATTTGGTCCAAGGCGGCTAATTATTAGGTATGAAAGTAAGTTGTAGTTACATGTATCCTCGGCTTAATGGCGGCTCCCAAATTTGCCGCGCAAATAAAAATAAAATGAGGTGGCTCGTTATCCGACACACGGTAATCCAATCTAGCTGATTCGCACTGACCCCTTTTGCTCTAGGGATGGGACAAATCTGGGGCAACGGAAATATTGCCACAAATTAGTATTAAGTAATAAGTCACTAGTTTTCAGGGTTGCGTACCCAAAGGGTCAAACGGGACCTTATAACAATGAATCCGCTATCCATCCGTCTGTCCATCACCAGGCTGTCTCATGAACCGTGATAGTTAGACAGTTGAAATTTTCACGGATGATGTATTTCTGTTGCCGCTATAAGAACAAATATTAGTATTTAAAACAGAATAAAATAAATGGTTAAGGGGGCTCCCATACAGCAAACGTTTTTTTGCCGTTTTTATAGATAACTAGCGACCCGCCCGGCTTCACACGGGTGCACTATTTAATGGATGTTATTATACATGTAAACCTTCCTCTTCAATCTCTCTATCTATTAAAAAGACCGCATCAAAATCCGTTGCGTGGTTTTAAAGATTTAAGCATACATAGGGATATCGGGATATAGGGACAGAGAAAGCGACTTTGTTTTATACTATGTAGTGATGGTACCGGAAACCTTAGTGCTGGAGTCCGACTCGCACATGGCTGGTTTTTTTAAATCCCGACGCGCAACGCAGATTGTTACAAGTTTAACATGTGTATGTCTACCTTAGCATCATAACTCCCTAACGGATTACCAGATTTGAGTTTCATAAATAAAAAGTCTTGGTGCGCAGCTAGTTTTGTGCCAGGGTTTTTAAATTCAATTTATTTTGAGGATTCATTGTGTGCTGAGCGGAGTCGACACGCTAGTCAGCGCTGATAAAACGCAGAAATATCACACATTGTCAGCGTGGGTGGTCAGCGTGACACTTAACCTCCTGAGGCCTAACCTTCAAAAATTAACATAATAATCTTAATAAATAAATACATAATTACCTTAATAAATTTACGTAAAGTTCAAAATCAATTGCATTTTATGTAGTACACCTATATGACACGGGGCCTCACGAGTTTATATAGGTTATAGGTAATCGCGGGCTTGGTTTCCGCAACTCGACCTCAAATCATGCGCCTATTTTGCGTGATGGGTCAGTGGCACTACTCGTGCCAACCCACTTCCACCAGAAAGCCTAGAGACCTCGGTGATCCGAGGTATTTTGCCCGGTAAGCCACCCCAGGGCATGTCAGGATGACGTAAGCGGCTGTCTCTTCGTCCTCCATGCAGGCTCTGCAGAGAGGGCTGTCTGTAACACCTAGGGTGAAACTGAAAAGGTGCTTGTTTAGTAAGGCATGCCCAGTGATGGCCCCCGTTAGGAGGCGGAGTGTAGGCCTTTTCAGCTGCATCAGCTTCCTTGATAATCCGGGGTTGATTGTCGGGAGGGCCTCCTTGGTTTGCCTGCAGGTACCTAAGTTGTGCCAATATTTTTGGTGTTCTACCTTGGTGTTTTGTCGCAGTGTACTACGCAGCCATGCAGAAGGCATAGGTATTATAGGTTCTGGTCCCTCCACTCTTGAGTCCGACCCTTCTCTGACTAGTGCATCCGCTGCGTCATTACCGAAAGAATTGCTGTGGCCTTTGATCCATTGCAGGGTTATGCCGTTACCGGTACATACCTCCGTCAGGATCTAATGGCACTCATGTATCAGCCCTGATGTTGTTGTGTGATTTTGTAGGGCTTGTAGCACTGATCGACTGTCAGAGAGTATGCGGATGGGGTATCCTCTTACCTCCCTGGAGACGGTTGCGTGAGCAGCCATTATTATGCCCATACACTCCGCCTGAAAGACCGTGCTGTGGGCTCCTAATGGTGTCGAAATATGTATGTTCAGGTCCTCCGAAAATACTCCCGATCCAGTGCCTGACCTTGTGTGGCCTCACGAGGTTAAACCAGACTCAATCTTAACACAGCGCATTTCCTGGAGCTCCCATCGTAAATTGTCAGTAAATGGAATCGCTTCTGAGAGATAAAAATTCTGGCGACATATTTATTAATGACTCCAACCACTAGATTATAATCATACGTTTCTTGGCAACATAGCAATATTACAAGCTCAATATTGCCAGGCTTGGCACAGCCCTCGGCGGGCTTCGTATTTATTTTTCAAGAGATATCAACGAATAGTCTGTGGACGGAGCCAATTTAATGCTATGTATTCCGGACTACATGCAAAAATAATCTTGGACAAAAGTTTAAAGAGAAGGAGCGCTCATACCACGTGCGGTATGCGAAGTTAAGCAATATAAGACTTCAAGCTCACATGGTCATTTACATTAGAATTACGATTTGAAAAACAAATATACATGGTAAATATCCCGTTTCAAATCGTAATTCTAATGAGGTTAAGCAACGTCGGCCTAGGTCAATTATTAGATCGTGGTTGAATGTTCGCGATCCCATGGCATCACCACCAAGGTACGTGAGGGTAGCATCCCAGAGTTTTAGTGGTTAGGCTAGTCCCTTCTAGACCGGAGAACCCCACATAACCAATGCGTAATTTCTGGCTTTCCCCCGGAGCCTTAGGTTACGTAGTGGTATGCAGTTTCATGCATTTCTCTGGGTCAAAAAAAAAAGGTCAATTATTAGATGGGTGGCCGCTTTGAGTGGTTATTAATTAAGCGCTCCCCTGCTTTGGAAGGCACGTTAAGCTGTTGATCCCGGCTGCTTTCTATGATAGCAGTCGTTAAGCCAAGTTAGAGGCGGGTTGAGAACTTCCAACAGTCAAGTTGCCCACGCACTTGACAAGGCCAATTCCCCTCGAGTTGGAAGGTCAGATGGCAGTCGCTAACGTAAAAACTAGTGCCTACGCCAAATCTTGGGATTACGTAGCGGACCCCGGTCAACCTTCAGGATGCAACTGTACCGGGATAACGCTAGGATGATAAGTCTCTTCCCGTATTTAAAAGCAGATTAAAGGAGTACTATTTATCTCACCCATAATTACTCGTAGGATCTATCTTTGTGTGTGCTGTTTACTTTAGACTGTTGGTGCTACGGCTTCTTGAATACATAGTTATTGTATTTATATATGTATGTAGGTTTACATATCTATGTATTTATGTAAGTTTATGGTGCTTCTTACAGTCATAGTATTGGTTGTTTATACTCTATTTTTCTGTTTCACCTACTCAAGTAATTTAAATTTTCTAGCTGTTTCTACTACCCAAAGGTTATCTAATATCGGAAGAGATCGCTTGTTAGCGATAAGACAGCCTGTTGTCTACCACTGTTACATGTATTTTAATTTCTGTTGTTCATTGAATGTACTTCGTTTGGTGAGCAATAAAGAATATTTGTATTGTATGGTATAAATTGAAGGGATGAGAGTTGAGTTTAAAAACGACCACTTTTTAACCTAGTTTGTAGATTAGTGACCCAGGTTCGAATCCCAGTCAGTGAATTTGGAAATTATTGGTTATTTCGTCAGCTGTTACTTAATTATTATTTTAGTTTACCTGTGTTTAGTTTCATGAGCATTAGGTAGTTACCAAAATTAAGTTCTATAGACATTACTAGCGACCCGCCCCGGCTTCGCACGGGTGCAATGCTGATGCATGTATTATACATAAAAACCTTCCCCTTGAGTCACTCTATCTATTAAAAAAACCGCTTCAAAATCCGTTGCGTAGTTTTAAAGATTTAAGCATACATAGGGATATAGGGACAGAGAAAGCGACTTTATTTCATACTATGTAGTGATGATATGTCAAAAGATTTATTAGGTGCTAAAAGAGGTAGAAATCCTACAAAGTCGCGGGTAAACGCTAGTAAACAATAAAACAGCATTTCGCTATCCTAAACCCACTCTCTAATTTACCAACACAGAAGAGAACACTCTAATTACCAACAAGAGTAGTAAACAAATTTAGAATGAAGGAAAAATTGAAAAATTTAGGTACCGAGGAGGACTGACGATTCTCAATATGATGTGAGACGTTAGTGCCGTTACTGAAGCATGAGTCTTCTGGTAGATGTCGCTGTACGCCTCCCTTAAGGCGTTTGTATAAAAAAGAAAAGTAGTAAACCTTAATTCTTCTTATCATTTTCATCGTTATCTTTATTATATTTTTTTTTCCTTATCACCATGCCCGTGATTTAATGTTTCGCAAAGCGCGCCGGAAATTACGGTAAGATGGGAGGGCCTGAGGGGCTACCGCGAACAGAAAACGAACGAAGTTCAAATATCTTCCTCTCTGTCGCACGAATCAGCAAGTGCGACGGAGAGGGAGAGATTCGAACTTCGTTCGTTTTCTATTTTACGATAGCCCCTCTGCCGTGAACCGAAAGTAGCTCCTTAGGCAATGTTGCCAGGTACCTCGCTTTCCGCTTTTCCCCCCGCATTTTTGCCACTGGCCTCGCTATCCGCGTTTAGCTAACGCGGATCCGCTTTTTTAAAAAGTTACCATTTCAGACAAAACGCAGGACTAATGGATACGCAAAGAGGAACTCATTGAAATCCTAATCTTTTGGCTTACGTAGATATCTTCTGCTAATTTATTTTAATTGGGATATTTACCATTATAAGCCATAGTGCATAAGTAAAATGACTCGTGCTGTGTGGACAACTGAGGGGCTACCGCGAACTGAAAACGACCGAAGTTCGAATATCTCTCTCTCTGTCGCACGAATTAGCAAGTGGGACAGAGAGAGAGATATTCGAACTTCATTCGTTTTCGGTTCCCGGTAGCCCCTCTATTTTCTATCGTCAACGTATTTTGTTACGCACAGCAGTTTTTCAAAATCAATTTTTTAGTCCTTTTTCTCCAAAAATATGAGAAAATAGTTTTATGCAACTCTCCAACATGAGACGAATCTAATGACATATCATTAATTAAAATCGGACAATAACGGTAGATCTGATGGAGTGTACAAAAATCGGCCTCGCGTAATATGTATGTAGATTATGTATTTACTGAAGAGTCGTGCTTCTCCTAACACTACCCAGCCTATTTCAAATCAGGGATCGGATACCGGTATTTTCTCCATAGAAAAATACCGGTATTATTACGGTCACCGGTTCATTATTTCGTTTTTAATGGGACAATCTAATAATACGACGTTGTTACCTAAATACATGATTCAGCCCTACGTAAAGAGCAAAAAATAATTCAAAATATTGGGCTAATTCAGGGTTTTTTAAAAATACGGTATCGGTCCCTGTTTCAAATACTGTATATAGGTAAAAGCTAAAAGCAATAAACGTTAAACAACACTTAAAATCTAAAAGCCACGTCGGCGATATTTCTCTATTCTCAGATGTCAGACATCCGTAAATTTCTCTCACACCGAGTGCAGACTCGAAAATGTTAAGGATATAGCTACACAAGCTTACATTTGCGGTCATTCATGAGTTTCATGACGCTGGAACACTAACTACAATACAAAAAAACCGGTCAAGTGCGAGTCCGACTCGCGCTCCTAGGGTTCCGTACACAGATGTGGAAAATCTCAATAACATGGTATAGAAATTGAACGCCATGGGTACAGCGCCATCTATCGGTAAATTTTGGTACAAATTTGAGCGACCAAATTACTTACTACGTATGGTGGTTTTTCATGAATAATTCGTTATCACGTAAACCGATCTCAATTCTTTTTTTCTTTATTTGAAAGAAAGTACTTTCAGCATAATCGTGTAGGAATTTATAAAACAAAAATACATGCAAAGGTGATTAAATTACAAACTTAATACTGAAATGTTTTTGATCATTAAAAAAAATCAAAAACTAGATAGAGCTATATTTTTCTTGTCAAATATACATTGATATCAATGTCTTGTAATAATTTCATATTTTCTGTTGGTAACTTCGGCGGAAAGGGGGGGTTCTATACGATTCAACAGGCACTTTGTAACAACCACCACCACCACCACCACCACCACTTAGGTTGTGGTATGAGCTTCCTGCGGAGGTTTTCCCAATGGGCAGAATGGGCTACGGAATAGCAATCTTCAAAAAAGGCGTGAAAAGGTTTCTTACGGGCAGGGACCGTTTTCGGTACGGTACAAGCGGTAACGGTATTGGACATCGATACTGCTTCGTTATAAAGGTAGAACCGGTTGTATACCGGTTGAAATATAAAGGTACGCTACCGGTATGAAATAACGATATCTCTATTTTTCATAGGTGTACTAAAACCGAAATAATAACGGTAGCCAACTGGTATTATTTCAGTACCGAAAAATTTCGAACTTAAGTTTTACGATGGGTACGTAAGCGCGACCAACAGCGAACAGCGACTAAGTCAGTAATCTATCATGCCGAACGAGATTGAACGAATATGGGTATTTTAGGCGTACACCCAATAATTAGCGCTGATTGGTTGGCGCCGTTGCCGGCACCCTTGTAAAGCCCAAATGATATCTTAACGAAAACGGTTCCGGTATCGAGAAAAATAGCGGTACCGTTATATTCCGCTACCGAAAAATTTCTTTTGCTGTATCGAAACCTAACCGAAACGAAACGGTATGACGTCATCCCGTTTTAAAACGCTACCATTAAGAGCGCTTTAATAAAATGTAGTGGGTCCACTAGCGCCACTCGTAAATAATTGTAATTATTTAAATTTAACGATATATAACTGAAAAAGGGGGCCGCTACGTACTGTAGTTTGTATTTCGGAATAATTGCGCAAAGCAATGTTTTTGACGACACACTTATGACTAAAATCAGGCCTTAGTGGACTCGTTCGATGTGTATAAGATCGTCTCATCATATTTATTCATTTAAGTATTATACAAGCATTAATTTTAATATAAGTCAATAATTTTTAGTTTTTCATCTACTCAAACACAACAACTGTATCGCGAGCGTGGAACGGAACGCTCTCCAGCTGATAAATGATGTTGACATTATCCACTTGACAGTTCAGTTCACCAATTTTCTTAAACGATACGCTTACATCGCAGAAGCAGAAAACTATGGCTTTAAGTTATTTCACAGAAAGTGAAGCGCCAAGGGACTTTAGGATATCTTCTACAGAAAGCGAAGGACATTACACAAAGTGCCTACTATGTTACACAGTGAAGAAAAACTTCTATTGCCAGGACTGCATTCGCGCGGGGAACTTTGTACATTCCTCAATGCCTTATGCGGACAGGTAGCTATTTTCTACTGCATTTATGGTCATTTATGATGAATCAGTTTATGTGCTATGTATCTACGTCACTAAGCCTTACTCTAGTTCATTTTTATATAGAAACTCTTGATAGTTATGAACCATATGTCAGCGAAAGTCTAATCGCTTTTCTTGAAGTTCTTCGGTTCTGTATGTACAACTGCGTAATATTTTTGCGAAAAAATATTTGCGTCGGATCAGTCTCAGATGATTAAGTTGGTTATTTTTGACCAGTACATTGCTGGTGCTATTATTATTTGTGATAATCCATATCGAAAAGGACCTTATGGCGGCAGGCGCTTACGTTACACCTATTCACTATTGTATTGGAACAGCGGCAATAAAGGCGTAAGTACCGGCCGCCATAAGGTCCCTTTCAATATGGATTATCACATTTGTTAGAATTAAATAAGTTTTAGCATTATTTGTATTGAAGGTTATATGTGTGAGAATGTGAGGGAGAGGTTGATACAGATCTACTACAATGGACCTAAATGTCTTTGTTTGTGTTGTGTTACTTCCTTGAGACTTATAATTCATTGAAAAATGTTAGGACCTGAAAAAAATTGTTTCAGATACATAATGAGTTTTAGAGATTGGCGAACTATGAATTTTGCCGACTAATCAATGCTGAGGTGGCTAACTAGTTGCCAACTATAAATGTGGCCATAAGTTGACTTCCCGACTAGTTGATTCAGCTCTAATCAATTTTTAAAAATTAGTTTATGATCAAAATAAAATGTTCATATTCCTAAGGCGATTATTTGTTGTATTTCAGGTTAGTCATTTATTTTTACTCAAAAGAAATAACTTCATTAAAGTAGATTTAACAACAAAATAGTGATTATTCGTGAGCATTCAATCACTTAGTAGTAAAGAAAACATTCAACTTATAAAATTGTTTTCATGTACATACAACACACACTAAGAATTTACAAAGTTATATCACATACTTAAACAACATCTTACATCTCACAGTGAATAGTTTTATCTAGTATGTAAAGTGTTTAAACATAAAGTGAATAACATAAACACCAAAATACCAATGTTTTACTAATGAATTGGCAATTACCATTTTAATAAATACCTACTAGCGGGTACAGTATAAATTTAAGAAGGATACTTAAAAATATGAAACTATTTGCAGTAAATAATTGAGTACTGAATATTCCGTCTCTTTTGATGATTAGTCACTGACTAATCACCAAATATAAATGTGGCTGGATAGTCGGCTCATCTGTAATGAGTTTCCTTGATAATTATGTCAGCGTAAATTTAGGCAGTAGAAATGTACCTATTTACAATAAAACTTTTATGAAAAAAATGTTACATGAGGTTTCTTTATATTGTATGTATTTCAGGTTCTCAGAGAAACAGGCCAAGCTACTCCGACTGAAAGCAAACCGCAAGCACATACTGGACCGTTGTGAGAAGCTACTCGCACACAAGATGAAGAAGGATACTTTACTGACCGAAGCAAAGCAGTCCCGAGACAGACTAGATCTATTAAGACTGGCTATTGAGCAGCGGAGGAGTGGGCTTGAGGAGAAGAAAAAGCAGTTGACGGAGCTCACACAGTTGAACACTGAGTTACGGTGAGATTAAGGGTGGGTTGCACCACTCCGTCTGTAATATGTAGTACAGATGTAGATGTAGATGTAGTGTAGGGACGCCTGGCCGGAAGCAGGCGGGCTGTCGATCGCAGGTCAGGATCATTCAGCCCAATTCCCTTGAAGTCGGAGCTTAAGGTTGCTGTCCCGGCGGCCTTCCCACACAGTCTTCCTCCATTCTTCCTATTTTCCTGCAGAAGAGAAGGACATCTTTAAGGTTGACATCCCTCAATTCGCTCTCCTCTAGCATATCGCTACCGAATATATTAAATCGCATTGCTGCGTACATAATACATTCCGCTATGACATGCTTACTGGTTTCTTCCTCCCCACAATGTGGACAGGAAGCATTATTGCTGATCCCTATTATGTTCAGGTGTCTATTAAGATTATTATGACCAGTGATGATCCCGGTCAACAGTCTCAGATTGTTCTTACCCAGTTTCAGCAGGTACCTGGTTCTTCTACGGTCGATCCCTCCTAGCATCATCTTTGCCTGCCTGCATCCAGGCATTACTCGCCACTCTCTCTCCGCCTCTTTCTCTTTTATTCCTCCTATGACCCCCTTTGTGACCTCAGCCGAGAAGGGAAGGACCGGTTCGGGACCCATGAATCCCGCTCCCGCCCCCTCCCTTGCCAGTTCGTCCGCCTTTTCGTTTCCCGCTACCCCCTGGTGTCCTGGCACCCATGCCAAGGTCACGCCTAGGTGCTCTCCTATCTCATTTAGTTCTTTTTTGCATTCTCTTACTAATGCAGAGGTCACGGTTGCCCTGTTTAGTGCTTTTAACGCAGCCTGACTGTCCGTGTATATCACTACTCTTCCAGTCGACTGTCTTTTCTCTTTTATCATCTGCACGCACCTCGTTATTGCGTAGACTTCCGCCTGAAATACACTGGCATACCTGCCCAGTGGTAGGGCTTCTCTTATCCCCAGCTTGGGTACCACTATGCCTGCACCTGCTAGCTTGGTCGATCCTCTCCTCGATCCATCCGTGAAGCAGATAGTCATCGGATGCTCCACTTCAACCTTCCATTCGTCTCTAATGTAGTACAAGTCATTACATAAGTCATTTAAAGTGCATGTAGTTAGTACTCGTGAAACTTAGGAAGTCTGTTTAAAACTACATAAAATGAGTGCGTGTGAGCATATACATATATATACATATATATGTATATGCTCATACAACTAACTATTATAAGTGTGTCTACTCGTATGCACCTAACTATAGTAACTTTGGTAACTGCGTATTGTGTAAACCTACCCATCATTCTATGTAAGGGAGCCCCTCTGCCAACAAAAAGCAGAAGAAAAAATTGTTAACAAAGGGTTGTTTCGTAAATAAATTTATTATTATTATTATTAATCGTAAGCGGTGTTGGTTACAATCTGATTGTATGGAAAGTTTTATAAGTTTCTATGGGATGACAGCTGCCAGCGCCATATTTGACGATGATCGGCCTGTGATCGTATGCTGGTGCAACCGAGCCTATGAGATATACTTTACTGGCCATTAAGACGCATATACTCGCTTCCGCGTTACTTGCCTTAAGGGATATTTGCTGTTAGATTCCTTACGGATGTGGTATTGAATTTCACACTGTCATAGCAACTGCCACCATCCTTTTCTTCTCAAGGAATAATTTCTAGGATAAAAACTATCCTGTGTATGCCCTTCCCAAGGTCTCAATTGGTCTTCATATTATTTATTTATTTATAACCTCTTATTCAGAAGATTACATTAATACTAAAACTACAGTAACCACGTTTTTGTTTTTTTTTTTATACTTCTGTGTGCCTTCTGGCAAAGGCCTCCCCCAGTCTTCTCCATTCCTCCCTGTCTGTGGCCACTCTGGTCCACGTCCTGCCGGCCATCTCTACAATTTCGTCCTCCCATCTTTTGCATTGTCTGCCTCTCTTCCGTTTGCAGCCTCTTGGGTCTTCTTATTAAATGTCATCTAAATTGGTACTGTGGTTTAAGCATGGTTAACAGACAGACAAAAAAATATGTTCGCTTGTAAATTTTCTCAATTGTTTTCAGTTTAAAACTCCCTCGCTACCAAAAACGCGTGTCCCACCTAGCGTCGCACGCGGCCACGCAGAGACTGGAGCTCCACACTCGCCACAACGCGTGCGCGGACAGGAACGAGTCGCTGGCCGCGCTGCGCCGCGAGCGAGTGAGACAGCTCAACAAGTACATCTTCCCGGTCTACATCAGTGTTGACACTAGGTGAGTGCGGGGCTGCGATAACATTGGAGCGCCACAATGCTGTTAGAGCATAAACAAAAAAGTTCAAAATGGCGGCCTTTTGTCCATAAGAGTCAGACAGATGCGAACGACGCTGCACAAGCTCAGGTTGCACCAAACCATCTAATTGTAAGTGGTGTTCGTTAAAATCCGATGAGGGAAAATTTGACAAGTTTCTATAAGTTTCTTTATTATATGGTCGCTTTTGTACTTTACCCTGGACGTCCTCGATTTACCGTCACGATAAAATAGGGGAACAAAAATTTACGAAAATGTATGCAGACGCTTTTATTGTACCGTGGACGGTAACGGCATGCCGTGGACGTCCACGATGTGCTGTAGGCTCGCTGGCTTCCTCACGACATCGTGGCGATAAATACGTGTATGTGCGTAAAGATAAGAAATTTTAGCTATGTGTGTGCTGTCACTCAATGTCAGCGTTTTCCGCATTTTCAGCACACTTTTTTTTCGTTCGGATATTTAATTTACCTTTACTTGGATAACGTCAATATTAAACAGTTTAAAATACTTTAAAACGGCATTTATGTATGATGTGGGATAAAAAAACATATTGAAATATAATAAACGGGTCACTCACGTCTTTAAGATCGAGTATATCTCGACTTGTTTCCGACCAATACGTGGCTGTTAATCATGAGAACCAACCGCGAAGGCCGCGCGTCTCGCACAAAACGATATTCAAAGACAGAGAAACTCACAGGAGTTTTGTATTTTTAAATAATAATAATAATAATCGTTTATTCATAAATTACAAATGTTTACGTAACTTTCGCACTTCTGCCAAACCACAGTGCGGTTTGTTGGCAGACGAGGCTCCATTTATATTTACTTAAGTAACACTTGTCTTATTTCTGCGTTTGTAACAATTATAGCATTGCATTTTTAACTTGCCACCACGGTAAAATCGCAAACTATAAAAGCGTCATGCATCAACGACTACGATATTATCGTGGATGGTAACGGGAAAATCGTGACGTGGACGTCATCGGAAAACTATAAGGGTCGGTTGCACCAACATACGATCACAGCCCGGTCGTCGTCAAATATGGCGCCGGCAGCTGTCATCCCATAGACACTTGTCAAACTTTCCAATCAGACTTTAACGAACACCGCTTACGATTTGGTAAAACCCACCCTAAAAGCGCCCTATGTACAATACAATATTTATTTATTTATTTAAACTTTATTGCACAAAAAGAATATAAGTACAAAGGGCGGACTTAATGCCATGAGGCATTCTCTACCAGTCGACCATAGGGCCAAACAGAAACTAGCAAATGTGGGTGCAATGAGAAAATAATTCATAAAAGTTAAACGATTTAAGAATAAACATACATATAATCGTAACTAATATACATTTACTACGGAATTATATATACAAAAACATACGTAAATATGTAGATATTACAGAAATATATACTACTGCATAAGTACAGGGGATACTAACTGATTTGACGACCGCTTTAGCCTAGTTGGTAGTGACCCTGCCTTCGAAGCTGGAGGTCCCGGGTTCGAATCCCGGTCAGGGCATTTATTTGTGTGATGAACACGAATATTTGTTCCTGAGTCTTGGATGTTTTCTATGTATTTAAGTATCTATTTATCTATATAAGTATGTATATCGTCACTTGGTACCCATAGTACAAGCTTTGCTTAGTTTGGGACTAGGTTGATTTGTGTAAGATTGTCCAAAAAATATTTAAATATTTTAAATATATTTATTTGATTAGTTTACGCTAGACTTGTTCTAACAGGTGCTTGAAGAGCATATGTCTGAAAGCCAACTTGCTTGGGGCTTGTCTTATTGTCAGGGGGAGCGCATTCCAGACAAAATACAAAAAATAAAAAATACAAATACTCTTTATTGCACGCCTCAATTAAAGGACATAGTACAGTGGGTGGATCAACTATTCTTTGTTGCTTGTTGCCATGGTTACGTCTTCTGAGTCACTCTTTAAAACTGTGATTTTATAGGGTTTAAATCAACCAAACATGAGTTTTAGCAATGAGCATAAATCCATTTGAACATGGGTCATCTCTTGAGCATGCTTAAAGTCCATATTATAATCATTTTTCTAAGAAACTCGGTTACTGTTGTCTCCTCGCTGACGGGACAGAATAACAACAAGAAAAAGTTGATACACCCCAGTACAAAATCACAATGAGTAGAGCAATCAACAGGCGTGTATGTGTATGTGTTTCTCACAGCGACAGCATAGAAGACATGGAGTTCCTAGGCGGCGAGCCGGAGGAGGAGCCCGCCACACGCACACAGCTACACATCGTGACGCCGTGGCTGTGTGCAGACGGGGACCACTCACACGTGCTCACCTGGGGTGAGTTAGTCTTACAGATTTACCCCCTTACGAGTATTCATAGAAATATTTATTTGTCCAAAGAAACATGTTACAAGATCGATTATTATACAAGTTGTTGGTTCCTGAGCAAGGTCATGAAACTAAACAAACCTCTGCAAACTGAAATCTGTTTTGTCTCTTTCTCACAAACAAAAATGCCAATGTGACAGATAAGGACAAACGAATTTTAGCGTGTACTTAACTAATACACTCTATGCTACGGCTTGATGGGCGTTTATGACACTTTATTATTTATTATTAATATTTTTATTTTTTTTAGAAGTGGTATTACTTTAATTATAACAATTATTAAATGATAAAAACAACTATGTCGAACTAAAAACTAAACAAAAACCTACTTAATGGGGACCTTATTTTGATATACATTAAAAATGTATATCAAAATTAGGTCCCCTCGGCATGGTGCCCATTACGGAGGCAGCATTACCGCACTGGATTGCAATTGATGG
This sequence comes from Epiblema foenella, assembly GCA_963556455.1. Classification (NCBI taxonomy): domain Eukaryota; kingdom Metazoa; phylum Arthropoda; class Insecta; order Lepidoptera; family Tortricidae; genus Epiblema; species Epiblema foenella. The sequence goes on along the minus strand of OY747101.1, from coordinate 24,442,687 downwards.
ATGGCAATTATTGTTTTTTTTTTGTCATAGATTTATTTTTATTGAAACATATGAAAATAAAATACTATAACAATTACATACTATTAATATAAGGCTTAAGTCTATAAAAATAAAAAATAAATTAAAAACTAAACTAAATTTAAAAATGGCCCCTGCGGCATTGTGCCGAAGACGCTGGCAGCATTTATTGTTATTAGTTTGTACAATATCTTTATAAAAAGTAAAATATAAAAATACACTTCCAAACATAAAAATATTATAAAATCCTAACGTAAATCGTTGGCGAACCGATGGGTTGTACATATACGTCATTGGTGTCCAAATAGTTAACGACTATTTTGATTTTTTTTTTTTCATGTTGAGGTATTTATTGACTTTTACAGCGAAACAGAACAAAGAGGCATCACTAACAGCGGAGCCGGTTGATAACCCGCTACACCGGACAGTGGCGGCGCTAGGACTGGCCGCGCAACTCGCGGCGTTGCTCGCCTGGACGCTCGACGCGAGGCTACCGCACTCGCTCACACTCAGGTCAGTGCGCTAACGAGCGGCAGAGACACTACACCGGACAGTGGCGCTAGGACTGACCGCGAGGCTACCGCACTCGCTCACACTCAGGTCAGTGCGCTAACGAGCGGCAGAGACACTACACCGGACAGTGGCGCTAGGACTGACCGCGAGGCTACCGCACTCGCTCACACTCAGGTCAGTGCGCTAACGAGCGGCAGAGACACTACACCGGACAGTGGCGCTAGGACTGACCGCGAGGCTACCGCATTCGCTCGCTCTCAGGTCAGTGCGCTAACGAGCGACAGAGACACACTACACCAGACAGTGGCGCTAGGACTGACCGCGAGGCTACCTCATTCGCTCGCTCTCAGGTCAGTGCGCTAACGAGCGATAGAGACACACTACACCGGACAGTGATGCTAGGACTGGCCGCGAGGCTACCTCATTCGCTCGCTCTCAGGTCAGTGCGCTAACGAGCGACAGAGGCATACTACACCGGACAGTGGCGCTAGGACTGGCCGCGAGGCTACCGCATTCGCTCGCTCTCAGGTCAGTGCGCTAACGAGCGACAGAGGCATACTACACCGGACAGTGGCGCTAAGACTGGCCGCGAGGCTACCGCATTCGCTCGCTCTCAGGTCAGTGCGCTAACGAGCGGCAGAGACACTACACCGGACAGTGGCGCTAGGACTGACCGCGAGGCTACCGCATTCGCTCGCTCTCAGGTCAGTGCGCTAACGAGCGACAGAGACACACTACACCAGACAGTGGCGCTAGGACTGACCGCGAGGCTACCTCATTCGCTCGCTCTCAGGTCAGTGCGCTAACGAGCGACAGAGACACACTACACCAGACAGTGGCGCTAGGACTGACCGCGAGGCTACCTCATTCGCTCGCTCTCAGGTCAGTGCGCTAACGAGCGATAGAGACACACTACACCGGACAGTGATGCTAGGACTGGCCGCGAGGCTACCTCATTCGCTCGCTCTCAGGTCAGTGCGCTAACGAGCGACAGAGGCATACTACACCGGACAGTGGCGCTAGGACTGGCCGCGAGGCTACCGCATTCGCTCGCTCTCAGGTCAGTGCGCTAACGAGCGACAGAGACGACATAGTACAGTCAAAGTTTTAATTATTTAGAACAGGTAAATTGACCTGATTATTAAAATTCAGTACTTTTTATGACTTAAAGTTAGCCTTATATATCACTGGTTACATATGTTTTCGTGGGTAATCTACACCTATGTTTCGAAAATCTATTTACCGAATTTCACTTGTCCAAAAACGGTTCACCGAATTTTTACTATCCAAATACTTTGTTTCTCAACTGTTTGAAATACCACGGATTCATTTTACCACAATGTCATTTGTCCGCAATTCAAAAGGCCGCTTTACAGTTTCCAACTTTTACATTTGACAACTTATACGTTAGCCACATTTTCATAATTTCAATGATACGGAAAGTCGACATAAAATTTTCCATAATTTCGTTATATAAGACTAAGAGGGAGCGAGATTATTATTAAAAAAAACCCAGAATGACTTGTTGGGACAAAATCGACTCTAATGCGGATAGGTTAGAAGATTAAGACGGGACCTGAAGCGAAGCGAAGCTCCCGTCTTAATCTTCGAGGTTATTTTTTTTATAAAAGCCTAGAATTACTTGTTGAGACAAAATCGACTCTAATGCGGATAGGTTAGAAGATTAATACGGGACCTGAAGCGAAGCGAAGCTCCCGTCTTAATCTTCGAGGTTATTTTTTTTATAAAAGCTTAGAAAGACTTGTTGGGACAAAATCGATTAATAATTGTATCGACTGTTTGTAGGCGGATCATAATAATGAACGTAATTTTTAGTCCTAGCCGAAATATAATTATGAGTTTCCTCAATCAGCGCATGCATTTAAATTCATAGCAAATAACACATTATTCATACAAGTACAGTAACGGCGATACGTGATTGCTTTATTTCATAGAAGTACAGTAACGGCGACACGTGATTGATCTATTTCATACAAGTACAGTAACGGCGACACGTGATTGATCTATTTCATACAAGTACAGTAACGGCGACACGTGATTGATCTATTTCATACAAGTACAGTAACGGCGACACGTGATTGATCTATTTCATAGAAGCACAGTAACGGCGACACGTGATTGATCTATAGCACAGTAACGGCGACACGTGATTGATCTATTTCATACAAGTACAGTAACGGCGACACGTGATTGATCTATTTCATAGAAGTACAGTAACGGCGATACGTGATTGATTTATTTCATAGAAGTACAGTAACGGCGACACGTGATTGATCTATTTCATACAAGTACAGTAACGGCGACACGTGATTGATCTATTTCATAGAAGTACAGTAACGGCGACACGTGATTGATCTATTTCATACAAGTACAGTAACGGCGACACGTGATTGATCTATTTCATACAAGTACAGTAACGGCGACACGTGATTGATCTATTTCATACAAGTACAGTAACGGCTACACGTGATTGATCTATTTCACAGAAGCACAGTAACGGCACATGCGATTGGCCAATTTCATAAGAGTTCAGTGGAAGGGAGCTTCATAGAAAATAGTATGTGATTTTAATTTCGTCTACGATATCTTAATTCCGACATTGAAGTCGACGACTAAACGTTATCGTGACTAGTATCGAATGGTTCTGTGGTGGTCGGGGATAAATTGCAATACGTTATTACGTGCAACGTAATGATCATGATCATTATTTAAATAATTTTGATAATTGTTTTATAATTTAATGTTATTATTATTATTATCATTTTTGATATTTCATAATTTTTTTGACGATCATAATATAAAGTCGTATAAATTGACTTAGGATAATTTATATTGTATTGTTATATTATGAAATAAATAAATGTAAATGTATCTAAATCTACGAGTATTTGTCGGCAGCGAGTACTCGAACTGGCGCGTGTCGGAGGCGGGGCTGCGCGCGCGCGTGTGGCGGCTGTGCGCGTGCGCGGCGGCGCTGTGCGCGCGCGCCGGCCGCGCGCCGCCCGCGCCGCCGCGCCTCAACGCGCTGCACCTGCTGGCCACCGCGGCCGAGGCTGACGACCCCAACCTGGGGCGGTGAGTTCATATTACTTACTATAAGATTTCCCCAGACTACTTACTCTCCAACCGCGCAATCCTATCGCTTTATTGGGTCGGACCTTTAAAGACCCAATCAGGTTAAAAAAAACAATATTAGGATCCTTTCGTGTCAATTTCTAGCATGTATTTATTTATTTATTTATTCATTGTAATGTCATGCATACACAATAAGATGTTACATTTCTAATTTAAGTCATTTCATGACACCCTGTAAGGGCACACAATAGTCATAATATTAAATCTAGATTTAAAAACTCGATTATTACATTTAAAATTATGGTATATGTCAAATAAGTTAGGTGAATCAACTATTTACTTCACAATGTATATCAGTACCTGCTCCATTCTATGGGTCAATCAACGTTTTACTTGTTGTTATTCTATCCCGTCAGCAAGGAGAACCGAGTCTCTTAGAAAAAATGTGTATAATATGGACTAAGCATGCTCAAGAGATGACCCATGTCCAAATGGATTTATGCTCATCGCTAAAGCTCATATCGAGGGGTGCGTCCCGATAAATCGAGATAATTGCTTTATGAAATAAGAACTAACATCCATTACGCATAGTTTTACACTTTTGCGGTCGCCGCATGCTGCATGCGGCGACCGCAAAAGTAACGACGAAGTGTAATTGGCGCTTTAATAGGCATAGTTGTGCGAGAGTTTGGCGGGTTCTAGGCTAAGCTGCCATGTAACTTTAATTAGTAAACGATTTATTTATTACTAGCGACCCGCCCCGTCTTCGCACGGGTGCACTATTTAATGGATGTTTTTATACATATAAACCTTCCTCTTCAATCACTCTATCTATTAAAAAAAAACGCCTCAAAATCCGTTGCGTAGTTTTAAAGATTTAAGCATACATAGGGATATAGGGACAGAGAAAGCGACTTTGTTTTATACTATGTAGTGATTTATTTTTTAGTTCCCATTACGCAGCAGTAAAATGTTACAACCACCTTCCACACCATATCAAAGCAGAGGAAAAAGATACAGTACATGCAAGAAAGTTGAAGTCATTCCTTACAAAAAAAACCTACTATAAGGACACTTGAAGATTTTTATAATAATAATTAGTTAAAAATATAGGAAATTTGTATTATATGTTTTTGTTAATTAAGGATCATTTTGTGCCATGTTTCATTTAGGTATTTATTACAATCTAGAGATACTTACTTTGATATATAATGTGTATTACAATTGCTTCACCCGAAACGGGTCCATGAGAGATTTGACCGAATGAAACGAAGGTCTCTGCTTCAGCTTCGACAAAAATGCTTTCGTATGTCCGGATTTCCGTTTGTTCTCGTCTACAGGTCGCAATTCTCAACCGATTCTCGTGAAATTTCTTGAGCAGGTTCGATAGTTACATAGAATTTTTTATCGAGACGATTTTTGGAAATTTCCAAAACAATTTTTTTATCAATGATTTTGTAAGCTTCTGCGGGAGAATTTCGGTTTGTTCTCCTCTACAGGTCGCATTTCTCAACCGATTCTCGTGAAAATTTGTGAGCAGGTTGGATAAATATACAGATTTATTTTTCCGAATAAGTTTTTCCAAATTAAAAAAATATCTATATTTGTTCAACGGTTTGTTCTCCTCTGCAGGTAGCATTTCGCAAACAATTCTCCTGAAAATTTGTGAGCAGGTCCGGTAATTATATAACATTTTTTTGTCGGTTCAGTTTTTGGAAATTTTCAAAAGCAATTTTTATGAAAGATTTTGTAAGTTTCCGCGTCCGAATTTCGGTTTGTTCTCCTCTACAGGTCGCATTTTTCAACCGCTTCTCGTGAAATTTTGTTAGCAGGTTCGATATTCATAATTGATCTTTTTTATAATGTCAGATTTTGGAAATGATAAAAGAACTCACTCACGAGGTCTACAGCTCACAGACCCACTAGTATATAACAACTTTTATACCACGGTGCAATAAAGGATTATGATTATTATTAAGACATGTCGTATGTATCTTCTTAACTAGCCTTCCCTCTGGGTTTTCGAAAACTAGACCAAGTTCGGATTATACCAGTTTTCTCACGATGTTTTCCTTTACCTATTTTCTTTTAAACGCAATGATACGAGCCGGATTGATCTCCAAATTAGTTATACGCTAGATCGAATATAGTTTAATTATTAATGATGATGCTGACGATTGTACCGGCAGCGTGGAGGCGTGGATCAGCGACAGCGTCGCTGAATGCGCGGCGTGGGACACCCTCGAGGTGCCGGACGAGCCGGACCCCCCCGAACATCTTCACTGGCCCGAACAAGAGGTACAGTTTAAGGGTCGGTTGCACCGACATACGATCACAGGCCGGTCATCGTCAAATATGGCGCGTGCAGCTGTCATCCCATAGAAACTTGTCAAACTTTCCATACAATCAGATTTTAACGAACACCGCTTACGATTACAGACGGTTGGTGCAACCCACCCTAAAACACCAAAAATGTTATGCAAACTTGACTTAACACTACGTTATCGTAGCGCTACACTTGTATTGCATTGAAAGTGTTAAATAAAAATAAATAAATAAAATAAATATTAGAGGACAATCTTACACAAATCGAACTAGCCCCACAGTAAGCTCAAGAAGGCTTGTGTTATGGGTACTAGACGACGATATGTTTAATAGATATAAATACTTAAATACATAGAAAACATCCAAGACTCAGAAACAAATATTCATGCTCATCACACAAATATTTGCCCTGACTGGGATTCGAACCCAGGACCGTCAGCTTCACAGGCAGGTGCACTACCCACTAGGCTAAACCGGTCGTCAAATGACAAGGAAGAACGTACATACATAGATTATGATTTATGGCTTTGTCTGCACCATTTAGTGCTTAATGGCAAGATAAGTACCATTTTTAATTATGCAGACGGTTTGGTGCAACCCACCCTAATTGTATTGCGTGTGGCAGGAGGAGTCGCCGCGGCGCTCGCCGCCCGCCGCGCCCGCCGCCTCGCTCGTCACGTCCGCCGCCGCCTCGCTCGCCTCCATGTGGCGCGGCTGGACCAAGTAACACACTGGACACACACACACACACACACACACACGCGCGCGCGCGCGCGCGCGAGTCACTCCCAGTAGCTCGATCCCATTAAACATCAAAATCAAACATTTACCCCCTTATTCATAAACGTCTATCAAACCTATATTAGTTAACTAGCCGCTAAAGTTCGTTTGTCCTTATCTGTCACTTTGACATTGACGTTTATGAGAATGGGACAATGAACATTTTAGTTAGCAGAGGTTTGTTAAATTTTATGAATATGGGGGTTATTCTGTATTCTGCAAATAGGCCACAAGGGCACTTTTACATGTCAATATATTAATTTACAATTTAAGAGTCTGACTATAGTAATACATTTTTCATGTCAAAATATTAATTTACAGTTCAAAAAAGAATAATAATTTCGAGTTTACAATTATAACAAAATTAATGTCATACAGTTAAGATAAACTTGCAAAGTTATCTATTACAAATATTACATCAGTAAAGTTAGAGATGTATAAGGTCTCAAGATTAAACAAGGAGTATAATGAAATTAATATAATATCCCAGAGATGTACATGGTCTCTGAGCGTCAATATTAAGATTGATTTAATATTGTTGGAGATGTATATGGTCTCTAAGTCACTAAAAACGAATCTACAACAGGATCATCCTGAACGACACTCGCACTTCAGATTCGGTTGAAACCGCTCAACCAATCTCACTGGAGCGCAAACTCTTACCCCCTTATTCATAAACGTCTATCAAACCCATATTAGTTAACTAGCCGCTAAAGTTCGTTGGTCCTTATTTGTCACTTTGACATTGACGTTTGTGAGAATGGGACAAAGAACATTTTAGTTAGCAGAGGTTTGTTAAGTTTTATGAATAAGCGGGTTAGAGTATTCCAGTGTTCCAAACCACGTGTCGTTGTGTCGGAGGTTTTCCCTGGATTTTCCCCAGGCTACTCTCCAACCGCGCACTCCTATCGCTTTATTGGGCCCGGCCTATAAAGCCACAGTCAGGTTCAAAAAAAAAAGAACCTTCCCCATAATGAGCTGCAAGTGGCGCAAATTTAAAAACAACCCCGCATTGCATGCCCTATGATGCAGTGAGAATGACGTAGTAATTTATTTGTATTACGCATCCGCGCCAAAAATTGTGCTATTTCCCATTACTATCCACTCATAAAAAATAATTTGAGCAATAAAAGATCTCACAAGCATTGACTCAAGGTTCATTGTAGAATTAACATTGAAAAATGTTGCTAAAATAATGTGAGCAATAAAAGATCGCACAAGCATTGAATCAAGGATCATTGTAGAATGAACATTGAAAAATGTTGCAAAGTGTCTAAAAAATAATTTGAGCAATAAAAGATCTCACAAGCATTGACTCAAGGTTCATTGTAGAATTAACATTGAAAAATGTTGCTAAAATAATGTGAGCAATAAAAGATCTCACAAGCATTGAATCAAGGATCATTGTAGAATGAACATTGAAAAATGTTCCTAAGTGTCATATTTGCTTGTTTCTTCATACAAAACATCAAGGATAGGTAGTAAGTAGCCCTTATGGCCTATACGGTGAGAAAATAACGGTCAAGGATCGAACACCAATTTTTAAATGTATTATGTGTTATGTTACTTGTAAATAGATATTTTTTTATATTTTTTGTGAATTTACTTAATAAAAATAAAACAATATGATAATACTAAGTGTTTTATTTCATTTTTAGCTAAACAGTTGCGTTACAAATAAATACAATAATTAATAAATAAAATACATACACCTAAAACGACTAGCAAACGAATACCAAACGGTGACGTCACGTATTTAATCTATTTAACACTTACAAGGGTCCGACCTAGGGTAGAGCGGACCGGGCGCTCTAAGCGACTAAATGCTGAATGGAAAAAATCAAGGGAAATATAAAATTCTTAGTCTTTTGAGTGGCAGAGAATGAATCGCTCTACCCTGATCTACAACTACAGCTGCCTTTGACTCTCTGTCAACTTCCAATGGTCACTTACCATTTAACTGCTACGTTAGGTACCTATATGTATGTTTTGAATGTCTCGCTCTAAAATCAGTTTTTTTTTGTGACCATTATAAACGTCGTGGGCGTTCAAAGGATTAACACTTAGACCAATACGTCACGTCTACCGTATTGATGGTTCTAAAAATAAATGCATCCGAAAATTAAGTCTTGTACAATATAGGTAACAAATACACAATCGCTGATCATTAGAAAATATGCCTTCCGTGTTTGGAATAGAGTACGATTTCGCACGGTCCATGTGATGATAAAATAACTGCAGTACAACAACATCTGAGGGGCTACCGCGAACCGAAAACGAAGTTCGAATATCTCCCTCTCTGTCGCACGAATTACCAAGTGCGACAGAGAGGGAGATATTCGAACTTCGTTCGTTTTCGGTTCGCGGTAGCCCCTCAGAGCTGGGGCGCTACCGCGACAGCAAACGAAGTTTTCCCTCTCTGTCTCACTTATATGCAAACTTGCAAGTGCGACAGAGAGGGAAAACTTCGTTTGCTGTTCGCGGTAGCGCCACTGCCTTCATGTATGTAAAGGCGGTCTTCACTACACAAGTGGCTAGACTGGCTAGTAACTCAATGACATTTTCTTAAGTGGCCACTTACTGGCGATTTACCCTACTTAGAGTACGTCAAAGTTCATATGAAATGACAGCTATTCCGATCGTAAATTAATCCCTGTTTTGTAATATTTCATTCAGTGTGAAAGACACGCGGCACTATAAAATAATTATAATGATAACATTTTATAGTATAAAATTTTAGCAAAAATGTCAGTATATTCCATTTCACCGGCGAGGTCGCCCCCATCGCCTCTGCCCCGCGGACAAAGCCGCGTGCAAATGTTCCACTCTTTCTAACACATCGTCGGTGGGTGACGAGTGACGGAGACGACTATATAGCCGTGACCACCGAATGTCCGGGTGGCCGGGCTCGTAACGATCACGTGGCGGTTGCGATGCTTGCGATGTGTGCCGGTAGTTCTGTGAAAGAAAATCAAGTTTAAATACAGTAGTTGTCATGAAGTAAGAATAAGACTGGAGCCGGCAATACACACATACAAAGAGACGCAAGCATAGACACCAACGCACGTGGGAACGAGATACAATGTGTCATCTCCTGTCCCTCATGTCCTAAGAGTATGAATATTTCTAAAGAGTTCCTATACGCGTGACGGAAAAGGTCTTATGCAGATAAATTGAGAATTGGTTTGAAATGGCTGCCGGTTTACCATAAATTACTTCCTTAACTTGGGCGGGTAATCGCTTGTGTGACGTATTTGGACACAACTGTCATATAAAATAAGTTGTGCTCGACAAAAAAAGGGAAACTGTGACAGGGACAACAAATGATATGTAACTGTCTGTCGCTCTTATACAAAAATGTATATGACTTTCTCGCTCGATTGGGGTATTATTATTTGTGTGTCGCGTCTGGTAAGTGCGCCTGTGTCACCGAAACGTCATCAATGTATTGACGCCTATTGGCTTCATTTAAATTTGGCGCCAATGTATATACAGCACGACTAATTATGAGATGTCACAATTGTGCTACATCCATATCAGTCTTCTGATGCATCTCAATTTAGTTATCATATGTCCGTCCGCCTTGGTGATTCGCTAATTCTCCATCTAACTAATCCTCTTTCTACGGTAGTTGCAGTAGGTTTGACTTTAGTCAGTCAAGTTCAAATTTATAGATAGTTTTTATGTTAATGACATACAGGATGACTGTCAAGTCGTGAACAGAAATATAAAAATCCTATCCATGATTCTGAACCATTATTGCTATGGGATCAACTTTCTCTGAGCCCAAAAACTCTGCTTCTTCATACGTTTCGATTTTAGACCTTTTCCTATAAAACAGCAGTTTTTTTCTGACAACTTTAGTAGAAACAAGTAAAAAATATCAATCATTAGTAAAATTTTTGAACCCCAGGACAAGAAGATTGTACTAACGGTTATAAACCAGTTTCACTAATAATCTAACACAAAAATATTTTGTCCTAAAAAAAAATTCATATATATTAATTTCATGATCTACCGGTCCCGGGTATCCCCGGGCTCATTACAAAAGAATGCTATTGTTAATTTTTTTTTTCCGCCGGGAGACCACGGCTGTAAAACCGTTTTGTATTTCCTACCCTATGAAATTAATAAAATGTCCTTGAAATTGTATTTTTTTTCTAACCCCTACATTTTTTTTGACTGATATTCCCTTCATTTAGAAATCAGGTTGTTAATTCGTACATTTTTTTGCCCTCCGTGGGTGGCTGAGAAAATAAACCCTTTCACCGCCACAGGCGGCAAATCACTGCATCGGAAAATCGTGACATGGACACTAACGACGTCTACAGCCTGGCCAAAGCAATAGCGATCTATGCGCGTTTGCGTAAAGTTTAATGTCGCGTTGAACAATGCGATGGTGTGGCATCAGCGACGTGTCATTTGTGTTCAATGCTTGGCGCTCAAATTTTTTGTTTAATTATTTATTTAAACAAATATAATAATTAGAAGCTGCAAAAATCATTTTCAGATCAGTGCCGGATTAGCACTGTTTTTTTATTAACATACAGTGGAATCCGGATAAAGCGACAGTCAAGGGACCGGTGATATTATGTCGCACTAACAGAACGTCGCACAAAACGAATTGATTTACTTCGAAAATGTTTGGTATGAAATCTAATGTGTGGTGATTTCGAAGTCGTTAAAAGCGGTAAAATGTTATATGCGGAGTCGCTGTAAGCGGATTCTACTGTATTGTCATCGATATTCAAAAACAATGCGAGTGATTAAATACATTTTGATGCCCTATTAACCATTTCGAATGAATGTGATAATGGTGCCCTTAGCAACTGCTTACCTATTTTGATATATGTTAACAAATATTATCAAAAGAATATCAAAAATGTCTTACAAAGTTATCGCAAGACTGTCTCTTCTTACGTCGCGGCGGCACCGGCGCTTGCGAACAGCTAGCCATCTCGCTCGTACTCTCCTTCCTGTTCGACGCGCATTTGGAACAGCTAGCTGTCTCGTTCTCACGATCTCTACGGCTTCCTGTAGGCCCGCGCGGATATGTAGCTGTCTCACTTCTACACGTAGGATTTGGTCTAGGGCAACGATAGCTTGTTTCACGCGTTAAATGGTACTCGTCAGCGTCAGTGCTGTTGGTGCAGCATGGATCTGTGTCGCTCTGGCTTGTGAGCTCGGAAACGTTCTGTCTCACTCCTAAGCAGCGCTCTAGTTCGCGGATCCTTAGTTTTTGCATTTTGATTGTTTCTTGTTGTTCTCTGAAATCATTGTCAGCTACAGAGCAAGAGATATAATACTTAGGGTCGGTTGTACCAACATACTATCACAGGCCAGTCATCGTCAAATATATAAGATTTCAAGCTTACATGGTCATTTACATTAGAATTACGATTTGAAACGGGATATTTACCATGTATATTTGTATTTCAACCGGGAAGATGGGTTTCAACTGTCAAGTGTCTGGCGTCCAGTGATCCGAAAGTTCTCAAATCGAAAAGAGACTGTTTCCGGAAAGAACTCGCGTATTGATTGTATACTGTGAGTGTGGTGTGTCGTGACCGTAATCGAGTTTCAAGTGACAAGGCGGACGGTGGTAGTGACGGTGACACTGTGGGAAAAAAGCTAACCAGGAAGAGGGTAGATCGCTATGGTGTGTGGGTAGACCACAACTAAAACTCGCAGCACGTCAGTTAATCCTTGATAATAGCGCTTGCAACAGTGCCGAAATATCGGGAACTCAAAAATACAAATATACATGGTAAATATCCCGTTTCAAATCGTAATTCTAATCGTCAAATATGGCACCGGCATCTGTCATCCCATAGAAACTTATCAAAATTTCCATACAATCAGATTTTAACGAACACCGCTTACGATTACAGACGGTTTGGCGCAACCCACCCTTAGTTACCCCTTTTCATAAAACATAATCACAAACCACTGCTAACTAAAATGTGTTTTGTCCCTTTGTCACAAACATAAATGTCAAAGTGACAAACGCATTTTAGTGGCAATTTAATCAAAATGGGTTTGATAAGCGACTATGATAATTCATACCGCTAATGCGGTAAGGATTTCAAAAGCTGCGTTAGGGTCGATTTTTCCATCTCCACATAAAATTAACCGTCAGTTATAATTATCCTCAATAATTAAAAGAAAAATATTTCTATTGTAGCATTGTAATTGTGTTATTATGATACTGTTTTTTATATACATTATATAGGTACTGTTTTGAAAAAATGACACCTAGCCGAGTTTCTTACGCCGGTTCTTCTCGAGGCAGAGGTTTATTTTATGAACCAGTGCTAGTTTTTTGACATTCATAAGTGCATGGTAATATGCCTAAATTGAAGAATAAATAATTTCATATCGCTGTCACTCTCTTATGCCACATGAAAGAAAAGGACAGAGCTTACATTTATCTGACAGATACTTATAACTGGGGATTTTAATTGGATTTACTGGGGAAATTGCTATTGGATTTTAAATCTTCTAACTTGAAATTTTAAGTCGCTTTTTGACAAATTTCGGTGAACCCAAATAATGTTAAGGCAAGGCCTATTCACAGATCTGACGAAAATACTGAAGTTTGAGCATCCAAAGAAAAAAAATAACTGAACAAAATATTGAAAAATGCCTTTGTAACTCTGTCAAAAAATTGTAAAATTAAACTTTAATGCTGCAGATCTCGTAATTATCAACGACAGTGATACTTTTTTTTACAAAAACGATAGTTTTTTTATTGTTCTATGGAAATAACCGGATAGATTTTTCATAAGTGATTCAGTGTTCCAATCAATAAAAATGTACTAAATATTTACGAAATTACGCGCAGAGCATCCGTAGAGAGCGGGATGGTTAAGAGGCCTTATTAATCTTAAGTTTTAAAATGTTTTGATTGCAAATTATGGCAAAAGTATTGACAATACCAATAAAGTGATTAAAGGATACCATGATTTTATTAAAGTCTTAGATAGTAACATAGCCATTTTTTTGTTTTTATTGTGTGTGGTAGAATTAAAGCGGAAAAATCAAGTTTTTCGCTTGAAAATGGCCGATTCGGAGTAATGTTTGAAACGATATTTCTTAATGAAAAATCCAAAAAATATATTAGAAGTTTATGTCATAATGTCGCAATAGTCCTGTTTTAGATAGTAACATTGAGAAGATGTCAATATAATTGGCAATTCAAACAAATGGCCTAAATAGATGAGCGTTTTTTAACTGATAAGGACTCTTTATTACATAATTCCTCCCGCCCCTTTCTACCATCGGACGAGTAGGAATACGGTAAGGCGCCATCGTTTTACGGTGGCTGTTCCGAAAACTCGCACGAAGCGTTTCGCTTCCACCTTTATTGTGAGAACCGCCAAGCTGTGGAACTCCTTGCCGGAATCCTTGTTTCCCGTAAACTACAACCTTTCGGTCTTCAAAGCGAGAGTGAATCGGTTTTTACTAGGTAAGCGCGTTCCATCCTAGACCACAATATCCTCCTACGACCCAATTTCGAAAACGGTACTTCCGAGGAAGACCCAATGTCCTAATATTAGAACTAATTAATAAAGTACTGAACGCCCGGACCAAAAATTGTTCATATCTGGTTAACCGTATATTTTGTTCTAGTACTATCACAGTGGGTCATTGCTCCAACTCTCTGTTAAAATACTTAGGCTTTCAATGTAAACTGATTTTGTCCTAGTATTATCACTTTGAACCCCAGGAGGATATTGCTTACCATCAGGTGATTTGTAGGCAAGCGCAAGCCTATTTAGAATTTAAAAAAAAAATTGCAAACTCACGCGTGTTAGCGTGCCTTAAGCGTACCTGGCTAGTTGTTTCTTCTCCCGCATCCACTGCTTCACGCCGGCCGTGACGCGGCGCGACTCCTCGCACAGGCGCGCGCCACGCGCGTGCGCCTCCTCCAAGCACGCCTCGCGCTCCCTGCAAATAATAATAATGTTTATTGCAAACCATGGTATTTACAGCGCTGTTAATAGTACATTACTTACCAAGGGCGGTAAAACAAAGAATGTCTCAGATCGCAAGTATTTGACGTCCGAGCCGAAGGCAAGGGCGATAATTATGCGATCTGAGGCTTTCTTAATTACCGCCCGAGGTAAGTACAGAATTTTATGTCACCCCCTGGCCAGTAAGTGGGATTTTCCGCGCGCGGAGCGTGCGGTAATTGCCACTTTATGGCCAGGTGTGATATAAAATATAATAAATGGAATCACAAGGACCTTGGTAGGGTATAGCAATGTTACTTAAGAGCTAAGTTGTTTGTCTAATCTAGAGAATATTTGAAAAATATTAATAACATAAGCTATACAAATGTGTAAC
Organism: Epiblema foenella; assembly: GCA_963556455.1. Lineage (NCBI taxonomy): Eukaryota > Metazoa > Arthropoda > Insecta > Lepidoptera > Tortricidae > Epiblema > Epiblema foenella. The sequence continues at coordinate 24,427,606 of OY747101.1, read as the reverse complement.
TACATGATGATGGTAACTTGACATTTAACATGTGACTTAACTATATTAGGTAATCATCTTGTAGAAACTTTGTGATAGAGTAGTAGGCTTTTTTATGAGATAGGTTTTTAGTTTGTTGGTGAAACAGTAATTGTTTTGTAAATTTCTTATACATGCTGGTAATTTGTTGTAAATTTGGATCGATCTGTAGTATGGACCTTTTTTGTATATGTCTAATATTGGCTCCGGAGCGACAAGCCCGTCTCTCCGACGAGCGCTTGTGTTCAATTTAAAATAACAACATGTCTGTAAATAACGCGAATACCGGAACGTTCGAAGTCAAGCGACGAGTCTCAACGATGTAGGATCGCTGGGCCAGTTACGCGGCCTGTGTCAGTTTGCGGCCTTCTGAAGAACGAAGTTTTCTCAAACAAAATAAAAAAAAACTCGCCAAGTCTACAGCTCACAGAGCCACCAATTAGTAAGGTATGACCATGTGTAGACATTCGCAGTCCATATAATATGATATTTTAGTAATCTCTGGTAGTAAGTAAGTACGTAGATACAGCGCTGGCCCGAGCCCTCGATCAGGGTAGAGCGAAATCGGGTTTTGGCGCCCTTCGTTTGTTGGGTAAAAACCCAAAAGCGTTAGGGAAATAGTTCAAGTTCAAGTTCATTTATTTGGCCAAGTAACGAAGTACGTTACATTTAGTAAGTCATATTACATGCAATATCTATTGACCATTATACCATAACATTAATAACATAAAACTACCTTAGCATAGTAAGAACGTAAATAAGTCCTATAGTATACAATACAATATTTTGTAATGAAACTTTTTTTTCTCATGGCGCCCGTCTTGCCATCCGGCGCCTAGAGCGGCCGCTCCGCTCGCTCTACCCTAGATCCGGCCCCGCGTAGATACCTGCAGCTCGCCTCGAGCTCCCGGCAGCGCCGCGAGGCGTGCCTGAGTCTCTGCTCCAGCTCCGAGATCCTGCCCTGACTCTCCAGGAGTAACTCCGACCGGGACTGTGCCACTTCCGACAGTTTCTTTAAACCCTGTGGGAAATAGTATGAGATTTTTGTTTGTTGCTGATGAGCGTTGAGAAGACTGAACATTTTTGAAAACAGAAGAAAGGTTACGTCATCGAATTTCTTTTTTTTTTTAACAGAAACTGAAGACCATTTACACGATCTGAAAAATATATCTAACGTAGCTCTACGTAAAATGAATTTGGCCGCTCGTCCTTTAGATAGGCCATAAAACCAAAATGGCGTCACGACTCTGCACGAGCTCGTGAATGCATTTGAAAATCTACCTATAATCGATTAGTACACATTAGGTCGATTGGTGTATTTGTCCACAAGTATTTTTTATTCTATTTACATTGGGAAGTATTTCTTTTAATTTTATCTTTGACATACCACACGTTTGGAAGCATTAATAGGACCGTGCCTTAGTCTGCTGCGAAACAAAAAAAACATCAACTTAACAGCTGACAGTTGTTAGATGTGGCAGTTACGTCTATGTTCATAGATGTAAGGTCATTTGACATCTTCAAAGATCAGGGCTGCCAGATTGTATAATTGGATACAAAACGTGTATAATTAGGTGACAGATTGTATCCATTTTGTATCCTGGATCCTCATGTACAATTGGATACATAAAACCTTGTTGTTATATGGAATGAATTGAATGCGCGTTAAATGCATACTCAATAAATAAATCAATCATGTAGGTAAGTTTACGCCATTAACAATCAATATTGTGTTTGTAAAGGATTTTTATGCAGTGTATGTATCCTGACACGCAATTTTGTATAATTTCAGAGTCACGACTGAATAATTCAAAAATATCAGCTGGCAGCCCTGTCAAAGATGTAACTGCCCACTAATAACCTACCTCTTGTACGAGCTGCTCAGATTTGATCAGATCCTGCTGCAAGCGCTTGACGGTGCTCTCCTGTGCTTCCCGCGATCGTTGCGCCTCCACCAACTCCGCCGTCTTGTCATCTAGCATCACTGCGACATAAATAAATATAATATAAATAAATATAAATATTAGAGGACAATCTTACACAAATCGAACTAGCCCCACAGTAAGCTCAAGAAGGCTTGTGTTATGGGTACTAGACGACGATATATTTAATAGATATAAATACTTAAATACATAGAAAACATCCAAGACACAGAAACAAATATTCATGCTCATCACACAAATATTTGCTCTGACCGGGATTCGAACCCAGAACCGTCAGCTTCACAGGTAGGTGCACTACCCACTAGGCTAAACCGGTCGTCAAACGACATATACGAATGTTACATTCATCCTAGCGTTACCCAGTACAGTTGCATCCTGAAGGGTACCCGGGGTCCGCTGCCCAACCCCAAGATTTGGGGTAGACACTAGTTTTTTTACGAAAGCGACACAGCCATCTTACAACACAAGAGGAAACTAGGTAACCTTATCGGGATTGGGCTTGTCAAGTGATGGGATTGTCCTTTGATTGAGGTGTGCAATAAAGAGTATTTGTATTGTATTGTGACTGTTAGAAGTTCTCAAGCTTCTAACTTAGCGACTGATGCCATAGACAGCAGCCATACAGGCATGGCTTAGATAGTAGCTGCTAATATCTAGATATCCCTTTGGATGGCTTTTGGTGGCTCTTTAGCCACCACAATTCTACGTATGATATAGGTGGCAATAAGGATTATTTTGTGACTTATTTGGTTCAATATTCATTTCATTGGCCAGATTTTTCATCGTAGGTACTCTTTTACTCACATCTGCCACAGAATAATTAATAGTAAACGTACGTACACGTTTTCTGTGTAACAAAACCGACAATAGCAATCATCACGCGACCCTACATAGCACGTGCTCTTTCGTTCTTAGCGCGATAGGCTATCTGGACACCCCGGAGGTGTGCTAGACCCGAGTTTAACCGAAGCGGCAAGAGGATCAGGGCTGCCTCTGCGCTCAATACTAAGCGGGCCATTCTACTTTTTCATGTACATAATTTTCAGACACTTTTTTTTAATGCAGATTTTGGAATACTTGCCCTCACTTCACATTTTTGTATTGTTATTTAGAAACAGGTTTAATTTAGGTTTAATTTCAGTATCACTTCCGATAGTTTTAATAATTAATGAACCACAGCTAATACTTAGGTATCCATAAATCAAGTAACTCAGTGGTCCTTGGATGTCTCACCATTTGTATGAAAAAATAGTTTTTACCGCTGTGTTACCCACTTTCTACAGCAATAATGTTAATATTTAAGTATTTTTACCTGTAAATTCCTTTTATTAGGTTCAGGTACTATTTCGAAATCCTACTTTTGTACACTAATACAATACATATCATAGATTTTTTTTGTAATAGAAAACTGGTCAATAAAAAGTAGAATGACCCAAGTACCTTTCGCCTGCTGCAGTTGCCTCGTGAGGGTCTCACAGGTCTCGTCCCGCTCTTTTCTATTGTCCTCCATATCGGCCAATTTCTTAACAACCTCCTGAAGCTATATCAGAAGGAAGCAGTATTTAAATTATAGTCAGAACAAAACATAAAGATAAAAATTAAGTAGGAAAGTATTACTAGCAAGTAATTGTAACTGTAAAGTATATTTTTGGGTAAATCCACGAGCGTTTCAACCGCCGTCGGTCCCTAATTCCGAATATTGAAGAAATAAGCTAAAATAATATTTAAACTCGAATAATTCTGACATCTACGAGCACATAAAATATATCGTTGCATCAAAACGTAATTATTGGTGTAGCTCATTACTTGAATATTTCGAAATAATACGGACTGACGGCAATTGAAACGCCCACTTTTATAGTCTTCTTAAAATAAAATTATGAATTGAGAACAAGCAACACAGGTAATTTTTTAACAAGAACCAGCTTACCTCTAGTTCTTTTTCTTTAATTTGTTTTTCATATTGCTGATCCAGTATTTGCTTCATAGCTCCACCCAGCTCGTTGTTTCTTTCCCGTTGCTTTTCTAGTTCAACCTGGAACATCAGACATTATACGTCTGCGTTAACTTTATTCTCGACTTTCTAAACCTTTTAACCGCCCTTATCTGACAAAGAGACAAAGTGACAGTGTAAATGACACCTTGATTTATGACAAACTTGAAGATTGCGACTAACTTTTTTGATGTTCGGCGGTTGAAGGGCCCAAAAAGTACATAGAAAAAACTAACCTCTAAAGCTCTATTTCGTTCCTTCAGCGATGAGAATTCTTCCTTAAGACCACACGTGCAGTCACCCTGTGGACAAGTAACAACCATTTACTAATCAAATTCCAGCTGAAGACAGTCTTAGTCAAAAAGCTCCGAAACAGTCCAAAAAAAGATGTATTACATTCTTAGTAGAGAAGAGAAAATAATCGACATTCGAGTATTATTACAACTACTACTATAGATACCTAAATTTATTGCATAAACAAAGGTATACACTTGGAAAAAGTTCAAAGTCAATTAGCAGAATACCAAAATTGATCTCGCATTTGGACTAAAGGATCTTTATAAAACCAAGCCTAAAAGTATCATACAATAACTTCCTAAGCATATACTTATGTTAAATAGTACTTATTTATTATTTGACATTTTTTTCCGAACAAAACAACATCCTACGTGACCCACTCAAGATCTAAACTCGCACGTACAGTGAGCATCTGCTGCAACTGCCGCAGCTGCTCCAGAATGTCAGCCAGCTCCTCGCCCACGTCGGGGCTCTCCGAGCCGCGCTCCCACATGCCCTACAATAAAACAACACTCTGGAATATATACTTTATTGACAACACATAAGCTACACAACGCCTTGAACACAATGTACCTAGAAGTATGCTTACTTAGGCCTTAACAGTGCACATGTAAACACACAACGTAACATTGTCCTACATAAAATACTTTAAACGGCTTATTTTTTTCAGAAGTTCAGAACTCACACTTAGTAGAAAATCGATTAATTATATCACGACAATATTCTATGGAGCAAATAGAAAATAAATTATCTTTAATAGTTAGATGCGCCAGTCGACTCAGGTCGACGTTATAGACAATTCCATTGTAAATGTACATTTCTACGTTTCTATACATTTCTATACGAAAATAGATAACTGGGTACATGCACTAGTTGTTAGTTGGATAAACATACCCACTATACTATGAAACATTTCAAATAACACACATTGTATTAGTAGAAACACACCGTTAGTAACTAGTCTGATAGTAGTACCGAATCGTTGTTAGAACTGTTCAGGAAACTCGATATTTCCGACTTCAAGCTCTCAACCTCCAACACCACGTCCTGCAAAAAGCACAATAGACCATTACATAATAATAACATAGATATATGACATAAAACAATTCTACGTCATAAGTACCTATATAATAATTAATTACTTATAATGATAATGAATCAGTATTGCAATTGGAAATAATAATTGTATTTTAGTTTAATTTAATAAAAATAGCTGGCGCGTTTCTCGGACAAAGGCTCAGCATTGCTGTGCAATGGGGAAACGCCACCAGCATCTTGGGTTCATTTCCGCCAATGAGCGACCTTGAGGACGGTGTCTAGGATCTTTATATTTCATTAATTTTCATAATTAATGTTAATTTAGAACTAAATTAGCTTTAATATTTACCTTAAATCATATGACATTTAATATTATTAATAAATGAATATGACTGTGACTATCGTAGAGTCAAATCTGAAAACCAAACCATTTAGACCAGTGTTTTTTGTCTACAACGTACCACCTGTTTTCGAATGACTTTTTTACCCGTCTCCAGCGGAGGGGTAGTTTTTATAAGTCATCAATAGTCGTCGCAATTTAGCGCAGCTGTTTAAGAAACATTCAGGTGTCAAACACGTGCTTCAGTCATATTATATTTGTGCGCTTTCGATCCGGCTTATGTTTCTCCGACCGAAATCCGTCGGGCTGATTCCGACGCCACGCTACTCCATACGCCCTGCATTCAGCGGCGGATTTTTTCCGCCTGTCTGTGGTAAGGCCATGGATTTGGTATAAAGTAGTTGCGGTCCGAATCAGTCACGGAATTGAGCCTGTATATTACGAGGATTACACGCTATTTTTTTGGTAATTAGTCCTTTTTAAAGTACCACGCTAATACCTGACATTGTTCTATGGACCGCTTCTGCGTGTTGATCACATTCTGCAGTCTGGTGATCTTCTCCGCCTTGTCTTTCTCCATCAATCGCACGTCCAGATAAGATTTCCTTAGCATGTCTATCAACTCCTCCTGTTTGGCTGTCTGAAAATTAGTGTTGGAGAGGGTAAACACGAAGAAATTATTCATTATGTTCTTCCTATAGAATTTTGCCGGTTGTGCTTTAAGAAGCACGGGGTCCGCTTTGACGCCTCGTTTTCCCAGACGGAAAACTCGACCTTGTTGGGATTAGACCTGTTTCCTCACGATGTTTTCCTACACCAAAAAGCTGTTAAATATCAAATGATATTATGTACCTAAGTGTAATAGCTAAGTACTTTAAGATCTTAATGTTATCGCGGTTAGCTGTAAGTTGCAGATGTACTTTACAAATATAATAACCCCAAAACATAAAGTGCTTTAACCCTTTAAAGGCCATCGTCTGATATATCAGACAAAGTGACAGTGTACCTAAATGACATCTTGATTTATGACAAAGTTGAAAAAAGGGTCATTCTACTTCTTCATGACCAGTTTTCTATTACCAAAAAAATCTATGAAATGTACTGAATTAGTGTTCAAAAATAGGATTTCGAAATAATACCTGAACCTAATAAAAGGAAATTATAGATAAAAATACTTAAATATTAACATATTGCTATAAAAGGTGGGTGGTAAAAACCATTTTTTCATACAAATGTTGAGACATCCAAAGACCACTGAGTTACTCGATTTATGGATATTAGCTGTGGTTCGTTAATTACCAAAACTATAGGAAATGATACTGCAATTAAACCTCTTTCTGAATAACAATACAAAAATACGAAGTGAGGGCCAAGTCTTTCAAAATCTGCATTTAAAAAAAGTGTCTGAAAATTATGTAGATGAAAAAGTAGAATGGCCCAAATAACCTTTTTTGACGTTCGGCGGTTAAAGGGTTAAAGACGGCCCTGTAAATAGTAGTAGTATGCGACTGCCAAATAATGAGAGGCATTAAAACACGAGCATAGTTTTACGAAACGAGCCGGAGGCGAGTTTCAAAATAAGATCACACGAGTGTTTAAGCATCATTATGTATAGTTGCATCATCATCATCATCATATCAGTCGAAAGACTCCACTGCTGGACATAGGCCTCCCCCAAAGAGTGCCATAATGATGTGTGTCATGTGGGCACGTTGAGCCGGCGTGCGCATGCGTCACCAGTTAGCCGAGTCCGGGGCCTGTGCTGTAAAGTGGTACGTGATCTCATAACTGCATCATTTTTGATGCGCGGCCCTCGCACGTGCGGTATATCGTAAAGCTAGCCCTTACCTACGGTTTTTGGGCACATTAAAGAGGATTAACTCTAAGTAGGTGTAGATACAAAGACATAAGACTCACCTCATAAAAGCACTCTCTGTATAATTCGATGACAGTAGAAAGATTATCCTCCAATGTCTCCACCAAGTGCTTCTGCGCTTCAGCTTCCTACAAAACCACTCGCAAATCACACATTCATATGTATATAGAGTAGAACACAACACACGCGTATAAATAGGTTAGCGATAAGTAAATATTTAAAAAAAATGTAGACCACGCGATAAAATAGACAAATATATATTACGGATTACGGAACAAAAGTATATCAGGGTCATTGTCAGTTGCAAAAACAAAAGTTGTCTTTCCGGTGGTCAATAGTTAACGGCTTATGTGCATGTAAGTAATGTTTTTATTACATGGATTTATAGCAACGGAGACACTGTTTATGCGGGTTACTAGAACAATCCAAAATTAAGCTTTGTAGCCCTTAACTTTTGATATGTCCACCGAAAAGACGCGCACCTAAATCTGACAATGACCCATCATTATTATACAGTGGAATAATATTAATTTATCGTAGTTTGGATTGAAATACTTAATCTGAATATACCTATTGTATAATTTTGCACAGGCTTTTCAATTAAAATCAATTACTTAGTGGGTAATTATTGGTAAAATTAGCTTTTTTTTAACCTTACTGTGGCTTTATAAGCCGGGCCCAATAAAGCGATAGGAGTGTGTGGTTGGTGAGTAGCCTGGGGAAAATCCAGGGGAAAACCTCTGACACGAGCACTGCGGGTGGTTTAAACACTGGAATACTCTACGAGTTTGCGCTCCAGTGAGATTGGTTGAGCTGCTTGAACCAAAACTGAGGTGTGAATGGAATCGAGCTACCGGGAGTTTGTCGCTGGCTCACTAAAGCTAGGCCCTAGTTGAGAAGAGTCCAGTAAGCCAATCTGCGGCCTACTGGTAGAATAAAGTTCATTTATTTAATTTTTTCATTATCATTCAGCACCGTATTCGCTTTCATATAATGACGACTGTAATATCCGTGTACAGTGGAATCCGGATAAAGCGACAGTCAAGGGACCGGTGATATTACGTCGCACTAACAGAACGTCGCACAAAACGGACTGATTTACTTTGAAAATGTTCAGTATGAAATCTAATGTGTGGTGATTTCGAAGTCGTTAAAAGCGGTAAAATGTTATATGCGGAGTCGTTATAAGCGGATTCTACTGTACCTCACATTTAGGGTGGGTTGCACCAAACCGTCTGTAATCGTAAACGGTGTTCGTTAAAATCTAATTGTATGTAAAGTTTGACAAGTTTCTATGGGATGACAGCTGCCGGCGCCATATTTGACGATGACCGCCCTGTGATCGTATGTTGGTGCAACCGACCCTCAGTTGTTGACTCGTTCAACAAAATGTTATCAAAACTATCTTACCTTAATTTCAGCGGAGACGCTGACATCAGTCTTGTCGACTCGACTGTCCGCAGATTGCCGTATATGGCTCAGCTGGAAAGAAACAAAACATTTTACCTTAAGAGGCCTTACAAGTTTTTAAATTATGACAAAAGCATATATAATACTAATACTCTTTAAAGGATACGATGGTTTTATTAAAGTTTTAGAATAGTAACACAGCCATTTTTTGATTTCATTCTGTGTACTAGAAGTTAAGCGGAAAATAAACAGTTTTTAGCTTGAAAATGGTCGATTTGGAGTGGTGTTTGAAAACAGGGCTCGGAACCGGTTTGAGTGTGTTCTGGTGGTGAGGAACGTCACCCGAGCTCCCGAGGATCCGCTGTGTTGATTGAGAATAAGAGACCAGCTGAGGGTCGGTAACGCGCTTGCCGCTCCGCCCACCTCACAGTCCTACAAGCCAAAGTAGTCAAATCATCGGTAACACATCCTTACTCCAACAGTAGTGCCTCGCGCACCTTGTCAGCTCCGCTATCCTATCCCCGGCCACCGCCAGGCTGGAGTCACCTTGCCCCCTCCGCCTCCAGACCCACGGACATCTCGCGTTTTTTGCTCCAGCTTCTGCCGCAGTTCACTAGCGCGCCTCGTCAGCTCCGCTATCCTATCCCCGTCCACCGCCAGACGTCTCCTTGCCCCCCACTACGCCCCCAGTCCCCACGGACCTCTCGCGTTTTTTGCTCTAGCTTCTGCCGCAGCTCACTCGCGCCCCTCGTCAGCTCCGCTATCCTATCCCTGGCCACCGCCAGGCTGGAGTCTCCTTGCCCCCCACTCCGCCTCCAGTCCCCACGGACCTCTCGCGTTTTTTGCTCTAGCTTCTGCCGCAGCTCACTCGCGCCCCTCGTCAGCTCCGCTATCCTATCCCCGGCCACCGCCAGGCTGGAGTCTCCTTGCCCCCCACTCCGCCTCCAGTCCCCACGGACCCCTCGCGTTTTTTGCTCTAGCTTCTGCCGCAGTTCATTCGCCCGCCTCGTCAGCTCCGCTATCCTATCCCCGGCCACCGCCAGACTGAAGTCTCCTTGCCCCCCACTCCGCCTCCAGTCCCCACGGACCTCTCGCGTTTTTTGCTCTAGCCTGTGCGGAGCTCACTCGCGCCCCTCGTCAGCTCCGCTATCCGATCCCCGTCCACCGCCAGGCTGGAGTCTCCTCGTCCCCCACTCCGCCTCCAGTCCTCACCTACCTCTCGCGCCTTGTGCTCCAGCTCCTGTCGCAGTTCACTCGCCCGTCTCGTCAGCTCCGCTATCCGGTCCCCGGCGACAGCTAAGCTAGAGCCTTGCACGCGGATCGTCTCCTCCTTATTCTCCAACTGGATGTACAGATAAGATGAATTGAAAGGGAATGACAGGAAGAGTTGAAAGGGAAAGACACGAAGCGTGAATAGGCTATAAGATCCCGTTCAGACTTGCGGGAACCGCGCGTTTCTTTATTCGTATAAGGAAGCCGCGTGGTTATGTCTGAACGTTTCTAAACATTTTCATGGAAATAAGGGACCGCGCGGGAATCGCACCCGCAAGTCTGAACGGCCCTTGCCGAAGCAGTGGCTATATCTTATTATGCATTTAATATTATGTAAGGTGACAGCTCATCCCATACAAATTATGTCATGTTTGAGGTTTTAAGGGGCATCGTACTGAGGCTCTACTCCGAACTTCGAAATACGAAATTTGTATGGTGCCGTCGTCCCTTTCACTCATATAGTGTAACAGGAGAGTGAAAGGGACGGCACGATACGAAGTTCGGAGTAGCCCCTCTGCCTCTGTACTCCGTAGTTCGAAATACGAATTTCGTATCGTGCCGTACTATACAATATACGAAGTTAGGATTTCGAATTTCGGATTAGCCTGTCTGGGATCACAGCTAAATGACGGGTGTCACAGGACACAAGCTATATTAAAATAATAAAATATAACATGAGTTCATGTTACATTCATTACAGATCAATTAAGAATCGGAGAAACTGTACTTTGGAAAGGTCAGTCATATAAGATTAGTTGGTTGTCTAGCTGAACAACAAATACTCGTATATGAGCAAACCAATGATTTCAGACATTAATTTTAACGCTGGGTTTCGAAATAAAGCTACCAACGTAAAAGTCAAAATAGCCGCAAACAACACATATTTTTATTTTATTTTTAGGTTGAGTGATTTTCGAATTATGAGAGAAAATGTAAAAAATACATAATGGGGGCTATCGCGTATGAATTCGCCGCTAGAGGCGCTAGTGTAGCGTGGGGTCCTCCGAAACGTCAAATGTCACTCTTTTTGGTTGCGCTACACGGGTTAATATCTAATTGGAACAATATGGTCACTATTTTGCAATACCTGAGCTTGATTATGGCAAATATGAATTAAGGGTCAATGTCTGTCAGGGCTTTGAGACAGATTTGTCTTTCGGAAAATTATTTCCTCCTTTTTTCCGAACAAAACGGAACCACGCTACAATGCGATATATTCGATATTTTTACGGTACGGTTTTAAGGTATTGAATATGTTTTAAATGTAAACTTCGTTCTCATGTCCATAATAACCAATAACAATTTTTGACAGCTGGACCTTAGTCGACAGTGGCGCCAACTGGTGAGCACAAAAACGATAGCCCCCATTGGATTGGAACCGGCACACATCTGTGTACGGAACCCTCGGTGCGCGACTCAGACTCGCAATTGAGCGGTTTTTTTAAGCTTATCGCATTTTTCTTGTGCGATTACTCGTTAGTCGTACTCTATAGGTAAGTATTAGCATATAGGTAAAGTTCACTCACAATTTGCAGCGTAGCGAGTAGCTTGTCCCGGTAGTACTGCTCGCAGGCGCCGGCGCAGCTCGACCCGCCGCTGTCCTACAATTACACTCCATTCTATTAATTCCCCCTATGCCGGCCCTTCAGGCTTCCAGGGGGGGCTACCGCGAACCACAAACGAAGTTTTCCCTCTCTGTCTCACTTATGTGCAAACTTGCAAGTGCGACAGAGAGGGAAAACTTCGTTTGCTGTTCGCGGTAGCGCCCCAGGCTTCCAGATCTGTTAATCGCCTAGCAAACCAAATGGGACCTCAAAAATAAAATCGTGTTTTAAGAGGACTTTATTTTAAAATGTTTTGAACTAAAATTATGACAATAGTCAATACTATTATTATTTTATTTCAATAAATGAAATGAAATCATTTATTTCGGACGACAGGCATCCATATACCTTATATATACACATTACAAGAAATTGTTAGTAATAATTATAGAGTAACTAGCTTTTTCCTCCGGCTACGCCCGCGTAGTAAGAACAAAAGTCTACAAAAATGGAGATTCTCAGTTGCACCTACGTATGTAGGTATGTACGGATGTCATTTTCGTAATCGGCACCCCGAAAAACTAATAAAATGACACCCATATCAATTTTTAAGAAAAACAAAAGTCCACCATCTTGGATTTGAAAATGCGTGTCATTTTCGTAATCGGCGCCTCAAGGAACCTCGAAAACGACACCTATATCGATTTTTAAGAAAAGTAAAGATTTGCTCCCCGTACGATTTTACCCTCTTAGGGTTAGAATTTTGCAAAACGCTGAAAACACTTTCTTTAGATTTAAGTTACGAACTTTTAAGCCTTCAGCTCAAAAAAAAATTCTCCCATACAAACTTTGCACCCCTATTTGATCCCCTTAGGAGTGGAATTTCCAAAAATCCCGTCTTATCCCTTGCATACGTCATAAAAGTAAGCTCTGGACCAAATTTGAAGTTTCTAGTTCCAGTAGTTTCGGCTGTGCGTTGATGGTAGATCAGGACTTCTTCTTTTATATATTTAGATTAATAGATTAATTAATAATAAGTTAGTAAAACAAGAAATGTTCATTGGAATGCACATGCGCAGCCATCCAATGAGTAATAATAGGGCTGTCCATCCTTCCCGCGATAACCCTCAGGAGAGTGTTGGCGCTGCCCCGCACGCGGCCCCACAGGGACGCCACGCGCTTGCGCAGCACAGCATGGAAGCCGTCAGTGCTCCACGCGGTAAACATACCTGAGGCACTGCAGCGCCAAGGCAGCCCCAACCGGGGATCGGATAACGGTATTTTCTCCATAGAAAAATACCGGTATTATTACGGTAACCGGTTCATTATTTCGTTTTTAATGGGACAATCTAATAATACGACGTTGTTACCTAAATACATGATTCAGCCCTACGTAAAGAGCAAAAAATTATCCAAAATATTGGGCAAATTCAGGGTTTTTTAAAAATACCGGTATCGGTCCCTGGCCCCAACAGCCCCCTGAAGGAGTTATTATACTGGACACGCAGAGCACTGAGGGTCTTTTTGGTGTAGTTGCTCCACAGGTTGCACGTGTATAGATTTTGGCAATAAGTTTTGAACAGAGTCATCTTCACGAATTGATAATTCCAATAAACTGATTAAAAAATTATATTATTATAAAGAGCCTCGAGTCCCACTGCTGGGCAAAGGCCTCCCTCCCTTCCTTCCACGCGTCCCGGTCCTGTGGTCCCACCACTTCTGATCCAAGACGTCAAGTTCTTTCGTTAAAAGATACTGTGCTTTAATTAAAATGTACGTATACGTACGTACGTATATAATGTATGTATACGTATCAATGACCACAAAAAATAGCTTACACAGATGAAAGGCTTGTCCAGTTTCCAATCTACCTACTCCGCTATCCCCAGCCAAGCTTTTGTATATTTTCCATTCGTGAACGTTTCGAAATTAAAATATATAGGTAGGTACCCTTTCCCGAACTTATACTCTTCCAAAAACACTAATTCCCATTTATTTACAAATATGTTCGTAATATGCAGTAGGTCTGCCGATTATGTGCAATTTATTAAATTAATTAATTTCTAAACTAAACCAAAAACAAGATCTCAGCTCAGCCATCCCAACCTAATCATAGAGGTAATTCACACATGAACTCACTTTAGTAAAGTCACTAGTGTCAGAATCAACACACACCAATCCGTTAAACATCATCATCACAACAAACAATTTCACGTACAACTACACATAACACACGACAACACACGACCGCAGCAAACTCTTAACTCGCAGGCGCACTGAAAACGCGGCAAAGTCGTTCCATCGTTCGAAAATCGAATCACACCTCAATTCTAAACCGCTCCAATTCAAACGCTCTAAAGCGAATGTTAAGCTACTCCAAATTAAAACTTATTTCAACGTTATTATATTCTAAATTCGAGTAGCTTCTTGTTTCCAGCCAGTTCCATTTCGATTCAAACTTGGAACCTTAACGTGTATCGTGTGCACGAGCGCATCCATAACTGCAACGGTAACTTTGCATGTATTTCTGTCGTTCTGTAAATAGTCATTTGGTAGAGGAAGTGGCACAGTTGAGGCGGGGTGATCGAGTAAAATCGTGACCTAATTGGCTATGGCCTGACCAGGATACCTAGTTTACTTCTAGGAATTGGATGACTCAGTGATTGCGTGAACTGTAAACTTTGAGTGCGATCCGTGTACGAAGCCGTCTGCCGCGGTTCAACAATATTTGGTTCCGTTGTAAACAAAACCTTTATAGTTTCGCCATGTCCGTATATCCGTCTGTCCGTGGCCTTAGCTCAGTAACAGTTAGTAGGTACTAGAAAACTTTAATTTGGCATGAGTACCTATAGATACCAATTACGCCAACAAACAAAAAAAAATACCTTAGGTAAGTAAGTACCTCCCCTACACGTAAAGTGGGAATGAATTTTTTCCTTCTAAGGCTCGGTTTTATAAAGATCCGTTAGACCTTATGTCGGTTTGTTATGTCAAAAAATGTACTGAGTTACTGAAATTTGGTCTGACATTTTGTCTAACGGATCTTTATAAAACCCGGCCTTAATCCTTATTGGGTACCGTTGGATAGCTCGTTCAAAAACATAACTCAACTACTATAGCTAGCAAATTATATAATTAGGTATTATTTATCACATGATGATGCAACTAGCTAGCTATGTATATGTAACTCACCGACATTATTAAGTTCTTACGGATCTTACTCGATCGTATAAGTATTCTGTGCGTTTAGTTTGAGTTTACATGACCGTACTCGCTAGCGACTGCGAAAACGATTAAGGGTGGGTTGCACCAAACCGTCTGTTATCGTAAGCGGTGTTCGTTAAAATCTGATTGTATGCAAAAGTTTGACAAGTCTCTATGGGATGACAGCTACCGGCGCCATATTTGACGATGACCGGCCTGTGATCGTATGTTGGTGCAACCGACCCTTAGTATGCCGATTCTTAGTTCTATTGCGTAACCACCAGAGGCGCTGTACTTGCCCATACAAATTACGCAGTCGTCAGCGAGTACATGTAAACTCATGGTAAAGGCACTGTTAAATAAAATAATTCTATTCTATTATATCCTCCTACGACCCAATTTCGAAGACGGTACTTCCGAGGAAGACCCAATGTCCTAATATTAGAACTAATTAATAAAGTACTGAACGCCCGGACCAAAAATTATTCATATCTGGTTAACCGTATATTTTGTTCTAGTACTATCACAGTGGGTCATTGCTCCAACTCTCTGTTAAAATACTTGGGCTTTCACTGCAAACTGATTTTGTCCTAGTATTATCACTTTGAACCCCAGGAGGTTATATAAAACCGAGCCTAAAACTAATAAAGTATACGTTCAAGCATCTTCCTGTCAAAACACAAGCATCGAAAGTAACTGTAAAGCGGCTATTTATAGCCCACGTGTGGATCAAAGGCACCTGACGCATCTTAACTGCAGGGACTCCGTTATTAGACTCTCGAGACGAATCATAATTAATAGGTGAGTTAAAAGTGTATAGTAACAGAAGCGTATTTTTTAAATTTGGCGCCTCGGGCCAATAACGTTCGCCGCCCCATAAACCAAGAAAAATAATATATATTTTTTTAATAGTCTACATTTTTATTGTATGATAGTACATTACTGAAGATGCCGCGAAATAGGGGATTGCCGGCCAAGTAGTTACAGATGGCCGAGTATTAACGAGGCCATCTAGAGATACGAGGCTGACAACCCCGGTACCGCAGAGGCTATTATAGTTTTTTTTTTTCGAAAAATGCAATGAATTTCAATTAAATTTCTTTTAATTCATTAATTTTCTTTTAATTTCAATTAAACTTAACTAATTGAAATTAAAAGAAAACTTGAAATGAAATTCTAAGGATTCTGTAATAAAAACACACGTTGCAGCTGCCGGTCGGGGGCGGCTAGGGGGTTACGCCGCCCTGGCGGATTGGCGCCCCGGGCCATGGCCCGGATGGCCCTAGGGTAAATACGCCCCTGTATAGTAAACAACTAACATATATAAATACGTACACAGAACAGCTTTGAACAGCTTTAAAGACCTTTTTGACTCGCCGAGGTTCATTTAGATTGAAAATTATAATATCGATAGCGGAAGCTTCCGCTTGACAAATACAGATATTTAATAGCATAACGAAGCTATAAATAAGTAGGTATTAATCGTACCGTAAATCGAACTAAGCCCATAGTATACAGGGTGTCCAGTAAATAATGGACAAGCTTTTAACCACCGATAGAGCACCTGAGGCTGGTCCAGAAAAAGGACTTTCAGGTTTAGTAAAAGTCCATTGGTTTTCGAGATAATCGAACTTTCCATTTTCTTAATAATTGGCCTGAGTCAACGAAAAAAGTTGTTAATGAAAAACAGAGATAACTCTAATGCCTGTCTGTTAGCAACACTATTAGAGAATATTTAGCAATAAAAACAACGAGAATATCTCTGCATTTATGGCCTCGACGGTCATTAAAGACAAAGAAGGTACCAATTATTAAGAAAATGGAAAAGTTCGATTATCTCGAAAACCAAGGGACTTTTACTAAACCTGAAAGTCCATTTTCTGAACCAGCCTCTAAATAGATGAGCGTTTTTAACTGGTAAGGACTCAGGGTCGGAATAGAATAGAATAGAGTTTATTTGCATAGAATAAGTAGGTACATTACAAAAGCGACTTTCAATCCTACTTATGAAAATTGAACTTTCCGAACAGGAGGGATGACAAATTATGTTACGACGTTATTGTTATTAATTACGTGGTGAGCGCGCCACCGGCGAAACGTTTAACCGGCCGTTTGTGAACCTTACTGCAACGAGATAAGGACTTTAATTGAACAAGAGGCTGACCGGTACGGCGTAGCGTCGTTGGTGCACACACTACGTATCTTAGGCAGTTATTGTTATTGTTAGATTTGTTAGTCTGTCATTAGCATTGCATGATTTAGTTTATAGGAAAGAAGTAGGTGTAAGTTCCAAACCTGTAAGTGAGAGAGCGCAACACTCGCCAACAGATTCAGATTCAGATTCAGATAATTTTATTGGTAAAAGTATAAATACATTTTACAGGTCAATTTGGCATAATAATATTGTTTACATTCAATTTCATTAAATAACATAATCATTATTGCTATTGCTACATTAAAGGAACTAATCCGTTTTCCTTACAATAAATTCATCTATGCTGTAACATGCTAGGTCAACTAGTAAGATTTTTAGTTTATTTATAAATGCTGCGTTACTTGGGCAGTTAACTATTTCAGTCGGAAGGGTGTTATATATCTTGACAACAAACTGCATATACAGTTTGGCGAGGTAAAATCATATGCCTACTGTAAGTTATATCCTCGTGGCGCCCAAAGATTTTTTGGCTCCTCTTTAACTATGACCCGACTGTCCTTCTTATAGGACATAATAGTCACAGTCATATCCGCCCAAGATTTTGAGTTGAAATTTGTATATGTGAGAGTTACCGGTTTGAAGTGAAACTTTCAGGGTATAATTATGATTATATTAGCATGTGTTTTTAAATTCAATTATTTGTCTACCTTTTGATCTTTACAAAGGCCACTCTGGGCCTCGATTACTAGATTTACAGAGTTTATTAATATGGCCCTCTGAAAGGCGCGTGGACAGTAATTGAAGGTTAGTTGAAAAAATTGCTGGGCTGGAGCCGCCATGCTTATTTTGGTTTATCAAAAGGCGCGTGGGCGCCACGAGGATATTTTTGAGTTAAATAAATAAAGTCCGCCATCTCTAATGATTCGCGCCCGCTCCCTAATGGGCTCGCGTGACGAAACAGCGACGGAAACCGCGACTTTGTTACCAAACACTAATGTCACTAATGAATGCAGGATGTCTCTGTTGTTTCGTAATGTCTTCCGCGTTTCTAAAAGTTTTTCAGAGCACGTGGCTTTTTGCGGCGATTCAGACGCGTTGAGCGAATTTTGTCTACTTTTATGCCCGTGTTATGATTTTAACGATTGCTTGGTATGAGTTACCGCCAGGCACGTATCCAGAGCAGGGACCGATACCGGTATTTTTAAAAAACCCTGAATTAGCCCAATATTTTGGATTATTTTTTGCTTTGTACGTAGGGCTGAATCATGTATTTAGGTAACAACGTCGTATTATTAGATTGCCCCATTAAAAACGAAATAATGAACCGGTGACCGTAATAATAGCGGTATTTTGCTATGGAGAAAATACCGGTATCCGATCCCTGATCCAGAGAGGGGGATGGTTGGGATTCCCCCCCCCCCCCCCGAAAACGTTTTTAGCCGTCTGTTTACAGTGATTACAGCGATTTTTACACAGTTCACATGGTTGTTTCAATTCCCCCCCCCCCCACACCAAAAGTCTGGATACGTGCCTGGTTACCGCGATTAGTTTGGTATTGAATTAGTGTTGTAAGTAAGGGCTCACGCAAAATAAGCACGTTGGATGTCGACTTGCGGAAAATACCCAGAAAACTAACTAACTAATATTTAAATGTTAGGCTAAAGTACTTGGTAATATTTAATCTCCCGCCCGCTACGTGTTCTTTTGTAAGTTTGTAACATTTCTCTGCAAGTTTTTCGCATGTAATATCTTCTATAGGGTAGTGCATAAATAACATAAATTTTATGTCTTGGTGAGAGCTATTGAGGAGCTAGATGCATGTATAACATTAAACTAAAATAAGTTACTTCAATTTGTACATCTATCTCTGTTTGTTTCTCCAAATAAATAAATAAATAGATAAACTAACTAAGGGCTCGGCAAAGCCTTAAAGTCTTTGCACCTTCAGGGCAAACGCTGTCTTATAATTACTTATGGTAAAACTAGTCTTAACTTTAAGGACTAGAGTTTTCAAATCTCAGCCGAGCTCTTACTCACAACACTAAGGCTCGGCTTTATAAAGATCCGTTAGACCTTATGTCGGTTTGTTATGTCAAAAAATGTACTGAGTTTCTGAAATTTGATCTGACATTTGGTCTAACGGATCTTTATAAAACCCGGCCTAAATGGTTTACTTTATTTACGCAACATCATATCTCCATCTTTAAACCTACAATTGCTAAAGTAGCACTCAAAAAAATCATGGCTCTGCTTACTTCTTTTAGGAATACAATTTATACAATCGTGAGTTTATTCGACGAGCTAGCGAAGCGTATCCGTTTTAGCTTGAACCAATTCTTTTTTTATTTGTCTGTCTGGATTTTTTTATTAAGAGCGGAATCATATTAATAATGAATTGAATAAAGTGCTGAAGAAAAGCTATTGTGAATTTAAACAATTACGCTGCAAAACATTTCAAAATTGAAATCTGAGCTCACGTAAACAAAATCAAAATGTCATTTAGTCTGTCATCTAAATCAGAATAATAGCGCACTCTTGACAACGGTCATACATCTCTCGTCGGGCTTTATCTTTGGCATACCACACATTTGGAGGGATTAATACGATCGTGCCTTGGTCTGCTGCGAAACAATAAAAAATATCAACATGACAGCTGACAGATGTCAAATGTGACAGTTACATCTATGATTTTGTACATTCATCAATAAAAAATGTTATGGACCACTCCAAGAAACTAAAGGTTCCTAATTGCACGTACAAAAAAAAAATACAGTCGCACAAAGCACACACTCTCACACACACACATACACACGCTCACTCACACACACACACACACACTCACATATACATTTATATCCGCGGCATCCGCGCCATACTGATATAACAAACAGAACGTAGGTACGCAAAATGGCCGACCTACATAGTTAAGGTTAAAAAGGGATCAGTCTGAAAATCAGCGCCGGATGTGCAACACCTGCCCAGCTGTGGCTGAAACTGGTACCCATTGCCCAAATATTTAAATTATGTATCATTGGTTTTTTGTTCTTTTTTCTTTAATTTTATATGTCTAATCTGTTTAAGTATCCTGTCTGTACTTAAATTTGTGGCAATAAAACATTTTTTATTTTATTTTAATTATCCTTTAACCAATTGAGCTAACGTGGGTATATTTGAGGCGACGTATCTCTCAATCACTTCGATTTTACTTGGATTGAAAATTATAATTTCGCTAAAAGCATGTTTTTTTTTAATTTATTCATATTAAAAGAGAAAAACTCACAAAACATATTTAGTAGTTGCGCACACAAACCTGTTTAAGGTTTATGCGAGACGCGAATGTATCGCACCGCTCATAACAATAACATTAATAATACTAAGTAGGCGATTACAGTATGTAGGTTTTACACACAGTTTTTAGTTTTTATCTACACCCATACAGTAAATCCTCTTTTATGTGCTCAAAAAGTGTAGGTAAGGACCAACTTTACAATATCGCGCCGATCCGCGGCGGAGATGGCCATAACAGCATCAAAAATGGTATCGTTATGGCCATCTCCGCCCATTACGATACAGGCTCATGCTCAAAAAGACTTCAACGAGCTCACGAACTCGAACTCCTGCACTTTCAAAGCAATGGTGCCTCAACCTCAACACATGAAAGAGAATTTAATGTATGGATGTAGATAAAGTAGTGTATACAACTGTACATAATTAGGCCTTAAAACACTCGTGTGATCCTATTATGAAACTCGCTCACGCTCGTTTCATAAAACCACACTCGAGTTTTAAGACCTCTCATTATGTATCAGTTGCATAAACTACTATTACAGTATGTATGTTATTCCTCTACTCAGCCAGTCGCCTGTGACTTGAGTCTACAGAGGTGTTAAAAATATGTTGTCGCGAGACGAGAACTCCCGCATTTCACAACACCATCCCAGTTATGTCGGATTGAGAAATGCATGTAATTAATCGCCACTCGTCCAGCTTATGGAATGAGCTAAGTGACAATAGGATCAATATTCGTTCGTTTTAAAAAAATATCGGCGACGACAAAACATCATAACTATTCAATAGGTATAGTATGTCGTTGCAATCAAGTTTGCGGATGGTCAGTTGATTTTGCAGTAGATGGTACAGTCAAGGGCATAACAACGTTCCCAAAGCGACAAAAATATCTGTACTATCTGTTAGTCAAAAATATCCATACAACAATTTCGATCAGAAATATGTGAACATTAATCGAGTCATTAAATTGTGTACGCTAATACGTTCATAAATATGCGTACAATGACAGACAAACATATGTAGACAAACACGCAAACAAAAGTATCTATGCACATGTTTTTCATATACGTGTGAACAAAGCAGAGTAAAAAAATATCTACTCAATTTTTTTCCAACCTCATATAGACAGCAAATAGAAACAAACATCTAAACAAACTTTTTTCATAAATACCTAGGCAAATTACATACACAATTATATCTGCCTAAGAAGAGGGCAAAAATTTGTAAACATGCAATGCTCATAAATATCCGCACTGTAAACAAACCAATATTCTAATTTCAAAATTTGACGCTCATCGAGAAGAGATCGGAAATGTCATGCGATACATTCGTCCCTTTCATTTCGGGCCTTCATTTGTTTTAGACACTTCACAATTTAATGTTCACATATTTCTAATCGAAATTGTTGTATGGATATTTTTGGCTAACAGATAGTACAGATATTTTTGTCGCTTTGGAAACGTATATATATTTATGCCCTTGACTGTACATGAATTATTAATGAATTAGTGGATTTACCAGTGCAGGTTCTTTCTTCACTAGCTTCGCGCTTCTGCAAAAGAGATGACTGTTTTTAATCCAATTGTCTGCGGGAAAATCTGGAAATTAATGATACTAATCTTACACTTTTCTCACACACGCTCTGAAATTTTAATATATTGTAAAAATACATAGAGCTTCTTTTGTTTTGAAATCTAACAAAACAAAACAAATGCAAATCTGTTTTGAAAGGTAATTTCAATGGGGGCTATCGTTTTTGTGCTCACCAGTTGGCGCCACTGTCGACTAAGGTCCAGCTGTCAAAAATTGTTATTGGTTATTATGGACATGAGAACGAAGTTTACATTTAAATTATATTCAATACCTTAAAACCGTACCGTAAAAATATCGAATATACCGCATTGTAGCGTGGTCCCGTTTTGTTCGGAAAAAAGGAGGAAATAATTTTCCGAAAGACAAATCTGTCTCAAAGCCCTCACAGTCATTGACCCTTAATTCATATTTGCCATAATCAAGCTCAGGTATTGCAAAATAGTGACCATATTGTTCCAATTAGATATTAACCCGCGTAGCGCAACCAAAAAGAGTGACATTTGACGTTTCGGAGGACCCCACGCTACACTAGCGCCTCTAGCGGCGAATTCATACGCGATAGCCCCCATTGAGGAGGAGAATGAACTCTTAAGCCGTCGTCTCCCGGCTAGAAAAATAAACAATTCTTTTCTCATTCTTTTGTTATGATCCCGGGGATCCCAGGGACCGGTAGACGACGGGTAGGTCTTTGGGCGGCTAAAGCATTGTTGTCGAGAATCCTTAGCGTGGACTCTCATTCGTCAGCAAATACGAGCGTGTATCCAAGTGGGGTAGGCAGAGATCAAAGAATACCAAATACTACTATCCTTACATCTTTCGCTTCAATCGCATCCATACATCTCATACAGGGTCGTCGGTTGCGGGCATGATACAATAATATACTGCGTATGTATGTAGGTATGTTACGTAACTTACAGCAATGGGTGTGCACCAACTGAAGTTTTGCTGGATCCCTCCTCATTTTCAATAGGTTCCCGGTCCATGGGAAGAGTTCTAGAGAGATGTTTAACACTGTAAATGATCGGGCAAGAGCCAAGCCGCCTCGCGGGAATGAAGTCTCCTTCTCTTGCGCTCGAATATCCAAGTGCAACAGAGAGGGGAGTCAGATTGACAGTCACACAGATGATGCATTCAAATCAAAGAGTTGTAGGTAAGTAGGTTATAAAATTAGGTAGGTGAAAACATATATGTGATAATCCACATCGAAAGGGACCTTATGGCGGTCGGCACTTACGCCTTTATTGCCGCTGTTCCAATACAATAGTGAATAGGTGTAACGTAAGCGCCTGCCGCCATAAGGTCCCTTTCGATGTGGATTATCACAAATAATAATAGCACCAGCAATGTACTGGTCAAAAATAACCAACTTAATCATCTGAGACTGATCCGACGCAAATATTTTTTCGTAAAAACACTACGCAGTTGTACATACAGAACCGAAGAACTTCAAGAAAAGCGATTAGACTTTCGCTGACATATGGCTCAAAACTACCAAGAGTTTCTATATAAAAATGAACTAGAGTAAGGCTTAGTGATGAAGATACATAGCACATAAACTGATTCATCATAAATGAGCATAAATGAAGCAGGACATAGCTACCTGTCCGCATAAGGCATTGAGGAATGTACAAAGTTCCCCGCGCGAATGCAGTTTTTCTTCACTGTGTAACATAGTGGATTATCACATATGTTATTATTGAAAATATTAGAGTGAGACGCAATAGGTATATGCGGAGCACTGGCCCCTAATGGACGCCCCTTCCGATGCTCGTTGGCGGTTGTAGCAGACTCAAAGTCCTCCGCCTAACGTCTAATGTGCCATTCTGATCAACTACCGCCGAGGAACTGACAGCCGCTGGTGTAAGCGTGTTCTGGTAGGCTAGCACAACTTGCTGCCCAGTCGTATCTCGCGCGACTCGGCGATTCCTGTCTTGCTCAAACTGTGCGGAATAGAAAGAGGAGCGTAGATTTTTCTCTACTCGCGTCGCGTCGCAGCGGCAGATGTGCTAGCCCCGCTGGAGTGGAGCCCGCGTCTCGGCAAGCGTAGTGTGAGTCGCCCACCGGCCAGGTGGCGAGACGATATATGTAGGAGGGGGGAGGCGACTGGATGCGTAAAGCAGAGAACCGGAATTTGTGGCTCGCTATAGGAGGCCTGTGTTCAGCAGTGGATTGCAGTGGGCCGATGATGATGATGATGACCACCGAGCCACAAGCAACCATAGCCCACTTGGAGATCGCAAGTTGGCCGCTGCAAGGAGAGCAAGGCCAAATGGGGACTGCACTGGGCCACTGTACCTAATGTGTCAGCAAAGCAGACCATTTCACACCCGCTAGCATGCCCCGCATGCCCACAGTCCTGCTCGGAACACGAAATGAGAGACGCGACGGTCAAAGCTGACTTCATCGCTGCTCATTGGGCATATTTTACTTGAGGAACCTTGACACGAAAGAAGATTGAAAATATTAAAAAGGACACTTTTCAGGAAATTTTGAGAAAAGGGCTTACCGAGCAAGAGACGTCTTTGCTTTGAACTTCATCGTCATCATATCACCCTAAATCCCGAAAGGCGGAAACGTCCATTGCATAGGCCTCCCCAGAGAGTGCCACAATGACCGATCTTGCGCCATCCCCATCCAGAGTACTCCCGCGATCCCGTTTTGAACTAAAAAGTATATCTTTAGGGCTCCATAAGAAAACCCACAACAAAGGAAACCCTTACGGTGCGACTCTCAGTCCGTCTGCCACAACCACAACTATGTAACTCAGGAACTACTTATGCTTTAAAAAAATATCATATTCAACTTACTTGACATCTAAGTTATCTACAAAGAACACAGACTTGGATCCTTGAGTCTCGTCACTTCGCTCAGGTATCTGTACTTCCCGATCCTTTTTAGGACTCACACACCCATCATCTTCTTCTTCACAATTTTCTGAAGGATCGCAGTAAACACACTTGTTGTTTCTAACCGGTTCCTGTATTCTAACACTCTTTTTACTATGATTTGTTCCTGATTTCTGGTCTTTAGAACATGATGAACCTGCTTGGACAGTGTCATTTGTGTTCGAGGTATAATCCTCATTTCTGCCCAAGAAGCTCTGTTTTATTGCTTCCAAGCCCTTCATTATTCCCTCTGGCGTTATCAGCCATCTTCTATAGTCATAAACAGTCAAAGTCTCACTTACTTTTGTTTTTTCTTCACAAGTACATTGACATTGGCATTCTGCTGCGTTATTTTCTTTCACGCTTTTTTTTGTTTTTACACTTACTTTTGTTTTTTCTTCACAAGTACATTGACATTGACACTCTTCTGCGTTGTTTACTCTATTACTTTCTGACATACTACTTGCTTCATTCGTTAAGTGTTCTTCGTTTTTCGATTCATCTTTAGATTGTGAGTGCGATTGTTTAGGACCAAAATTTGTATTTATAGCACTTGGACAAGTTGGACTATGTTCAGGTGGATTATCATTCCTAGGAGACACGGAAGGTATTTTTTTATTTCTAGGACTTTGACTCCCATTCTCTAACTTTACACCTGGATCTATTACATATCTGCTTGGATACCGAGGCCTATGCTCAGAGTCAGATCTTAGGTTTTCACTTAGCTCAGTGAAATTTGATTCGGTTATTACATTTCTACTCTGACTCTTAGCACTTTGACTTGAGGAAGGGTGTACGTTTTCACTTTCTTCAATGGCTTCTGGTACATAATATGTACTTTGACTTTGATTCGATGCAATACTTTGGTCATCAATTTGACCCCTGGAACCAAGTTCGTGGATTATACTCGAACCTTGACCTGATTCAGAGTGTAGGTTTTCTCTTCGTTTCTTGGGTCTCTCTTCGGAGATATTGTTTCTACTTTTACTTTCATCATTGTAAACTAGATTAGTGCTTTGGTTCCGAGCACTTTTAGTGAAGTCGGACTGTAGACGTTCGCTTGGTTCTCTAGTAGTTCTAGCAGTAGGTATAGCATATCTACGTAAACTGAACAAACTTTGACTTGATGCTGACTCTTGGTTCTCGTTTTTAACCCTGGGACTACGTTCAGAAACCAGACTTATACTTTGATTCCGGTCTTTTTGAGATGTAATCTGTAAATTTCCGCTTTGGTTTCGAGGACTAATTTCAATTTTTATATTCCTATTTTGATTCATAGAGCTGTAACTTGCGTCAAACGATGGATTTCCACTTTGGTTCTTGAGACTAGATTCGGATTCTGGATTATGGTTTTGATTGACATTTTGGGTAAGGTCTGGTGTATCCAGCTTCAAAGTGGTCTGATCGTAGACATTATTAGCATCACAGTTACACAATTTAAATGTTATACTCAATTCTTCTAAATCTTCATCGGAAATCGTTATAGTAGATTGCTGGTGATCAAAAAAAGACATTTTCAATGTTTCAATATACATAGTGATTTTGACTTTAAACCTGCTTCTTCATGACTTTAATACGAATAAATATGAATAGTGTTAAAAAACGCAGAATTAAAGAACTTATTTACGTTTTTGAATCCCGACATTAACGGAAGATTTAAAGAAAACTTTTTATATGTTAATGGCAGTTCTACCTTCTGTCTTTAATTAGGGTGAACATAAATATCTGTGACGAGCGCTTGTGGCCCAGCGGCGTCCGACTACCCCGCGTGCGGTATGCGAGGTTAAGCAACGTCGGCTCAGGTCAGTTCTTTGATGGGTGACCGCTTTGAGTGGTTATTAACTGAGCGCTCCAGTGCTGGAAGGCACGTTAAGCCATTGATCCCGGCTGCTGTATATGATAGCAGTCGTTAAACCAAGTTAAAGGCGGCTTGAGAACCTCTAACAGTCACGTTACCCACTCACTTGACAAGCCCAATTCCAATAAGGTCTGGTTTCCCCTCGGGTTGGAAGGTCTACTATTGCCTACGCCAAATCTTGGGATTAGGTAGCGGACCCCGGGCATCCTTCAGGATGCAACTGTACTGGGATAACAGGAGGATGATGATGATAAATACCTGTGACTGTATTATTGATACTTCGGCGTCGTCCGGCAACACTCGAGTCCCATCGGGCGTTGAAGTCGCAACACATGCATGGTCCTAGAACAAAATACTAATATGATACAGGTACAGTCGACTACATTGAGATGTATCCACTTTTGAACCTTATTACAATGGCATAAGGTATCTTTTATCGCACGAACGCAGGTGAGCCATGATTGTGTGTTGAGTTGAGATATGCATGCACATTGTCTATACAGCGTGTAACAAAACTAGTGAGGATCCGTTTATGGACATATTCGGTATCGTGTTCTGAAGAGGAAAAAGTAGAAAAAAAATTTTTTTGACGCGAAAAATTTTTTTTTTCTATGGGGCAAGTCGTCCAAGTCGGCCAACTGTCCATACAAAGGCCAAAAAATTATTGCGTCAAAAAAAATTTTCTTCTACTTTTTCCTAATCAGAAAACGATACCGAATATGCCCTTAAACGGATCCTCAGAGTTTTGTTACACCCGGTATGTAATGTGCGTCAGCGTAGAAGCTATGGAGCAGTTCACATAGTCTACGTGTTCGTGTGTGTCACAACTATGGATAGCCCGCGCTCGTCAGGTAAAAGTACTATAAAAAGTGGATACAACTCTTTGCAGTTGACTGTACATGTACATACATGAACGAAAGGTGAGGACAATGAAAGGTTTACCACTTTTTAAGTTCATCTCCACGTTGAACTTGTCCAAAAATGACATGTTCGATAACTTTAGTTAGATGTCATATGTCTGGAAACTCAGATCCACATATCAGGTGGATGCTATGCTCACATTTCGAATATAATACCGCCACCTTCTAATGTTTCCTCAGCGTTTTTTTTTTAACCTGACTGTGTAACGGTCTTAGCTTTAACAACTCGATTCGAGTCTTATAGTCTCAGCCTCTTGATCACAACACTAATAAAGAATACTTACAACACTAATAAGAAATCTCTTTGTGAAGAGAGTGTAACATTTGCGGTGTTAGAGGTTTTCTTTAACCTGACTGTGGCTTTATAGGCCGGGCCCAATAAAGCGATAAGAGTGCGCGGTTGGAGAGTAGCCTGGGGAAAATCCAGGGGAAAACCTCCGGCACGACCACGCGGGTGGTTTGGAACACTGGAATACTCTAAGAGTTTGCGCTCCAGTGAGATTGGTTGAGCGGTTTCAACCGAATCTGAGGTGTGAGTGGAATCGAGCTACTGGGAGTTTTGTCGCTGGTTCACTAAGCTACTGGGAGTTTGCTCTGGTTCACTAAGTTTTTTCGCTGGTTCACTAAGACTGTCGCTGGTTCACTAAAACGCTGGTTCACTAACCGTATAAGTGCGTAGGTCAAGAGGGACTAATATTCAATAGACACAACACATTTTTTAAGCCGTCATCTACCGGTCCCTGGGAATTTTGGTTATTTTTTTCGCCGGGAGACGACGGTGCTCACCGTGTGCTAATAAATAACATTATTACATTTTATCTTCACGTTTAGAGACCTTATACATCTCTAACAAATCTCGATTGGTATTAATTTCTTAGTCTTATTATTGACATTTAATGAATCCTTGATTATTGTATTATTTTTATTTGGTATAGATAGATTATGACTTGTAAAAGTGGCCTTAAGGTATATTTGCAGAATAAATGTTTTGATTTTGATTGTGTTTGAATTGCCCATATTATGATAAATTAATTAAAAAGATTTTATTGTCAAATGTCATATCCTAATCTTAATATATTATAAACGTGAAAGTTTGTGCGGAGGGATGTACTTTCCGCTTAATCTGAAAAACTACTGAACGGATCTCTATGAAGCTTTCCAGTATTGTAGCTTAGACATCAGAATAGGACATAGGCTACCTTTTATCCGCGAGTAACACCGCAGGGCGCTGCTAGTATATTATAAACGTGAAAGTTTGTGCGGATGGATGTACGTTCCGCATAATCTCAAAAACTACTGAACGGATCTCTATGAAACTCCAGTATTGTAGCTTAGCCATCAGAATAGGAGATAGGCTACCTTTTATCCACGGGTAACACCGCAGGGCGCTGCTAGTAAATTATATTTTTAAAATGTGAGTTTGATGTGATGAAGGCCTCCTGACGAAGGAGCACAGATTGTAACACTTTTTCCAACCTTTTAGATACCTATCCATATATCGTCATGTTATACGTATGCCGTATGTAATGAACAGTGACGAGTATTAATATCTGTAATAACGAAGCACGCATAATTTGATTCTCATCGTTAAAGTTAATTGATGTCCTTACCGGTCCGAACGTTAAGTGAAAGTTAAGGAAATCAGAGTGCAATTTAAACTTATTGTTGACTCCAGTTTACTCTATACCTGGATCCCTAACTGTTAAAATAGTTATAGTCAGAAATAATCACTCACGAGTCGTTAACAATCCAGGCCCGGTAACGAGAAATTAAGAAAACGTTAAATTTTGGAATGAGAATCACCCAAATATATGACTCGGCTCTATTTGTATGGCAGATATTTTTGTCGTCTTAGTTTTGCCATACATGGCATCACCTATTTTGAAATACGTAAGTAATTACAGGACGTATATCTTTTTCTACCTTTTATAAAACAAATTGCAAACAATCAACATTGGTCCAAACATTACATGTAGGTACCTAAAATATAAATATCCACTGACCTGCCAACAATTTTGTTCAAACAACAAAAACACCAATAAAATATCCAAAATTATATATCGCCGAACAAACTAGTTAGACTTTCGAGACAGCACGCTCTCCTCGGGACGAAAGTCGCCGCTCGAGTCGAGCGCGGGGTCGGGAGGGGGTGCGGCGCGGCGGGGGCGGGGCTGGCGGACCGCGACCGGCAACGACGAGTGAGACTTGGGCTCACCAAAGTTGTCCCCGCTGACCAAATCTTCGTTGGCGGAATGCTCTATACCTTTCTGCTGCAGCTGTGGGAGGAGAGAGAAGAGGACATAAGAATTTTATGGACTGAACGTAGCTGTGCAGAGATTAGTCAAAACATTGTGGTAATCCAATAAGCAACCCATTTTTCTTCCAGTTAACTCAGCCCAGTCTTGCCCTACATCAGTGTTCCTAATCCAATCGCACCACCTTTTTCACACTATCCACCTGACATTCCAGGAAAGAAAAAGTTCGCTAGAAGGAGGACCTATATAAAGTCTCTAGCTATCAACAGAAAGTATATCCTAAAGTCAAGAGCACTTTAATAAAATCTAACGGGTCCACTAACGCCACTCGTAAATAAGCTAGATTCGTCTCTCTATGAGCTCAAAATTAAAATGGCCGTTTTAACTTTGGACGCATAGATTGACGAATCCAGCAACGTAAAAACTAGTTTGATGGATTCAAAAAGTACTTAAATACAAACTATAGTACGTAGCGGCTCCCTTTTTTAGTTATATATCGTTAAATTTAAATAATTACAATTATTTACGAGTGGCGCTAGTGGACCCGTTAGATTTTATTAAAGCGCTCTTAATAAAGGTCCCTTGAGACGCTTCTAGTCGCAGGCGTTTATAGGCTAAGCTGTCTGCTTATCTCAGATAGTTCGTAAGCTTGTTTGCCACCATCGTTGTACAAAAAAAAAACAAAATTTAAAAGCGAACTCTCACGCGCCTTTCGCTTACACCAGGCCAAGACTTTTCAGGTATTGCACATTCTACCATTTCAACAATCAATCCATATCCGCAATGTTATATTTAAGTATAAGTGGATTGCATTGTCTTTGTGGATTTAAAAAGATCTATATATGAATTTCTATAACATTATTCTTTGCTATTCCGCTAAACAACGAATGATAATGAGGTGTACTTATACGTAAAAAGGCAAGGGAAACTATTAAAACCCTTTTTAGCCCTTAATTACACAGTAACATACGAGTTTTGATTTGCTTGACTCTCATATTTACGTATTATTTGGCAGGCGTAAATATAGCAACCAATAATGAAAAAACCTCAACACAACCGTGTTTCGCCTCTCGAGAAGACAAATGCTGGCAAACCAGCCGAATCCAGACCAGACCTCCACGTTTAGCAGATCAGCAAAGAATATTGTTCTAGAAATGTATGGAATACTAGTAACACCCGATTCCCTCAACTAGCTCCTACCTTCGCCTTGGCCTGGCGCAGCTGTCGCACCATCTGCTTCACAATCTGCCCTTCCAAATCCAGCTTTAGCCTCAAGTCCCGCCGCTCCATTTCGACCGCGATGCAAACTCGCCGAAGTGAGTTCAGCTCCTCAATCAGACCGAGATTCACTTTGTGCACGGTCCGTAACTTCACGCTACTCGACTATGGACAATAGAACAACTATAAACTAGGTTTCATTGAGGACCTTCTGAATCGGTTGAGAGTTTCTGTATTTTATCGTCATTGCAGTAATTTATGTTCCTACAGGCAGCGTCTTTAGTCCACTATAGTAGTAGTTCAACTCTTGTCATAAATAGTGTATCATTTGCACCGTCATTTTGTTTCATAAACCAGATGATGATCGTTAATGAGATAAAAGTACTATAACCACTTTTATGTCACACCTGGCCATAAAGTGGCAATTACCACACGCTCCGCGCGCGGAAAATCCCACTTCCTGGCCAGGGGGTGACATAAAATCTTGCACTTACCTCGGGCGGTAATTAAGAAAGCCTCAGATCGCATAATTATCGCCCTTGCCTTCGGCTCGGGCGTCAAATACCTGCGATCTGAGACATTCTTTGTTTTACCGCCCTTGGTAAGTAATGTACTATTATCTCACGAGCGCGGTTTAGCCACCGTTGCAGTTGTGACACATACCAACACATAGACAATGTGAACACAGCTCCTACGCTGGGGCACACATAGACAATGTGCATGTATACCTCAACACACAACTATGGGTCACCCGCGTTCGTAAGGTGGGATGTAGCCATGGAGCCATACCTTCAAGCTGACCTCCATGTTTTGAAGGCGCTCCCGATACTTGCTGGTCTCCTCCCGCAGCAGCTCTCCGATGTCCTTGACCGGCACCAGGTCGCCGCACTGCGGAACAACGCTACGCTACGGTCTCTTGTCAATCACAGGCCAAAATGCATAAAAAATCAAATAAAGGTACGGCTGAGAGTGCCAGGAGCGAAGCCTTGAGCAGATTGAGCGCCAAGCATTGGACAGCCACTGAGGACACACCATCGTCGTGTTCGACGCGAAATTAAACCTTAAGCAAATGCGCATATATCGCAATTGCTTTGGCCCCCCTTCGGAACCTAGCGTGATTTATGGTTAAGCCCTTAGGGAGGCGTACGGCAGCATCTAGAAGGCTCAGGCTTTCTTAACTTAATGACATGAATGCCCACGAAATGGCCGAAGTATCAAGATCAAGTAAGATGGCGTACCTCTGTGATTACTAGTAAGTCTATGACCTTTCGTTGTGGCTTGAGGGGCCTATGATTAACATTGCATGTCATTGGCTGGCTAGGATTTGATGATACCAGTTCTACGCACACATATGAGGCACACCTGACTGATATACAGAAGAGTCCTGCGAGGTGTTTGTTTGTAATAGAGATGCGTGTCTCTGTGAGTGAGTGCATCAAATAGGTCGTTTGTACAGACCACTACAATGAGATGTATCCACTTTTGGACCTTATTACAATGGCATAAGGCAATAAAGTGGACATATCTAGTTGACTGTTTGAATTTCTTTTACTGTTTTAAGCTATATATATCTGCCGTGCGTAGGCTGTACCAAACAGACATGAACATGAACAGTGAACCGAAAGTTAAATTTCATGTTTGGACCAATGTTTGGGTTATCTTGAAGACAATTTAGAAATCTATATATAGAAAAAGTAAAAAAAGATTTGCCACATCAACTTATGACATATTTTTTGTATTTATAACTAGCTTGTATGTTTTTTCTACAGCATATCCTGCAGAATCAGGCGAAGCACTGCGATGCAAGTAACAATCGTTCAATCAACCTAGAAGTACCCCATTAAATTCCTTCACGTTATGTACAGTAGCTGAAGTAGCTACGCGGGCCTAGTGCTCAAAATAATCTACACACAATGTCAAGAGAATAAGGCTCTGTGTAAACCATTCTGAGTGTGCTTTTGCTTAGCTACTTCTGCTGCATGCTGTATCTACTAATTTACGGGTTTTCCTTAACGACATAGAAGTGACACGTGGTAAAATGTGACCCGGTCGCTCGAAAGGGCTTCGCAATAATGGTGGAGGAGGGATCTGCCCTCGACGTGTCCCGGTGGTGTCATCCCAACCATCGCCCTCCGCCTGCATATAAACCTCACCCCACATACAAACTGATAGGCAAAGAGGACCACGTTTCTCTGCCGCTGTACTCACACTATCTTCGTGGATTGAACGATCCATAACACTACTTTTCTTTCTTACCTCAGTCCCCGTGCAGCACATGCCAGCCATAACCTCCGCGTCCTTCTTGAAGACATCTCTGCAACAAACAGCTAAGGTCAACCCGGTTGACCCAACCCAAGGACGGTTGAGTCGATTGACTCAACCGAGACAAAGGCGACAATGGATGTAATCCGTCTTTTGAAGATTCAACACAAACACAGTACTTTAAGCTACTTCAGCGCTCCATTTTATTAACAGTAATTTCAAACTTTTCAAATAGAGGACTACAATATTTGCTAAATGATTAAGGTCAACCTTAATTGGGGCAATAAGAAATACTGTTGTGAGCAAAAGCTCGGCCAAGTCTTAAAGACTCGAGTAGTCGGGGTTAACACTTTCTTTTCAGTATGATAAAGTGTAAAGGTCTTAGCTTTAACGACTCGATTCGAGTCTTATAGGCTCAGCCTCTTACTCACAACACTAATAAAGAATACTTAAAACACTAATAAGAAATCTCCTTGTGAAGAGAGTGTAACATTTGCGGTGTTAGAGGTTTTCTTTAACCTGACTGTGTCTTTTTAGGCCGGGCCCAATAAAGCGATAGGAGTGCGCGGTTAGAGAGTAGCCTGGGGAAAATCCAGGTGAAACTTCCGACACGACCACGCGGGTGGTTTTTAACACTGGAATACTCTAAGAGTTTGCGCTCCAGTGAGATTGGTTGAGCGGTTTCAACCAGATCTGAGGTGTGAGTGGAATTTTATGTGCTGAAATAATCAAAAGTAACTGATCTAATTGGGTACTTGTAACAGTTCAATAAGGCAATACCGAGGCTTTTTTTATACCTGCAATGAAACGTGTCAGATGTTGTAATGTCCATTTTATCGTGACAGATAGAGGCCTTTAGAAGTAACCAGAACAAGTGGCTTGATATACATTTTCTCGCCTAGTTATCTCAACGTAAATACTAACGGGTTCATCTCGTCTCGCATTCTTGCCATGGTATGCTCGTACTGCTTCAGATCATTGTTGAGTCTTCTGATCTCCCTAAAAGTAGAAAAACTGTATAAACAATTTTGAAAGGTCTTACAGAACCTAACCTTTTGGTCGCCAAGAACACTTTTGTCGTGGCTACGGTGCCAATAACGACTCAAATATGTGGCACATCTGTGGCGATTTTGGTTTTTTTTATAGTAGCTAAGCATTTGCATTCGAAAGGCATCATCCAATGAAGTTTTTTTTACTGTTTAGTGGACTTTTTCATACCTAAGTGGTTTTTTGGAAGTCGGTATTTTATAAAAGTTGAATATCTAAGGAATGATAATTTCAGTTCACCTGTCCTTAGCCAATACGTCTTTCTGCAGCGAGTCGTTGATTAGAGAGAGCTCCAGAATTTTATTATCTCTCTCCACGCCACCGTTGGTAGCGATGCGCTGAAACAAAAAGGCACAACCTGACATCAATGCTGAACACAGAAATCTCATCATCAGAATATAAATGATAACAAAATATAATTATGAAAGAAATAGTGTGCGATGTCTGAAGGTGCATGACTGGTGACAGTTCATGATTGTAGGAAGGCCGAGTGTAATGATGCCGGCTGCTGAAAAGGTATAAGAAACGATCGAATGTTGTTTCAATAATTTTGTAATGGCGAATGAATAGATGATGAAAGGGTGAAGATGTCTTAATAATATTTCAAAAACAGGATTATAATTCGTTTTCTTGTGCCGCATCCACTGGTAAAAAACCTGTGCGGGTCCAATTTATTTTTATGACTAATGAGACGATATCGATATCGTTCAGACAATATATTACCAACCATGTTCACAGCACCATCAGTATGTTCGACTGTTAAATCATTGTACATATCAAATGTTTAATTCGACTGTAAAAATGAACAACGCCTAATCTAATTACAATTGGTTACAATCTAAGTAACACAATATGCATTTTCTCAAACATGCTCGGAGAAACAAAAATTACGTTCCCGATATTAGACTACGAAACCGACCATTACGGGGTGTCGCGAATTTATAGGTCGGTAATGGTATTTATATAGAAAATTGTCGGAGAATTTTTACATTGCTGGTGCGACCAAGCCGACTGCTGCAGCGCTTGTTTTAATTAGTGAATTCTCAGAATTACATACTTAGATTTTTCTAATATTTTTTAAATTTCCAGTCATTTTTCGAGATAAGCGTACATACCTCGGCCGGAACCTACGCGAGGCCGTCTAGTAATACGAGGCAGACAATTCCTTTCTAACCCGTCCTTTGTAGTAAATGTACTATTGTCATGCAATAAATAACTTCCGGCTTCTTGGAACTAGTTTATACAAACCTCCGTCCCTAGTAATTTAACCCCAAGATAATTAAAAATGAGCAGAATACTATGTACCTTCGCATATTTCCTAAGGAAACTTTAAAAAGATGCACCAACAAATTAAAAACATTAAAATAGAAGAAATACTTGTAAAGAACATATTATAATAAATAATAAATACAATTTACAAAAAATATAAGTAATCAAGAAGACAATACAAAATTATATAATTATAAAAGTGTCAACTGCTTGGAGAGCTGCGCGTGAGTAACTTCTTCCTTGGAGTCCCCGCATCCATGACCCATGTTTCTTGCGAGCCTGCGACAGGAGAGGTTTGTGAGCGATCGATAAGTTATTCGACCTTTATTTCAGGAAAAACGTCCGACACAACCACGCGGGCTGAGTAAACACTGGAACAGTCCAATAATTTGCTGTTAAGTGAGATTGCTTGAACTGAATCTGAGGTATGAGTAGAGTGGAGCTACTGGGGTTTTATCGCTGGTTCACTAAACCTAGCCTAACTGGGAAGAGTCCGACAAGAAACTCAGCTAGGCCCGACCTAGGTCGGACTGACTCTACCCGGTATACGGGACGAATAGTGTCTGTGGATATTCGACCACAATAAGCTTTGGAATACGTAAGGGTGTCATCATATAATGTGTACAACTCTTTGTAGAACAAATTATAAAATATCTTAATAGATAGGCAGTTAGTTTGTTGTACTGCCTACTTTTACAGGAAAATATTCTGGGCTATTTTGCAACACTTTAATTTAGGCTGCGGGCTGAAAGAGCTGGTATTTGAATCTGGGGTTTTTATTTTCTTGAAACTTGAGTTTATTGTTTCGGACATAGGTAACTAATGCAATGTTTTATAGCCAGGGGAGGGTCAGAACGCCGTATTTTCTGAAGAAACGTCTATAACTAGTTATGCTTTTGAAACTATGGTTCGTAAGCATTTTTTCTGCTTGACGAACTGATGATTGGCATAGTAATCATAAGTGCCCGTAATATACAAAATTCCCATCCACCTTCCTCCGATCCGTTCAGACCGAAAAACAGCACTTACACGAAAAACAGTACTTGTACGTTCGTGTGTGCGTGCGTGCGTGAGTGCATACGTGCCTGCGTGTGTGCGTGTGCGTGTGCGTGTGTGCGTGTGCGTGTGCGTGTGCGTGTGCGCGTGCGTGTGTGTGTGCGTGTGTGTGTTAAATAAAGTATATTGACACGTGTATACGTGTATTTGACAATAAGTTGTAATCATAAGGAAAGGAAGACCAGCGCTAGCCAATGGCTAGCACTATGCTGATTTGGGGCCATGGCTATTTTCTGTATTTTGGTGTTATGTTTATGTTTATTTGTACTGTATCTGTGCCACGGATAAATGTTTTTTTTTTCATAAGCACGATTGTATTGTCCGGTTTCGAAACTGTCATTAGTTGTGACTCACCAGTCATCCGAGCCAAATATGTCACTCTGCGTGACCTCGAAGAAGTGTATGCCGTCGAGCGTGCAATGATCGAACTCCCTCAGCCGCCGCAGCACTTCGATGAGCCCGCGCAGATCCGAGTCCTTGCGCGCGAGCCGTCTGCGCAGCACGGCCGTCTCTGCGCGCAGCTCGCACTCTATCTGCGGAAAGCTGGGGCTTCATACAGACGAGACACTTGTAATAAAAGGGTGGGTCAACTATTCTTTGTTGCTCGTTACCACGGTTACGTCTCCTGAGTCACTCTTTAAAACTAAAGATAAATATTAGAGGACAATTACACAAATCGAACTAGCCCCAAAGTAAGCTCAAGAAGGCTTGTGTTATGAGTACTAGACGACGATATATTTAATAGATATAAATACTGAAATACATAGAAAACATCCAAGACTCAGAAACAAATATTCATGCTCATCACGCAAATATTTGCCCTGACCGGGATTCGAACCCAGGACCGTCAGCTTCACAGGCAGGTGCACTACCCACTAGGCTAAACCGGTCGTCAAACTGTGATTTTATAGGCTTTAAATCTACCAAACATGATTTTTAGCGATGAGTATCTATCCATTTGGACATGGGTTATCTCTCAAGCATGCTTGAAGTCCATATTATAAATATTTTTCTAAGACACTCGGTTACTGTTGTCTCCTCGCTGAAGGGACAGAATAACAACAAAGAAAAGTTGATTGATCCAAAATAATTTTTTTTTTGGAAAATCTTACACTAATCGATATAGTCCCAAACCGAGCAAAGCTGGTACTATGGGTACTAGGCGACGATATACATGTTTATCTAGATAAATAGATAGATACTATACTTTAATAAATTAATACGTAGGAAACAGTCAAGACCCAGGAACAGTGGATAATACCTACACGCTAGATAGATAATGAAAATTCACCGTTTCTGAATTATTCCCTGTCTGGGTGCCCCCAATGTGGGGTCACGCACGTTTTTATCAGGAGTCCATGCTTCTACTATGGAGTCACGTTCCCATACTAAATGCGCAAGTTGGACTTGACAGTTCATTTTTTATGGGGACACACATTATAAATACAACCTTATTTTAATTTCAATATCAAACCAATTTGTAATCTAAATTAGTATGGATTTATAGTCTGTGCAATGCATGCATTGTTCGACGAAGCCTGTTGCCGATGCTTGTTGTTCGTGAAATTGACGAAGCCTGCGTTGTGGATAAGGTTTGTACAACTTTTTACCAATAAATAAATTGTATAGGTTAAATTAGTATAAGTAAGTACTATATACTATGGGTTTACTGTCATAATAACTGCTGTGAACATGGTTAGATCTTCGTAGAATTAAAAAGTCCATACAGACTGCAGGTCGTGTACCAAATATGCCCTGTACTCCGAACTTCGTATCGTGCTATCCCTTTCACTCTCGTGTTATACACTATACGAGTGAAAGGGACGGCACTCTCGTGTTACACATTATATGAGTGCAAGGGACGGCACGATACGAAGTTCGGATTTCGAAGTTCCCCTCAGACATTCAGACATGAATACCTAATACTCCTTTTTGAGGCGGTTGTATAAAAACAAGACCATTCTTTCTAATTAGAATTACGATTTGAAACGGGATATTTACCATGTATATTTGTATTTTTGTGTTCCCGATATTTCGGCACTGTTGCAAACGCCAACGTTGTTGTAAATAAATAAACGCCATTATCAAGGATTAACTGACGTGCTGATAGTTTTAGTTGTGGTCTACCCACACACCATAGCGATCTACCCTCTTCCTGGTTCGCTTTTTTCCCAGTGTCATCGTCACTACCACCGTCCGCCTTGTCACTTGAAACTCGATTACAGTCACGACACACCACACTCACAGTATCAATACGCGAGTTCTTTCCGGAAACAGTCTCTTTTCGATTTGAGAACTTTCGGATCACTGGACGCCAGACACTTGACAGTTGAAACCCATCTTCCCGGTTGAAATTCTTATGCCTTTGGATTTCAATGGCTTCCTTAACCAACCTAGGTATGTAATGGCGTTCTGTCGAAAGGATCTGAGGGTTGTGCAACTCAATCCAATGATTTGTTCCTGCCTCCAAAAGGTGTTCTGCGATTGCTGGCTTCCGAATGAAAAAAAATCTTCTGATGGTAAATATCCCGTTTCAAATCGTAATTCTAATGTAAATGACCATGTAAGCTTGAAATCTTATATCATTCTTTCTAATACCTACACTACAATAGACCTTAATAATGTCATCTTTCTCAAAAAGTTCTTTTACCAAAGAAAGCGCGCACAAGAAGTTCTATTTCATTCGGCGCCACCAGCGGGCCGATTTTTAAGTGTCGAACCCTCCACTTTTCACTCGACATCTGTCAAGTCATCATAGTTTTTTGACAGATCTCGAGTGAAAAATCGAGCGTTCGACACTCATAAATCGGCCCCTAGGTCGCTCACCCACGGTTCGTGGTAGAATGTTCGCGATCCCATGGCATCACCACCAAGGCACGTGAGGGAAGCATCCCAGAGTTTTAGTGGGTAGGCTAGTCCCTTCTGGACTGGAGAGCCCCACATAACCAATGCGTAATTTCCGGTTTTCCCCCGGAACCTTAGATTACGTAGTGGTATGCAGTTTCATGCATTTCTCTGGGTCAAAAAAAAAAAGGTCGCTCACCCACGGTAGAGTCCGACCACGCTAACTCACGAAGGAATAATTTGGCAACACTGTGCATTATACGTCATATTTGTATGAACATGTGACGTTTGAGGTAGTGTTGCCAAATTATTTCAATGCAGAGTTATCGTGGTCGGACTCTGGCTACGCTCCTCACCTCGGCGTGCCGGCGTCGCTCGGCCTCCGCCCTGGCCGTCGTCTCCCGCTCCAGCTCCTCGACCGCGCGCACCAGGAGCGCATTCTGCGCCACCAGATCGCTCACCCATGACCGGAGGACTTGGACTTGCATCTAGAGGAAAAATTTAGAATGTAACAACTTTATTTCCGCACCTGGTCTTCAGTTGTGACGACCAGGGCTCGGAACCGGTTTTTACTATTTTGGAAATATTTCCTAAAGTACTTCTGATATCTCTATTTATATTTTAAGATTTGCTTTTGTTAGCCTTCATCTATGGAATAAATTATTTAAAGTACGAAAAAATATCGTAAAACGCAATTAACCGAATTTTTTAACCGGTTAATTGTATGAAGACGAAACCGGTTTCGGAGCCCTGGTGACGACACGATGAAACACGACACTGGCAAACTCAATTGTCACTGCCGCCAACTCACGTTGTGGCATTTTCGAACCAAAGTTCTTGTCCCAAAGCACAGAATAATTAATAGTACTTACGTACCCAAAATAACGTCTGTTGGGCCCGTCCTTACTATACAAGTCAACTAGCAGCGCCCTACGGTGTTACCCGCGGATAAAAGGTAGCCTATAAGTTAATCCAGGGTATACCTAAGCTACCTCCATTCCAAATTTCAGCCAAATCCGTCGAGCCGTTTTTAAGATTAAGAGGAACGTACATCCATCCATCCAGACATGGGTACTTTCACGTTTATAATATTATATTTGGATTTATGTGTAGCAACGTATTCACACAATGATTGAAGCAGTTTGTTGCTTGAACACTGTTCACCTTCGCTTCGAGTTGGCTGTTTTTTCCCGTTCCGGTACCCACAAAGTGGACCGGGGGCAAATGTCACGAGGCCGTTTGCCAGCCGGCCAACTCGAAGCGAACGTAGATAACTTCATCCACGAAGGCGCGCCCCGCCATAGCCCATTCCGTACAATTGCGCGTAGATTAAGTATGGGAGTCGTTGTGGAGGAGCGCGTCTCTTTTTTTTTTTAACCTGACTGTAGCTTTATAGGCTGGGCCCAATAAAGCGATAGGAGTGCGCGGTTGGAGAGTGGCCTGGGGAAAACCTCCGGTACGACCACGCGTGTGGTTTGGAATACTCTAAGAGTTTGCGCTCCAGTGAGATTGGTTGAGCGGTTTCAACCGAATCTGAGGCCTGAGTGGAATCGAGCTACTGGGAGTTTTGTCGCTGGTTCACTAAACCTAGCCTAGCTGAGAAGAGTCCAGCAAGAAACTCAGCTAGGCCCGACCTGGGTCGGACTGACTCTACCCGGTGTGCGGCGGTACCGGGACGAATAGAGACT
Organism: Epiblema foenella; assembly: GCA_963556455.1. Taxonomy (NCBI): domain Eukaryota; kingdom Metazoa; phylum Arthropoda; class Insecta; order Lepidoptera; family Tortricidae; genus Epiblema; species Epiblema foenella. Next base: position 24,386,333 of record OY747101.1, on the reverse strand, counting down.
ATATGTGTCACTGTTGTCGCGATCGCGCGGTGGACGTCCCCGCCGGCGGGCGCGTCTCCGTGGATGGCACTATGTATAGATGGTTACCTGCATCTTCTCCGCCCCTCCAAGCCTCTCGACCACCTGCAACCTATCTTCATAGGCCCTCTGCACTTCCCTCAGTATATCTAGCGTGGCGCCGCTCTTACACGCACACTCTTTCTCACTCTCGCATTCCACGACGGTCTGCTCCATATTTATATTATATTGTGTAGTTCACATTGTCCATGGCAGTCAGCTATTTTCTGACATCACTGACAGCTTCTTTTATGAGTCTAGATCAATGTCTAGATTGTCTATGATATAGTTTCAAGAAGTAAGGTTAAATAGTGTTCAAAAGAGGTCGATTAAGGCTTGCCCTTCTTAATATATCGTATCATAAAGCCCGACCAGAAATATATGACCACTAGCGGACCCGGTAGACGTCCTGCCCGAAAAGCAGCGCCGCATTACCAATAATTTCCTCAATCACGGTCCATCATAATCAAAAAAAGGTTTGTTTTGTTTGTATCAAAAAAAATCGTTATAATGTTGAGACATCACAACTTCTGGTGGGATCTGGAAACCGACTGCAGCGACACCTACCGGATTTTGTTTTTGTTGCTAGCGGCAAGCGACCGTACGTCAAATGCCGAATAATTAGACAGCCTATACAAATAAACATAGGAACTCCTTGCTAAATACCGACTGCAGCGCCACCTTCCGGGTCCAATTGAGTTTTCTAACCATCTAGGAACCCATTGAAATATACACACAAAATTTCAACCAAATCAGTCCAGCCGTTTAGAAAACGATCAGTGATATGCCGACTGCAACGCCACCTACCGGGTCCAATAGTATTTTCAAACCATCCAGGAACCCATTGAAATATACACACAAAATTTCATCCGAATCGGTCCAGCCGTTTAGGAGGAGTAGGGTGACAAACACACGTACAGAAGATTTTTATATATAAAGAAGATTATCAAGAGGGCGCTATTATTCTCATTTATATGGCAACAGACTAAATGACATTTTGACTTTGTTTACCTGTCAGCTCTAATGTCAAATTTGAAATGTTTTGGGGCGAAATAGTTTCTTTTCACGAGCGCTTTACTTTCATTTTATTAAATACATTATTAATAAGGTTCCGCTCTTGACTATGAATGATTATGGGCATCTTCTGTCAATTATCTTTTAATTTTCAATACTTTACTATTATTGAAATGAACCGCAACTGTGACACTGACAAGTGACAACCTATCATTATAATTGTTGCCAGTGTAAAAAATTAGTTCCAATGAAATTCCACAATATGGCGCGTGGTCATATATTTCTGGTCGCGCTTCACACAGGTACAGTCGCCATCAAATATATCTGTACTCTTCAGGGTGCTCAAAAATATCTTAACATGCACTTTAACGCCTTGACAATAGAGTCGTGTTCAGATATTTGTTAGAACCTTGTTCGCTCCGATATATCTGATGGGGAATGGTACCTATTAGGGGGGAAATTGCTGGAACAACTTGCCATACCTAATTGTGGACAAGCTGGACAAAAGCACCCTTTTTTCCTGGGTCTAGTTAACCATACTAGTTACCAACCATGTACCTACATAGCTTTATGTTTTTAAACAGAAACCAACTCCTCCGTCGGCCACCTTCAATTTATTAGTGGTGAAAATTTTGTATGGGGAACAAAAATATTTTTAAGATAGAAACTTGAAAACTCACTAATAGACTAGGAATTAAAATAGAAAAAACCATTTTCAGCGTTTACCAAAATTTGCCCTGTGAAGGGGTGAAAAGGGGGTTGAAAGTGTATGGGGAACATTCTTTTAAATAGAAACTTGGAACTTCGTTTATCATTAAATTATAAGAATTTGGGGAAGCGTTTTCGAAAATTCACCCTCTGAAGGAGTGAAAAGGGTGTTGAAAGTTTGTTAGGAAGCAAATTTTGTTTACACTTTGTGCCTTCGTTTTATTTTTGATCTGAATATTTCTAAAAAGGCGTAATCTTAATCCAAAATAGTCTACATTCTCTTACTCTTTTAGAGACCATGTTATTATGGCTGCGGTCTTTTGTGAGGCGGAAGGGCTTCAGTTGGGCTGCTCCAAATATGAGCGAGATGAAATTCCGCTATGCCCTACCTACTATCTACTCTCTTGGTTTTTCTAGGTATACAATTAATAAAAAACAGTGCTTAACAGTGTATATAATTTATTAAATTAACATTTTGGCTATTTCTTTGTACATTACAAGTTCCACCATAATGTGCACAAATAAAATACACTACAAAACAGTACGCATATTACATCCAAGTATATTATCTACAAAAAGGATTTTATTCTCAAAAATGCACATGTCCTCGAGTCAATAGTCCTTTAAGGGTGTAATGGAGAATCTCAACCCTTTAACCACCATCGTCTGATATATGACACAAATTAAGTGATAGCATAAACGACACCTTAATTTATGACACCGTTGAAATAGCGAGTAACTTTTTTGACAGTTTTGTTCGGCGGTTAAAGGATTAATTAACCAATTTAATTCAAATTTAAACTATTACACCAATTTTAGAGCTGTGAAGATTGTATCAACTAGAGATGTGACTTAACGGGTAATATTCCCGATTATGGATGCAGAATTTCCAAACGAGAATATACTCCCTATACCAAATTGACACATCTCTAGTAACAACTCACATTGTCACACCGTAACATTGAAATATAAAAAAAAAAAAATTGGCAAACACTGACAATTCAAATGTCTTCCTAGCTTATACCCTTCTTTGATAACTCAGGACAATAGGGATGTTGACACTAAGTAAGAAACTCAACTACTTCAAATTTTGTCGTAAAAGGATCAAATTCTCAACCAAATAGCGAAAAAAGTAACTCAAAAGAATAAATAATTACATAATTACAAGTCATCAAAGTTTTAAGTGGGGGCATGTTCTGTCCCTTTTTCGCAAAACGCACCTCTGTATGGAACGATCTTCATTTACTATGGCGCTTTAAGTCGGTGACGTCACTGAGTTGTAGCGCTTTCTCACTCTTATTAACAACATTCTAACGGTTGTAGCTTCGTTATTTTTTGAGATATTTTAATGGGATTTTCACCATTTGGCATAGTTTTATGTCTTCTTTCTTTTGGATAATAATTTGGATACCAATAAATTTAGAGTCAACATCCCTATTATACAAAGTCAAGGAGCCAAATTTAATATTTACATAATTTCTCAGGACTGTTTTCCTAAAAAAAAGTCAAAAATGCATCATTTTATTTCAACTACACCTTGTAGGCACTCTATTTAGATTTTTATGGTTCAGAAATGCAAAAAGAACATAATCGTCACTTGGAAAACGTAGTCGTCAACATTGGTATTCGAAAAATGTTTTCAACATATTTAGGTTATCACGTAACTTTTGTACTACCGTTACGTAGATTTTAATGTCAAATTTCAATTGTCAGCTCATACATTTTCACTACAAAATTGTCAGTAATATCTATCTACCGTTAGTACATAAAGTTACGTGATTCGCTCTGGTGGCTTTTGGTGGTAACTATTTTTACCATACAAATAAGACTAAACGCAAACGCGTTCGTTTGTGTTTTGTTTCGAAAAAGCTTATGCTAGTTATATAATGCAAATTACCAAATTTATGTTCGAGATAGATTGTTGATCGATTATAGATTAGAAGGCGGTGCTGATGGATGGAATCGATCGCGCCAACATTATGGCCCTATGGACATTCGAATATGGCAAAGTAAACATACTATATTTTCTACAATCAACTAATACAAGGTTTCTCAAACTTTCAGTCCCACAATTTTTTCTAAACGCACCTTTTAAAAACCGATATTCGTTTACGTTTCATCCGTTATAACAATATTTAAAAACACGAAAATAAAGAAAAAAGTCCATAATTTCCTGAGACCACATACTTACATTAAACAACAACGGAATTTGAACCAAATCATTAATATTAATAGATTTGAAATTTGTTTTGTTATAAATTCACTTAAATCAAATGAAACTCTATTCCTTTCAAATTTGACTTGACATTCCATTGAACCCGATTTTATTATTTCTATAGGAATCTGGGACTCTGAATATTCACCCTGAAGAAAACGCTAGACTAATAGATGCAACGACCATAAACTTACCCTTAACATGACATACATCACAAAACTCTACATTGAGATGATAAAATTGACTACTTATAATATAACTATGGTTTCACCATTCTACAACTAGAATAGCTCTTGCAATTCATGAAGGCGAGTGATTTGACGAAATTAGACTTTAACGTCATAGATATAGACTTTGTTTTTTAAATTTTTGCCAATCCACTTACCAAGCGCAAAAAACACTAATGACCGCGTTGCAAATAGTCGTAACAACCGCCTCGAATGTTCAATTGATTATCAACTCTATCTCCGTAAGCAAAAGATCACGAGTGCACCAATGGATGTCCAGATGCCTTCTATTCGTACCATTCTCAGGTATTCAGGTAAACGCCGCCGGGTGTATTGGGCCATGCGTGTAACGTCAGCAATTTAAACCTTTGGCAAAGGCCCTAAAGTTGATAATCCGGTAGTTTTAAGGAACATGGATCTTTATTTACGAGGTGTGCTTATTTTTTATTACGGACGATAATATGGTAGCAAACCGCACAATAGGACAACGAAATGGACACGAGAAAAACACAAACACTATAATAGGAACCACTCCACTCGTGAATTGCAAGAGCTATAGCTCTGTGAGCAGTAGACCTAGCGAGTGATATATGTTACGTTTTCAACGCTCACGGCTCCGCCATTTTGAAAACTATAATCGATAAAAAACTAATTGAACGCTGTTATGCAATATGTCTGCCTACTATAGGTTTTGCTATTAGGTTGACACATTTATTTATTTTATTTGACACACCAACAAGATACTAAGCTAATACATTAATAAGAACATAAAGCCTCACCTCGCCTCGTTCGCCTTTGTACTCTAATCTTATGTGACATGTATATTGTTTTAACCTGTTATTGTGTATAATAAAGTGCTTACATACATACATAGTTAGATGACGCAAGTCCTGCCTGTATCTCAATAACGGGCATGCAACATCATTAAGTTAAGATACCAGGTACATTATTGCATAACAGTATTATCGATCCAGCTCACAAACTCACGAGAATCGATTGAGAATGCGACGGATAGAGAAGAATTCGCCCAAGCTGAAACCGGGACGCTACACTCGCTCGGTCTATTTATTTCTTGTGTTGAGACACTTCCTCGTATACTGAAAAGTTACGAACAGCCGGTGCGCACAGGCATATATAATAATCACTAAAATACCCTACAACATTAAATGTGCATAGAAAAATTATAGTACTTCCCATTACATCATACAGTTAATTATTTTATCTACACCCATATAGTAAATCCCCTTTAATGTGCTCAAAAAGTGTACGTACAATACAACACAATACAATACAAATATTCTTTATTGTAAAACAAGATTAAAAAATAAACATGTTGATAGTAGACAACAGGCGGTCTTATCGCTAAAAAGCGATCTCTTCCAGACAACCAAAAACCAAGGACCAGCTTTACAATATCGCGCCGGCACGCGGCGGAAATGGTCATAACAGCATCGAAAACGGTATCGTAACGATACAGGCTCGTGCTCACAAAAAACTTCAACGGGCTCACGCTCGAGCTCACTACACTTGCAATAAATAAACGGACGGTATAGACGATGTAATGAGAAATACTCTTGTACGTTTATCACTAGGTGATTTAACATTTATCCTCGAACTACTGAGAAGATTCTTTTGGCACTAAGTACCTTAATCTCAAGCGATATGTCACACAATAAATAAAGTAATTTTCAAGAAAAAGGCTACCTCTTTGTTGACAATTAGAAAAAAATTAAATATAAAGTGCAGCGGGGCAGTCTAGATCTAGAAATTATTACAAAATATCTGTTATCCAATGGCTATTCGAATTAATGCTCTACCAAAAGAATTTAAAAACCTCTCTCTTAAGGAACTTATTGTTATTAATAGTTATTTGTTATACAAGGCTGCAAAGTTATTTTACGTCTCGTGTGTTGCAACACTCGCTACGCTCAGTATTCTAGGATTGAACCACGAGCCAGCGAATGGACTCTATAGTTGAACCGCGAGCGAAGCGAGTGGTTCGAAAATAGAATCCTGAGCGAAGCGAGTATGGCCGGATAGCGGAAACTCGCTTTCATAGTTTCACCAAGATGGCACTCTAGTTAACGATGTAAACCGCAGAAAATATTATTTCGATTAGCTTTTCCCTAGTCTAGAATCTAGATTGCCCCCCGCTGCACCTTACGCAAAATTATAGTATTTAATAATTAGCTTATGAATAATAATTTAATCTATTTTTTTAATGATGGAAATCAAATTTTTCGTACATAAAGTACTTGATTAGATCTTCTTTTTATTTGCTACTATTGATATTAAACGCCGGGCTACAAGCAAAAGTGACTAAATAACAAATACCTACTTAAAATAAAGCTCATATATCAGCATCGTAGGTATCAGTCATCTTGAGAGGTAGCGCACAGCAAAATGTCATCTTGCTCGAATTTCGAGCAGCCCAACTGGGGAAGTACCTCCGCCTTGCAGAAGACCACAGCCATAATAACATTATCTACTACACAAGTATGTTGTGTTCCTGGAGGTGAGCAAGGTTGCCAGAGTTCCCGAGGATGCACTGTGTTGAGAGCGAGGGACCTAAATTTGTCCCTTCTGTTGTCAACACAATGCATCCTCAAATTTTATTAAGGGTCGGCAACGCGTACGTGACTCCTTTAGAGTTGCGGGCGTCTATAAGCTGCGGTGGCCGCTTACCATTAGGTGGACCGTAAGCTTGTTTGCCAACGGCGTTGTATAAAAAAAATCGTTTCAGTACTGAGATACGAGGTTTCGAAGAGTAGCGACATATTTGACATTTGCATGCTAGTATATAATACAAATAGCAGGATAAGCTACCTATTGTCACATACCACCTAAAGACAAAAATGTACCTATTTATTCTATGCAAATAAACTCTATTCTATTCTATTCTATTCTAACGAGTTTTGCTTTTCACCCGACGTCATTTCGCTCTTATTGATATCAACAAAGGGGTACCTTTTGCTCGAGAAAGACACAGTTTTAGGCTAACAACAGAGTCCCAATAACAGCAGGAACTCTCAAAATGCTTAAAAATGAACTTTTGGCAGTCACAAAGGTACACAATTAATGTAGGATTAACATCGAACGGCCCGGCGTCGACGCTCTCACTAGAGTTAGGGGAATTTGAAACTTCTATACAGAAGTTAGATTTCATATTCGAATGACAGAGCCGCGCAGTCGCAGCTGCTCGCGACCATTGCTGCTGCCATTTAAATATGAACTCTGGACACTCGTTCCAAGGTATACTTACGTCTAAACAATGAGATGATCGGTGACGCGAACGGAATACACTTCTAAGTATCTTACTGCGGTAGGTATGATCTGAAAAAGAAATAGCGCTTGTAAAAAAATATACTTTCATACCTTGGGCGGTAAAACAGAGAATGTCTCAGATCGCAGCACGAGCCGAAAGCGAGGGCGATAAACATGCTATCTGAGGCTTTTTAGTACCGCCCGGGGTAAGTACAGTCGAGGTCATAAATATTTGTAGACCCTGGACAGGGATGGAAATGATATAGTAGATTATATGACAAGGACCTAAAATAAGCCACATTACTACAAAATAGTTCGAGGGCTGTTGGTAGTATGGCTTTTAAACCAGAGTCATACACTCTACTTTTCACTTTGAGTCATCATCATCCCGGTACAGTTGCATCCTGAAGGATGCCCGGGGTCCACTTCCTAATTCCAATATTTGGCGTAGGCACTAGTTTTGACCTTCCAACCCGAGGGGAACCAAACCTTATTGGAATTAGGCTTGTCAAGTGAGTGGGCAACTTGACTGTTAGAAGTTCTCGAGCCGCCCGAAGGGCAACAGCCGGGATCAACGGCTTACCGTGCCTTCCAAAGCACGGGAGCGCTCAGTTAATAATACTCAAACCGGTCACTACTTAACCGCCGTTGCTTAACCTCGCATACCACACGCGGTACGCGGGCGCCGCTGGGCCACGAGCGCTCCTTTGATTGCGAAAAAATAAATAATCAAAGATTATCTACCCACAATTGATAGCAATAGAATGAGAATATGGCGGTAACTTTTTTTTAAACTGTTTTGCCTCAGATACATCGTAGTTGAAATAGGGACGAAAAAAGACCTAACGTTTTTAATCGTTAAATTAGTTGAACAAAGTATGGACCAAAAAGAACACAACGTTCCGATTGGCTGACGTGTTTTCTGATTGGTGGATTTAACGTGGTGAAGTAATTTGATTGGTCAAATTAGAATGTTTTGTAAATCATAAATATGTATTCATATTTTCCCTAGGGGCTAAATGTACTACTTTAGCCCCGGTTGATAAGGGCTAAATTATGTAAAAATGTTCTACTTTAGCCCCTGTTGATAACCCTAATATGACACACTTTTCGAGCATGAGAAGTGAAAAACTCTTCGTTATAAAATCTTTTTTATTTACAACATTAATAATCCTCTCTCCCTCTCTCTCTTGACACGTCCAGATCGTCTTACAAACTTAATCATACAAAATAATTCGCAATTCCAAATGGTAATTGGGAATTATTAGGGTCAAGTGTGACAAAATACAAAATTACTTACTTAGGGCGGTAAAACCAAGAATGTCTCAGATCGCAGTTATCTTATTCCCGAGCCGAAGGCAAAGGCGATAAATATGCAATCTGCGATTTTATTTATTACCGCCCGTGGTAAGTACAATTTCTGGTCTCCCTGGCGAGGAATTTTCCGCACGCCCTTATGGCCAGGTGTGACATAAAAAATTTACTACATGAATATGATAATGATACTTTGATGTTGGTAATAAGAATAGAAACTTCATCGATTCAGTCCGACCCAGGTCGGGCCTAGCTGAGTTTCTTGCTGGACTCTTCTCAGCTAGGCTAGGTTTAGTGAACCAGCGACAAAACTCCCAGTAGCTCGATTCCACTCACACCTCAGATTCGGTTGAAGCCGCTCAACCAATCTCACTGGAGCGCAAACTCTTACCCCTTTATTCATAAACGTCTATTAAACCTATATTAGTTAACTAGCCGCTAAAGTTCGTTTGTCCTTATCTGTCACGTTGACACATGTGCTTGTGAAACAGTGACAACAGACATTTTAGTTAGCAGAGATTTGTTAGGTTTTATGAATAAGGGGCTTAGAGTATTTCCAGTGTGACACTCCTGGGTTCGAATCCCGGTCAGGGCAAATATTTGTGTGATGAGCATGAATATTTGTTCCTGAGTCTTGGATGTTTTCTATGTATTTAAGTATTTATATCTATTAAATATATCGTCGTCTAGTACCCATAACATAAGCCTTCTTGAGCTTTCTGTTGGGCTAGTTCGATTTGTGTAAGATTGTTCTCTAATATTTATGTATTATTTATTATATTATTTATTTTAAACCGTAGTCGTGTCGGAGGTTTCCCCTAGATTTTCCCCAGGCTACTCTCCAACCGCGCACTCCTATCGCTTTATTGGGCCCGGCCTATAAAGACACAGTCAGGTTCAAAAAAGCTTCATCAATATAAAAAGTAGTTTCTAACGTTTTGAAGAGAATTGACCATTACTTACTTCTATTATCCTTACACCATCGTCTCTTCAGTAGAAATGCTTGAGCTGTTCGTACGTGAGGAAGAAGATTATGTTCCACGGGCCCATACGAAGCCACGTCGGTACAAACCCCTTGTACATGGCCAGGAAACCTTCGCTCCGGACCGTCTGCAACCACAGAGACAAGTGTCGAGTCACATCGCCTTTTGTACGTAATCAAAATCAAAACATTTATTCTGCAAATAGGCCTCAAGGGCACTTTTACTAGTCAAAATCTATCTACGGTGTCTTCGGGTAATTCCGAAAATAACAGATTCCTGTTGCACTACCAAACATCAACAAAAAAATTTACATTTCTTTTTTGATGGTGATGATGATTAGATGCAATAAAATCGGTTAGTTAAACTGGAATTTGTTATTTTCGGAATTACCCAACGTTCTAAATTATCCGAAGACACAAAAAAAACAATAATCAAAGTATCATTAATTAAATGTAGTGTTAAATGTCAAAAATAAGACTAAGACACTAATAACAATCGAGATTTATCAGAGATGTAGAAGGTCTCTAAGGGTCATACGCGGATTTAGGTTCGTTTTCTGTGGACATACCAAAAGTTAAGGGCTACAAAGCTTAATTTTGGATTGGACCAGTAACCCGCATAAACAGTGTCTCCGTTACTATAAATCCCTGTAATAAAAACATAGCTGACATGCACATAAACCGATAACTATGGACCACAGGAGGAACGACTTTTGTTTTTTCAACTAAGTATGACCCCTAAGCGTCAAGATAAAAGATAATAAGCTAGGTACACTAATCATAATAAAATATTGTGAGATATATATCTAAGCGTCAACATGAAAATAATAAAATCTAATAAATAAATATCCTCAAGAGATGTATAAGGTCTCTGAACGTCAGTCTAAAAATAAAATCAAATGAGAACAGAGCGAAGTCTCTCATCATGTCAATTCCACTGAACATTAGTACGAAGTTACTAGTCCTTGCAAACATGAACAGACCGGACCCCACAAACAGCACCCGTTCACAAATGACGCATCGCTAACGCCACACCATCGCATTGTTCAACGCGAAATTAAACCTTACGCAATCGCGCATAGATCGCGACTGCCTTGGCCCGACTGCCGGCTGTGGCCGTTGTTGGCGTCCATTGCACGATTTTCCGATGACGTGTATAGTCGGCTATCGGCGGTCAAAGGATTAAACCACGAATGTTTCAATTTAAGTACTTCTAAAGTGTTTTTGTTAAATCTGCAAAAGACGCTATTCACCCTTTATAAATAAAATATAAATAAATAAATATTAGAGGACAATCTTACACAAATCGAACTAGCCCCACAGTAAGCTCAAGAAGGCTTGTGTTATGGGTACTAGACGACGATATATTTAATAGATATAAATACTTAAATACATAGAAAACATCCAAGACTCAGAAACAAATATTCATGCTCATCACACAAATATTTGCCCTGACCGGGATTCGAACCCAGGACCGTCAGCTTCACAGGCAGGTGCACTACCCACTAGGCTAAACCGGTCGTCAAAATACTAATAGCTCTAAACTTCCATTCCCTATTTGACCCAGGTCGGGCCTAGCTGAGTTTCTTACTTGACTCTTCTCAGCCAGGTTTAGTAAACCAGCGACAAAACTCCCAGTAGCTCGATTCCACTCACGCCTCAGATTCGGTTGAAACCGCTCAAACTCACTGGAGCGCAAACTCTTACCCCCTTATTCATAAAACTTAACAAACCTCTGCTAACTAAAATATTATTTGTCCCATTCTCACAAACGTAAATGTCAAAGTGACAAATAAGGACAAACGAACTTTAGCGGCTTGTTAACTAATATCGGTTTGATAGACATTTATGAATAAGGGGGCTAGATAAAGTATTCCAGTGTTCAAAACCACCCGCGTAATCGTGTCGGAGATTTTCCCCAGGCCACTCTCCAGCCACGTACTCTTATCGCTTTATTGGGTCCGGTCTATAAAGCCACAGTCAGGTTAAAAAAAAATCGTTTTATCCAAACCACCAACGTTATATACCAACTTTCGTCATAATCCGTTCAGCTATTTTGCGTGATTTATTAACAAACATCTAAACCTTCGCATTTATAATATTTAGTAGGAAAAGGAGATGGCGGGACGGCCTTGATACATTTTGTACGGATTGGCGGGAGCTGGCACACGACCGAGACGAGTGGCGAGAAAGAAGGGAGGCCTTTGCCCAGCAGTGGGACACTATATAGGCTATTAAAAAATATATATTAGTAGGATCGGCCAGTAAAAAAACACAACTATACCCGTAGGAAGCAGTCGATGGTGCCAGTGTATATTTTCTCGCTGGGTCCCGCTGTGTGTCCCCTCACTTTTCTTTGGTTCATCATCCGGGTCTGAAACCACAAAGTTCACATTTAAGAGGCCTTATAAGCTTTAAAATGTTTTGAGTTCAAATTATGATAAAAGTACTGCTAATAACAATAAAATGATTAAAGGATACGATGATTTTATTAAAGTTTTAGATAGTAACACAGCCATTTTTTGATTTTATTGTGTGTACTAGAATTTAAGAGCAAAAACACAGTTTTTAGCTTGAAAATGGTCGATTTGGAGTGATGTTTGAAACGATATTCCTTTATGAAAAGTCCGAAAAATGTATTTAAAATTTATGAGATTAGGTCGCAATAGTCCTGTTCTAGATAGTAACCTTGAGAAAATGTCAAGATACGTGTCAATTCAATCAGAAAATTGCCTAAATAGATGAGCGTTTTTAACAGATAAGGACTCTTAAGCTGAAATAAAACACGATTATTCAAAAAATGCGAGGAGGTGACGATAATAATTATATGCCTATGTCACAGCGATTGTGTGTTCTAAGATTAGGAATTAATAGATTATTCTCTGTAATCAATAAGATAGTTGTGAAAACTTACGTACTAAATATCATTTAATATTTAACAGTGGCTTTTCGGTGAAGGAATATTTCGCTAGCAATCCAGTCTATTCCCAACCCAACGTCTAGTTTTCCCTCCGAGTTAGAAGATCAGATCCCTTTAATACTGTAGTACCATTGGACAGTACCATCAATGGAACTAGTGACACACTTGTATATTGCTAGTTCCATCGATGGTACTGGAGAGACATGTTAGTTTGAGTAACCCCCTTTATTACTGTAGTATCATTGGACAGTACCATCAATGGAACTAGTGACACACTTGTATATTGCTAGTACCATCGATGCTACTGGAGAGACATGTTAGTTTGAGTAACCCCCTTTATTACTGTAGTACCATTGGACAGTACCATCAATGGAACTAGTGACACACTTGTATATTGCTAGTACCATCGATGCTACTGGAGAGACATGTTAGTTTGAGTAACCCCCTTTATTACTGTAGTACCATTGGACAGTACCATCAATGGAACTAGTGACACACTTGTATATTGCTAGTACCATCGATGCTACTGGAGAGACATGTTAGTTTGAGTAACCCCCTTTATTACTGTAGTACCATTGGACAGTACCATCAATGGAACTAGTGACACACTTGTATATTGCTAGTTCCATCGATGCTACTGAAGAGACATGCTAGTTTGAGTAACCCCCTTTATTACTGTAGTACCATTGGACAGTACCATCAATGGAACTAGTGACACACTTGTATATTGCTAGTTCCATCGATGCTACTGGAGAGACATGTTAGTTTGAGTAACCCCCTTTATTACTGTAGTACCATTGGACAGTACCATCAATGGAACTAGTGACACACTTGTATATTGCTAGTTCCATCGATGCTACTGGAGAGACATGTTAGTTTGAGTAACCCCCTTTATTACTGTAGTACCATTGGACAGTACCATCAATGGAACTAGTGACACACTTGTATATTGCTAGTTCCATCGATGCTACTGGAGAGACATGTTAGTTTGAGTAACCCCCTTTATTACTGTAATACCATTAGACAGTACCATCAATGGAACTAGTGACACACTTGTATATTGCTAGTTCCATCTATGCTACTGGAGAGACATATTAGTTTGAGATCAGATGGCTGTCGCGTTCGTAAACACTAGTTCCTACGCCAAATTTTGGGATCAGGTGTCAATTAGGCGTCATTTGGTTTCAATTAGGTGTCAAAGCGGAATCCGTGCTCCTTAGGGCACAACCAGGAAAACACTAGATGGATGATTTAATTGGGTAGCTGTCTCATTTTAACATTTATAATTTACATGGAATGTGTGGTTCTCTGGAGTACCCAAGGTAGGCATAAAATTTATGCCATAAGCCTCTTTTACCAGGGACCGATACCGGTATTTTAAAAAAAACCCTGAATTAGCCCAATATTTTGGATTATTTTTTCCTCTTTACGTAGGGCTGAATCATGTATTTAGGTAACAACGTTGTATTATTAGATTGTCCCATTAAAAACGAAATCATGACCGGTGACCGTAATAATACCGGTGAATGTAATAATTTTTCTATGGAGAAAATACCGGTATCCGCCGATCCCTGATTTTTACACGCATCATGCTATGATAATGTTACAATAAAACTTATGTAGGCCTAGCTCTACTCACCCTAATTACATCAAGTGGTGTGCTAGCCACAGCACTTCCCAGACTAGCCAGTAAACTTGACGCAAAGTGGTTGACAGGCGTATCCCCCAAGGAAGGCGTAAACCTCTTCTTACACGCGTCATACACTGGCAACTCTACCGCGGCTATGACCGCCGCTCGCTGAGAAGTAGGGCCAACACCACGCCAGAGGCCTCGTGTGCCTTCGTGTCGGTATATGTCGATGAAGCAACGGACTAGGTTGCGTTTTTCATCGCCCATCTGAAAAAATAAGTTTTGTATGGATTTCACAGTCCCGGTTGATATAAATGAAGGTTTTAAGCAAGTTCATTGTTGCGAATTGCGAAAACCGAACATGACTCAACTCTCAAATTACCGCAGTGGATTAGATACTTTGGATAGTGGATCTATACGGGGACGCACAGTTTCTCAGGGCGGCCGAATGTTTGGATTTATTACTTAATCAACAGTAGTATCTCCTCGGGTTGATCTTAGAGGAAAAAAAACGGTTGGACATCTCCTGAATTTACCCTCCGTACCTTAGGTCCACTTTGGAACTCAAAACTTTCACAAATCACTTCATAACACAAATTGGTCAAATTTTCCTTAATTAACCCATCTACATTTTAAGTTCTAGGAAATATTACGATACCGAATTTTACCGTATCGTACCGTACGTCGGTTAACGCGTCATATTCTGACCGACTAATTGCCACATTAGGTAGAGCTATTTGATGACGTGCTCAGACTCGCAGTATGTCAGGATGGCCGAATGTTAGGTTTAGTTATTTTGTTAATTCCCGGAACATGACGTGCGCGTGACTGAAACAGCTTCTATAATAGATACCTAGATCGTCTCACCTGCATTCTAACTTTAAGTACATCAGTAGGATTGGCTATAGCGCTAGACAGGCCGCCCGCGAAGGCCGCGCAGAAGGTATTAGTCGGCAGATGCTCAACGGCGCCTCCATCCGCGCGCCGGGCCGCAAGCGCCTGCTTCAGCGAATAGTACGTGCCGAACTTTATCGTGCCGTACGTCGCTTGACGGAGGACCGCTGGCCATATCCTGGGAACGAGAGTTGGAATCATTCATTCTTGCTCGAACTTGGAGCAGCCCAACTGGGGCAGTACCTCCACGTTGCAGAAGACCACAGCCATAATAACATTATCTACTATACTAGTATGTAGTTGTGTTCCTGGAGGTGAGCAAGGTTGCCAGAGCTCCCGAGGATGCACTGTGTTGAGAGCGAGGGACCTAAATTTGTCCCTTCTGCTGTCAACACAGTGAATTCTCAAATTTCATAAACGGTCGGCAACGCGTACGTGACTCCTTTGTTATTGAGGGGCGTCTATAGGCTGCGGTGACGGCTTACCATCAGGTGGGCCGTACGCTTGTTTGCCACCGGCGTTGTATAAAAAATTAACACTTTCAGTGCCAAGATTGCCAAGAACTCCCCTGGGGTAGCCACGCGTGTCACCGGTGACATCACACTTCACCACGTCACGGCTCGCCGTCAGCCCTTTGCGTCGGCCTACGTCACACCGCGTCATCAACATACGTAGTGTATCGGGCCACCGCCGAATACAGTGCTTGTGATTGTGTAATACCCAGTAACATGAACAATAAACGCAAATCGCCGCCAAGGCTCGCGGCCAATTTTTACTTCAAATTCAGTTAGGTTGGACACTTTAGTTAAGATATTATTGTAACCTTTTGCACCAATTATATTCTATTCCGTCGTACAGACCTTTTATCATTTACCTCCTCCGCTGCTGCCACTCCCCTCACATAATTCGCGTTTCCCAGTACGCAGAGGAAATTCCGTAGCGCTACGAAAACCTTGGCAGCGAGTGTTAATATTCATCATCATCATGTCAGTCTGTACCTATTATTGGGTAAAGGTCTCATGTCCACGCCAGTTTGCCTGTTCTGAGCTAGTCTCAGCCACGACTTCAACGTCGACTGCCAAATATCATCGCACCAACGAGGTGGTGACTACTACGGATCTCTGTCCTGACCTTGGCCACAACTCTGTGACCGCTTTGACCATCTGGCGTTGTCTACCGGTCCCTGTGATCCCGGGGCTCATTACAAAAGGATGCTATTGTTTATTTTTTTCGCCGGGAGACGACGGCTTAAAATTAACTTTAACTAATCTTTGGTGAGATTACCGACAGAATATCTAACGACCTTAACAAAGGAAGAATTTTGGCCAAATCGGTATTACAAAACGGTATTATGATGATTAAGATGTTATATTTAAATTCAATAGTTTTGTTTGTACACCTGAAAAGGTAGAGTCTTGGTGAAACTCTGTGTGTAAAATTGTTTATTATACCTGCAATGTAACCCAATTCTCTCAAACAATAAATACTTTTTGACTTTTTTGACAAGTAAGCTACGGCGATTTCGCGGCTGACTATTTACCTAACAACGCGAAGTTGCGCAGCTATAGGTATAATTTGTGTGTACATATCAGGGACCGATACCGGTATTAAAAAAAAAACCCTGAATTAGCCCAATATTTCCGATTATTTTTTGCTCTTTACGTAGGGCTGAATCACGTATTTAGGTAACAACGTCGTATTATCAGATTGTCCCATTAAAAACGAAATAATGAACCGGTGACCGTAATAATACCGGTATTTTTCTATGGAGAAAATACCGGTATCCGATCCCTGGTACATATATGTTAGTTATAAGAATTGAACATTAATTACATTCTACCGCGATAAACGAGCCATTACGACAAAGTTACGACAAGAGTTAGTCATAAATGTAAACATCAACTCAACGTACCAATATAGATGTTGACACCAAATAAAAAAAAACAATTAGTTCGAATACTCAAAAAAATAAACAATTACATAATTATAAGTCTTCAAAGTTTTAAGAGAGGGCATACTCTATTCCTTTTCCGCAAAACGCACCTTTGTATTGGAACGATCATTTACTATGGCGCTCTTGATCAATGACGTCACTGACTGTCGCGCTTTCTCTCTCTAACCAGCAACATTAAACGGTTGCAGCTTTGTTATTTTTTGAGATATTTGAATAGGATTTTCACAACTTAATAAAAAAAATATATATATTTGGGGACAATTTTACACAAATCTATTACCTAGTCCCAAACTAAGCAAAGCTTGTACTATGGGTACTAGGAGACGGTATACATACTTATATAGATAAATAGATACTTAAATACATACAAAACATCCAAGACTCAGGAACAAATATTCGTGGTCATCACACAAATAAATGCCCTGACCGGGATTCGAGCCCGGGACCTCCATCTTCGTAGGCAGGGTCACTGCCAACTAGGCTAAGGCGGTCGTCAACTTGGCATGTTTTTTGCCTTGTTTCTCATGGAATAGTCTCAATACAGAAGTAAAATTTTGATTCAACATCCCTATTGCCAGTCGAAACTGAAGCATTCCTACATTACAACAAAGTAATGCGAAGTTGTTTTGCAAACATAACAAACAAGATCGCAATAAACCGACGTCACGAATACCAAGGAACAAACATCGCACAGCAATTACGCATTTACGTTAAAAATAAATAGCTATCAGATTTTGAGGACGAGCCAAACGGGGAAACACGCGATCGCGGAGAAATACCGTTTAGCGAGGGGCGGATCCAAAATGCGGCTTCATATTATTTATTTATTTATATTAGGAGAACCAACAGCAGTACAAACAATGTAACAACATGCGTATTAACAGCAGAGCTAATTACAGGATCTCACAGATAGCGCTAGTGTATATACTGAACTAAAGTGCGCACTCGTACACAATTACAAGCGTTATTGGAACAAGAATGTTAAAATAGAAAAAAGAAAAAAAACAAGCAATCCAAGCCCACTCTAAACTAATTATGATCACATCATCATTCTCCTAGCGTTATCGTTACAGTTGCATCCTGAAGGATGCCCGGGGTCCGCTACCTAATCCCAAGATTGGGCGTAGACACTTGTTTTTACGGAAGCGACTGCCATCTGACCTTCCAACCCGAGGGGAAAACAGACCATTTTTGGAATTAGGCTTGTCAACTTGGCAACTTGACTGTTAGAAGTTCTCAAGCCGCCCGGACGCCTCTAACTTGGCTTAACGACTGCTATCATGGACAGCAGCCGGGATCCGTGCCTTCCAAAGCACGGGAGCGCTCAGTTAATAACCAGTCAAAGCGATCACCCATCCAAGAACTGGCCTCGGCCCACATTGCTTAACCTTGTATACCGCACGCGGTAGTCGGACGCCGCTGGACCACGAGCGCTCCAAATATGATCTAAGATACGAGAAGCAAAAACTACCCTCATCTGTTGCGACGCGCCAACAAACTGTTCGCTACAGTTTGGCGCATTTTGTGAACTGTATTATGTAATTGTTTTTACCTGAAGAAACGATTTCTATCTATCTATCTATACGATAATCTAACATGTAATGTATGTCACATTACATGTTAGATAATAAATCAGGGACCGATACCGGTATTTTTAAAAAACCCTGAATTAGCCCAATATTTTGGATTATTTTTTGCTCTTTACGTAGGGCTGAATCGTATGTATTTAGGTAACAACGTCGTATTATTAGATTGTCCCATTAAAAACGAAATACTGAACCGGTGACCGTAACAATACCGGTATTTTTCTATGGATAAAATACCGGTATCCGATCCCTGTAATAAATCGCACAGGGGTTGCGTACCTGAAACCTGATGGGCTACTCCCAACTTCGAAATCCGAACATCGTATCGTGCCGTCCCTCTCACTCATATAGTCAATAGTCAATAACAATTGTAAACGACCTTACATCAGTGAGATAACATTTATTATCGGTCAATATAATCCTATCATCATTTCATCAGAAGAAACAAACAATGAATAATTACTCGTACTATTCGTTTACATCATCATATTGAATTATACGCTTTAGTTATACGATATATTTATTGATCCCAATAAACAAGCGATACGCAACTCGACGGCGCGGGCGACCGCGCGTACGCTGGCGAGACCAGGGATCGGATACCGGTATTTTCTCCATAGAAAAATACCGGTATTATTACGGTCACCGGTTCATTATTTCGATTTTAATGGTACAATCTAATAATACGACGTTGTTACCTAAATACATGATTCAGCCCTACGTAAAGCAAAAAATAATCCAAAATATTGGGCTAATCCAGGGTTTTTTAAAAATACCGGTATCGGTCCCTGGGCGAGACGAGCTGCAACGGTTCCGGAGCACAGTGCCTTTACCATGAGTTTACATGACCGTACTCGGTAGCGACTGCGTAAAAAATTGTATGGGCAAAAGTACAACGCCTCTAGCGGTTACGCAATAGAACTAAGAATCCGCATACTTATCAGTTAACAAACGCTCATTTATTTAGACGATTTTCTGGTTGAATTGACATGTATCTTGACATTTTCTCAGTGTTACTATCTAGGAAAGAACTATTATGATCTCATGTCATAAATTTTAAATGTATTTTTTGGATTTTTCTTTAAGTAATTTCGTTTAAAACATCAAGCTAAATCTACAATTTTCAAGCTAAAAACTGTGTTTTTCCGCTTATATTTTAATACACACAATAAAATCAAAAAATAGCCATGTTACTATCTAAAACTTTAATAAAATTATCGTACCCTTTAATCACTTTAATGGTATCGCTGGTATATCAATACTTTCGTCATAATTTCAAATCAAAACATTTTAAAATTTATAAGGCCTCTTAATGTAAAATCCCTATACCGTATATTGGTACACGTCATATGCTAGCTGGTTTCGCACTTCGTTGGTGTTCATTGTTAATGACTTCCGTCATAAAAAGATTAACATCTAAGTAAACACGTCCCAAACTTCCCCACCATATTGTTTACAGCGCTATTATCTTATCACTCAGCTCACGAGTATTCGCCTCTGCTACGCTCAAGTCTTTGAAGAGTACTGGGTCATTCTACTTTTTCATGGCCAGTTTTCTATTACAAAAAAAAACTATAATATGTATCGAATTAGTGTACAAAAATAGGATTTCGAAATAGTACCTGAACCTAATAAAACGAATTTATTAAAAACTAGGGACCCGCCCCGGCTTCGCACGGGTGCACTATTTAATGGATGTTATTATACATATAAACCTTCCTCTTCAATCACTCTATCTATTAAAAAAACCGCATCAAAATCCGTTGCGTAGTTTTAAAAATTTAAGCATACATAGGGATATAGGGACAGAGAAAGCGACTTTGTTTTATACTATGTAGTGATGTATATTCACTATTCACTATTCCTTATTGACATCTCTAATAATGCAAGAGAGATTTTTATTTTTAACTCATCTTCACAAATGTTATGTCCAAAAACTGTTTTTTGGTCTAAAATTGCCAAAGGTTGATGCCACATATCATCGAGGATAGTGCAATACCGCGTAACTAGCACGGGTAAATAGTGCGAGATAGTAACATAACCATTTTTTGATTGTATTGTATTTATGTAGTAGAATATAAGCGGAAAAAACAAGTTTTTAGCTCGAAAATGGTCGATTTGTAGTAATGTTTAAAACGATATTTCTTTATGAAAAATCCATAAAATACGTGTAATGTTTATTACATAAGGTCGCAAAAGTCCAGTTCTAGATAGTAACATTGAGAATGTCAAAATACTTGTCAATTCAAACAGAAAATGGCGTAAATAGATGAGCGTTTTGTAACTGATAAGTTGTCGGGAAATCTTAATTAGGCTTACATTTGTTAGATACGCGGTATTAACCAGTGCCAGTTACGCGGATTTGCCCTATGGGTGTGGTGTAGATACGCAGTGTTCACCAGTGCTAGTTACGCGGTGCTACACTATCCCCTACGTTATCTCGAAGATAGATTTTGACATGTAAAAGTGCCCTTGAGGCCTATTTGCAGAATAAATGTTTTGATTTTGATTTATTTTTTTGAGTGTGTTTTGAAGTAAATATGGTATGCTATTTCGGTAAACCTCGTTGTTCTTCACTACATAGTATAAAACAAAGTCGCTTTCTCTGTCCCTATGTCCCTATATCTCTATGTATGCTTGAATCTATAAAACTACGCAACGGATTTTGACGCGGTTTTTTTAAATAGATAGAGTGACTCAAGGGGAAGGTTTATATGTATAATACATGCATCAGCATTGCACCCGTGCGAAGCCGGGACGGGTCGCTAGTAATATGATAAACCATAAAAAAACACAAGAAAACTGAGAGTTACTGATCGAAGATCATTGGGAGCTAGGAGCCCCTTAAGGATCCTTATCAGTTAACAAACGCTCATTTATTTAGACGATTTTCTGGTTGAATTGACATGTATCTTGACATTTTCTCAGTGTTACTATCTAGGAAAGAACTATTATGATCTCATGTCATAAATTTTAAATGTATTTTTTGGATTTTTCTTTAAGTAATTTCGTTTAAAACATCAAGCTAAATCTACAATTTTCAAGCTAAAAACTGTGTTTTTCCGCTTATATTTTAATACACACAATAAAATCAAAAAATAGCCATGTTACTATCTAAAACTTTAATAAAATTATCGTACCCTTTAATCACTTTAATGGTATCGCTGGTATATCAATACTTTCGTCATAATTTCAAATCAAAACATTTTAAAATTTATAAGGCCTCTTAATGTAAAATCCCTATACCGTATATTGGTACACGTCATATGCTAGCTGGTTTCGCACTTCGTTGGTGTTCATTGTTAATGACTTCCGTCATAAAAAGATTAACATCTAAGTAAACACGTCCCAAACTTCCCCACCATATTGTTTACAGCGCTATTATCTTATCACTCAGCTCACGAGTATTCGCCTCTGCTACGCTCAAGTCTTTGAAGAGTACTGGGTCATTCTACTTTTTCATGGCCAGTTTTCTATTACAAAATAAAATCTAATGATATGTGATAATCCACATCGAAAGGGACCTTATGGCGGCAGGCGCTTACGTTACACCTATTCACTATTGTATTGGAACAGCGGCAATAAAGGCGTAAGTGCCGGCAGCCATAAGGTTCCTTTCAATATGGATTATCACATATGTATCGAATTAGTGTACAAAAATAGGATTTCGAAATAGTACCTGAACCTAATAAAAGGAATTTATAGGTAAAAATACTTAAATATTAAAAGGTGGGTAACACAGTGGTAAAAACCATTTTTTCATACAAACGGTGAGACATCCACCACTGAGTTACTCGATTTATGGATATTAGCTGTGGTTTGTTAATAAAAATACTATCGGAAGCGATACTGCAATTAAACATATTTCTAAATAACAATACAAAAATATGAAGTGAGGACCAAGTATTCCAAAATCTGCATATAAAAAAAAAGTGTGTGAAAATTATGTACGACATGAAAAAGTAGAATGTAGACAGTAGGCTATCGATGACAGTTCACTGACTATCCGTGAACCTTGTTACAACGAGATAAGGTTTATCAATAGTCAGTTAAATGAGTTGTCGAACGTATTGTGACTACTGACTCATCTCGCCCTCATTTCTAGTATACTAGCGTTAACCCGCGACTTTGTTTCCCTGTAGTTGTTAAAACAACAAATCCTTAAGGGGCTGTGTTTTTTTATTAATTATCAATGATAATTATCAAGATGATTATCATTGACAATTATCGTGATTTTCATGCTTTGATAATTATCGATTTGATAATAACCAAAAATTATAAATTCGGCATGAGTCTTAAAAAAATACGTGCGTGAATTCGAACGTTAATAATTGCGCTCTGTATATGTGTTTTAATAATGTTGTAATAATTAATTGATTATATTTTAATGGTTAATAAAAAACTAGTAAAATATTGTACAGCAACTATTTTACAGGGCGACCACTATTTACTACAACCAAAATTCCCTGACTTTTCCCGGTTTTCCAGGCGTTTTTTTAAGTTTTTCCCTGACCATAATCTTAAATGTAATAAATAAAAAATATGTAACATGAACACGTTTTTTCAGAATTTTTTGCTAGCAAATTACAATTTATAAATACAATTAAATTAATAAGAAGTAGTATCTGAATAGCTCAGTTGGTAAGAGCGAAAGCATTGTTAGACAGAAGTCGTGGCTTTCCATCCTACGTCAGGTGACGTTTTTGTACTGTTTTCTTGTATTTATATATTTTAATTTGCTATCAGACAATTCTACAATTTCAATTACCCAATAATTCATTTCTATTTTAACCATTTTTGTTCAAAGCTGTACAGGAAAAACCAATTGAAACAGTACATCTGACTACTGAATTTATTGGATATATTAAATGTATCATATATTATAATCCAGCGTGAAATACTAAAGAGAACACTTTATTCGGGCCTTAATCGTATTAGTAAGTACTAGAATTTAACATTTTGCGTATTATGGTACAAATTAAAGTGAAGAATTGAGAAACCTCATTTTTTGAATTCAGTTAAAAATCTTGGGTTTAACTGAAATAAAACTACCTAGTCATCAGTTATCATGTTAATTATAATTTGAAATAATAATAACAAAAACCGACGTGAAGATACTTCTACATTGTGCAATAAGTAGCGTAAAGTCTCGTATTAGAAGTAAGACAATTATTTTTTTAATTTTTGGTGTCGGATTTATTTTTTTATTAAAACAAATTAATTATTTCACGTTTTTAGTGAATCATTACCAGAGTGCATCTCATAACGATTCCAATAAGCTCAAACACGGCTAAGCTACACTGTTTTATTACGGAGTTCTGTTGCCTACCTTCCGGCTTCAATTACCAGATCAGGTTGATGGTGACATTACATCAGGACCATTTAAATTGACTGCGTCATAGTCGTTTCAGTATCTTGGTCGAAATATCTTAATGCCACCCATGAAACAATAGGAGTTTTGGGTGACCATCCGTGGTCTTTTTCATCAGTTCCCGTATACCAAATGCTACTTTCTGAATCCAAATGCTCGATTTATTACCGAAAATACTAAAATCGCTATATGCTTCGCATGTATTTTCGAGGAGTTCTCTCAATTCTTCATGGATCTCATCATCAAAACTAGATTCTGGACAACAGGAGCATATGTTTTCAAATAAAGAAAAAAATCCAAATCGGTTCATAAACAACGGAGATCTGAGGCAACATACGTTAAAAAAAAAGAACATACAACCAAATTGAGAACCTCCTCCTTTTTTGAAGTCGGTTAAAAATATATTGCAACTTGGTAATCTGTTTTTCCAATAACGCAGCTTTTTTGGCAGCTCCTTCGAGAAATTTTGTCTTTTTGCTTTAGTTCTTTAACCATTTCCGCAGTTTGTCTTTTTTCTGCTCTGATTTTTGCCTATGAACTCAAATTTTCCTTCTTTTTGAGTAGATCCTCCGTGTACAAGGAGTGAGCATTACGAACCGCGTGGATTTTTTTTTCAATCTTTATGTTGTCTAAATCGCCGTGGTAAGATATAGCGTCATAAACGCGTCTTTGCGCAATTATAGACTTGCGAAAGATTTTCCACTAATATCTCCTTATTGATGGAAAAGCCACGCTCACTATATGCGTTTCCGTGGGATAACACCATGACCATTTTTATTAAAGATTGCAAGTCTTTATTTTCATTTTATATCAAACCGAGCCAAAGATCATCCAGTCGGTGACTATCCTTATGGAAAATTGTTTCATTGATTTTTCAAATTCAGGTGATTTACAAATATCATTGAAGGCACTTATGGCGTTAACTGCGTCATATCCTGAAAGCCGATTATTTTGGACAAATATGTCCAACAATTTATCGGGCATCTCTCGTCGTCGGAATTCTGCATTGACTGTGATTGCGGGATCGAAACAAGATATTCCCTTAGTCAAAGTATACGAAAGTGGGAATCTCTGAGAGAATTCTTTAAAGAAATTAACATTTTCAATTAGTATTTTCAATTATTATTCAAAATCAAAACATTTATTTTGCAAATATTGGGACCTATTTGTAAAATAAATGTTGGGCACTTTTAGAATTATTATCTTTATCTCGTATTTGGTAATACCATGTAATACGTATGCAGTTTCGACATGTTTTCTTGTGGAACTACGCATTGTAAATACCTATTGTTCTTTTTTCCTCATTTTTTAAAATTCTGTTCGTTGTTTACCACTCGGATTTACTTAAGTAGGTTAAGTAGTATCATTATAATTAAGCATATTTTTGGAGAAAATCACTGACTGTCGAGTTTTTTTCGGCATTTCTTCTCAGCAGTGGTTTCATGAGAAACGCTAGTAATTTTTGATTTGCAAAAGTGCCATTGGGGCCTACTTGCAGAATAAAGTTCATTTATTTCATTTACATAGAGAGACAATTTTTTTCCCTGACCTCCATTAAATTTCCCTGACAATTCCCTGACTTTTCCATGACTAGCGAAATTCCCTGACTTTTCCCGGTTTTCCCGGTTTTCCAGAAAGTGGCCACCCTGTATTTATTTTGCAGCCTAAAACACCATAATTTTTTATATATTGGTACAGAGTACAGTATTTATTGGTAAAAATACATTTTACAGGTCATATCATACATCGGAAAATAAATTTAACTAATAAAATAACGTATACTACCCTACCCATGAGAGGGATAATTATCCGATAATTATCGCGATAATTATCAAAGACCATATTTATCTTGATAATTTCGAACCCTGATCATGTGCTAGCCATGCTGGCGTGGGTTTATGTATGTGTCGAATGTAATTTAAACACGACATATTTTGCAATTGCAATAGCGCATTACATGGTCTGCGGTAGTAGTCACATATATGCCAACACTTTGCCTCTGTGATAAGGGAAAATGTATACATATTTGAGACGTCAACCGCACCTAATTGCCCCGAAAAATGAGATATTTGATATTTCATATACTTATATACCAGTCAGAGATGGGCAAAATTTTATCGAATGACGAATAAGGAATAAGAATTATTCGCGAATGACGAATAAAATTATCGAATGATTATTCTTATTCGAATAATTTATTCGAGGAATGAATTCGGCTCGTGCAGCAAACGCCAGCCACCTATATAAGGCAGTATTGACTTGTCGCTGTGTGTAATGTATACCATATTGTTTCCTTTTCTACCAGGGATGCAACAGATGTGGTTTTATCGGAACCGGAAGCGGAACCAGATGTTTTAAATTCGGTATATCGGAACCAGAACCGGAATCGGTGCCGGAACTGAAAACGGATGCGGAACCGGATGCGGAGCCCGAGTGGATAGATGGATAAGATGTTATGGGCAGGGCAGGTCTAAGCTAAGTCTATTCTAAATAAAAATTATAAACCTGTTTGTTTTTGATATACGCTGCTCATTTCCCCCCGCTGCGCTGCTTTGACATCCGATATAACATCCATTTTAAAAATAACAGAACCGGAACCGAAGCGGATGGGTAAAACCAATCGGAAGTTCCGGCTTAACGGAACCGGAACCGGAGCTCTGTTACATCCCTGTTTTCTACCTACGCATTAGGGTGTCTGTCGCCACTAGTTCAGTTTAGTCTTGAAGCTATGATAAGTGTAACAAATAATCCTTCTTTTAACCATAATATTACGGTTCAAAAGAACAATTCACTTGAAGTCTTCTTTTGCAATTTGCTCTGTATTTTAAAATTACTGTTGTCAACACAAATGATTGCCCGTGCGGTTGCCGGGTAAGAATTGCGCCACCCCATCTCTTCCCGTGGGTTTCGTAGGAGGCGAATAAGGGAAAATCGGAGGGTGGGCAGCAGCATCCTTCGATCATTACCACCATCAAACTGCGGTCGCCAACCCGCTTGCCAAGCGTGGCGACTATGGCAAATCCCCCCAACGGAAAAATAAATTGGGGGAGGCCTATGTTCAGCAGTGGACGTTTTTCGGCTGAAATGATGATGATGATGATGATGACACAAATGATATAACGAAAGAAGGTTGTTACACGTGAAACGTGCTTATATAAAGGCAATGTGTATAAATATATCAAGTCTGTTTAGCCCAATGGTTCGCTGGAAGAGAATGCCCTTTGGCTAATAAAATAGAATAAGATAACTCACATTTGTAACCACAATTACCTTATGTTAAAAAGTAAACTGAGCGCGACGCGCCAACAAACTGTTCGCTACAGTTTGGCGCATTTTGTGAACTGTATTATGTAATTGTTTTTACCTGAATAAACGATTTCTATCTATCTATTAAGCCCGGCATTTGTACAATATTGTGTTGTGTGCAATAAAGTTCAAATCAATAAAAATAACACTGCCTAACGCGTTAGTGTTACCATTTTTGTATCACTTAGTAGCGATTTTTTTTGCACAGTAAAACACCATAATCTAATCTAATTCAGTAACCCGCATATCGCTCCACGATTTTACAGTTTTGTGAAAATTATTTCTAACTAGCAGCGCATAAAAGGTAGCCTATGTCCTATTCTGATGTCTAAGCTACAATACTGGAAAGTTTCATAGAGATCGGTTCAGTAGTTTATGAGATTAAGCGGAACGTACATCCATCCGCACAAACTTTCACGTTTATAATATTACTAGCAGCGCCCTGCGGTGTTAAACGCGGATAAAAGGTAGCCTATGTCCTATTCTGATGTCAAAGCTACAATACTGGAAAGTTTCATGGAGATCGGTTCAGTAGTTTATGAGATTAAGCGGAACGTACATCCATCCGCACAAACTTTCACGTTTATAATATTACTAGCAGCGCCCTGCGGTGTTAAACGCGGATAAAATGTAGCCTATGTCCTATTATGATGTCAAAGCTACAATACTGGAAAGTTTCATAGAGATCCGTTCAGTAGTTTTTGAGATTAAGCGGAACGTACATTATTAGGATTATTAGGATGAGACTCCAGATTCTGTTTTTTTTTTTGCTTTGCTGTATTGTATGTCATCTATGTAAACAGATTAAGATAACATTTAAATTATCAGCGTCATGGCGTACGTAAGCTGTTATGTTGATAACTCATATTTGTAGATAAATCATAAATAGATAAAATAAAGAAATCAGCAGCTAACCCCCATAACAGGAAGCCTTGACAGCGGTATGGGGAAATGTAAACCATGATAACCGAATAACAGTCGCTCAATGTTAAAAGGATGTAACTTTTTGACCGAGCGAGCGAAGCGTTTCCTTTTCAACTTGAGCAAAAATGCTTCTGTACGTCTGTCCGGAATGTCGGACTGTTCTCAACTGGTCGCATTCACATTTTTTTAGCAGGTCCGATAATTACATGGGGCTCTTTTGTAGCGTCAGTTTTTAGAATTATTTTTGATTTTGGTTTTTATTAGGTTGAAAACGTAAAAAATATCATCCGCAAGGGCTACAGCTCACAAAGCCACTACAGTCCCCGGCAGACAATAAGCCAATCCTGACACCTGTCATTTCCATACATTTTTTTTAACCTGACTGTGGCTTTATAGGCTGGGCCCAATAAAGCGATAGGAGTGCGCGGTTGGAGAGTAGCCTGGGAAAAATCCAGGGGGAAAACCTTCGACACGACCACGCGTGTGGTTTGGATCACTGGAATACTTTAAGAGTTTGCGCTCCAGTGAGATTGGTTGAGTGGTTTCAACCGAATCTGAGGCGTGAGTGGAATCGAGCTAGTGGGAGTTTTATCGCTGGTTCACTAAACCTAGCCTAGCTGAGAAGTGTCCAGCAAGAAACTCAGCTAGGCCCGACCTGGGTCGGACTGACTCTACCCAGATTTTATAACCTACGCTAAGAGTGATTTGCCGGGGACTGGAGTTATATAAAATCTATGTACAATTGACATCAATTACGTGTATATGGCCCTCCATGTGTATGTGGACCCATATTTTTTTAGGTTACATTTTATAATAACTGTATAAAAAGTAAAATATAACAACATTAACAAAACATAAAATCATTATAAAAACCTAACCTAGCCTCCTAAGACCCCGCGTCCTATATAAAGGACAAAATATGGTCAACGGAAAATAAGTTAAATTTTGAAGTGATAGAGTTGCATTTGTTTTGGTTTGATTGATTTGACATAAAATAAAATTCAAATTTGTAATCGGAACTGTTAGGTTCAAATTCGATTGTATTTTTATTTGTATGGTGGGTCTCAGGAGGCTAGGGTGCCGCCGGCAGCGAGGCGGGGCCTAAGCTACCGGTGGTGTCGGGCGACAGAGAGAGGAACCTCCTGACTATCCGCGCCGTGTCCAGGAGTACCGCCTTCTGTATCTGACCCTTGACCCAGCCATCTAGCGAGAGTCTCTTGAGGTGTTGGTCGAGACTATTATTATTATTATTATTATTTGTATCTCTCCTTTGGGATATCACGGCACAATGTCCGATCCTTTTGGAAGGCGTTCATGGGGATACAGATCCAACACGAAGAGGCCCCTTTGAGATACGATAATGTATTGGGATGTGGACACCTAGCGGATACTATCTCTGCCTGCACTATTGAAGAGATTATTAATATTATTTGTATGTCTTTCCCGTTCACGGGACAATGGTATCCCGGACCTTTGGGAGGCGTGCGCGGAGCCGAAGTACCGAGGCACCGAAGTACCAACCGAGTACCACATAGCCAACACGTAGAGGCCCTTTTGTCACTTTAATGAAATGCAAGGGATACACCGAAGAATAGTTATTATTATTATTATTATATATTTTAGACAGGCAGCTGACGCTGATACGTCTAAATCATAGTTCACTTGGCACTGGTTAACACTGCTTAGATCTTAGTTTATCAAGTTTGTTTTTAAACTGATTAACACTGTTAGCGTT
Source organism: Epiblema foenella (assembly GCA_963556455.1). NCBI lineage: Eukaryota > Metazoa > Arthropoda > Insecta > Lepidoptera > Tortricidae > Epiblema > Epiblema foenella. The sequence goes on along the minus strand of OY747101.1, from coordinate 24,356,232 downwards.
CACTACTTCTGAAGGTAATTTGTTCCATGCCTTTACTATTCTATTAGAGATTAAGTTCTTGCCGATATTTGTTTTAGATTTGTTAGCTGACAATTTAAAGTTGTGTCCTCTCGTGCATGTGTGTTTCTTTTTGTATTTTGTTCTTTTAATTGTAGTCATATTTTAGCTTATAAATGTGCCCTTGTGGAATATTATTCCATGGCAAGAGAACATGTTTTATCATCAATATAAAATTTGTTTGGAAAATATATAAAAAAAAAATTAAATATATCAGAAACACCAGACAGAAAATAAAACGAAAAAAACATACTAAATAAAGCCTAAAACCAGAAACAATATATTTTACTATGGCAATATAGCAAAAATCACAATTGGGTCATTGTCAGGTGCAAAAACAAAAGTTGTCCCTTCGGTGGTCAATAGCTAACGGCTTATGTGCATGTAAGCTATCTTTTTAGTACATGGATTTATAGCAACGGAGACACTGTTTATGCGAGTTACTAGACCAATCCAAAATTAAGGTTTGTAGCCCTTAACTTTTGGTATGTCCACCGAAAAGATGCGAACCTAAATCTGACAATGACCCAATTGTATGTGATTATTTAAGTCTCCCACTCACCCACAGTAGAGTGCCTTAATGCCCTCCTGCCGACTGGTCTTGACGAAGCAGTCAACCATGCCGGAGTAGCGCAGCTCCACATGACGAGGGTCTATCTGCTGTCCCTGGATCTGGAGACGGGTCTTGGTGGTATCAATGGGGAATGTCCCTGTGAATAGAGATAATGGGTCAATCAACTATTCTTCGGTGCTCTTTAAAACTGTGATTTTATAGGGTTTAAATTTGTCCCTTCTGCTGTCAGCACAGTGAATTCTCAAATTTCATAAAGGGTCGGTAACGCGTACGTGACTTCTTTGGAGTTGCGGGCGTCTATAGGCTGCGGTGGCCGCTTACCATCGGGTGGACCATACGCTTGTTTGCCACCGGCGTTGTATAAATATATACATATATACAGTAGAATCCGGATAAAGCGACAGTCAAGGGACCGGTGATAATAAGTCGCACTAACAGGACGTCGCACAAAACGGACTGATGTACTTAGAAAATGTTTGCTATGAAATCTAATATGTGGTCATTTCGAAGTCGTTAAAAGCGGTAAAATATTATATGCGGAGTCGTTATAAGCGGATTCTACTGTATATCAAAAGTAAGTTTCAGACATGAGTATAAATCCATTTGAACATGGGTCATTTCTTGAGCATGCTTGAACTCCTAAAATATTATAAATATTTTTCTAAGAAACTCGGTTACTGTGGTCTCCTCACTGATGGGACAGAATAACAACAAGCAAAAGTTGATTGACTCTTACAATCAAATTCATGTTCTGTACTATAAAGCCTGTGTTCTCCTTTATGGCTTTTACTCATTATCGATTTTAGAAAGGGGGATTTGCCAATATCAAGGAGCGCTCGTAGCCCAGCGGCGCCCGCGTACCGCGCGCGGTATGTGAGGTTAAGCAACGACAGCCCAGGTCAGTTATTGGATGGGTGATCGCTGTGAGTGGTTATTAACTGAGCGCTCCCGTGCTTTGGAAGGCATGTTAAGCTGTTAATCCTGGCTGCTGTCTATGGTAGCAGTCATTAAGCCAAGTTAGAGGCCTTCAGGGGCTCGAGAACTTCTAACAGTCAAGTTGCCGACTCACTTGACAAGCCTAGTTCCAATAAGGTCTGGTTTTCCCTTGGGTTGGAAGGTCTGATGGCAGTTGCTTCCGTAAAAATAAGTGTCTAGTGCCTATGCCAACTCTTGGGATTAGGTAGCGGACCTCGGGCATCCTTTAGGATGCAGCTGTACCGGGATAACGCTAGGATGATGATGATGATGGATTTACCAATATCAAGTGCTTGACTTTACATGTGAAGAGAATGTCTGGTGATATGTTTTTAATCAATCTTATTGGATTATTCATCAAGGAGATTCTTGACATCTGTTTTGTGCACAGATAACCATTTTAGTTTATTTATTCGTTTATTTAAACTTTATTGCACAAAAAGAGGGCGGACTTAATGCCATAAAGCATTCTCTACCAGTCAACCATAGGGCCAAACAGAAAAAAGTGAATGTAGGTGCAATGAGAAAATAATTCATAAAAGTTAAATGATTTCAAAAGAATAATCACACATATATTCGTAACTAACATACATTTACCACGGAATTATATATACAAATTGATTTTCAACAAAGTTGCTTTATTATTAATTTCCTAACCAAAACAAATGCCGCCAGCATCATCGGTACAATGCCCCAAGGGCCTGTTTTAGATTTAAATTATTTGCAATATTATTTAAGTTATTTTTATTTAACTATTATAAGAACTAATGTATTTTCATCACTGAAAGAATAAATTTTCATTTTCATTTAACATAATAAATCAAACAAATTCAAAAACCCAAAAATCATTTCAGTTTTAGAATGTATCAAGCCATGGTGAATTTCTAAGGAGAATATATAAATAACTTTACGAGAGGATGCCTGTGCCCAGCAATGGAACAGTCGAGAGCATAAATATGTATACATTTTTGGACCTTATTTCAATGGGATAAGGAAAAAAAATTGGTGCCTTTGACTGGACATGCTTAAGCTGATCATGATGATCCACTCCTATGGAATACCATAGTCCAGATCCAATTAGGAAAATCATTAAAGAAAATGTTAAGGAAAAGTATTATACATTTTGTATAAAACTGCTTCATTATTAATAACGTAACCGAAACTAGTTTAACGCCAGTTTAACCTTATCTTATCTTTGTTTATTCGTAACCATGTGTAACGATCGTATAATCGAAATAATGAAAAGCTTAGGTTAGAATAAATTTTTTAAGGAACTTATAATATTTACTGACCAAATTCTGCTACAATCGACGCCAAACCGCCGTAAATGAACGGCCTCCAATCTCTATCTCCCATTAGATCCAGCCACTAACACAGTTAGAATTTTTATAAGTGTTAATTCAATTTTTTGCGGACTTTCGTCCGCTTCTAAATTAAAATGACTCCGCTAGTTATTTATTAATGTAGCACTTCGTGTAGCGAGCACGTGCAGTCAATAATAAACTATCATGGAAAGTTTATTTCATTTACAACGCGCAAAGGAATTCTACTTTAAAATTCGCAATAATTCGCAGACTCATACGATACGGCACATTTCGCCATAGCATGCCATAGACTAATAATTTTGACACTTGACGTCTTGATAAATTGACAGAATGGATGAATGGTGATTGGTACAACTTAACATATCATACTCTTTGGATTGGTACCTATGTCAACCATTTGTCGTCGAAATGTTATTTAGTGAAAAAAGTACGATATCTCTTGTGAAAATATTCGTTATCAAATTAAGATCAAGTTTTTCAAATTTTTAAAATAAAATAGCCCCTGATCCCACATGCTATGGGAACTTGTAGAAACTATAAACATCTTTGGGGAAGTATCCGAGCGTACGAAAAAAATAGCAAACTGTCATCATCTTGACAATGTCAAATGATGTCAACAAACCGTTCTAGTCTGAATCTTGGAATAGGCGTGTAAAATATATTTTCTTATCAAAATAATCCAGTTTCCTCCTAAGAAGACCAAATCACAGGTTTGTCAATTGATTACACGTATTTGTAACTTAGCTTAACTTTTAAACTAGGCATAGTTGCGCCAGATGGTCATCTACTTAAATTGGTACAATTTAGTATTTTTGCTTAATTAATGCGTGAATGTGCGGATGTAACAACTGCTGTGGGAGTCCCAAATGTACTATGTACTGCGTTAGTTGTTTGGGTAAGGCGTGCCGCAAATAAAACTTGTTATTTAGGCAAAAAGCTGTACTGTATTGATTATTCATCAATATTATTTAGTTGACTCACTTGCCTTCCAAATAATTGACATTAATTGTTACCTATTTATCTCTTGTGAATTCAAACTCATTAAAACCAGTAAACTTATTACATCCTCAAGTCATTGATACTTTTTTTATGTGCCAAAAGTCAATGTCTCACACAGCTTGTTCCAAGCACTATTTTCACTTTAGTAATGATACATACTAATATTTTAAATGCGAATGTATCTGTCTGTTACCTCTTTAATCTTAAACCGCAAAACGAATTTCAATGAAATTTAGTATGGAGATATAAGATTTCAAGCTCACATGGTCATTTAAAACGGGATATTTACCATGTATATTTGTATTTGTGAGTTCCCGATATTTCGGCACTGTTGCAAGCGCCATTATCAAGGATTAACTGACGTGCTGCGAGTTTTAGTTGTGGTCTACCCACACACCATAGCGATCTACCCTCTTCCTGGTTCGCTTGTCGTTTTGTTTTGTGGTGTCGTTTTTCGCACAGTGTCACCGTCACTACCACCATCCGCCTTGTCACTTGAAACTCGATTACGGCCACGACACACTACACTCACAGTATCAAATACAAATATACATGGTAAATATCCCGTTTCAAATCTTATTCTAAAGTATGGAGATAATTTGAGTCCAGGAAAGGACAGGATACTTTTTATCCTAGCAGTGGCCGGCAACCTTTACTTATTGACAGTCCGACAATATGGTACCTTTTTCTGATAATCACAGATAGTAACATGTACAGCCTGCGACAATTTAGCTAGCTAAGGTGTCTTCGGGTAATTCCGAATGTTGAATAATTCTGAAAATAACAAATTCTAGTGTAACTAAGTGATTTTGTTGCACTACCAAACATCAACAAAAAATTTGACATTTCTTTTTGATGATGATGACTATGGGATGAAATAAAATCGTTTAAGTAGGCTGGAATTTGTTATTTTGGAATTACCTGATATTGGGAATTACCCGAAGACACCCTACTATGTTGCCCTTAGCTGCTAAAAGGTTGCCGACCCCTGCTTTAGGCCTCCACTTAGGAAGTTTGTGTAGAAGGGTAATCACTAGGTAGCGCCTGAAATAAAAGTATAGCAACTAAATTCGCAGGCCAAAGCTAGTATTCAAAAAAAATGTTTTATGTACCATAAAACCCAACATTAGTGAATACAATTTCTTGATAAAGGAACCTGCTTTATTAGGAAAGAACAGTAATCCATAATAGCATTAAATACATAAAGAAAGCCACCCACAATTGTGTGAAGTCTACTGTGAAAATAATAGATCTGATAATACGAGGTAATCAGTGAGTCAGCTCACGTTAATTCTAACACAAGGAACTTGCATGTAGATATCTTATTCCCTAAACTCTGCACTCTTCAGAAACCTACTGTCTATAATTGGGTAAATTTTGTTAAACTATTGAATGCTACTCAAATATTTGGCTGCTAATCACAAAATAAGGAAATGACCTATGCAAATAAGTAATAAGAATTCAGAAAAAAAATCCTGTTTCTTAGATATAGAATGTCAAAAGTCAGTTTATGACGTTTTTTCCTTATGTGCATGTTCTTGAAATGGGGAGGTAATTTTTGGCATTTCTGTTAGACTCAGTTGCACCAACATACGATCCCAGGCCGGTCATCGTCAAATATGGCGCCGGCAGCTGTCATCCCATAGAAACTTGTCAAACTTACCATACAATCAGATTTTGACGAACACCGCTTACGATTACAGACGGTTTGGTGCAACCCACCCTTAATATTACAATAAATTTAAAATCATTGGAATATTCAGACATCATTTTCAATTAAGGGTTTCAGACATCAATTTCTTTTTGGGAAGGTCCCTTACTCAACACAACACATACCCTGAAGCTCTTTTTTCTTTTTGAACCTGACTGTGGCTTTATAGGCCGGGCCCAATAAAGCGATAGGAGTGCGAGGTTGGAGAGTAGTCTGAGGAATATCCAGGGGAAAACCTCCGACACAAACATGCATGCGGTTTGGAACACTGGAACGCTAAGAGTTTGCGCTCCAGTAAGATTGGTTGAGCGGTTTCAACCAAATCTGAGGTGTGAGTTGTATCGGGCTACTGGGAGTTTTGTCGCTGGTTCACTAAACCTAGCCTAACTGAGAAGAGTCCAGCAAGAAACTCAGCTAGGCCCGATTCGGGTCGGACTCACACTCTGAAGCTCTAGTGACCTTACTAATTAAACTTGACACCTTGTGGTGCTTGCTATAGGCATACCCGACACTATGCAGCAGCACTACGCGTCTTACTAAAGTTAGGGCATTTTAAACCTTCTGTACAGAAATTAGATTTCATATTTAAATAGCAGCGTGGCAGCACCAATGGTCGCGGTCAGCCGCGAGCGGTCGAGCAGCGCGGCGCTGTCTTTTTAATATGGAATGTAATTACTTTGTATAAAGTTCAAAATTTGATGGCCGAGTCATAATTCATAATTCATTTATTGCATCATAATCATGTGGTACAAGAAGGTGTTATTATATTAGCGTTGATTCACACATGAACCCTGTTAGGGCACAGCAAATATTTCTTAAAATTAAAGTTACAACTAGGTGATGTAGAGAGACATTTGGGTGGTTGGAAAGGAACAAGCACACTTCACTACGCCTTGTGGGCCAATGTAAAATGATCCTCGCCGGGCAGAATTAAATGTGTATTTGTATATATTTAACTTACATATGATATGTTATCCCGCCATTCTTTCGATTTGTAGTTCGGGAGTCGTTCCTACACCATTTTACCGATCAAAAACCCATGTCTACGGTTAGTCAAAACCAATTTTTAGTATTTTTTATGCCACGTACGTATAGGTCATGAACCTGGACGAGACTGACTGAGCGGTGTGGGGCGGGGCAGTTTATTAAGGGGAATTTCCCCTCACGTGTGGCGCGCGCGCTTCGCCCTATAAGCTCTATCTAGTGGAGGTTATCTATGTTACTACCTGTAATGAGTGTGGAACTGTTGAGGATGTAATACATGTATTGATGGAGTGTGTCCGGACCGAAGCTTTGAGAGCAGCTTGGTCCGATTCGAATCTGTTACATACATTCGACACAGGATATGTAAATAGTTTTTTGTCGCTTCCTATTTCGGACGAAGCCGAGTTCTTATACAATTTAGTAGAAGTAGGTTTAAAATCTAGAGTTTAAGTTTTTTTTTAGTTTTTTGTACATATTCTGCTGCCTATACGGGGCGGTATGTTCGCCTGGCGACAAGCTCCTTTTTTCCTTAAATAAAAAAAAAAAAAAATGTTACTACCAAACTCGCTTCTGACGCAGGCGCAGGATGTACGATGTGTACGCGAACAACCAGCAGAGCCAGCCGGCGACGCCGCCCGCGCCGGAGAGGGTGCTCCGCTTCGACCGCGGCTACCTCACCTCGCTGCCCGGCATACTCAAGGGGGTGCAGTTGGTGAGTCATTACAATCATGCGCCAAGTCAACCAGATCGCACGGCAAATAATTAACTTTTTGACAGTCAGGGACGGCTATACACGTCAGCGGAAATTCGTGCCACTGAAGACCCATGAAATAAAGTTGAGATGCGCCAAATATGGGTTTGACAGAAGACGAACATTCGGCCGAATTATTCAGTTCAACGTAATTCCTTCATCTATTGTTGTAAAACAGACTAATTGAATGGTAAAACTTTTATTCATTATCAAGACGAAATATTGTCAAAAAATAAGTTAAATCACTGTTAATAATGGGTCAGATATTAATTTCACGAAGCAGTAACTATAATACACTCTTGTAACTTGTAACAGAACCCTCTCAAAATTGTTCGGTAAATATTCGGCGACTGAACCGAATAATTCGGACGAATACCGAACATCCAAAAACATGCCGAATATACCGAATACCGAATAATATTCGGCGCATCCCTAAAATAAAGTAATAATGCCATACATCATAAAAGAGATTTCATAGATTTTGAACAATTAAATTTGTACGGCAACTGACGTCGCTTCAGCGTCTGGCGTCCTGAGGGGCTACCGCGAACCACAAACGAAGTTTTCCCTCTCTGTCTCACTTATATGCAAACTTGCAAGTCCGACAGAGAGGGAAAACTTCGTTTGCTGTTCGCGGTAGCGCCCCTGTTCCGCCGTCCGGTTCTCAAAAGGTTAAATACCACTGTGATATGGTAATATTTTGACTAACTTTGCGGTAATGCAGCAGTTTACTGCTACATAAACGCACATTGCTTGTGTCAACGCAACCTAAACTGTGTATATAGGTAGTTACGTTTGTTAATAAACAGGTAGGTATTTAGTTACCGTCTAAATTGAGTTTACCTGACGTACACGCTATCATCCACTATCAGAGTATACAAATTTGAGGAAGAGCGACAAAAAGTCAAGACAAATGCGAAAAGATCAAGGGATTAAATAAAATAAGAGACGGCTTTTGAAAGAAAGAAAGACATATTTATTTGGTGTAAAATCATTAGGTACCCAATAATAAAGTACATGAAATAAGATGCAATAAACACTAAATTAAGTATGAGTTATGAACACCAAAAAGGATACCACTCAACATATGCCAATAGCAATATATGCCATGGCGCTGGTTTTCAGGCCACTCAAAGAGAGATACAATGATAATCTTAACTAATAATACATCTTAAGTAGACTAGTCAGCTTAACTTAATGATAGAGAAGGAGAGATCGCGCTGAAGAGAGATACAAAGATAATCTTAACTAATAATACATCTTAAGTAGACTAGTCAGATTAACTTAATGATAGAGAAGGAGAGATCGCGCTGAAGAGAGATACAAAGATAATCTTAACTAATAATACATCTTAAGTAGACTAGTCAGATTAACTTAATGATAGAGAAGGAGAGATCGCGCTGAAGAGAGATACAAAGATAATCTTAACTAATAATACATCTTAAGTAGACTAGTCAGATTAACTTAATGATAGAGAAGGAGAGATCGCGCTGAAGAGAGATACAAAGATAATCTTAACTAATAATACATCTTAAGTAGACTAGTCAGATTAACTTAATGATAGAGAAGGAGAGATCGCGCTGAAGAGAGATACAAAGATAATCTTAACTAATAATACATCTTAAGTAGACTAGTCAGCTTAACTTAATGATAGAGAAGGAGAGATCGCGCTGAAGAGAGATACAAAGATAATCTTAACTAATAATACATCTTAAGTAGACTAGTCAGCTTAACTTAATGATAGAGAAGGAGAGATCGCGCTGAAGAGAGATACAAAGATAATCTTAACTAATAATACATCTTAAGTAGACTAATCAGCTTAACTTAATGATAGAGAAGGAGAGATCGCGCTGGTCATGGTGAGTGATCGCGTTGAGTGAGAATTAATTGTGGTGTTGACCGAGCCGACCGAGCCAATAAATAAAATAAATATAAATAAATAAATATTTGTGGACAATCTTACACAAATCAACCTGGTCCCAAACTAAGCAAAGCTTGTACTATGGTTACTAGGCGACGATATACGTACTTATATATATAAATATATACTTAAATACATAGAAAACATCCAAGACTCAGGAACAAATATTCGTCTTCATCACACAAATAAATGCCCTGACCGGGATTCGAACCCGGGACCTCCAGCTTCGAAGGCAGGGTCACTACCAACTAGGCTAAAGCGGTCGTCGATAAAATATATAAAAAACATTATTATCACGTCTTTCCAGCTATGCAACCTAATCGGCTTCATCTGCATCAAAGTATCCAACATATGGGTCTCCGCCATCTTCTACAACCTCCTCTACTGGATAGCGATCATCCTCACTCTCTTCCTACTTCTGTCCTACACGTTCCACCTGGTGGAGAAGCAGGACCGGTGGCCGTGGCTGAAGCTGGAATTCTTCTACTGCTGCGCTGTGGTGCTGGTGTATATCGTGCTGGCGATTGTGGCTACTGTGGCTGGCGAGGGCGGGTATGCTGTTGGGGTGAGTTTATATCACTACATAGTATAAAACAAAGTCGCTTTCTCTGTCCCTATGTCCCTATATCCCTATGTATGCTTAAATCTTTAAAACTACGCAACGGATTTTGATGCGGTTTCTTTTAATAGATAGAGTGATTGAAGAGGAAGGTTTATATGTATAATAACATCCATTAAATAGTGCACCCGTGCGAAGCCGGGGCGGGTCGCTAGTAATAGATATTTGTACAAAGACGAACTTATCCCTTTAAGGAGGAAACTGCCATCCATATCCTCTGCTCCGGTGGACCACTTATGCGCAAAAGAAGTATCTACCTAGGGAGGCACATCATGCCCCCAGAGGAGATACAACAGATTGCGACCCAAAGAAGCAACGGGTATAAGCAAAGAACTTTAAGGGCTGCCACAATAGGTCGAAGCGGTAAAGAAGGTCCACAATAAACAATAATAATAATAATATCCCTTTAAGGGATCTCTTCCAGCTAACCTTTGATAAACTGAGAGGACATGTTATATGACAGACATACTGAACGACATGTACAAGTGGGAAAATTGTATGAATAAAAATACTAAAGTTTTCAAGTTATATATTTATCGTATGGCAATTATTTCGAAGCGTGAGATCTTCTAGAAGTTTTCCAGTAACTAGACGTACATACAAAAACTATTCATCCGTCGGTTGAATCGTTTGAAAAGTTTTAAAATTTCCACTTTTGTATTTATAACGTCTTCACTGTACAGTAGAATCCGCTTATAACGACTCCGCTTATAACATTTTACCGCTTTTAACGACTTCGAAATCACCACACATTAGATTTGATATCAAACTCAAAGTAAATCAGTCCGTTTTGTGCGACGTAATATCACCGGTCCCTTGACTGTCGCTTTATCCGGATTCCACTGTAATTATTCTAGTTTTCCATCGTATACAGGGCGTCCCACGGCTATGCCACATGGAGGGAAAGTACCTTGAATATTGTAGATGGAACATTTTACTTAAAGAAGACATTATTTGAATTTAAAAAACAATTTAAACTGCATTCACAGATATTTAAATATTTTTATGGTTGAACCGGGAATCGAACCCTTTATACGTGATCAATTGATTAATTTTGTATTAAAAATGTTAAAATTCATGCTCTTCCTTTTATTTTTGATACTATGTTATTTAGCAAAAAATAATCCATATGATGATGCCTTTCGATTGGTATGATAAAGCTACAGGGTAATTATTTTTTTTGTGTAACGGGTTCGATTCCCGGTTCACGGTTTAATTATTATTTAAATATCTGTGAATGCAGTTTAAATTGTTCTTAAAATTAAAATAATGTTTTCTTTCAGTAAAATGTTCCATCTACAATATTCAAGGTACTTTCCCTCCATGTGGCATAGCCGTGGGACACCCTGTAGAATACATTATAATTTTGCAGTTCTTCGGTTTTTGCGCCATTATCGCGTACGGGTTCGACGGATACCTGAAATACAAGGCGTGGAAGCGAGGACTGCCTCCCCAATAAAACAACACCATACGAGATGTACACAATCCATGTTGGGAACTGGCTCCCCAGCAAAAAAAGCCACTTCATCGTCAACTTCACACAGCAAAGTTATGGTTTTAAAATGCTGCAACATAAGTGTATAACTGCCACTTTTATGGAACATCAAAAACGGTTTTTTTTATATGATTGTCGGCAAAGCAATACATATTAGGGTCTATTCTCACCCTCACCTTGAATTTAGAATAAGCTTAACTTTTTATTATGGACCTATGTTTATTTTGTACTTACTTTTTTCTACTTGTGTATGTACACTGTACGCACCCAAAGACACTTAATCATTTATTTTGTAAGTCCATTTTCTTAAATAGGTTTTTAATCATTTTATATATCTACTGTTTTCATAATGCCCTTTAGAACGCCTAGATATAAGCAAAGTACGATCGACAAAATTGAATCACGACCCACCATAAGGTCATTTTGCTAAGTCATCTAAATACTAGTAGGTTGAAATTCGCCTGAACATACATTTCTATAACGAACTTCTTATCATTGTCTTAGACACTGACATTTACTAACTACAGCCTTAAACGGTTTGGATAACCGTGACTGAGTATTGGCCTCGGCTATATTCGTTGGTCACAAAAGAGAAATGCTATTACTATCTCTGTTCTTCACAGTAAAACCCTATTCTTCACTGAGCACTATAATCCGATTTCTTTGTTCTGCCAAATGCTAATGGCTGTACTTGACATCTGACAAGCAATAAATTTTTGAAATTGAAATATTTTTTTTGTGATGAAAAGAGTTAGTTTTTTATTAAATGACAGCATATTCGAGATTAAAAACGTCACTGTTTTATTTAAAATATGTCTATTGCAGTGATAACAGAGATTAAAATTGCATAGAACTCCGACCCGTATTGACGCAATTTGTTAATATTTAAAACGACTTAAGTGCTACGTAGTGCGAGACATGTAAACCCTATTGTTTTGACGGTTCCAAGCCATTTGTAGGCCAAGTGGGTCATGAATCAGTTGATCGACTATTTGTGTATGTTTACCCGTCGTCTACCGTTCCCTGGGATCCCAGGGCTCGTTACAAAAGAATGATATTGTTTATTTTTTTCACCGGGAGACGACGGCTTAATATTTTAAATATTTATTCTTTTGCAGCCATACTTTTAAATTTAAGCTATTTTAGTTGAAAGTTGAACACTTTAGTTAGTAGTTTTATGATATAAGATTTCAAGTTAACATGGTCATTTACATTAGAATTACGATTTGAAACGGGATATTTACCATGTATATTTGTATTCGTGAGTTCCCGATATTTCGGCACTGTTGCAAGCGCCATTATCAAGGATTAACTGACGTGCTGCGAGTTTTAGTTGTGGTCTACCCACACACCATAGCGATCTACCCTCTTCCTGGTTCGCTTTTTTCCCACAGTGTCACATAACAAAATATACATGGTGTAATAAAACAAGCACGTCCTCAGTTAACGCCATTTAATGCCGAACAACAGATCTACCTACATACCATATTTATCAATACCAAGGTGTACCCACATTACACTCCTCTACACTAAACTTATACTAATACTTAAATACTAACACTCTAATTACGATAACATTGTGCTATATTTTATAGTTGGGTTTATTTAACCGACATTGACGAACTGGCCGAGCTCGGGGGGGTGTAGATGCACGGGGGGAAACAAACTGCCACTCCGGTGAAGCCGGAGAGGCGCTGTCGACCCGGGCCGGCTCCGCCGCGCCGCGCGGCGCGCCATCCGCGCCCGCCGACGGCTCCGCCCGACCTCTCACCGGTGTTACCGGTGTGTCAACCGGTGCTGGAAGGTCCGCTTGGGAATCTATGCTAGAAGGCTCCATTGCTGTAGTAGCAACTGCGAGAGACAGTCTATTGTTAACTGAGCGTTTACGTAATTGATCGATATGCCTATGTATAGTATCACCATCTTCACCCAATACCTTAAAATTGCTGGGCCCTAAGACGTCCACTACTCGACCCGGGAACCATTTTTCCCCCTTTAAATATTTCCTATACCAAACCTGGTCATCGGCGCTTACACTTCTATTCACTCCGCCCACAGCTTCCTGCTGCCGCTGCTGCGCGCGTCGTACTTGTCCCTCCCTATCCGGTTTGATAGTATCTAGTCGAGTGCGTAACCGTCTACCTAGTAGCAACATCGCCGGGGATTCTCCTGTTGTGGAGTGTTCTACGTTCCGGTGATGTATCAAAAAAGCCCATAACGCGCGGTCAACGTTCCGTTTTTCCTGTAAAGCCTTTTTAATCACCCTTTTTAAGGTCTTTACCGCGTTTTCCGCTAACCCGTTCGATGCCGGATGATACGGTGCCGTGAATATATGTTCGATACCACAATACTTAGTAAAATCCTCTAATTCCTTCGAAGAAAATTGAGCTCCGTTATCGGTAACTATCTGTTTAGGGAGTCCCCATCTGCTAAACAATTCACATAATTTGTCTATTAACCCCCCTGCTGAAACACTAGCAACATTAAAAACCTCGATCCACTTGGACATTGCATCTACGACGACTAAATACGTTTTGCCTGCAATTGGGCCCATATAGTCCAAGTGGATGCGTGACCAGGGGCGGTGAGGCCAGGTCCACAGGCGCGGGGCCTGCCGCGGCGGCGCGTCCGCCTGCGCCGCGCACACCGCGCAGGCGCGGCACACGCGCTCCACGGCCTCGTCGACCCCTGGCCACCATACGTAACTGCGGGCGAGTGCCTTCGACTTAGTTATCCCCATGTGGGGCTCATGAATCATGATTAATATTTTGTCCCTACACTTCTCCGGGACTACTAGCCTGGGGCCCCACATGACACATCCTAGTTCCTCGTACAACTCATTTTGTCTATTGAATAATGGTTGTAAATTCGAAATTTCACATAACGCTGGCCAGCCATCCCTAATGTAACTTAAAACTTTCGACAGCAACGGATCGCGCGCGGTTTCTCTTTTTATCTCATTGTAATCTAACAACAACGCTTGCTGCACAAAGTGCAAGTGGGTTTGTTCTGGCACTACTACTCTAGCCTTAACGTTGCTACTGACCGGCAACCGCGAAAACCCATCTGCCCCGTTGTTATCAGTACGCACGTATTCTATGTCAAACGAGTAGGCCGATAAAATAATCGCCCATCGCTGCATGCGACTAGCTACCATAGTAGGTATCCCGGTATTCGGTCCGAAAATTGACACTAAAGGTTTGTGATCGGTTCGCAAGGTAAAATGTCGACCGTACAAATATTGGTGAAATTTATTTATACAAAATATGATTGCTAGTGCCTCGCGATGTATTTGTGAATAGTTTCGCTCCGCGTCGTTGAGCGTACGCGACACATAGGCGATGGGCCGCTCGCGACCGTCCGCGCCGGCCTGAGTCAGCACGCCGGCCACTCCGCGAGAGCTGGCGTCACACGTCACGAACAGCTGTTTTTTAGGGTCATAATGTGCGAGTACCTCCGCGCTGGATAATATTGTTTTTATCTCCGTGAATGCTCGTTCGCACGCTGGCGACCAATGCCACTTTTTCTCTTTTTTTAAGAGCTCGTATAAAGGAACTAGCCTATCACTCATATTCTTAATGAACTTCCCATAAAAATTAATGATTCCTAAGAACGAGCGGAGTTCCGTAACGTTGCCCGGCCTAGGTACCCGGACTATGGCGTCGACCTTGGCAGGGTCAGTTTTTATACCATTCTTGCTAATTATATACCCTAAATAATGTACTTCGTCAACTAAAAATACACATTTACTACTTTTCAGCTTTAAACCCGACTTATGAAGCCGGCTGAACACCGCCTCAAGAGCCGCTATATGCTCTTGTTTAGTTTTACCCCCTATGATGACGTCGTCCAAAAATATTTCGACATTAGAGATACCTTTCAGCAAGTTACACATTATTCGCTGAAAAATTCCTGGGCTAGACCCCAACCCATATACTAAACGGTTATACCTATATAAACCCCGGTGCGTATTTATGACCGTGTATTTTTTTGAATCGTCCAGTTCGATCTGGTTATAAGCTTGTGATAGATCTATTTTTGAAAAGTAACACGCACCACTAAGGTTCACCATAAGATCATCAATCTTAGGCAAGGGATATCGATCAATTAGCAGAGCCGGATTTAATGTAGCCTTATAATCAGCACATATTCTCAAGGAACCATCAGCTTTATTTACCGGCACCAGCGGTGAGGCCCAGTCGGAGCAGTCGACGGGCTCGATGACGTTGTCGCGCAGCATGGCGTCCAGCGCCGCGTCCACGCGCTCGCGCAGCGCGTACGGGAGCGGGCGCGCTCGGTGGAACACCGGCGAAGCCCCCTCGCGCACGCGCAGCGTAGCCTTCCCGCCGTTGAACCGCCCGAGCCCGCCGCTGAATAATTCTTTATATCTGCAAAGCAAGTCATTTATTTCGTCAGAAACATTAACTCGTTCACTTTTTATGTTATAACAATCGCTAAACCTGGGAATTTTAATGTTCAATTCTGTCAACCACTGCCTACCTAACAGCGAAGTAGTACCACCGTTGATAACAAACAGTTCCAAACTTTTAGCGGATTTTCCATAACTAACTCTCGGTTTAATTACGCCCAGCGGCTTGACCTTTGAACCGTTATAAAATCGTAATGATAATTCGCTAGTTTCGAGTGGACAATGACTTAAATATTTCTTATATGTTTCACTGTTTATACACGACACCGCCGTACCGGTATCGATCTCCATATGTAATACGTGATTTTCTATAGTAATCGGTACACTCACCGCCCCGTAATCGTTCAAGCATAAGTGATGAAAGTCCTCCTCCATTAATGTGTCGTCTCGATCCGAGTCCTCTGATGTTTGTGTTTGCCCATAATGTAGCCTCCCTGAGGCCGTACCGCCGCCGCGAACATTGTCAGCTCGACCCGAGCATACTCGGCGCAGATGCCCTCTGCGATGGCACAAACTGCAGACGTAGCCGCGGAAACGACAATTGACGTAGTCGTGATCCGTCGCTCCACAGCCTGCACAGTTACGCCTGTCTTCGGTGCCGCCGGACCGACCGGCGGCGCGTGAGCCCGGCGCTCCTCCCCGCGCCGACCCGCCCGCGCTCCTGCTCCGCCAGCTGCCTGTGCTCCTCGAACCCCGCGCCTGGTGCCGATATGCACCTGCTGGCGCCAAGGAATGAACCTCAGCTGCCGCCGGCCCCGCACCGTTCGCCCCGGTGCCCGGCGGTGGTTCGACTGCTGCCGCATCCCGTTCCGCAGCCTCCAAAGAGTTCGCGATCTTGACTGCATTGGCATATGTTAGCGTATCATCCTCCGCGAACAAACGCTGCCGTATGATGTCACTCCGCAATCCGCATACAAATTGGTCACGTAAGTTTTCATTAAGCTTGGTATCAAATTTGCAATTCCTCGCGAGCTTCTTTAATTCCGCGACATAAGCAGCAATACCTTCGCCTTTATTCTGTCGACGCTGTCTAAAACGATATCTTTCGGCTAACACCGACGGCGCCGGTTGCAGGTGGTTACGTAACAATTCCACGGCATCTTTGTAAGTAGTCTCCGACGGCTTTTTGGGACTAGACAGGTTTGCTAGCAGTTCGTATGCCTCGTCCCCCATTGCAGCTATTAAAGTTGGCAACTTTAAATCTTCTTTTACGTCGTTCACTAAAAAATACATCTCTAATCTGTCCACGTATGACGACCACGCTCCGCCCGCCACATCGAACTCGCCAATCTTCCCGGTCGACATAGTTTATGTTAACAAATTATTCCCGCGTAAGCACTAGCACTTGCTATATTCGATTACACGAATTTTATTGCCACTTTTGTTTTTATCCCAACTCGTTAGCCACTGTAATAAAACAAGCACGTCCTCAGTTAACGCCATTTAATGCCGAACAACAGATCTACCTACATACCATATTTATCAATACCAAGGTGTACCCACATTACACATGGTAAATATCCCGTTTCAAATCGTAATTCTAAAGTTGGTTTATGAATTATTTACGTAGTCTTGCCATAAATTCTGTCCTATATGAAATGACATTTATTTTGAAAATACAAGAAAGTTTTTAAATAAATTAGGGTTATTTTTATTAATTATACTATACAGATTGTATAAAATAAAATATTTATTCAAAATGTCCACCTTTTACTTTAACACACTTCTTTAAACGGTCCGGCCACTCGTCTATGACGGCACGGACGGTATCGATGGGTATTGAAGCCGCTGCCCGCACTAAATCTAACTTCAGAGACTCAACATTGCGATGAGGTTTAGAGCAGGCTTTCTCCTCCAAAATATTCCACAGACCATAGTCCAAGGGGTTGAGATCCGGGCTTCCTGAGGGCCAATCTTCAGCCGCAATAAACTCGGGTAAATGCGTCGCTAACCACCGTTGCGTTGTCTTAGCTTTATGTGCAGGGGCAGAGTCTTGTTGAAATATCCAGTGCTTACCGGCAAATAAAGTATCATTTAGCGGCTTAACAACTCTCTTCAAAATGTCTTTTTGATAGTTCGTAGCACGTATTTTTACCCCTTGTTCACAAAAATGAAGCTCTGTGACGCCTTCATAGGATACTCCCCACCAAACCATGACATATGCAGGATGGTGGCCTCTTTCTACCCTTGGAACTTTTTCAGAAGCTTCTTGGGAACTGTGAGCATATATTTTATCATTTTGGCGGTTGAATTTTTGCTCCACAGTAAAGATTTTTTCATCTGTAAACAGAATATTACGATATCCGCCCTTTGCATGCCGCGACCATAACACTTTAGCTCTCGTCGCTCTTATTTTCCGTAGGGCCGCTGTCAATCGCTGACCTGTGCTCCGTCGATAAGCCCCAAGCTTAAGGTCTTGTTTTATGATACGGGACATAGTTCTAGGGGGAATTTTCATTTCCCTAGCCATGATTTTCTGCTTGCGTAGCGGATTTCTCCGAATTCGCTCAGCTACCGCTTTAATCGCTGCCGGTGTCCTTGTTTGCCGTGGTCGACCGCTCCAGGGCCGGTCGTCGACTAAACCGATGTCGTTGTATCGCTTGATGGTACGATAGATAAATTTCTTTGTTATATTCAAAGGTTTCAGCAGTTTGAAAATGTTGTTCACTTGCTTGTTATACTTGTATAACGCTATCACTGCGACACGATTCTCTTTGATGCCCCACTCCATCTTCAGGGAAACGATACCTGGAGCCAAATATACTTTTTCTGACAGCCAAATGTCTATTTAAGCATAATCAAGAACCAAAAATACATCGAACGTTCCATTATTAAATTTAAAATGGCTAAAATGTTGGGACAGAATTTATGGCTAGACTACGTAGACATTAAGTTGATGATCATTGCTAATAATGTTAATTGGTTGCATTTAATGTGGTTGGGTGATAATGTACTGTTAGGTATGAATTGACTAATTTGTACACTAAGTTCCACTGTAAACACAGATGTGTGCGGTTGTAGGTTAAACAGTTAAAAAAACTACTTTTTTTAAATTATTATTACCAGTAATAAAAGAAGCTAAATACGGAAGTTATCAGCCTTTACAATGAATTAATGTATGCTTAGAAATCTCGAAAAATAAGCAGTTGGATATTTTCAAATGTTGTAACCAGTGTAAAGTGAGTGCATATTGATTAAAAATAACGTTTGGAAAAATACGGTCAGGCATAGGTATTCGATGTTTGATATTTTTGACGATCAAAATATACACAAAATATAAATAGCATTTTATACATATTTTCAATCACATAATTTTTGAGAATGTATTAGTAGATTTATGAAATTGTTCAAAATATATCTTGTAATCATATACTGTAGCATTTATCGAGAATTTTTAATATGTGATGTTCGCTTCGGGTAAATGTGCCTTTAATGTTGTTGAATCTAAAAATATTGTATTTTTTGTAATGCTTTTCATACACAATTGAATGCCAGCATCATATATTTAGTAGCACTCAATCTAGCCAAATTATATCAACACGTCCTTGTTCCTATAGTTTTAACCTCTCCCAGCATACAAGAAAACATGGCTGTGAAAGTGAACCAACGACTAAACTCCTAGTACCTCGATTCCACTCACACCTCAGATTCGGTTGAAACCGCTCAACCAATCACACTGGAGCGCAAACTCTTAGAGTATTCCATTGTTCCAAACCACACGCGTGGATTTTCCCCAGGCTGCTCTCCAACCGCGCACTCCTATCGCTTTATTGGGCCCGGCCTATAAATCCACAGTCAATTCGAAAAAAAAACCATGAAATTTTAGTGTCATATGAGTTTCGTAAATAGAATAGTTTGTTTGTTTTGGTCTTGGAATGGAACAAAACATGCACCTCTGTTCCAATTTGAAAAGACAATATATTTCGTTGAAGTGGATTTCATCATCATCATCATATCAGCCGAAAGACGTCCACTGCTGGACATAGGCCTCCCCCAAAGGGAAGTGAATTTATTCTAATATTATCACTGAGCCTCAGGAGGATAAGGATTTGTTAAGATATATTTGGTTAGCTTGGCTGTCCCTATATGATTCTGACTGGACACCGGGAAGGTATTTGTAAATTTTTTGGTCAGTCTGACTCGGTTTACTGTAAGATAATCAAAAGTTAGATATTTATGGAATTGTTAAATGCTGCTTTTGCATCTCGAATTTATCGATACACAATTTGGATTAATATTATAACTGTTAAAACACTTGGAACTGTTGATAAAAGCCGCCTTAATGCACAATAGTTTTCTTACCAATTCTAAGATACTTACCCCCTTATTTATAAACGTCTAACAAACCTATAATACTTAACTAGCCGCTAAAGTTCGTTCGTCCCTACCTATTTGTCCCTTTGACATGTACCTTTGTGAGAATGGAACAAAGATTTTAGTTAGCAGAGGTTTGTTAAGTTTTATGAATAAGGGGGTTAGTCTGTAACTAAATCAATATTTTCATATACGCCTATTTGATATGTTTCACTGACTTTTACATTATTATTATTCTCTTTATTTATTTCTGGTCTTAGGTTAGGTTTTACAATATTTTTATAAAAAGTAAAATATAATAATACACTTACAAAACACAAAAATATTATAAAATCCTAACCTAGTGTGCCGCCGGCAGCGAGGCGGGGCCTAAGCTACCGGTGGTTAGGGCGACAGAGAGAGGAACCTCCTGACTATTCGCGCCGTGTCCAGGAGTACCGCCTTCTGTATCTGACCCTTGACCCAGCCATCTAGCGAGAGTCTCTTGAGGTGTATACTTATAGTACGGCACTTCGAAGTCCACAAGACCGTATAAAAGAGCAAGTTGCTGGTGAATGATCCTGGCTACTAAGTTATGTCTGTGCAAGTACTCGCCGTTAGCAAGATGACCACAACCGGAAATGATATGCCTGAGTGATTCTCCGGGACGGCGGCATGCCCGACAAATGTCGACCGTACCGTCCTTCAGGATATACTTCCGGTAGTTGTTCGTCATGATAACTTCGTCCGCAATTGCACAGACAAAACCTTCGGTTTCCCCGAAGAGATCCCCGAAACGTAGCCAGTTCACCGACGCGAGCAGGTCTACGTCGGGCCCTGTGAGGGCCCTGTAGAACCGCCCGTGAAGCTCCTTACTCTTCCATACCGCCTTGCGTTCCTCGGTGCTCCATACTTTAAGTCTGCGCCAGTTATCCTTTGCCATGGAAAGCGGGGTGAAAGATGCGTCTACTGCTACTACTTCCCGATGTATCCCACACTCGCTGTTAAGGAAATAATCCCTGAGACTGCACACCTCACGGTTGTGGAAGTCTTTGGCATATAGTCTTTTATTATTATTATTATTACTACAATTTTGGCAGGTTGTAATTATTGATTGGACCCTTCAGTACGAATGTAAGAATCCCCACCTTAAATCGGACCTGAAAACATCCGTTTTAGGCCGCAGCACACGCCGGGGTACTCGATCAGTTTCTATGACGGTGTTTTGTGATTCTAACGTATTGTTATATTTGTTAATTCATAGATGTTGACAACAAACAGTTAAGATAAAAAGTTAAAATAAAAAACATTTATTCAATCGATAAGATAAAAAGATAAGAAATCATTTATTCAAGTTGGGTTTTCCAATCACTTGCAACGTCAGTTACAACATACATTTATAAGGTCAATACATTAAAATGAACAAAATTAAAATTGACAATACATGAAGAATCAGAAGCATTATTATAAAACATTATTTACTTAGTCTTACGAGAGGCCAGGCATGCTTGTCATTTATATAGTCCTCAATGGTGTAATAAGCCAACATTAAAACAGTTTTTATTCTAGGAAAGGGTAACTCTAGCGCTTCCTGGGGTAGTTTCGATCCTGGTGTCGAATATGACAATGAACTCAGCTAACAAATTCGAGCGACAAAGAGGGAGATAGTTCGTATACGACTCGAGGCAGGCCCTCAGGTCTGGCACATATCTGGCATGTGCTTCGAGCCTTAAATAATTGGGTATTATATTCGCGTAGAGTATGGCTTATCAAAGCTAAGACTGAGATTTATTTAAACTTTTTAAATGGCAACTATTATATCTACGTCATATGTGTCAAACGTCACTTAACTACCGTGTCAATGGAGACAGACATTGTTTGATCCTTTACGGGTCAAAGACAGGATAGAGCAAATCGTGTCATAGTAAATTATTCCGCAGACTCAGGATATATAAATATCATAAATCTTTTTGGTAATATTATCGCATAGTATGTACTGAACGTAGTGCGATCATTTTATTTTGTTGCCCAAGTATCATTATTGTTTTGTTACATTATACAGTGTTGTACCACGTAGATTTTTTTAAATTTGCCGCTCTTTTCTAATCTCAGCTTTGATTAGCCACTCTATCTGACATACGATGTGTCAAACTTAGAGCCTGAAATCGTTTGTATAAAATAGGCCTATAAATTAGTTTTAACCTTTTCACCACCATCGTCACAGCTGTCTATGAATTTAAGCATCTCAACATAAATGCTGATATGTATATTGTCCCATGTTTGTCGTCACGATTCGAAGTCAAGTTATTTATTCTTCAATTTAGGCATATTACAGGCACTTATGAATGTCCATCAAAATCAAAACATTTATTCTACAAATAGGCCTAAAGGGTACTTTTACAAGTCAAAATCTATCTATATCAAATAAAAATAATACAATAATCAAAGTATCGTTAATTAAATGTAGTGTTACATGTCAAAAATAAGACTAAGATACTAATAACAATCGAGATTTGTTAGAGATGTATAAGGTCTCTTAAGCGTCAACATGAAAATAATAAAATCTAATAAATAAATATCCTCAGAGATGTATAAGGTCTCTAAGCGTCAGTCTAAAAATAAAATGAAATGAGAACAGAGCGAAGTCTACTAGCGAAATAAACCACTGGTTCGTAAAATAACCTTTGCGCAGGCACGTATCCAGAGGGGGGGGATAGTTGGGATTTATCCCCCCCCCCCCCCCGAAAACGTAAGTCTGGATACGTGCCTGCATTTGCCCGTGGTGAAAAGGTTAAAACAGTAGGTACCTGTCGAAGTATTTTTGTGTAAGCTTTAAATGTTAACTGTACCTGTATTGTATTTCAGTGGGACCTCAACTTGTTGAAATAAAAATGTGTTAACACAATTAAAGCCTTTTATTAATAACATCACAGTGAACAGACAATATTAAATAACATTAGTAGTCGGTTGCACCAAATACGATCACAGGCCGGTCATCGTCAAATATGGCGCCGGCAGCTGTCATCCCATAGAAACTTGTCAAACTTTTCATACAATCAGATTTTGACGGACACCGCTTGCGATTACAGATGGTTTGGTGCAACCCACCCTTAAACTTAAAACTATCGGAAGGTAATTATTCAAAATTGAGATATATTTTTGGTCGTTTGTATAATTAGTTGATACACTTAATACATTAAATATCAAATTATATAGTCATTTACTAATAATTCGTTTGCAAATTGACAGATAGATTTTATATTAGAGCATTTAATACCACCATAAGTTTATTTTAAAAAATCAGTAATTTATGAGCAATTCGTGGAAGATATTTATAAATTGTAGCAAAATTGAGTATATAATAATATAAAAATACCTGAGTGGCTACCGCGAAGTTCGAATATATCTCTCTCTGTCGCACTTGCTTATTCGTGCGACAGAGAGGGAGATATTCGAACTTCGTTTTCGGTTCGCGGTAGCCCCTCTGTTGTGGATTTATTTATAGTCTGTGCAATGACTGTACATTGTTTGACGGTGCATGTGCTGATGTTTGTTGTTTGAAAAATTGACCAAGCCTGCGTTGTGAATACTACGTCTTTCTTTATTTTAGTTGTCTTTTATTTATACTTTCTTTATTTTAGTTGTTTTTTATTTATAATAATAAAAATAACAAATAAATATTAGAGGACAATCTTACACAAATCGAACTAGCCCCACAGTAAGGTCAAGAAGGCTTGTGTTATGGGTACTAGACGATGATATATTTAATAGATATAAATACTTAAATACATAGAAAACATCCAGGACTCAGAAACAAATATTCATGCTCATCACACAAATATCTGCCCTGACCGGGATTCGAACCCAGGACCGTCAGCTTCACAGGCAGGTGCACTACCCACTAGACTAAACCGGTCGTATTTATTTATTTATGCAACAAACAGTCAAATACAAAAATGATATTTTTACATATTATGATAAAAGACCTAAAGAGTGCCACCATATCTTAAGATTTCAGACATTTTAACTTAAAGTAGCTTATTGTAGGAGCGGTAAGAAGCGAAACAATTTGCAAAAGAGTGCATTATTGGCTATTTGCTACACAAATGTTTTTTACTTAATATGGTTTAGAAGACTACATGGATAAGTACTAATACAGACAATTTCCAACTGTAACTGTAAGGTTATAGTTTCGATTTTAAGTGACATATATTTTTTTCTTGAATAAATTAGATAATTATAATAATATACCTACTTATTATAATAGAGTAGAAAAACGCCGAAGATTCAAATTCCCCAACTGTAGGTATAATGAGTGTTTTTGAAATTAATAAAATGGAAGGGTTTTAACTTGAAAAAAGAGCCGAAATAAGTGGACGGACGTACATTTATAATTCTATAATCTTAAGTATACTTGACATCTGAGTTTGCTGAGTCGCAGCAAAGTAATTCGTTCAAAAAACTATTTTACCTTTCAAACAATAAGGTTCACAATTTTATTGAACTTCCGCCAACAAAACATTAATGGCCTAACTTCTAATAGCTTACACAACAATGTAGACGCTCCTATTGTAATTTATGAAGTCGGCACCACCCAAAGAAATTGCCTTAAGTCTAGCCTATGTCCTTCCCAGTATCTCCATACCAAAATTTAATCTACGTCACATGTGAAAAGGTAAACAGACAGACAGTACCTACATACTTCCACGTTTATAATATGAAAGTATGGATAAAAAAAATTACAAAGGAACATTATTAATTATGTAAGATTCCCTTAGTTACTTAAATGCTTGTTAATATATTTTTAAATACATAACACTTAAACTTAATCCTGCGTTATTTACAAGGAATTAGTAATTTATTAACGAATATCACAAACAGTAATAATATCATCGCTTAAAACTAACATAAATTAATACAGTAAGTACATTTGAGGTACAATTTTACATGATTTAAGATTACCATTTACAGACCATAACGTACAAGCGAAATTCCGCTGCTAAATTCCGTCGCGGAATTTCATCGACCATCTCTCCATACAAGTTCTACCGCCTTACCACAGACTTGCGTAAACATTCCGCCCAGCTGGACACAAATGTTCTATAAAAAAAAACTTTAGTCGGCCGTTAGTCGGTAAGTTTTTTTTTTATTAAAGATACAACTAAGGCAGTGCGGGCGGAGTTATAACATGTGTCTGTTTGGTTTGTACACGCGTGCCCTGCGCCAGCTCGCCTGCTTTTAGCGCTTTGGCCTTCAGGAAGGCATCCACTCCGTACAGCACCATAGCTAGGTAGCCGAAAAACTGCAACAAATACAAACGGACATATTGACTGGGTCATTCTACTTTTTCATGACCAGTTTTCTATTACAAAAAAATATCTATAATACGTATTGAATTAATGTACAAAAATAGGATTTCGAAATAGTATCTGAACATAATAATAGGATTTTATAGGTAAAAATACTTAAATATTAACATGTTGCTGTAAAAGGTGGGTAACACAGTGGTAAAAACCATTTTTTCATACAAATGGTGAGACATCCAAGGACCACTGAGTTACTCGATTTATGGATATTAGCTGCAGTTCGTTAATTACCAAAACTATCGGAAGCGTTACTGCAATTAAACCTCTTTCTAAATAACAATACAAAAATATGAAGTGAGGGCCAAGTATTCCAATTTGCATTTAAAAAAAAAAGTGTCTGAAAATTATGTACATGAAAAAGTAGAATGGCCCGACTACGGCAGATAACGCCTGTAGGTTTTATGACGGCCGACGCACGTTGTCAAACTCATCTTCGTGTTTTACACTAGATGTAGTTTAAGGGTGGGTTGCACCACACCGTCTGTAATCGTAAGCGGTGTTCGTTAACATCTGATGTGTATGGAAAGTTTGACATGTTTCTATGGGATGACAGCTACTGGCGCCATATTTGACGATGACCGGCCTGTGATCGTATGTTTGTGCAACTGGCCCTAAGGCTCGGTTGCACCGACACACGATCACAGGCCGGTCATCGTCAAATATGGCGACGGCAGCTGTCATCCCATAGAAACCTGTCAAACTTACCACACATCAGATTTTAACGAACACCGTTTACGATTCTGTAATCGTAAACCGTCTGTACGGTTTGGTGCAACCCACCCTAAGTGAGCTATTTTCAAAAAAGCTGTACCGTATGACCTGTTTTTTTTTAATTCCATACTTTTGGGTTTTTCTTAATCAGAATCGTTGATAATATCGATCCTTATACAAGAAAAATTCCCATTTACTATGAAAAAATATCTTCCCGTGCGTCACGTCCATACTTGTAAAAAAAAGACGACAAAACTGTGACGATCTGAAATAGAATAATTGAAACCGTTTTTTTCTTTCATGAGGATCTATGATTCTGAGTAAGAAAACCCCAAAAATATGGAATTCTAAAAAAAAGGCAAAGATTATCCACCCACAATTAACAGTAAAATACAAATGAGTATATAGCGGCAACTTTTTTTTTTATATATTGACTGAGATACATCGAGTAGTTGAAATAGGGACGAAAAAGGACCTAATGTTTTTAATCGTTAAATTAGTTGAACAAAGTATGGACCAAAAAGAACCCAACGTTCCGATTGGCTATCGATGTGTTTTCTGATTGGTGGATTTAATATGGTGAAGTATTTTGATTGGTCAAATTAGAATGTTTTGTAAATCATAAATATGTATTCATATTTTCCCTATGGGCTAAATGTACTACTATAGCCCCGCTTGATAAGCCTAATATGACTCACTTTTCGAGCATCATCATCATCATCAATATTAAGAGGGCCTGGTCCTCTGTCGTTGCAGCATTCTCCTATTTTCGAGCATGAGAAGTGAAAAAAATTAAAAAGGAGCCGACCTCAGGGCTCCTGCCTTTACACCTATCCCAAGATTTGGCGTAGGAACTACTTTTACGAAAGCGTCTGCCATCTAAGCGAAAACTATAGCTCGGTATTAGATCGGTTTCCTCACGACGTTCTCCTTCACCGAAAAGTCACTGTTCAATATCAAATGACATTTCGTACATTAGTTTTTTTTTTAAACCTAGGGCGATAGTACAAGCTGGGTTAGGTTTTACCGCTCAGCTAGAGGCTTTTTTGAATCTGACTGTGAATTTATAGGCGATAGGAGTGCGCGGTTGGAGAGTAGCCTGGGGAAAATCCAGGGGAAAACCTCCGCACGACCACGCGGGAGGTTTAAACACTGGAATACTCTCAGTTTGCGCTCCGGTGAGATTGGTTGCAGTATGCCTTACTTTACCTACGTGCTATCAGTACTAGTTGAGTAAGTAGGTACCACAGTATTATAGTTAACGATTAGAACATTTACACCGCAATCTAGTCACGTACTAACATAGTTTACATACCCACACGATAGCGGGGTATGTCGGACGTAGCTGCTTCACTCAGAAACGCATTGAATTCTTCAACAGTTATTGTTTACATTATTTGTGAACCGATGCATTTTTTATTGACCAAGCGAACGTGAATATATCGTATCGTATGTCTGGCCGGCTCCGTCCGGTCCGACGGATGTCTCATGAAATTTAGTGAGGTTTTCCCGAGGGACTACTAAGAAACGAGTGTATAAATTTTTAAAGGGTCTTAAGCTTTTATTGCCAAATGTACTTTTTGTTGCACAGTCATTGCGCGCATGCTAAGCGGATAAGGGTGGATTGCACCAAACCGTCTGTAATCGTAAGCGGTGTTCGTTATAATCCGATTGTATAGAAGGTTTGACAAGTTTCTATGGGATGACAGCTGCCGGCGCCATATTTGACGAAGACCGGCCTGTGATCGTATGTTGGTGCAACCGACCCTAAGTCAGTACAGCTTGCGACTTTAGCAAGTGTACCATAATATTAAACAGAAAGCGAAAGATTATACATACATCTAAAGACGTGTCCTCTGTACGGCCTGGTAAGGTGATTTTTGAGGGAGATTTTGATCTCATTGAGTTTAGGTACGTTTTACTAGTTAAAGCGGAAAGGCACGCGACTTTCAACCCGGAGGATGCGGGTTTGCACCCCGGTTAGTACCACTTTGTTTTTTATTAAAAAAAATGAATCAAAAATGCATAGCAGTGGTTTTTGACTTGTAAAAGTACTTGCAGAATATAGTTTGTATGGGAAACGTAAATTTTTTGGACTTAGAAACTTGAAATTTTGTACACATACTCTCTGTAAAATATAACAAAAAAAATTCAGCGATTTTCTAAATTCACCCCCTAAAGGGGTGAAAGGGGGTTCAAAATTATTACGAGGAGCTAATCTATTTTGAAGTTAGAGATTTGAAACTTCGTAAATAGACTCTATGTTTAAATACAACAAAACATATAAATTGCTCCCCTATAGGGGTGAAAAGGGGGTTCCACGTTTGTACGGCGAGCAAATCTTTTTTGAAGTGAGAGATTTAAAACTTCGTATATAGGCTCTCCGTTTAAAAACAATAAAACGCATTTCAGGGCTTTTTTAATTGCTCCTCTAAAGGGGTGAAAAGGGGGTTCCAAGTTTGTACAAGGAGCAAATCTTTTTTGAAGTGAGAGATTTAAAACGTCGTATATAGACTCTCTGTTTAAATACAACAACACGCATTTCAGGGTTTTTTGAAATTGCTCCCCTAAAGGGTGAAAAGGGGGTTCCAAGTTTGTATGGGGAGCAAATCTGTTTTGAAGTGCGAGATTTAGAACTTCGTATACAGACTCTGTTTAAATACAACAAAACATGTTTCAACGTTTTTCTAAATTGTTCCCCTAATGGGGTAAAAAGGGGGTTCCAAGTTTGTGCGTGGAGCAAATCTTTACTTTTTAGTAAAAATCGATATAGGTGTCATCTTCGAGCTTCCTCGGGGTGCCGATTACGAAAATGACATGCATTTGCAAATCCAAGATGGCGGACAATTATTTTTCTTAAAAATCGATATGAGTGTCATCTTCGAAGTTCCTCGGGGTGCCGATTACGAAAGTGACATCCATTTTCAAATCCAAGATGGCGGACATTTTTTTTGAGTAATTTTTCATAAAAGATTAATAGCATCAGACAACTGACAGAAACAAATAAACCTCATTTGTGTCTTTGTTACCATCTAAAATCTACGCGAACGAAGTCGCGGGCGGCCGCTAGTAGCATATATGGGTGATGACAATATATGTGATAATCCACATCGAAAGGGACCTTATGGCGGCAGGCGCTTACGTTACACCTATTCACTATTCTGCCGTCTCAAGGAGAAAAACCATAAGTGACAAAAAGTAAGTTTCGAGATAAAGCTAAAAAACTTTAGATTTCTTGTAAATTATGCACTTGTGGTTGTCTAAATCGTGATCTACAAAAGATATAGTACTATATCTCCTAGAGAGAAAGATCACATTTTTTTTCCTGATTACAAGGCTGGTAATAAGTCCATTTTGCAAAAAATGTCACTTATGGTTTTTCTTCTTGAGACGGCAGTATTGTATTGGAACAGCGGCAATAAAGGCGTAAGTGCCGGCCGCCATAAGGTCCCTTTCGATGTGGATTATCACATATTGTATAGAATAGAAGGTAGCTCACCCCCGCAGCCGAATACGCGGCGTTTCCGAACGCGACCGCCATGGTCGCCGCCATCAGGTTGAGGAATGTCAGCACCACGCACCCTATCATCTCCACCTGCAAATTAAACACGCATATTGATAAGACAATACAATAACCTAGGGCGGGAAAACAAAGAATATCTGAGACATGTCGCGTGTATTTGACACCCGGCATAAATATGCGATCTGAGACTTTGTGTTAGTGGAGCTTGGCCGTGCCAGCGTTTACAACCGTGGCAGTGTACGTTTGCCACCTATCCAACCTAGAGGGAGAACTAGACCAGAGAAGCAAGAATATGACACCATAGCCAGTGGCGGAGCGTCCATACAAAACGATTCCCACAGGCTTGACTAATATTCAGCCAGTCCAGTTCCTTCACTACGGCTCATGAAGAATAAGAAAGGCAGATTATTTCCGGCTTCCCTAAGAATATTCTTGACGCGCCGCCACTACAACATACCTGTATGCGCCTGATTGTTCAACAAGCTAAGTGCAAAGCTCGCTATATACCCTCTCACCTACGCCAAATGTAAGATACAACTTCGGAAAGCACTCCAACGTATGTCGTACGAAGACACAGAGGACCTTTTAATTGTTCTTAAGAGATTACTGTATAAGTAAGAGTTATGTATGTATGTATGTAAGCACTTTATTGTACACAATAACAGGTTAAAACAATATACATGTCACATAAGATTAGAGTACAAAGGCGAACTTATCCCTATGAGGGATCTCTTCCAGCTAACCTTTGAGGGAAAGAGTGGAGAGTGAGAGAATGAGATAGACAAACTTACAGTGTACTAAAACGTTCAATAAGGAAACTTATAGCTAAAACCAAAACTAAATAAATATATAGTTAACAACTAAACATACAATAAATACATATTATAAATATATACGTATTTAAATTAATATACATAAATAAATATGTATAGTTTAGTTATGTGTAGTTAATAAGAATAGAATTCTATTACATTGTAAATTTAAATGATTATTATATAGCTTGCAAGTTAAGTTTAAAAATAGTTATATTGGTCGTGTCTTTCGCTTGAAACACAGAGAAACCTAGTTCAGGCCTTTGTATTTAACGCTTAATATTAAATTAGTACGTAAGTATAATTCTGTAAAACGTTTTTTCAATAAATTATTATTATTGTCCTCTTTATTTATTTTCCTTCTTAGGCTAGGTTTTTACAATATCTTTAAATATAAAAAGTAAAATATAAACATACACTTACAAAAAATAAAAATATTATAAAAACCTAACCTAGGGTGGCGCCGGCAGCGAGGCGGGGCCTAAGCTACCGGTGGTGTCGGGTTACAGAGAGAGGAACCTCCTGACTATCCGCGCCGTGTCCAGGAGTACCGCCTTTTGTATCTGACCCTTGACCCAGCCATCTAGCGAGTCTCTTGACGTGTTGGTTGAGACTCTTCGCTATTATACCGTTCACAGAAACGACTATCGGGACAATGATCGTTGAATCAACATTCCACATGGCGGTCACCTCGTCTGCGTATTATTATTATTACATTTCAGACTGTGTTGAAGCAGTGGCAACAACTACATCAGGATCATATGCTTTTTGCTCCAAATAGTCTCCATATCCATATGTGATAATCCACATCGAAAGGGACCTTATGGCGGCAGGCGCTTACGTTACACCTATTCACTATTGTATTGGAACTGCGGCAATAAAGGTGTAAGTGCCGGCCGCCATAAGGTCCCTTTCAATATGGATTATCACATATAGTAACAAAACGTACCTTGAGCCACTTGAAGTTGTGATACTTCTCGACCACGTGGTAGAGGTACGTGAGCAGCAGACCTCCGGTGAACACGAGTCCGACTAGCGACACAAACACGAAGTACACGCCGCGCCCGTTCGAACGGAACGCCGACGACTCGATGCAGATGAAACACAGCAGGTTCAGGACCTGCGGACACGAGGACCACTTTAGTGTCATTTGTACCCATGACAATTTAACTAAATCACCGAGCCATAAGCTTTTAATAAAGAGACGTATATACCGCGTACCCCTACCAAAGGTCAGATCTGTATTGGCTAGGCGTTCTCCATTTTTCATGCATCCTTTTATCTATAACGTAGTTTGCAAACATCTGGATATTAAGCGATGTAAGCATTTCAGACTAAAGAAGGCCCTTGTTAAATGGTTGCTCACACTATCATACTCTAAAACGGAGAATTTGTTTTACACGTATAAGTAGGATCACGTATACACACACACGCACACGCACACGCACACGCACACACACAAATACACACGAACGCAGATACAAATGTACATATATATATTAATATTTTTTCTCTGTATCTACTGTTGAAGTTACTTTTTTGCCGCGAATGTTTAAAACACACTTTTGTAATGTATCACTGTATGTATACACCACACGTGTATTTTTTTATGTTAAAACATTTTTGGTTCCCAAGATACAGGCACGGCCTAGTTTGGGATCCACTGACTATCTTTCCGTGTAAAATGTGTTCAAGTTAAATAAATTATTATTATTATATTATAGCTGATTTGATATCCTGCAGACGACGCTGGTGGGCCCGGGGTATTTATATGAGACCACAAATAAATAGCCACACTATGTTATAAATTGAAATATGAGTTATCAACCCTACTCGTACATACTAAGTTTTTTTTAAATCTAGAGGTGTTAGCCGCGGTTCAAACCCGCGACTTACTGATTCAAAATCGCGTTCCTTACCGCTTTGCTAAAATGGCTGTGTACCTGCTAGCCATTGACACTTGTAATTTAAAAAAAAAAACAGTAAGTAATTAGTGGGCTTGTATTGCTTGTTTTTTTTTTCTTTTTTCTATTTTAACATTCTTGTTCCAATAACGTTTGTAATTGTGTACGAGTGCGCACTTTAGTTCAGTATATACACTCTAGCGCTATCTGTGAGATCCTGTAATTGGCTCTGCTGTTAATACGCATGTTGTTACATTGTTTGTACTGCTGTTGGTTCTCCTAATATAAAAAAATAAATAAATAATTAGCTAATCATCTACTTGCACGTTTTGTCTGACATTCAAAACACGAGGTCATATCATCAATATCATCATGTTTCACTGTTGCTTTTTAGGGTTCCGTAGCCAAAATGACAAAAACGGAACCCTTATAGGTTCGTCATGTCTGTCCGTCCGTCCGTATGTCACAGCTGATTTACTTGGAGACTATAAGCACCACAGTTATGGAATTTGGTAAGAAGGTGTATTCTATGAACCGCCACACAAAAATGATGTGATATTAGAAAAAAATATTAAATTAGGGGGGGCACTCCATACATGTAACCGGTGGATGAAAAAAAAAATTAAACGCACATAGTCGTGTGGGGTATCGATGGATAGGCCTTTAAAATGATATGGAGGATTCTAAAAAACTTGTCCATTTAAGTCAACCGTTGGTGAGATATTAGCGGTCAAAGTCATTGAAAGTGCGTCCCCCCCTTTAATTTCCAAACTATAAAGTTTAAAATTCTGAAAAAAATTGAGTTCTAAATTAAGTTCCCTATGAAGATACGACTTTTTTAGATTCAATGTATTGGATAGTGATTTTAAATGTGGACTAGTAGGTGTTGATACGGCTTCATTGTGCGTGGTCCGACACGCACTTGGCCGGTTTAATTAAATCTAGAGGTATGAGCCGCGGTTCAAACCCGCGACTCCCTGATTCAAAATCGCGTGCCGCTTGGCTAAAATGGCTGTGTACCTACTAGCCATTGACACTAATATTACGTAATTAAACAAAACAGTAATTAACATAATTAGCTAATCATCTACTTGCACGTTTTGTCTGACATTCAAAACACGAGGTCATATCATGAATATCATGTTTCACTATTGCTCTTTATCGTTCGGCCAGGCAAATAAACGTAGTTACCTTGTGGAATTGACTGACTAAAAATATAAAGTGCTGGTCACATTTTTCTCCGGTTCATTACTGACATTATTCCCAACGGGATTATGACATAGGGTCGCTAGGCCAGTTACGCGGCCTGCGTTAGTTTGCGGCCTTCTGAAGAACGAAGTTTATTCAATTAAAGATATTTACATTTTTATATGCCCTAAAGAAATAAATATAAATAAATATTTTGGGGACAATCTTACACAAATCGACCAAGTCCCAAACTAAGCAAAGCTTGTATTATGGGTACTAGGCGACGATATACATACTTATATAGAGAAATATATACTTAAATACATAGAAAACATCCAAGACTCAGGAACAAATATTCGTGCTGATCACACAAAATAAATGCCCTGACCGGGATTCGAACCCGGGACCTCCAGCTTCGAAGGCAGGGTCACTACCAACTAGGCTATCCGGTCGTCAATCCAATCCTTACGGCACACGCAATTGCGTGACATTGTGTGAAACAAACAAAAAGAAAACAACGCGATTCCAGTCATCGATTTCGTCTTAGGCTAGGCTTTTACAATATTTAGTAAAATATAAAAATACACTTACAAAACATAAAAATATTATAAAATCCTAACCTAGGGTGCCGCCTCAGTGAGACGGGGCTTAAGCTACCGGTGGTGTCGAGCGACAGAGAGAGGAACCTCCTGACTATCCGCGCCGTGTCCAGGAGTACCGCCTTCTGTATCTGACCCTTGACCCAGCCATATAGCGAGAGTCTTTAGGTGTTGGCCGAGACTCTACGCTATTGTAGTGTGTGCAACGCTGCACGCACACACGCAGCGTAGCCTTAGTATATAAGCTGATATGTAACCATGTTCAAGATCACATATTTAATTTCACTGTTCATAATATTTTTACATTTATCGGTACAAGTCTATGTCTGGCACACATTGTTCTAAAAAAAATCACTGCTCCGGGCTCAAAATGTTTCACAAAATATTCACAAAGGTCACTGTTCGTCTCCGGCTGGCGCAGCGCGCCGCCAGTGCAGCGCAAGGCCGCACTGGCAGGATCGCCATGTAAGGATGGGCGTAATCAGACAACCGATGGTGTTGGAAGTATGATATATTCTCTTTGAACATGGTTACATATCAGCTTATATACTAAGGCTACGCTGCGTGTGTGCGTGCAGCGTTGCACACACTACACTATAAGACCGTTCGCAGAAACGACTATCGGGACATTGATCGTTGAATCAATATTCGACATGGCGGTCACCTTCTTATTATTATTACTCACGACAAGCACCGCCTTTATGACTCCAGGCGTTGTGACGATGTAGGAGAGGTCGAAGCGCGTCTCCGTGTGGAACACCGTGTTTGTGGAGCCCATGGACTGCGGCGCCGCGGTCGGGTACGCCATGCCTGCAACCGGGGGCATCATCAGGCCACTCCTGAGCATAGGCAGAGGCCTAAGGAGCTTGGGCAGTGTTGCCAGGGCCGTTCGGACGAAAGTTACATTTCTTTTCTTGAAAAGTTACATTTTTAATGCAAAAATTACATTTTATATATTTTTCATAATTACTTATCAAAACGTTACGAATTACGCCGAGCTGATGGGCAGTGTCTCGACTGTCATACAAAGTTGCAAGAGACGGACAGAGAGTCGTACTATGTAAGTGATTTTGTCACCTTTTCTGTATGGAAGAATATAAATTGTGTCACTTGATCCCGCTTAGATACAATTACCTTTCTTTTTTAAATAGTCTCATTATCCTCAAAAGTTACAAAAAAATCCTTTACAACAGAAGTTACTTACATGTTACGCGAGCCGGTCAAAAGTTACGAAAAATGTAAGAAATGTAACCATCTGGCAACACTGAGCTTGGGCCCAGAGGGGCTACCGCGAACCGAAAACGAACGAAGTTCGAATATCTCCCTCTCCGTTGCACTTGCTAATTCGTGCGGCAGAGAGGGAGAAGTTCGACTTCGTTCATTTTCAGTTCGCGGTAGCCCCACAGGGCGAGCCATAAAGCCCGGTCCTCTGCTTTACGCACAGGCGCGAGTATACAGGCGGAATTCCGCGATCAAATATATCGCCGCGTAATTCCGCTTGCCTCCCACATACAACGTAGCATTGTCTGTGGTAGATAGGGCTGGTTACACGGTAATTATTATCACGCGCTACACTCATATCAAAATACGTATTAATGAATATTAAATCAATATCCTAAAAAAAATCGAAATCCATGATAATATTGACACAATATTGTGATAATAATCACCTTGTAATCGGCCCTGGTGGACAGGTTCTGAAGAATTTGGCAGGAGACTCCTCAGCATCAGGGCCGTAGCTAGGGGGGGGCATTATGGGGCAATGCCCTACCTTAAAATACTATTGCCCTACCTTAACCCATCGTCTATGATAATATATACTAGTAAAATGTTTGTTTATAGTTTGACATAATTATAAAAAAACTATTAGCGTAGGTAGCGTAGCGACATGTATGTACCTTAACATATTATATTACACAAAGGCAACCTCAAGGAATATTTAATTTATCAGATTTAGTATGTAGGTTAGTAAAGAAAAAAGACAGAGGTTGTTTACTGGATGCTATTAAGCGGCCTCGTCATTCCTTGTCTCAAATACTTGAACTCTGCCTTTGATATAACGAGGAAGTTTGATATAACATGTACATTCGACGAAAATCGATTCACCAGATCCGATCAAGTTAATTTTGAGTAAAATTTTGACTTGAGCCAGCCAGTTTCGCCCTACCTGTGATTACCGCTGCCCTATCTTAAATCTAACTCTGGCTACGGCCCTGCTCAGCATTCCATAATATTAATTAAATATTATAATTAAATTTAAGTTGAAATTTGTACATAAATATTCAATGATTCAATGTATGACTCAATCATTGCATGAGTTGTGTGTTCAAATGTATCTTTACAATTCCTCATAACTATATAAGTATAACTATGTATTATATTAATATTTACTACTAAATTAACAATTATGAATAACATCACGAGGAAACATTTAGCCAATTATGAATGAATCACTTCACAATTAGCATTACACATATTTTTTTTGGTATATATCTGCTTCCTCATCGAAACCTCATTAGCTCATTACTGAAGGTAGACCACTATAATTTGCTTGACACAAGAGTAAATAAAATACATTTTTTATGTTTTAAATATTATATTGTTTTCATCATCCTAGTGTTATCCCAGTACTGTTGCATCCTGAAGGATGCCCGAGATCCGCTACCTAATCCTAAGATTTGGCGTAGGCACTAGTTTTTACAGAAGCGACTGCCATCTGATCTTCCAACTAGAGGGGAAACCAGAACTTATTGGAATTGGGCTTGTCAAGTGAGTGGGCATCTTGACTGTTAGAAGTTCTCAAGCCGCCCGGAGGCCTCCAACTTGGCTTAACGACTGCTATCATAGACAGCAGCCGGGATCAACGGCATAACGTGCCTACCAGAGCACGGGAGCGCTCAGATAATAACTACTCAAAGCGGTCACCCATCCAAGAACTGACCTGGCCCGACGTTGCTTAACCTCGCATACCGCACGCGGTACGCGGGCGCCGCTGGGCCACGAGCGCTCGTTAAATATTATGTTGTTTTACTATAGAATAAAGAATTTATACTTTTTTAAATTGAATTTCCAAAATTTTATATTGAGTGCAGTCTGCTGCTCTTGAAACAGACTGATTGTCTGTCTTCGTCAAGAGCCTAGGCCTTGGAGCTTGCACCTTACAACACAAATAATTGTTGGAAACCAGTAGACCATGTTCTTGCTCACTTTCACTGCTCGGAACGGCTCTGTGTAACTTTTTTCAGAGCCCGCAAGCACCCACTAATAGAACGAGAAAACGATATAGTGACCTCCCTGCAATGGTTTCTGAGGTATATTGAAGATTTAAATCTAGCAGTAAAAGTGTTAAGCAAATAAGATTGCATCAACTTACTATTACATTAAATATGGTTGCTGCTCATAAAACTTGCTGTGCAATTAGATTTAAGGGTCCTTAACAGTTAAAAAACGCTCATCTATTCATGCCATTTTCTGTTTGAATTGACAAGTATTTTGACATTTTCTCAATGTTACTATCTAGAACTGGACTATTGCGACCTTATGTAATAAACATTAAACGTATTTTATAGATTTTTCATTAAGAAATATTGTTTCAAACATTACTCCAAATCGACCATTTTCGAGCTAAAAACTTGTTTATTCCGCTTAAATTCTACTACATGCAATAAAATCAAAAAATGGTTATGTTACTATCTAAAAGTTTAATAAAACTATAGTAGCCTTTAATGACTTTATTGGTATTATCAATACTTTTGTCATAATTTAAATTCAAAACATTTTAAAACTTATAAGGCCTCTTAAATGAACACCAATTACAAATCTTTCAATTACCAATGGTTTCAAAGAACTAACTTTAGTTTTACTACCATCTAACACAAATCCGGTTTAATAGAAATTTATAAATACTTATAATTACCACAATGTTTTCAAACAACTAACTAATTTTAGTTTTATTACCACCTAAGTACCGAAATCAAAACCAACAGACATACAAATTAATCAAGAAAATATATAAAAAATATATTTACAAAGGCTACATTTCGTAGTAGGTAACAGAGGCCTCGAATTTTCTCTTTTAGTTTGAACACAGGAACTACTTTACTGTCTTATTAATATATTTTTATATGGACTACCTAAAAAATACATCTGAACAGAACCGCAGAAAATGAATTCTGACGACAGATATGCACAAAAGCAAGTAAATATATTATTAACTTAGTTGCTGCAGATGTGTGTTTTTAACCCGTTGTCTACCGGTCGCTGGGATCCCAGGGCTCATTACAAAAGAATGATATTGTTTATTTTTTTTCGCCGGGAGACCATGGCTTGAACCATAACTTAGGATGGAACTGGCTAGTAACAATAGCCTAAAATACTTACTATATTTATATGAATGTGGCAGTCTGTTTATTATCTAAATACTTTGCAACACAACAAATTATTTCTCTAAATGTTTATAAAATGTACGAGCGATTGTAAGTAAATGCAACACATTGTTTTTGTTATTATTTTCATTCACAAATTGATAAGACATGACACAATTTTGATGTACTCACTGATATCCCGATATGTCCTTGTAGATAACTACTGCCGCAAAATAACGGATACGGATGGGCACGGGATGGGTCAGCCTACCTTGACACTAATTACAAAACTACTAAACATGTTAAACACATGACTCACACCACTTCACTAAACTTGTTGTCGTGCAAATACATTTTTCTGAAACAACCACAATGAAAGTGCCTATTGTTTCCAAGATTACGATCGACCGTTGACAATTCAGCGATAAAATCAGTGATACGACCGATACGAACAATGGAATGTGCACCGTTATCAAGAAACAAATAGCATGGATGCTTGACTTGCTTGAGTTCGAAATAACTTTGTGATGATAAATAAAATTGTTAATGTTTCCTATTTCAACATCGCTGCCTCATTTTACTTATGGCGTAGGCTTCGAGTGCGAAAAGAATAGAGAATACTGACGTAAATGACGCACTTGTTGAAATCATATGTCAAAATGACGCATGCGATACGTTTCACGCACGTTACATTATAGTTTGCACGAAACGTGTTTATACAAAATGTGTCTCATGCTTAATGGTATAAATGCTCTCATCATCATTACCTTAATAACCAACCTTAGAGAATATATGCTGTAAGTTATTTTTCGATTACTGCTAAAAACTTTAGTGGTTTCAGGTTACGTACTAAGCGTTTTGTCTTAACGCCGAATGTACATGCGACATTACAGTATTTCCCGTGGTCCCAGTGTTACCAGTGACGTTGCTATTAATGGCAACCCATTTGGGGGGAAATACTTGACGGAATGTGCATTTTTATTCATCGTCATCATCGTATCAGCCGAAAGACTGCTGGACATAGGCCAAGGACTAGATCATGTCACCCACACTACTAACCGTTGTACGGATTGCCATACCAGAGGGGCTAAGGTGATTGCTTATATGTCGCACATATAGCATTCGTCCCTCTCGTACTTACATACTTGACAGTAAACGACGAATGCTATATGTCCGATATGTATAAACGATCATCTTACTTAGCCCCCATGGCGTAGTACATATTATTGTATCATGATTCTGAGCCGGTCGAAGTTGCACCACGTCCGTAGGGAGTACCCACTGCTACCCTACGCGTGAACCACAGGTGGTGCTAAACGGTGTAAAAAAAATAAAAAAATAAAAAACACTGGCAACCGTACTAAGGGTCTACTCCGAACTTCGACATCCGAATTTCGTATGGTGCCGTCCCTTTCACTCATATAGTGAATAACACGAAAGTGAAAGGGACGGCACGATACCAAGTTCGGATTTCGAAGTTCGGAGTACAGGGGCGCTACCACAAACAGCAAACCAAGTTTTCGCTCTCTGTCGCACTTACGTCCGAACGTGCAAGTGCGACAGAGAGCGGAAACTTCGTTTGCTGTTCGCGGTAACGCCCCAGAGGGGCTACCGCGACTGAAAACGAACGAAGTTCGAATATCTCCCTCTCTGCCGCACGGATTAGCAAGTGCGACAGAGAGGGAGATATTCGAACTTCGTTCGTTTTCGTTTCCCGGTAGCCCCTCAGGAGATGTCTTTTCGTAAATCTCACGGTTCGAAATAATTGCCATACGATAAATTAAATGAATGATTCGGAGGGCCTACCGAAAACGAACGGAGTTCGAATATCTCCCCCTCTGTCGCACGAACTAGTAAGTGCCACAGAGAGGGAGATATTCCAACTTCGTTTGTTTTCAGTCGCGGTAGGTCCTCTGAACATAAAACCTCTTTCGTTCTTTCGACACAATGCTGACTTATGGTGAGGGTACACGATGACATTATAAACATAAGTCAACATATGTTAAACATTAAAATTACATAAGATTATACTTACTTTACTCTTTGATTAAAACTATATTTAAAGTATTAAAACATATCTGATTATATGCTCATAGTTAAACATTTTGCGAATTAATTCATTGAACCAAGATAAAACAATTTTATGAAAAAAAGTGGTGATTAATTATTTTCCTAAGTTCAAACTGAAAATCTTCCTGTGTAGAGACCTATTTTGATTTGTTTAAAAGGAATTGAAGACAACTTTGCCTATACAGAGTTAGGTGTTCCAATATTCCCACAAACGAAAGACTCCATTTTCATCCAGGTAGGTTTGATAGGTCGATTAGCTACCAGCTATTAATTAGGTGCATATTAGGTGAGCCAGTTTGCGACCACTTGAACAAGCTTTTGAACTGAAAGGATATTTTCTCGTTTTTATAATGGACCAAATAATATACATTCAGCTTACTGTTTCTTTAGGATCTTTAAAAACATTAATAACTTTAATTGAAAAACCTTGTCCTTTTCACTTAAAGCCAGATGTCAATTCTGGATTACCTGCACGGCTAGCACAAGATGGCGCACGAGATAAACTACCTGTGCCTTTACCATGAGTTTGCACGACCGTACTCGCTAGCGACTGCGTAAACGATTTAGTATGCCGATTCTTAGTTCTATTGCGTAACCGCCAGAGGCGCTGTACTTTTGCCCATACATTTTTTTACGCAGTCGCTAGCGAGTACGGTCATGTAAACTCATGGTAAAGGCACTGTCTGTTGCTGCGTATACTAATTTAGAAAAAAGGCCAAGTGCGAGTTGGACTCGCAATCTATACAGACGGCAAAAAAATCGGGCTTGTTGTATGGGAGTCCCGTGAATATTTATGTTATTCTGTTTTTTTAGTAATTGTTGTTATAGCGGCAACAGAAATACATTTTCTTCTTCTTTCCCTTATCCCATCTACTTGGGGTCGGGTCTCCTTGATCGTGTGCGCCAGACATTTCTGTTCTGGGGTGTTATTTCTTGAAGTTCTGCGGCTTCCTGAGTCTTTTTGACATTTGATCACCATGTGGCTTTCGGTCGTCCTCTTCCACAATGGCTCTCGGATAAGCTTAGCACCCGTTTCACGGCAGTCTTTATCTCTGCTCATGATATGGCCATACCAGCGTAGTTTTCGTTCAGCCCGTTTTTCCGTGCAGGAGCCACTTTGAAGCTTCCGCGGATGTGTTCATTGCGTATTTTGTCCAATCTAGTAACACCACCAGACCACCGGAGCATCTTCATTTCGTTAACATGAAGTCGTTGTTCGTGTGATTTCTTCGTGGTCCAACACTCGGTGCAATACAGCAAGGCGGGTCTAACTGCTGTCTTATACACTTTACCTTTTACTTTAATGAGCATGGTGGCATCGCAAAGAACTCCCGAGAGACTTCGCCAATTCAGCCATGCAGTGTTAACTCTGTGGACTACGTCGCTGTCCAGATTTGCGTCGAGTGTGAGTGTGAGCACTGAACCAAGGTATTTGGTATGAGATACAGCCTGGTGACAGACTGACAGACAAAAGGACAGCGAAGTCTTAGTAATAGGGTCCCGTTTTATCCTTTGGGTACGGAACCCTAACAAAACGGATAGAGTATCTTGCGGCGAGATAGCCCGCGCGCCGTCTTGTGCTAGCCGTGCTGAACGACAACTTACTGTTTTTTTGCGAGACTGTGAAAATAATTGAAAAAATCTCAACATTCAAACCAGATGTCAATTCTGGATTACCTGAACGAGGACTGCTGGCGACTTGCGCTCAGCTATGTGCCGGTCTGTGACGTCATACGGACTGAGCGCGTCAGCCGGCGCTGGCAGACAGTGGTGTTGCGGTACTTGGCTAGTAAGTAAAGTCCAAGATGCCGGTGTGTAGAATTATATGTCTCTCTTTCTATTATAGTAACATTATCGGCGCTCTCTCCCATTCACTACCGCCGTAAGCTGAGACTCGGCACATACCTACATCAGCCAGACAGCCACAGCATTCGGCCATTTCACAGTTTTACATAATTTATTAACGCGTTCATCCTGTAAGTTATATAGATAGGCAGGTTCATATATCCAGTT
Source organism: Epiblema foenella (assembly GCA_963556455.1). Taxonomy (NCBI): domain Eukaryota; kingdom Metazoa; phylum Arthropoda; class Insecta; order Lepidoptera; family Tortricidae; genus Epiblema; species Epiblema foenella. The sequence goes on along the minus strand of OY747101.1, from coordinate 24,313,549 downwards.
GAAAGTTTCATTATATCTCCACGGACATGCATCAGAGTGCCAAGGAAGGTAAAAGGGGTGGAGCTTGCGATCCAGCGGGGTAATCACGTAACTTTTGTACTAAGTACCATTAGATAGATTTTAATGTCAAATTTTAATTGTCAGCTCATACATTTATACTTCAAAATTGACAGTAAATCTATCTACCGTTAGTACATAAAGTTACGTGATTCGCCTGCTGCAGTTCGTATGGAGATACTTCGTTTTAAATCGGTTGGCCCTTTCTCATTTTTTGGTTTACCGCCCTATACTATGCAACGTAAATACCTAGTGATGTACGCGTGTGTGCATGTTTATATAATAATTTGTTCTTTTTGTCTTTTGTGTGTTGGGGTTAGATATGAGCTCTGCGGTTGTTCGGTAGAATGAAAGATCTATCTTTCATTTCGAAGTTCGTATCATGCCGTCCCTTTCACTCTCGTGTTACACCATACGAGTCAAAGGGACGTCACGAAATGAAGTTCGCATTTAGAAGTTCGGAGTAGACCTTCTGAATGATATTAGCTGTATATTACACTTCTACAATGTTAATTAAATAAATAAATAATGAAAAATAAATAAAATGCATTTATTTCAGACTATTAAAATCCGTACTAATAAAACGTTAATTTTATAAAATAAGTAAATTGTTAATTAAATGATATAAATGTTAGAATGCGATCGTAACGTGATCGCAACCACAGATCGCAACGACGTCATTAGTAGATTGTGTCTCAAGGGAGCAAAATGATATATTTACGGCGAGGGCGGTATATTGAATTCTGAGTGAAGCGAAAGATTCTACAATAGAATCCTGAGCGTAGCGAGGGATTCTATTGTAGAATCTTGAGCGTAGCGAGGGATTCAAGTGTTTACGCCCAAGACGGAAATAATTTTGCTACCGCGTGACACATACTGCTTTTCACACCGTCTATAAGGCCTGCTGCTAAAAACATGAAATATCTTACAAATAATTTTACTACAGTGTCAGATATTGATTTTCACACCTTCTATGAGGAAAAGAGTCATTGTTGCCCTCAAATGAGGGAAGAAAAGTACATCTTTGATCCCTCATTCGAAGGCAACAATAACTCTTTTCTGAATAGCAGGTGTGAAAAATAATTATACGCTCTAACTTTAGTAAACGGCCGCATCGCCAAAGTAGGTCGCGAGCGACCTGTCATGTGTTCAGCGCACATGCACCGAACATTGTGCACCTACTATTTTGACAAGCTATAAATATATGTAATATATCATTCTTTTTCAGGTATCCGCATTGGTATTCAGAAACGCGATACATATATTTTCCTGAGATACGGCATCGAGCATTGGCTGAATGTGGAGACAATCAATCTGCCGTCATTCGAGCTGTGGAGCAATAAACTGGGCGAGGCCGTGGTTGTGGTGTATTGTGACTCTGAGCAGAGCTTGAAAATTGTTGGCAAACACTGCCCTAATGTGAAAGCCGTAACGGTATTTTATATATAAGTACTTAACACTTTCGTCACTCAGGAAGTGTCAGTCTGTGGCCCTGCTGAAAGGGAAGTTGAGGGAATTGTGGTTGTAATGTTTGACTGATTTATTCTGGCAGTTATTTATTACATATATGTCTATACTTATTTATTTATGTATTCTTATATTCGGTATTTATAGTTTGGCGTTTAGTTATACAATTGTGTTGTTATTAAGATAATAATGTATTCGTGATACATGTTTCTCGGTTTGCCTATTAATCTTAATCTCCACTCCATTGCTCAAAGGATAGCTGGAAGAAATCCCTTATAGTGATAAGCTCGCCTTTGTACATATATGTCAACTCATGTACAATAAATAATTTACATATATTTACATACTTTCACTACCAGACTCAAATCTTGAATGTACCTCAGAAACCGATGTAGTGACGATGGAAGATTTCTGAGGGTTTACTCCGAACTTTGAAATCCGAAGTTCGTATCGTGGCGTCCCTGTCACACGAATAGTGTATAATATAAGAGTGAAAGGGACGGCACGATACGAAATTTCGATTTCGAAGTTCGGAGTAGGCCCTCTATGCCTTTACCATGAGTTTGCATGACCGTACTCGCTAGCGACTGCGTAAACGATTTAGTATGCCGATTCTTAGTTCTATTGCGTAACCGCCAGAGGCGCTGTACTTTTGCCCATACAAATTTTTACGCAGTCGCTAGCGAGTACGGTCATGTAAACTCATGGTAATGGCACTGGTTACGTCGTTGAGTAAATGGCGCCTTACTAACGCCGTCAAAAAGTTTGAAAGTGAAACTTTCACACATTTAATATTTTTTCAGTTCTTCGAGCTACCAGAACATCTTATAAGTGCGTTTGGAACCTTCAAAGAGTTAGAGGCGATTTGTTTTTCCAACTGCGATGTAAGTATATCCTCACAGAATTGTTGAGCCATTATTGTTATTTTATTTATTTATTGCAAACAAAACATATTATACAGCATTACAGTCGAAACCAAGGCACTGTATAATTTAGGTTATAAAACACATAATTCACAATAGGAAAATTCAAATAATCAACTCTCATCCATCATCTCACAGTACCGCAGACATATTCGATACACAACCGTCCATCGACTTTCAAACATATCACATTCTGGTGCCCATGACAGAAGCGAGTTCAGCAGTCGCAGAGCGCGTACAGCTGGCGAGCTTCTATGCGCCACAGTGCGTGTAATTGGGACTGCCAAAAGGTTGGGACTTCGCGGTCTTAGGAAATTTTTAGGCAGAAACGGGATAGCGAGCCTAACAATTCGTGCTACGAGCTCAGGACAGTCTGTATCGCCACGTAAAATTCCATATGCTGTCACTAGAAGATTATTGGTATGCTGTGGGCCTTCTATGCCGCCTCGACCAGTATTTTGATCTATTATAGGTTAAAGTTCTTTGCATAACCCCATTGCCTCTACGAAAATTCCTCCCGTTGGCCCCTGTGAAACGTGTGTAGTGAAGTAAAGCTATGAGGTTATTAGAATTACGATTTGAAACGGGATATTTACCATGTGTGTTGCAAGCGCCATTATCAAGGATTAACTGACGTGCTGCGAGCCAGTTAATCCTTGATAATGGCGCTTGCAACAGTGCCGAAATATCGGGAACTCAAAAATACAAATATACATGGTAAATATCCCGTTTCAAATCGTAATTCTAATGTAAATGACCATGTAAGCTTGAAATTTTATATTGCTATGAGGTTATGACACTATGAAATGTCCAGTAAAATCATCTTTAAATTGCTCAACAATTAAAGTCCGTGACCATTAGGATAAAATCTTTTTTGTTGAATTGGTACATCCTAGGCTTATTTTCACCTGTTACAGGTCTCGGACGATTGTGTCGGAGAATTCTTAGCTAATAACGACATAAAGTTTTTAGACATCTGGACAACAAACGCTCGAATTACTGGCCAATGCTTCAGTAAGAGAACCGAAAACTTGAAACGACTCGTTTTGTACGATTGCAAAGAATTAGATCTACACCACTTGATAAACGCAGACCTGAGAGGGCTTATAGAGCTGGAATTGCATTTCGCACCAGTTGAAATTACTAGAAACATGCGTAGTTTACTGCGTAATATGCCCAATTTGGTGGTGTTGGATGTGACTGATGATGAGCAGATGTGCAAGGGGTTTTTCGAGGCTGTGAGTGAGCTCAGCTGCTTGGAATTCCTGTACGCCAGCTTTGCCGTGACTGACGAAGAGTTTGTACTTATTGCGAGAAGTTGCGGAAGGCTGCGGGCTTTGATACTGGATAATTGCAGCTGTAAATATGCACATATATATGGGTCAATCAACTTTTCTTTGTTGTTATACGGTCCCGTCAGCGAGGAGACAACAGTAACAGAGTTTCTTAGAAAAATGTTCATAATATGGTCTTCAAGCATGCTCAAGAGATGACCCCTGTCCAAATGGATAGATACTCATTGCTAAAAAAACTCATGTTTGGTAAATTTAAACCCTATAAAATCACAGTTTTAAAGAGTGACTCAGGAGACGTAACCATAGTAACGAGCAACAAAGAGTAGTTGATCCATCCATATATATATACACGCCTCTTTAACATGATCTCGCTCTGTAGGCGCATATCTACTTAAGACATTACGAAACAACATTATTATTATTATTTGTATCTCTCCTTTGGGATATCACGGCACAATGTCCGGTCCTTTTGGAAGGCGTTCATGGGGATACAGATCCGACACGAAGAGGCCCCTTTGAGATACGATAATGTATTGGGATGTGTACACCTAGCGGATACTATCTCTGTCTGCACTATTGAAGAGATACAGCCAGAGACAGCACCCGCTACGTGCAAGGGCTATTGCGAAAAGAAGGGAAACTACACCGGTTTTATGGGAAGGAACTTGAGGGACTGGTTGCTGGGATATTGATGAGACAACGGGACGCCTGCCATATGAAATGTCTCATCACTGTAATTAAGGCAGACGGTGACTCGCCGCTCACTAGGTGGGCCGCCCTATTAGAAGCTACCAGATGGCAGCGAAGGTAGCAACACTGGTGTAAGCAGCTCAGGGTGTAGAGAGGTGCGGCTCCGATTTCACCATCGCGGGGTTTACCCCCGTGAGCGGGTTTCCTCGTTATTACGCCATTACGTGCAATACACTTCCACCCTGCGAGCATATAGCTCTGGCACCCCACTCTGACCGGCCGGTTAAGGCAAGCCAGAGGTGAGAGTCCTGCGGCCCTTGCTGGGGTCCACTCCGCCGGCCAATAAAGGCAAGCGGAGAGAGGGGCACGACCGACTCTCGGAGGCAAGGGACCCAAGGGACGCCACTTCCCATTCAGCTCGCCACAAGCTGCCCTGGGGGTTTATTATTATTATTATTATTTTATTTATTTATTTATTAACCCTTTTAACCGCCATCGTGAGATATATGAGACAAAGTGACAGTGTAAATGACAATTTTATTTATGACAAGTTGAAAATTGCGAGTAGCTTTTTTAAAGAACGGTGGTAAAGGGTTGTTGCATCGACCTGTTACCTACCTCAAATAAGAACTGTGAAACATCCCATACATACAGAATTTAAGTTATACAATTAACGATGATTTGAAACAACCGAGCCAGGCTCGCTGCATACCCTAAACTCGGCTACCAAATTCAGCCCGGCTGATTCCGCCCGTATGCTCCATATAAATTCTAGCTTAGGCCTTGCCAGAGACTGGCAAAATGTACTAATGACTGTATGGAATCGGTCAAAGCAAAGTCAAGTCAAGAGCAGAGCAAAGTCGGCTCAGGTTAGTTCTTGGATGGGTGACCGCTTTGAGTGGTTGTTAACTGAAACTGCGCTGCTTTGGAAGGCACGTTGATTCCGCCGGCTGCTTTCTATGATATCGGTCGTTAAGCCAAGTTAGAGGCTTTCGGGCCGCTTGAGAACTTCTAACAGTCAAGTTGCCCACTCACTTGCCAAAAGGGTGTAGTCGAAGTTGCGCCACGTCCGTAGAGAGTAGGTACTATATTTATGTATGTTTATTTATCCTTAATTAAATGTTATTGTTGTAATTATTAGTAGGCTTCATATGTATTAACTCTGCACCACCTGCTTTGAATCGTTCTGTTTAGATTTCCGCTACCCTAAGGTTGTCTGGAAGAAATCGCTCTTTAGCGATAAGACCGCCTGTTGTTTGCCTCTTCTTATTGTGTTTTTTGTACTGTACTGTATCCTTTGATTGAGGTGTGCAATAAAGAGTATTTGTATTGTATTGTATTGTATTGTACCTACCTTTACCCTACACGTGACCCCTGGGTGGTGCTAAAAGCGCAATAAAAACTGGCAACCGCACTGTCTTCTCGAAGGTCTCACGGTTCGAAATAATTGCCATACGATAAATAAAAACATAACTTATTGTGATTCAGTCGTGACTCGGCGCGGCGTGGCGGCGGCGTGCGCGCGCGCCGGCGCGCAATTCGTGTGGCTCGGCGTCGCCGGCGCCGACGTGGCGAACGCCGACGTCGAGGCCGCAGTGCGCGCCTGCCCTAATCTCATGGTAACTATTTCTGAGTGGCCTACCAAGTTTAAAACTGTTTACTAAAGTACCGATTTCGTGTCGGAGATGCATACGAAAAACGAATCCGACATCAGAGTTCCTGCCGTGAACTGAAAACGAAATATCTATCATCTGTCTGGTCTCTGTCGCACTTGCCTATAAGAGCGATATAGAGGTACCTACTAAGTATACTTCATTTTCACACCTGCTATTCAGAAAAGAGTGTTGCCTTCGAATGAGAGATCAAAGTTGTACTTTTCTTCCCTCATTTGAGGGCAACAATAACTCTTTTCACACCTGCTATTCAAAAAAGAGTTATTGTTGCCTTCGAATGAGGGATCAAAGTTGTACTTTTCTTCCCTCATTTGAGGGAAACAATGACTCTTTTCCTCATAGAAGGTGTGAAAAGCAGTATGTGACACTGTAGCAAAGTCATTTGTAAGATATTTCATGTTTTTAGCAGCGGGCCTCATAGACGGTGTGAAAAGCAGTATGTGTCACATGGTAGCAAAATTATTTTCGTCTTGGGCGTAAACACTTGAATCCCTCGCTACGCTCAAGATTCTACTTTAGAATCCCTCGCTACGCTCAGGATTCTATTGTAGAATCTTTCGCTTCACTCAGAATTCAATATACCGCCCTCGCCGTAAATATAGCATTTTGCTCCCTTGAGACACAATCTACTATTTCTGAATTGAAGGTGTGAAAAGCAGTATGTGACACTCTGTAGTAAAATCATTTGTAAGATATTTCATGTTTTTAGCAGCGGGCCCCATAGACGGTGTGAAAAGCAGTATGCGTCACAGTAGCAAAATTATTTCCGTCTTGGGCGTAAACACTTCAATCCCTCGCTACACTCTAGATTCTACAATAGAATCCCTCGCTACGCTCAGGATTCTATTGTAGAATCTTTCGCGTCACTCAGAATTCAATATACCGCCCTCACCATAAATATATCATTTTGCTCCCTTGAGACACAATCTACTATTACGGTACGCGGAATCGGGAAAAGTGACCTTAGTTTCCGACTTTTCGTTTCTAGTACGATTACGAAGCGGAGAGTACGCTCCGAAAGGTAACTAGCTATTAATAATAATGGCTGTTCACTGACATTTATAATAATTAACAACAATTTGTTCTCACTGTATCTAATAATGATTGTACTAAGATAATGTTACTTTATATATATTGTGCAAAATTGTAATGTGACATGTAATATTTAACAATATTATCAATAAAGAGTATGGGTTGTTTCACACGTACCACAACCACACGACAGCCACAACCACACCACAACCACAATACGTGGTCGGGCGCATATTTTGTATGTTTAATATATAGTACAATTCACACGTAACCACTGCTTGACCGCATTTTAACGCTGCGACGTGGTGTGGTTGTGGTACGTGTGAAACAACCCTATGAGTATGAGTATTGTGTCGCAGTGGCTGGACGTGCGCTGGTGCGAGCGACTGACGCCGGCGCTGCTGCCGCGCGTGGCGGCCGCGCGGCGCGAGCTGCGCGCGCGCCGGCCGCTGCGCGTCCTGGTCTCATACACCGACCTGTATGGAACTGAGGTATTAACAAGGATTTAGGTATTGCATATATGGCTGTGGTCAAAAATGTCCTTTATCACCGTAAGTGTCAGGAACCTGTGGCTTTACCATGAGTTTATATTACGTACTAGCTAGTGACTGCGTAAAAATTTGTATGGGCAAGAGTACAGCGCCTCTAGAGGTTACGCAAAGCGAGTAGAACTAAGAATCTGCATACTAAATCGTTTACGCAGTCGCTAGCGAGTACGGTCATGCAAACTCATGGTAAGGGATATTTTCTAGGTATACAGCGGTTTTCCGCATGTTATTAACTTATAAGTTAGCTACGAGTGTAGAGCTACGAAATCGTTGGCAGTGAAAGTGTTAAGTGGACCGCAAACTCTCATTTATAACTGTCAATGTATTTACGTTATTGTATTTCCGATACATTGAAGCGCGATGGATGTAGGGTCGCTAGGCCAGTTACGCGGCCTGTGTCGATATTTTCCCTCTCTGTCGCACTTGCAAGTTTGCACACAAGTGCGACAGAGAGGGAAAATGCGACAGGGAGGTGAGAGTCCTGCGGCCCTTGCTGGGGTCCACTCCGCCGGCCAATAAAGGCAAGCGGAGAGAGGGGCACGACCGACTCTCGGAGGCAAGGGACCCAAGGGACGCCACTTCCCATTCAGCTCGCCACAAGCTGCCCTGGGGGTTTATTATTATTATTATTATTTTATTTATTTATTTATTAACCCTTTTAACCGCCATCGTGAGATATATGAGACAAAGTGACAGTGTAAATGACAATTTTATTTATGACAAGTTGAAAATTGCGAGTAGCTTTTTTAAAGAACGGTGGTAAAGGGTTGTTGCATCGACCTGTTACCTACCTCAAATAAGAACTGTGAAACATCCCATACATACAGAATTTAAGTTATACAATTAACGATGATTTGAAACAACCGAGCCAGGCTCGCTGCATACCCTAAACTCGGCTACCAAATTCAGCCCGGCTGATTCCGCCCGTATGCTCCATATAAATTCTAGCTTAGGCCTTGCCAGAGACTGGCAAAATGTACTAATGACTGTATGGAATCGGTCAAAGCAAAGTCAAGTCAAGAGCAGAGCAAAGTCGGCTCAGGTTAGTTCTTGGATGGGTGACCGCTTTGAGTGGTTGTTAACTGAAACTGCGCTGCTTTGGAAGGCACGTTGATTCCGCCGGCTGCTTTCTATGATATCGGTCGTTAAGCCAAGTTAGAGGCTTTCGGGCCGCTTGAGAACTTCTAACAGTCAAGTTGCCCACTCACTTGCCAAAAGGGTGTAGTCGAAGTTGCGCCACGTCCGTAGAGAGTAGGTACTATATTTATGTATGTTTATTTATCCTTAATTAAATGTTATTGTTGTAATTATTAGTAGGCTTCATATGTATTAACTCTGCACCACCTGCTTTGAATCGTTCTGTTTAGATTTCCGCTACCCTAAGGTTGTCTGGAAGAAATCGCTCTTTAGCGATAAGACCGCCTGTTGTTTGCCTCTTCTTATTGTGTTTTTTGTACTGTACTGTATCCTTTGATTGAGGTGTGCAATAAAGAGTATTTGTATTGTATTGTATTGTATTGTACCTACCTTTACCCTACACGTGACCCCTGGGTGGTGCTAAAAGCGCAATAAAAACTGGCAACCGCACTGTCTTCTCGAAGGTCTCACGGTTCGAAATAATTGCCATACGATAAATAAAAACATAACTTATTGTGATTCAGTCGTGACTCGGCGCGGCGTGGCGGCGGCGTGCGCGCGCGCCGGCGCGCAATTCGTGTGGCTCGGCGTCGCCGGCGCCGACGTGGCGAACGCCGACGTCGAGGCCGCAGTGCGCGCCTGCCCTAATCTCATGGTAACTATTTCTGAGTGGCCTACCAAGTTTAAAACTGTTTACTAAAGTACCGATTTCGTGTCGGAGATGCATACGAAAAACGAATCCGACATCAGAGTTCCTGCCGTGAACTGAAAACGAAATATCTATCATCTGTCTGGTCTCTGTCGCACTTGCCTATAAGAGCGATATAGAGGTACCTACTAAGTATACTTCATTTTCACACCTGCTATTCAGAAAAGAGTGTTGCCTTCGAATGAGAGATCAAAGTTGTACTTTTCTTCCCTCATTTGAGGGCAACAATAACTCTTTTCACACCTGCTATTCAAAAAAGAGTTATTGTTGCCTTCGAATGAGGGATCAAAGTTGTACTTTTCTTCCCTCATTTGAGGGAAACAATGACTCTTTTCCTCATAGAAGGTGTGAAAAGCAGTATGTGACACTGTAGCAAAGTCATTTGTAAGATATTTCATGTTTTTAGCAGCGGGCCTCATAGACGGTGTGAAAAGCAGTATGTGTCACATGGTAGCAAAATTATTTTCGTCTTGGGCGTAAACACTTGAATCCCTCGCTACGCTCAAGATTCTACTTTAGAATCCCTCGCTACGCTCAGGATTCTATTGTAGAATCTTTCGCTTCACTCAGAATTCAATATACCGCCCTCGCCGTAAATATAGCATTTTGCTCCCTTGAGACACAATCTACTATTTCTGAATTGAAGGTGTGAAAAGCAGTATGTGACACTCTGTAGTAAAATCATTTGTAAGATATTTCATGTTTTTAGCAGCGGGCCCCATAGACGGTGTGAAAAGCAGTATGCGTCACAGTAGCAAAATTATTTCCGTCTTGGGCGTAAACACTTCAATCCCTCGCTACACTCTAGATTCTACAATAGAATCCCTCGCTACGCTCAGGATTCTATTGTAGAATCTTTCGCGTCACTCAGAATTCAATATACCGCCCTCACCATAAATATATCATTTTGCTCCCTTGAGACACAATCTACTATTACGGTACGCGGAATCGGGAAAAGTGACCTTAGTTTCCGACTTTTCGTTTCTAGTACGATTACGAAGCGGAGAGTACGCTCCGAAAGGTAACTAGCTATTAATAATAATGGCTGTTCACTGACATTTATAATAATTAACAACAATTTGTTCTCACTGTATCTAATAATGATTGTACTAAGATAATGTTACTTTATATATATTGTGCAAAATTGTAATGTGACATGTAATATTTAACAATATTATCAATAAAGAGTATGGGTTGTTTCACACGTACCACAACCACACGACAGCCACAACCACACCACAACCACAATACGTGGTCGGGCGCATATTTTGTATGTTTAATATATAGTACAATTCACACGTAACCACTGCTTGACCGCATTTTAACGCTGCGACGTGGTGTGGTTGTGGTACGTGTGAAACAACCCTATGAGTATGAGTATTGTGTCGCAGTGGCTGGACGTGCGCTGGTGCGAGCGACTGACGCCGGCGCTGCTGCCGCGCGTGGCGGCCGCGCGGCGCGAGCTGCGCGCGCGCCGGCCGCTGCGCGTCCTGGTCTCATACACCGACCTGTATGGAACTGAGGTATTAACAAGGATTTAGGTATTGCATATATGGCTGTGGTCAAAAATGTCCTTTATCACCGTAAGTGTCAGGAACCTGTGGCTTTACCATGAGTTTATATTACGTACTAGCTAGTGACTGCGTAAAAATTTGTATGGGCAAGAGTACAGCGCCTCTAGAGGTTACGCAAAGCGAGTAGAACTAAGAATCTGCATACTAAATCGTTTACGCAGTCGCTAGCGAGTACGGTCATGCAAACTCATGGTAAGGGATATTTTCTAGGTATACAGCGGTTTTCCGCATGTTATTAACTTATAAGTTAGCTACGAGTGTAGAGCTACGAAATCGTTGGCAGTGAAAGTGTTAAGTGGACCGCAAACTCTCATTTATAACTGTCAATGTATTTACGTTATTGTATTTCCGATACATTGAAGCGCGATGGATGTAGGGTCGCTAGGCCAGTTACGCGGCCTGTGTCGATATTTTCCCTCTCTGTCGCACTTGCAAGTTTGCACACAAGTGCGACAGAGAGGGAAAATTTCGAATGCCGTTCGCGGTGGGAGCCCTAGTGCTTCATTCGCTTCGGTCAATTATAACCATGTCTTCTACTTCCCAGGAGAAACACGAAGAGTTGATTCTAGACGATGACGCCCTCTCCACAGAACTAATCAAGTTAAAGTTATCCCTCTGACACAAGCATTTTCACTAGTATTCTAAGGTCTAAAAGTCTAAGCCGTAGAATTAAACTTGACCTAGGTACTTGCATAGTAGGTATGATTAGGTCCCAATTTTTATAGTATTAGTCACAATTTGATTTAAGAGCAGTAATAAGTTGTAATGCCTAATGTTTTTTCGTTTTCAAAAGACTTAAATAAAAATAGGTAATGTTATCAATGTCTTACTAATCATCTGATCGCCAAGTACCAAAAAAAATTTTCTTCTACTTTTTCCTAATCAGAATACGATACCGAATATGCCGTTAAACGGATTCTCACTGTTTTTGTTACACCTGTAATATATCGGGATAAGATTCGATACCAATATCGGAGCAAGTAAAACCTAACAGAAAACAATTCCGCGACAGACTGACCATCCCATAATTATGATAGTGATTAGAATTACGATTTGAAACGGGATATTTACCATGTATCTCGTTTCAAATCGTAATTCTAATGTAAATGACCATGTAAACTTGAAATCTTATATTATGATAGTGATGTACTTAAGAGCGCTTTAATATAATGTAACAGGTCCACTAGCGCCACTCGTAAATAATTGTAATTATTTAAATTTAACGATATATAACTAAAAAAGGGGGCCGCTACGTACTGTAGTTAGTATTTAAGTACTTTTTGAATCCATCAAACTAGTTATTAAGTTGCTAGATTGGTCTCTCTATGAGCTCAAAAATAAAACGGCCGTTTTAACTTTGGACGCATAGATTGACGAATCCAGCAACGTAAAAACTAGTTTGATGGATTCAAAAAGTACTTAAATACTAACTACAGTACGTAGTGGCCCCCTTTTTTAGTTATATATCGTTAAATTTAAATAATTACAATTATTTACGAGTGGCGCTAGTGGACCCACTACATTTTATTAAAGCGCTCTTAATGTGAACACGCTCTTACGGTGAATAGTACGGTGTTTCCCCGTGGTCCGATAACGTATGATTAGATACATTTGTATCGGGCGATAAAGTGCAAGTATAAATATATCTTAATGTCCACTCAATATGATACAAAGAAAGTTAATAAAACGGAATTACTAAAAATATTTCCGTTCAAATCGAGTCTAAATCTGCAAAGTTTTACTTCACAAAAAAAACCGTAGATACATAGAGCATATTAATATAGTACGTTTTTTTGAGACTATGCAAGAAGAGTGCTTTCCGCGGTTTCTGAATGACGACTGCTGGAAATATCTACTGGACTATGTACAAGTGAAGGATATTGTGTCGGTAGCCAAGGTCTGCAGCGGGTGGGAAGCCATAGTGCAGCACTACTTTCAAGGTACATACAACACCTCGTGGTAGACATTACACAGACGTCATGACTATTATTTTGAACTGTCACCATTGCGTCTAATTCTAAGAGTGCTTTGTGACCACATCGTCAGTTAAAGGTTAACCCCCCTTATTCATAAAATTTAACAAACCTCTGCTAACTAAAATGTTCATTGTCTCTTTCTCACAAACGAAAATGTCAAAGTGACAAATAAGGACAAACGAACTTTAGCGGCTAGTTAACTAATATAGGTTTGATAGATGTTTATGAATAGAGGGGTTAGTCTCTTCAATTCAATTTCAATTTTTTATTCATGAACATTATACGTTGTGTTTGAAATACCTATTTATAAATAATGTCATTCTTGAGTATCTACAATTCTACAACACAGTCATTTCAATTAATTAGACAGGCATGTCAGGATGAATAATAACAAAAATTTATTTAAATTATGAAAATATCTCTTGAACACTGTAACACATCGGGCTAAGAAGAAGCGTTTCAAAAGGAACCAGTTCGTAATGGCTTTTAGCTCAGTGGGCAATTTATTAAATAACGAGACAGTCAGAGGGGCTACCGCGAACTGAAAACTAAGTTCGAATATCTCCCCCTCTGTCGCACGAATTAGCAAGTGCGACAGAGAGGGAGATATTCGAACTTCGTTTTCAGTTCGCGGTAGCCCCTCTGACTTAATTCTCATTTGGACGCCATTTTTCATGTGAACTATGACAAGGATATTTCTGTCTGAGCTTTGCAGTCAGCCATTCAAGTGTGTCTGGTTGCACCTGTAAAATACACCTACAAGTATTAAGGTAAACGTCCCAGTCCTCGACACTGACCCAATACATGACACTTTCAATCGTATCATCTGTTGAACAGTAAGGTGTCGAGCACTGGGTTACCTTAATGTTAGCAATGCACAGTTCGGCTGACAGCGATGTAAAAACTAAGGTAACTGACGTTCCAACTATTTTACGGAACCCAAATTGCCCATTTTTAGGGTTCCGTACCCAAAAGGTCAAACAGGACCCTATTACTAAGTCTCCACTGTCCGCCTGTCACCAGGCTGTATCACATGAACCGTCATAGTTAAATAGCTGAAATTTTCACAGATGATGTATTTCTGTTGCCGCTATAACAACAAATGTATGTATGTTATTGTTGTAATTATTAGTAGGCTTCATATGTATTAACTCTGCACCACCTGCTGTGAATCGTTCTGATTAGATTTCATTTCCGCTACCCTAAGGTTGTCTGGAAGAAATCGCTCTTTAGCGATAAGATCGCCTGTTGTTTGCCTCTTCTCATTGTGTTTTTGTACTGTACAATACAAAGTACTGTTTTGTACTGTGCAATAAAGAGTATTTGTATTGTATTGTATTGTAAATACTAAAAAACAAAATGAAATAAATATTTAAGGGGCTCCCATACAACAAACGTGATTTTTTCCCGATTTTATGAATGGTACGAAATCGCACGAAGCGCGAGTCCGACTCGCTTGGCCGTTTTTTTTAGTTTGCGGAAGCAAATAAGTCAAGGTATTATACACACTTACTTTTTTTCTAAATTGACAGGTGTCGGATTAAGGGTAGAAACTATAACAAACATCTGGCCCGAGGATGAAGAAAGCCTCCAGCGGCGGCGCAAGCGCAGAACACTAATTATAGAAGATGATAATGTATATTTTAATGCTGTGCTCAGCAAATGGGGTCATTTTGTTATGGAGCTTGTGTATGACGCCAGGCTAGCCGATGAGGATGTTCTGTGGGATCTGGGAGTGAAGTGTCCTAATGTACAAAATATAACGGTAAGTGGTCAGTCTATCGAAAGATGGAACGCTGCGCTTACGGCGTCCAACTTTGACACGACGCGTACACTTAGGCACCGCGCGATTGCGACATCAGTGACACATATAGTCCCTATTCGTCCCGGTACCGCCGCACACCGGGTAGAGCCAGTCCGACCCAGGTCGGGCCTAGCTGAGTTTCTTGCTGGACTCTTCTCAGCTAGGCTAGGTTTAGTGAACCAGCGACAAAACTCCCAGTAGCTCGATTCCACTCACACCTCAGATTCGGTTGAAACCGCTCAACCAATCTCACTAGAGCGCAAACTCTTAGAGTATTCCAGTGTTCCAAACCACACGCGTGGTCGTGCCGGAGGTTTTCCCCTGGATTTTCCCCAGGTTACTCTCCAACCGCGCACTCCTATCGCTTTATTGGGCCCGGCCTATAAAGCCACAGTCAGGTTCAAAAAAAAAAGGTAAGTGGTCAATCAATCTTTTCTTGTTGTTATTCTGTCCCATCAGCGAGGAGATAACAGTAACCTAGTTTTTTAGAAAAATGTTTATGATATGAACTTCAAGCATGCTCAAGAGATGCGCCATGTCCAAATGGATTTATGCTCACCGCTAAAACTCATATATGGCACACTTTAACTCACGCAGAATAAATAAACGTAAATTTAAAAGTTTGCTGTTTACTTTTGTTTAACGCACTATCAGTAACAATGCACAGTTAAACAGACCCTTTCGTAAATATATTTAGTTCATAATTCAATTATTGCATCATAATCATGTGGTACAAGAAAGTGTTATTATATTAGGGTTGATTTTCACATAAACCCTGTTAGAGCACAGCAAATATTTCTTAAAATTAAAGTTACAACTAGGTGATGTAGACACAAACACACACACACTTACACACACACACACACGTTATTTCGTTGAAGTAATTAATTAATTAGGTACTCCAACAAAATAAATTAGCGTAGGTACCGGAAAAAAATACTAGGTATTATTTTCCGGCACCTACGCGAGATTTGTTTATTGGTAAAGTAAAATTAAGTATAAATTTATTTTAATTTTATTAAATTTCCAGTTCATAGGACTAAAGTGGAACATGTCTCGATGCGCGTGGGCCGCTAATTTTACGAATCTCAAACGAATTTGTTTCGAAAATGGCTCGGTAAGCAAGTAAAATAACACATAAACGGTGCCTTTACCATGAGTTTACATGACCGTACTCGCTAGTGACTGCGTAAAAAAATGTATGGGCAAAAGTACAGCGCCTCTGGCGGTTACGCAATAGAACTAAGAATCGGCATACTAAATCGTTTACGCAGTCGCTAGCGAGTACGGTCATGCAAACTCATGGTAAAGGCACTGGTCGCTCACGACTTTAAGGTCAAATATAGCTCGTACTAGACATGCTGCCATCGAGACTGGTACTCATGACTGAGGACCACGTACTAGTCCCAAACATGTCGAGCGATATCCGACCTTAAGACGTGAGTAACCCGTTAATTCTATTTCAAAATATCTGACTAGCGGGAGTTTTCTATTTAAAATAAAACTTCAGTGGCGTATATATGGCGTACCTAATTTGTTTTGGGAGAGCTTCACTCGTTTGGAGGGGGGGCACCGAAATGAGATAAATTTGTACCAGGACTGATGCTTTTGGGCCTGGGATCTGGCTCGGTAAGTACCCACAGTATCCGGTGATAATTTTTACTTGTAAGACCCGGGAAGGTAGGTACTTGGAAGTCCGATTGTACTTAAGGTGACAATTTTTAAGGATTTGCGTAGGAGTTATTAAGCTTGTTTTAAACGGCACCGCGTTTCTAATATAAATGGAGCCTCGTCTGCCAACAAACCGCACTGTGGTTTGGCAGAAGTGCGTAAGTTGCGTAAACATTTGTAATTTATGTGAATAAACGATTATTATTATTATTATTATTTGACGACCGGTTTAGCCTAGTGGGTAGTGCACCTGCCTGTGAAGCTGACGGTCCTGGGTGCGAATCCCGGTCAGGGCAAATATTTGTGTGATGAGCATGAATATTTGTTTCTGAGTCTTGGATGTTTTCTATGTATTTAAGTATTTATATCTATTAAATATATCGTCGTCTAGTACCCATAACACAAGCCTTCTTGAGCTTACTGTGGGGCTAGTTCGATTTGTGTAAGATTGTCCTCTAATATTTATTTATTAACAATGCCGATCGCCCTGCATCTCAAACGGCCTTATTCATCCATCATCCGAAAGCCGTCCACTGCTGGAAATAGCCTCCAAAGAGTGCTACCATGACCTGTCCCGTGGTCGTGTCGGAGGTTTTCAACTGGATTTTCCCCAGGCTACTCTCCAACCGCGCACTCCTGTCGCTTTATTGGGCCCGGCCTACAAAGCCACAGTCAGGTTAAAAAAAAACCGGTCCTATCGAGTCCCAGTAGACTCCCGCGACCTTTAGCAAGTCACCTGCCTCTTCATTTACGTGGTTGCCACTCGAATCTTTGCATCGGTTCTACGTGCAATATGCCAAAATGATATCTCAAATATTTAATTTCAGATATCAGACGACTGCATCGGCGAATTTATAAAAAATAACAACATCGAGGAACTTGTGATACGGATGGTTGATTCTGTCACCGGCAGTTTTCTGGTTCAAAATGGCGGTAGCTTGTCTGACTTAAACACAATAATACTATTCAGAAGCTGTCAGTTCAGGCAGTTGATGTCAGCGGTTGAGCCGGTGAATTATTTGTTTGGAGTCAAGAAGTTGGACATACGCGAACTAAGTTACTACATACATGGGCG
Source organism: Epiblema foenella (assembly GCA_963556455.1). Lineage (NCBI taxonomy): Eukaryota > Metazoa > Arthropoda > Insecta > Lepidoptera > Tortricidae > Epiblema > Epiblema foenella. The sequence goes on along the minus strand of OY747101.1, from coordinate 24,295,918 downwards.
AGCTCATTTGTTCATTGCTCATTTGCCGCAATTAGAGAATTTAACGCTGGATTGCGGGATACGCTCTTTGAACGTGGAGCTGATAGAAGCCGTAGGACGACTCGACCGTTTGCGACGCCTCGGATGGGCGGAGGGTGTAGTACTGCGAGGATGCGAGTTGAAGGCCGCTCTTGATGACGTACGTGTTTTTTAAACTTTTTTTAACGCAATTAGAGAATACTAGCGACCCGCCCCGGCTTCGCACGGGTGCAATGCTGATGCATGTATTATACATATAAACCTTCCCCTTGAGTCACTCTATCTATTTAAAAAAACCGCATCAAAATCCGTTGCGTAGTTTTAAAGATTTAAGCATACATAGGGATATGAGGACATAGGGACAGAGAAAGCTACTTTGTTTTATACTATGTAGTGATTTAACGCTGGGTTGCCGGAGGCGAATTTACAATGCCTGTACCATTTGAGTCAAAGTGGGAACTGAACTCGATCAGCTTTTGTTTAGGCAAAATCTTGACAAAATCCTAATTTGTTATACTGCAAAAATCGACTAATATCGGGTAGACTTTGCTAATTACATTCAGCATAATTTGTTGCTGCAATGCCAGTAGGCATGTATACTTAAATCTTTAAAACTACGCAACGGATTTTGATGCGGTTTATTTTAATTTAATAGATAGAGTGATTGAAGAGGAAGGTTTATATGTATAATAAGATCCATTAAATAGTGCACCCGTGCGAAGCCGGGGCGGGTCGCTAGTATTTTATATGACAGTTGTGCCCAAATACGTCACACAAGCGATTACCCGCCCAAGTTAAGAAAGTAATTTATGGTAAACCGGCAGTCATTTTAAACCAATTCTGAATTTATCTGCATAAGAACTTTTCCGTCACTCTTGTGGCCCGCGTATAGGATCTCTTTAGAAATATTTATACTCTAAGGTTTCAATAAAAAAGAAATTGTTTGGCAACTATCTACATAAACGCAATATTTCACGACAAAAACGGCAAATTTCCCTTTCTCTTTCATACAATAACGGTAGTACGACGCCGCCACGTACGAGATCTCCAGAGGGGCTACCGCGAACTGAAAACGAACGAAGTTCGAATATCTCCCTCTCTGTCGCACTTGCTAATACGTTCCACAGAGAGGGAGATATTCGAACTTCGTTCGTTTTCAGTTCGCGGTAGCCCCTCTGAGGGCCTACTCCGAACTTCGAAATCCCAACTTCGTATCATGCCGTCCCTTTCGCTCTCGTGTTATTATACACTATATGAGTGAAAGGGACGGCATGATACGAAATAAATGAACTTTATTCTGCAAGTAGGCCGCAAAGGCTCTTTTACAAGTCAAAAACTACTAGCATTTCTGAGACCACTGCCGAGAAGAAACGCCGAAAGAAACTCGACAGTCAGTCATTTTCTCCAAAATATGCTTATTACAATGATACTACTTAGCCTACTTAAGTGAATGTAAGTGGTAAACAACAAAAGAGAATTGAAAGAAAAACGAGGAAAAAATAACAATAGGTATTTACAATGTGTAGTTACACAAGAAAACAAAACATGTCGAATCGTTTGATATGCTTTCCTGCAAGAACTGTGTCAACTAGATACAATGAAAATATTATAAATGACTCTTTACGCTATTTAGGTATTTAGTTTGGGCCATGCATTTCTGTCTGTTAGAAGTTCGGAGTAGGCCCTCAGCTTCGTATGCAGGGGCGCTACCGCGAACAGCAAGCGAAGTTTTCCCTCTCTATCGCACTTGCAAGTTTGCACATATGTGAGACAGAGAGGGAAAATTTCCTTTGTGGTTCGCTGTAGCCCCTCAGGTTCACTGTACGGGCCAATGGAACGTTCCGATGGGGTAATAAGCCGAGCGTGGTGTGGGTAATTATAAGAAAAGACCGTAAACATGTTACAGGTGTCCTGCCTGATGCAGCCAAGAGCTCGCCTAAACCGCGACCGGGAGCTTTACTGGAGATGGAGGGAGTACCGGCTCGTCCTGTACCGCCGGCAGCATCCCAACACACCGATGCGTTGCGGCAGATACCACATGGAGCCATAACTTCTGACCAAGGAGCAAAACTATGGTGCCGATGACAGACGTATGACGTCAATCTACATAAATTTAGAATAAAGGAAAAATTTAGGCACCGAGCAGGATTCGAACCTGCGACCTCCCGGCACTCGCGGCCAGTCGCTTTAGCCAACTGAGCTATAGGTGCAATCACTACCCAGTTCTAAATTCATCAACCGTTCCTTCGTATTAAGCAGTACCGCTGCTAACGTAAACTATATTTTTATACAAACGCCTTAAGGGAGGCGTACAGCGACATCTACCAGAAGACTCATGCTTCATTAACGGCACTAACGTCTCAAATTATATTGATAATCGTCAGTTGCGATGCTCCATCCCATACCAATCAACAATCCCATATCAATCTACATAAGTGTTTTTATCGAGGTTATAGATACTGGTCAACTTATTGACCTCTTTAGTTTACTGATATGATCATCGAATGCAAATGCGACTATCACGTTTACCGCGGCGTGTTTTGTTTGACGCCGTAGCTGTTGCCACGACACGCGTCGGTGGACCGAGGCTACGCCATAAGGACTGCGCCAAGCGAGAAAGCTATACATGCACGCGCGGTTTTCCCCTGGGCGGAGGTTTTCCCCTGGACGGAGGTTTTCCCCTGGATCGGAAGTTCTCCTCTGGACGGAGGTTTTCCCCTGGATATTCGGAGGTTTTCCCCTGGTCGGAGGTTTTCCCCTGGATTTTCCCCAGGCTACTATCCAACCGCGCACTCCTATCGCTTTATTGAGCCCGGCCTATAAAGCCACAGTCAGCGGGGCTAGCACAACTGCCGCTGCGACGCGACGCGAGTAGACAAAAATCTACGCTCCTCTTTCTATTGCGCACAGTTTGAGCATTCAACATCCCAGCACATAAATGGGAGGAGCCTGCCGAAGACAGGGACAAATGGCGCAAACTATACCTTGTTTTTTTTAGCATTAGTGGCATTAGAAAGACTGACAGAGAATGAATAGGTACGAGGTTTTTTTAGCATTAGAAAGACTGACAGAGAATGAATAGGTACGAGGTTTTTTTATCAGGCACGTTCTGCAGTCAGTAAATGCTCTAAAAACTTATTGTAACGACTGGGAAATTACAGACAATTTTACAAAATATAAAATTTATTCAGAAAATGAATACCGTAGGGTCGGGTCGGTGGTCCTTGCGGTATAACAAGCCAGCTAATAAATGTCAGGGATCGGATACCGGTATTTTCTCCATAGAAAAATACCGGTATTATTACGGTCACCGGTTCATTATTTCGTTTTTAATGGGACAATCTAATAATACGACGTTGTTACCTAAATACATGATTCAGCGCTACGTAAGACCAAAAAATAATCCAAAATATTGGGCTAATTCAGGGTTTTTTAAAAATACTGTTATCGGTCCCTGATAAATGTGGATTAGCTTAGCTCAAACTTGCAAAACGTCGCGTGGTCCAGCCGTGAGCCACCCTAATGGTCACTGCTTCTGATTCTCCACATCCCAGCCTTATTTACATTACGGCAGTTCCAGCTCCTCAAATTCTTCTATCGGCCCTTTATCCTCCTGTACAAGTCGAAAGTAATTTATTTGTTAGAATGCAGTCAACCGGATGTTGATACTTAATGGTAATATTCGTACAGTGTTTGTAATAATTCCTTAATGTTAAATTTTTGTACGTAAGTATAATTCTGTAAAACGTTTTTTCAATAAATTATTATTATCATCCTCTTTATTTATTTTTCTTCTTAGGAGCGCTCGTGGCCCAGCGGCGCCCGCATACCGCAATGCGGTATGCGAGGTTAAGCAACGTCGGCCCAGGTCAGTTATTGGATGGGTGACCGCTTTGAGTGGTTATTAACTGAGCGCTCCCGTGCTTTGTGATCCCGACTGCTGTCTATGATTGATAGCAGGCGTTAAGCCAAATTAGAGGCCTTCGGGCGGCTCGAGAACTTCTAACAGTCATGTTGCCCACTCACTTGACAAGCCTAATTCCAACAAGGTCTGGTTTCCCCTCGGGTTGGAAGATCAGATGGCAGTCGCTTCCGTAAAAACTAGTGCCTACGCCAACTCTTGGGATTAGGTAGCGGACCCCGGGTATCCTTTAGGATGTAACTGTACCGGGATAACGTTAGGATGATGATGATGATTTATTTTCCTTCTTAGGCTAGGATTTTACAATATCTTTATAAAAAGTAAAATATAAAAATACACTTACAAAACATACAAATTATAAAATCCTAACCTAGGGTGCCGCCGGCAGCGAGGCGGAGCCTAAGCTACCGGTGGTGTCGGGCGACAGAGAGAGGAACCTCCTGACTATCCGCGCCGTGTCCAGGAGTACCGCCGCGCTGTATCTGACCCTTGACCCAGCCATCTAGCGAGAGTCTCTTGAGGTGTTGCTCGAGAGTCTTCGCTATAAGACCGTTCGCAGAAACGACTATCGGGACAATGATCGTTGAATCGGTCACCATGGTTATTATTATTATATCAGGAAAATCTCAACAACAGGGTGTGGAAATTGGACGCAATGGGTACAGCGCCATCTATCGGCGACTTTTGTTACAAATTTGAGCGACTGAATAACTTTGTATGTATGGTAGATATTCAACGATAATTCTTTATCATTTATCACGTAAACCGATTTCAATATTTTTTTCTTTATTTGAAAGAAGGTACTTTCAGCATAATCTCGTAGGAATTTATAAAACAAAAATACATGCAAAGGTTTCGAAATAAGTCGGGACCTGATAGTTAACCTTTTCAACGCCACGTCGATTACAAAAGCTGCCACTCTCACGCCATGACATCGAATGACAAACGCGAAGTTGAACCCTATAGAAATGCATGTGGGTTGATATCACACTGCACGCCGTGACGGATAAATCAGTAGTTGGCGTTGAACCGATGGTGCGGACATATCCGTCGTTGGGGTTCAAAAGATTAACGTTTGTATAAAAATATGAAAATGTTAAGTTAATGTTCCACGTTGAGTGTATTACCTTGAGATTAGGGCAATCGGCGACGCAGCCCGCCACGTCGTCATCCGTGAGGCTCGCGCCGGGGAGCCCGAGCGAGGCGAGGCGCGCGCCCGCCAGCCGGCACAGAATCGCCAGCCCGCGCCCCGACACCGCTACCGCACGACAGCACATGAGAGGCCGAGGTGGCCAGGGCAGGCAACCACGCGAAGCCTCGCGCAACGACGCAACATCTGTTTTCTCGTGGTACGACTGATTTGTGCCACCAGTGGGACTACGAGGGAGACTTGTTTGAAATGAAATGAAATGAAATGAAAATGAAATGAATGAAAATAATTTATTCGTGGCTAATTACACTAAAAGATAATACATTTATAACTAATAACTAATAAAATTGCCACGAAATGGTCCCGCCTCAGCATAATGCTGACTCACAAGCCAGCGCTGGTCTTCCGGCGAGACCATTGTTTGTGGATCACGTTGCTCCGCTGTCCGACGCGGCCTTAACCTATTCTGAACGCACCCTTTACGCTTGCGTCAGACAGCGCCATCTGGCAGGCTGCTAATTGTCTAATTGTCAATAGGCAAGGCCGCACGGACATTCGTCAACATGGCTACAAGTTAAAGTAATAGTTCCTTTTCCAAAACACTTAGAAAGTTACATGAATGGGCATGAGTATGGTTGTGAAATAGTGTATACAAAGTGAAGTTTATAGTAATATCAAATAAATACAATTACACGAAAAATTACCAATTACCACGAGAAAACGGCGGACGCAACAACCCATTAAGTTGGGCAAAGATCTAATGCAGTTTGGCTGCCCGGGACAATAACTAAATCAGTTTAGCTTAAATATTACGGCAGCAGAACGGTGAGCAGCGCGAGGGGCGTAGTGTGGCAGAACGATGACGGTAGTCTCAGGTTTAGTGGGTTTACAATATCGGTGTCGTCTCCGACAGATGGCCCAACGTACACACTTGTCGTAGTTATATGCTAAAGGGAGAAAGACATAATATAGAAATTGATCTCATTCCACCGCATAACTGCGTCCTGTACTATACGCAATCATTGCCCATTATGTGATCCAGCCTTATATGAGACTTTTATGCTGTGGGGGTATCCATGGATAGGCCTTACCAGTCATACACACTCTTATCTAGGGATAGGCCTTTAAAAATAATAGAGTCCGACCACGCTAACTCTGCATTGAAATAATTTGGCAACACTACCTCAAACGTCACATTTTCATACAAACATGACGTATAACGCACAGTGTTGCCAAATTATTCTTTGCAGAGTTATCGTGGTCGGACTCTATAGAGATTTCTAAAAAACTTCCATTTAAGTTGTGAGATATTAACTGTCAAAGTCTTAAAAAGCGTCCCGCTCTATCTTATGACTGCAGAACTGTGTGGCGACGGTTTAAGAAAACATCCATAAACGCATATACCATAGACATAATAAACGATTTAAAAATATATAGCTGTCAAAATACAAAATGGCCACGGGCCTTCAATATCATTTGAATGCGCATTTTGAATTTTGATTCTTATTTTTCTATTAAATTTTAATAATCCTCTTATCTTGCTTTCATTATAAGATATTGTGACTAATTCCTGTCTACAAAATGGATGGAGATAAAGTTCGTAAACGTAAACAAGATACGCATCGTGACGATGATAGCCGTAAGGAAAAGAAATCGAAAGGGGCTCATTCTAGGTCCCCATCTCCAGATAGAGGCCAAGACAGAGATTCCAGGCGCAAGCGTAGGCACTCCAGATCACGATCGCCTGCTATGAAGCGTGAAAGAGAAAACCGGAATCGCGGGGAACCGGAAATCAAAAAAGATATCCCTGAAAGGAAAGCTAAAGATACAGACATGTTGAATACGAGAACCGGCGGTGCCTACATCCCGCCAGCACGCCTGCGGATGATGCAAGCACAGATCACGGACAAGTCATCCATGGCCTATCAGCGTCTCGCTTGGGAAGCTCTGAAGAAGTCGATACACGGCCATATTAACAAAATTAACGTGGGCAACATAGGCATAATTATCAAAGAATTGCTTAAGGAAAATATAGTCCGCGGTCGAGGTCTGTTATGCCGTTCTGTCGTACAAGCTCAAGCGGCATCACCAACATTCACTAATGTATATGCGGCATTGGTATCTGCTGTTAATTCCCGCTTTCCAAACATTGGTGAATTATTGTTGAAACGGTTAGTTATTCAATTTAAACGAGGGTTTAAAAGGAACGACAAACCTACCTGCATATCTTCTGCCTCGTTTATCGCACATCTTGTCAACCAACGTGTGGCACATGAAATCATAGCTTTAGAGCTTTTAACACTTCTTGTAGAGACTCCTACAGATGATTCTGTTGAAGTGGCAATAGCTTTTTTAAAGGAATGTGGTCAAAAGCTGAGCGAGGTGTCCTCCAAAGGTGTCAACACCATATTTGAGATGTTGCGTAACATCCTGCATGAGGGTCAGCTGGATAAGCGTGTGCAATACATGATTGAGGTTATGTTCCAAGTGTGGAAGGACGGGTTCAAGGACCACCCGGCGCTGATTGAGGAGCTAGAATTGGTGCCGGAGGAAGAGCAGTTCACACATCTGCTGATGCTGGATGATGCTACCGACCCACAGGATATTCTGAGTAAGTGTGTTAAAGTTATTAGCATTTTCAGCTTGCTAGATGACCACTTTGATAATGAAAAATAAAATTGGTGCTGCGAGACAGTCACATGGTCACCTTGTAGCCTGCTAGGAGCTACTGAATCTGGAAACCTTATGTTGAATCTTATTTATTTATACAATGTACAAGTGGTGGACCTAATGCCAAATGGCATTCTCTACCAGTCAACCACAGGGCAAAAAACAAAGAAACTTAAAAATGGTGTAGGATATATGTTGAAAGGTTATTCAGTATAAATCTTATTTAGTATAGGAACAACATAATCAGCAATGCAACACAAGAAATACTAAACAAAAAACCAGTTTTTGTGTGTCTAAATTTACATGTTTTCTGTATCTTTTATAAGTGATGCACTAAAGATATACTAACTTAGGGTTCAGCCAATCATAATAGTTATGTAACTTTTCACTTTATTTATCAAAATAATAGTTATAAAGGTACTTAAAATCAAATTTGCTTGTTTTTGTCAGCAAGTATTTTAAGGGTGTTTATTAATCGGGATTTTTTTAGCCAGTTCCTTTTTGATAGTTATGAAATGGCATTTGTAGTGATGAGGGTAAGAGGAATCGATTGTCATAATTAGCAATTATTTATGAATGGTGAATGATTATTGGAGGCGAATAAGGGAAAATCGGAGGGTGGGCAGCAGCATCCTTCGATCATTATCACCATCAAACTGCGGTCGCCAACCCGCTTGCCAAGCGTGGCGACTATGGCAAATCCCCCCCACTTGGGGGAGGCCTATGTTCAGCAGTGGACGTTTTTCGGCTGAAATGATGATGATGATGATGATGAATGATTACCTATTTAAATCAATTTTGCTGCAATTTTTTTTTATACAATGTGTGGCAAACAAGCTCACTGATGGATTTTTTTGATGATTTTTTCCGAATGTTCCCATATATTTCATTATTAGATAGGAATCTAGAGTAGAAACTTTTTTCATACGATTTTTAATCTACCTAAGTCAATTTTGTAGGCCCCTATTTCACCAAGTTGACATATGTATGTATTTGACATGTGTAGGCTGACAAATCGGCAATTTTCATGTGAAAACTGTTTCACAAGCTACAATTGTAATGTTTTTTGACAATTATCGCGCCTGTCAGCTTTGATGAAATAGGGGCCTGGGATCCCAGGGACGTAGACGGTAGACGACGGTTAAAATGATGCAAGCCAGGTCAGGGCAGACAATATTGATGAAACTAATTTCTCCTATTGGGTTATTGCAGATGTCTTCAAACATGATGAGAAATATGAGGAAAACGAGGAGAAATACAAGACACTTAGCAAAGAGATTCTCGGATCTGATGCTGAATCTGGAGATGAAGATGGCTCCGGAGAAAGTGGCAGCGGAGAATCTGATGAAGAGGAAGAGGAAGGGGAACAGAAGGGCGTCACCATCATTGACAATACTGAAACTAACCTGATAGCACTACGTAGAACTATATACTTGACTATAAACTCCAGTTTGGACTTTGAGGAGTGCGCTCACAAGCTGATGAAGATGCAGCTTAAACCGGGACAGGAGGTGGAACTCTGCCACATGTTCTTAGACTGCTGCGCTGAGCAGAGAACGTATGAGAAGTTCTACGGACTGTTAGCGCAACGTTTTTGCAACATAAACAGAATATATGTTGGTCCATTTGAGGAAATCTTCAAAGATTCATATGCAACAGCTCACAGATTAGACACAAACCGTTTGAGGAATGTCAGCAAGTTCTTTGCACATCTGCTTTTCACTGATTCCATAAGCTGGGAGGTGATGGATTGCGTCAAACTGAATGAGGAGGACACGACGAGCTCGAGCCGTATCTACATCAAGATCCTCTTCCAGGAGTTGGCTGAGTACATGGAGCTGAAGAAGCTGAATATCCGGCTGAAGGATCCGTAAGTTCCGATGAGCGGGTGCTAGTGTGCTGATTGTGGCAGTTGTAGATCTACATATGGGTGTAGATGTGTGATAAATAATCGGCATACTAGCACCCCATTTTTGGGTTTACCCAGAAATCACGCGACGTTCCGAAGGGGGGGAGGGGGTCATGAAAACCTCACGGGTGATCACGTTGGGGGAGGGGGGGTACAACGTAGACCCAGGCGCGGATACAGGGGGGGGGGGCAACAGGGGCAATTGCCCCCCCCTGAAGCCTGTGTCAGGGCAGGGCAATTGCCTATGTCCTGACGTAGGAAATATGTTCTGACAACAGTTATCAAAAGTCAGTTTTATGAAGTGCTCCCCCCCTGAACAAAATCCTGGATCCGCGCCTGCGTAGACCTCACGTGTATAAAAATAAGATCTACTCATGTAGGAAATTATAAATCATAATCGCACGTATTTACGTTTTTTGAAATTTTGGAGCGCTTGCATATCACATATACGAAAATAAACACAATATCAACTAACACAATACCATTTCAGTCTATAAATTTTTAATAGTGAAAAATTTAGTAAAATTCATAAATTAAGTGAAAAGTTTTGTTCACACAATTCATATTGTGCACCATGATTGACTTAATGGATTTGAAATGCAAACATTGCGGTAGTTGCCGGGATGCTTAACGACCTCCCGGCACTCGCGGCCAGTCGCTCTAGCCAACTGAGCTATAGGTGCAATCGCTACCCAGTTCCAAATTCATCAACCGTTCCTTCGTATTAAGCAGTACCGCTGCTAACTTTTTTTTTTTTAATATCCTTTCTATCTTGCAATCTGCCTGTGTCAAGCAGGCATTTAGGTAGAGTTAAGTGCTTAATTATTGGCATGAATGGTATTTGTCCATTGACAAATCCGTAAGTTAAATATTGTCTGTTGCGACTATATTAGGTCTTGCGTGACTCTCCTCCTTAGTCTCTTAAAGGGGCATGCTCTTTTGTCCATTAAATTACAGGCCAGCTGGTTTGGATGCTTTTCAATTCTTTTTGCGTAAGATTTCAGTTAGATGGATATCTCTTGTATAACGCTGCTAACGTAAACTATTTTCGTTTTTGTCTTCTGGTAGATGTCGCTGTACGCCTCCCTTAAGGCGTTTGTATAAAAAGAAATATAGCTTTAAGCATCCCATGTTGGGCAGGACACCTTACCAGGCAGAGTGATGGCAGGTGGACCAAAATAGTGTCAGACTGGTGGCCACTTAGTGGTAAAAGGAGCGTCGGGCGTCCACCGGCTCGATGGGTCGACGATATTAGGAAGATCGCGGGTCACTCTTGGATGAGACTGGCTCAGGACCGGGACGAGTGGCGTACTCGAAGAGAGGCCTATGCTCAGCAGTGGGCGATTACAGGCTGAAAATGATGATGATGATGATGATGATGATCCCATGTAAGTTAATTGTTTGGCGTCCCCGCAGGACGCTGCAGGAGGCGTTCAGCGGTGTGTTCCCGCGCGACAACCCCAAGAACACTCGCTTCGCCATCAACTTCTTCACCAGCATCGGCCTCGGCGGCCTCACCGACGACCTCCGGGAGCATCTCAAGCAGATGCCCAAGGTACACACTACACATATTTTGGGGTACAATACCCCCTGTGTACAGTCGCCATCAGATATATCGGAGCGAACAAGGTGCTCACAAATATCTGAACACGACTCTATTGTTTGACGACCGGTTTAGCCTAGTGGGTAGTGCACCTGCCTGTGGAGCTGACAGTCCTGGGTTCGAATCCCGGTCAGGGCAAATATTTGTGTGATGAGCATGAATATTTGTTTCTGAGTCTTGGATGTTTTCTATGTATTTAAGTATTTACATCTATTAAATATATCGTCGTCTAGTATCCATAACACAAGCCTTCTTGAGCTTACTGTGGGGCTAGTTCGATTTGTGTAAGATTGTCCTCTAATATTTATTTATTATTTATTTATTGTGAAGGCGTTAAAGTACATGTACAGATAGATATTTTTGAGCACCCTGCAGAGTACAGATATATTTGATGGCGACTGTACAATGTGGGGTACAATACTCCGCTAGCAGTGTAGGAAATGGTCGCGTTCAGAAATTTGTGTGTTTTAAGTTTAAGGTTGTGCAACGTTCTCGTTATATCGCGCTCTCTGAAACGCTGTTCTGCTCAGGGGTGTTACCGCGAACCACAAACGAAGTTTTCCCTCTCTGTCGCACTTATGTGCAAACTTGCAAGTGCGACTGAAAATTTCGAATGCTGTTCGCTGTAGCAGCCCAGACGAGGAAACAATAAGGATTAATTTTCAGATATATGATTCTTGACTATATGACTGTGTTTGACAATAGCCAAAACGTGATTTGATTGCTTAATATTTTCTCGATAGAAAAAAAACCAAAGTATTCTTTATTTTCCCTTTTTTACTCGGCCTACTAAAACAACGCATTATTAAACGACACAATTAATTTAAAATGATGGTAATTCACCTCATACCCTGTCAAGAGGAAATTCAATAAAACTGCACACAGTCGGGTATTTATCGAGATTTGTCTTAAAAAGCCATTCCCGAGGTGTTGCATTCAGTTTTGTCGTGCGCGAAAGACATAAGCGTGTCTCTTTCAAGAGGGACGTGGCTGACCGAATCGAGGCATCCCCTTAAGAGGCCTTATAAGTTTTAAAATGTTTTGATTTCAAATTATGACAAAAGTATTAATAATAACAATAAAGTGATGAAAGGATACGATGATTTTATTAAAGTTTTAGATAGTAACATAGCCATTTTTTGATTTACTTGTATGTATTAGAGTTTAAGTGGAAAAACACAGTTTTTAGCTTGAAAATGGTCGATTTGGAATGATGTTTGAAACTATATTTCTTAAGAGGCCTTATAAGTTTTAAAATGATTGATTGATTTCAAATTATGATAAAAGTACTGATAATACCAATTAAGTTATTAAAGGCTACGACAATTTTATTAAAGTTTTAGATAGTAACATAGCCATTTATTTATTTTATTGCGTGTAGTAGAATTTAAGCGGAAAAAACAAGTTTTTAGCTTGAAAATGGTCGATTTGGAGTGATGTTTCAAACGATATTTCTTAATTAAAAGTCTAAAAAACACTGAAGTTTATGACATAAGGTCGCAATAGCCCTGTTCTAGATAGTAACATTGAGAAAATGTCAAGATACGTGTCAATTCAAACAGAAAACGGCGTAAATAGATGAGCGTTTTTAACTGATAAGGGTCCTTAATGAAAAATCCAAAAAATGCATGTAAAATTTAGGAAATTAGATCTCAATAGTCCTGTTCTAGATAGTAACACTGACAAAATGTCAAGATACGTGTCAATTCAAACAGAAAACGGCGTAAATAGATGAGCGTTTTTAACTGATAAGGGTCCTTAATGAAAAATCCAAAAAATGCATGTAAAATTTAGGAAATTAGATCTCAATAGTCCTGTTCTAGATAGTAACACTGACAAAATGTCAAGATACATGCCAATTCAATCAGTAAATCACCTAAATAGACTTCCTTTTTTATCTGATAAGGACTCTTAAGCCGTGTTCACGTGTTACTTTATTTGTCATTTTCATCGTTTCTAATATTGTTAGTTAGTTTTGTGTGCGCTGCCCGCCTTGGTTTGACTCAAAGGTTCCAACGGAACAGCAGCGCTAGTTACCAATGCCAGGTACATGCTGAGTTGGGACATTTTCAAGGCATATTTTGTTGTTTTTCTATGTATGTATTATTGTGTCATGATTTTTTTTTCTATTTCTATTACTAAGCCTCCGCTGTCCGTCAGTTGAAGTTTACGCGGCTGCCCAAAACAAGAGTAATTTATTAAATTCAAATATGGCGCCGACAGCTGTCACCCCATAGAAACTTGTCAAACTTTCCATACAATCAGATTTTAACGAACACCGCTTACGATTACAGACGGTTTGGTGCAACCCACCCTTAGTATTAGTTGTCTAGAATATAGTAAATATAAGATTGCGAATTTTTTAAGTCATAATGTAACGGTTAGACAACTACGGAACCCTACTTTGCGCGTGGCCCGACACTCACTTGACCGAATTTTTATGTTTGACCGTGTCTGTCGCAGAACGTGCCCCCGCCGATCACGGAGATCCACGTGTCGAGCTCCAGCTCTAGCTCCAGCAGCTCTGACTCCAGCTCTTCGAGCGAGTCCAGCTCTAGCGGTAAGTCCTTCTACTACATATGCGGGGCTAGCACAACTGCCGCTGCGACTGTTTACACTGACTTACGAAGAAACAGAATGCATCGTTAAACACATCAAAGCAAAGTAAACTCAATCAAGCAGAACACACACACACGCACACACGCATACACGCACGCACGCACACACACTCACACATACACACACCACACACAAACGCACACATATACAGGGCCATCTTTCCCACTGGGCACGATGGGCACTTGCCCAGGGCCCCGCGATCGATAGGGGCCCCCTAGTTCCTGCCAGATCACCAAACGATAACCAATATTTATTACCGAAAAATATTTCGATCAAAAAATCAAACGATAATGACCTAAGTACTTGCTCATAGCTTTTACATGCGCGAATCTACTATTATCGGAAAATTTTACCAGTTCCTTTTTGACACATCACAACATCCATATAAAGTAAATCCGCATTACACATCGAAACAATGAATAAATTCCAGTATTATTATTTGAGCTTCATGAGTAGTTAGGAAGTTGTAATGTAAACGCGTTTTAGAGGAGCAATCAAAAATTAATCTATATTTTATCACTGATGCGTAGTAATTTATGACAATAATTCACCATTAAAACAGTTACGTACTATATCTTTTATTTTTAAAAATACTGTAGTGACTAAATCATTCGTCTCGATTTACATGTTATTTCCGTAAGTCGATGGATCGATCATAATAATGACTTTTTAACCGTAATAAATTACGTGTACGTGATAATCATTCACCATTCATTAATAATTGCTAATTAAAACAATCGATTCTTCTTTTCCTCATCACTTTAAAGTTCAAAGCCAATTCAAAACTGTCAAAAAGGAACTGGTCAAAATATCCGACAATATACTCTCACTCACTCGAAAGTCAACTTTTCAGATTTCAGTTTGTTTAGATAGTTTACTCGTATTATGAATATTATAGAGATGTCGTCGGGAATGGTATAATGATGGGATTGGTATACTAAATATCTCGCGGACAAAGAATCCGGGTCGGTAAAATACCGTCATATTTCCTAAAATGTACAAACTTGTACAGTTTTTGACCGAGTGAAACGAAGGTTTCTACTTCAGCTCGACAAAAATGCTTTCGTATGTTCAGGTTCCGGATTTCCGTTTGTTCTTGTCTACAGATCGCAATTCTCAACCAATTTTTGTGAAATTTCGTGAGCAGGTTCGATAGTTACATATATAGATTTTTCTTTGTCGAGACGGTTCATGGAAATTTCCAAAAACATTTTTTTATCAATGATTTTGTAAGTTTCTGCGGCCGAATTTCGGTTTGTTCTCCTCTACAGGTCGCATTTCTCAACCGATTCTCGTGAATTTTTGTGAGCCGGTTGGATAAATATACAATTTTTTTGTCGAATAAATTTTTTGAAAATAAAAATAAAATTATTTGTTTAACGGTTTGTTCTCCTCTACAGGTCGCATTTCGCAAACGATTCTCGTGAAATTTTGTGAGCAGGTCCGATAATTGTATAGATTTTTTTTTGTCGCGTCAGTTTTTGGAAATTTTCAAGAACAATTTTTATTTCAAAGATTTTGTAAATTTCTGTGGCCCAATTTCGGTTTGTTGTCCTCTACAGGTCGCGTTTCTCAACCGCTTCTCGTGAAATTTTGTTAGCTTTGTTAATTTTGTTAGGTTCGATATTCAAAATTGATTTTTGACCTCGAGTTTGTTTAGTTTTAAGCAAAATCATTAGTCAATAATACCACCGAGCTGATCTGATGGAGACAGAAGGTGGCCATAGCAACTCCTACACTACACAAAATACACTAGTCGTGTTTGGACTCATTAGAACAGTTTCAACGAGTATTTGATGACTGTGAAAAAAAGTATATTCGGCAATAAAAGTTTGTACCAGAAACGAATACTAAAAGTATCACTTTTATAGATTATATCATACTCTGTGAGCTGTAGACCTCGTGAGCGTTTATTTTTTTGAAAATTCTATTAACTGGGCTCGACAAAAAGATCCTATGTAATTATCGAACCTGCCCACGAAATTTCATGAGAACCTATTCCTATTCATTTATTAAAATGCGCGACATGTACTTAGAGGAGAACAACCGGAAATCCGGAAATCGGGACATAGAAAGCATTTTTGCCGAAGTTGAAGCAAAGAACTTCGTTTCACTCGGTCAATAAAAATAAGTGTATAACCTTGTTTAGGCACTTTCTTTGACTATTCTAACAAAATACTGATCTGTCAAGGGTATATAGGGGCCCCATTACCCTAATGTGCCCAGGGCCTCCAATTGGTTAAAGACGGCCCTGCACATATACATATATATCACATTCCCACACAGACTAAATAGCTATTAAAAATAAAAGTTTAGTAGTATTTATTAGTTTAATTAACCGGATTCTTTTTTTAATGTTGTAACTAGGTTTATTTATGTTCACGCTGTATTTGTATGTACCTAAAATTAATTTAAGATTATCATTGTTAACCGCACTCGCAAAGGCCAAGATACAGGCTCAGCCTAGTTTGGTCTTTGATGGAACATCGATCAATGTATTCATCTATTTTGGATTAATAAACCTTTTTTGATTTTTTTTTTATTTTTTTGACGCGACGTAAGTAGAGAAAAATCTACCTTCTTTCTAATTCGCACAGTTCGAGTAAGACAGGAATCGCTAAGTCTACAGGCATATATGTACATTTTTAAATAATAGTCTAACCCCCATATTCATAAAACTTAACAAACCTCTGCTGACTAAAATGTCTGTTGTCACTGTCTCACAAGCACATGTGTCAAAGTGACAGATAAGGACAAACGAACTTTAGCGGCTAGTTAACTTATATAGGTTTGATAGACATTTATGAATAACGGGGTTGTGTATTTTTTTTTAATTCCGTAATATTTGTGCTAGCATTTTTATTTTACTGTCTTTCATGTAACTGTTTTGTGTATGTAACATGTGAGCGTCTTGGTTTGTAATGCTGTAAGCTTATGTTTATCAATAAATAAATAAATAAATAAAAAGTCGCGCGAGATACGACTTGGCAGCAAGTTGTGCTGGCCCACCAGGTTAGCTGGAAGAGAACCCTCATTGGACACCAAGGGTAACAATTAAAGATGCGCCGAATATGGGTTTGACCGAATACGAACATTCGGCCGAATATTAGGGCCAGCGGTTGCCGAACCGAATATTCGGCAGAATTATTCGGTTCAACGTAATTCCTTCATCTATTGTTGTAAAACAGACTAATTTAATGGTAAATTTTTTGTTCATTATCAAGACGAAATATTGACAAAAAATAAGTTAAATTATTAACAGTGGTTAATAATGGGTAAAGTATTAATTTCACGTGCAATAACTACAGTGGAATCCGGATAAAGCGACATTCAAGGGACCGGTGATATTACGTCGCACTAACAGAACGTCGCACAAAACGGACTGATTTACTTTGAAAATGTTTGGTATGAAATAGGGCTCCCGGTCGTGTCCGTGTATCGTGTACCCGTTTCCGAATCAGGGACCGGACCCGCTTACCCTAACCCGTTCAAAAACCCGGGTTTTTATAATGCTGATTATTAAAAACCCTTTCATTACGATAAGCTTTTCATTGGCTTACCGGTTAACAAACTAATCCTTACGTTAGAATTAATTCGGGTTTCCGCTAACCCGTATCAAAAACCTAAGAAGCGGTAAGCGTTTGAAGCGCTGATTGGATACGAGCAAGCTATTTTCGCTTTTACGTAACCTACGTATGATCTATTATCACAGTGCCCAATGCGAAACTTAGCGGCAAGCGCGCGCGCAGGTTCCCCTCGCACGGCGGTATTTGTCAAAGGCTTTGTGATTCGCCGACGTATAGTTGCTAATTTAATGGAAATTAGACGTTAAGTTAATAACATAGACTTCATAACAGATTTATGAGCAGCGTCGGGGCGGGCGTTGGGGTGATTTCGGCAAATTGCTGTTTACCTATTTATTCGTCACTTTCTTTTTCTTTATCGCTGACTGTGCGCATCTCTCGTATAAAAACCGGCCAAGTGCGTGTCGGAGCACGCACAATGAAGGGTTCCGTACCAACACCTACTAGTCCACATTTAAAATCACTATCCAATACATTGAATCTAAAAAAGTCGTATCTTCATAGGGAACTCACGGCACTTATGACCTTTTGTTTGGGCAAGACAGTTTTTAAGCGAAGACTCAAAAACCGTTAAATCTATATTGTTTAAACCCAAACTCGTTGAAAGTATTTACTTAATGCACACCACCCCAATATTTTTCAGAATTTTAAACCTTGTAGTTTGGAAATTAGAGGGACACTTTCTGACTGACAGCTAATATCTCACCAACAGTTGACTGAAATAGACAAGTTTTTTAGAAACCTCTATATCATTATAAAGGCCTATCCATCGATACCCCACACGCCTACGTGCGTTTAAATTTTTTTTCATCCACCGGTTACATGTATGGAGTGCCCCCCCCTAATTTAATATATTTTTTGTAACTTCACATCACTTTTGTGTAGCGGGTCATATAATACACCTTTCTATCAAATTTCATAATTGTAGTGCTTATAGTCTTCCGAGTAAATCGGCTGTGACATACGGACGGACGGGCGGGCAGACATGACGAATATATAAGGGTTCCGTTTTGCCATTTTGGCTGCGGAACCCGAAAAAGTACATTGTTTTAATAAGTGTTCATATTCATTAATTGTTATACTTAGCCGTGTAGTGTTCTATAATAAATAATTCACGTGAAGTTGATGCTTACAAGAAGTAATAGGTATGCCTCAGTCAAAATGGGAGGCTGCTCATCGACACTTCAAGTATGAACAGGCCTCCAATAAAAAAGTACATGCCTGCTCTGCAAAAACAAGCTAAAAGTAAGCACTACAGAAACCAATGTACTGTCTATAGTACTTCGATTAAATTTAATAGTCACTTTATACGTTACCGTATCTAAATTAAAAGGGCGTGGTCTGCTACACTGCACATGACTGCAAGGGTTTGATGGTGAAATCGGAAGGTGCGAGTGGAACTCTTCAGTGATTACCGGTAACCCCCTCGAGTTTTGGCTCATTTTAAATGTCTCAGTAAGCCCGCTACACTGCACATGACTGCGAGGGTCTGATGGTGGAATCGAAAGGTGCGAGTGGAACTCTTCAGTGATTACCGGTAACCCCCTCGAGTTTGGGCTCATTTTAAATGTCTCGGTAAGCCCGCTACACTGCACATGACTGCGAGGGTCTGATGGTGGAATCGGAAGGTGCGAGTGGAACTCTTCAGTGATTACCGGTAACCCCCTCGAGTTTGGGCTCATTTTAAATGTCTCGGTAAGCCCGCTACACTCCACATGACTGCGGGGGTCTGATGGTGAAATCGGAAGGTGCGAGTGGAACTCTTCAGTGATTACCGGTAACCCCCTCGAGTTTGGGCTCATTTTAAATGTCTCAGTAATCCCGCTACACTGCACATGACTGCGAGGGTCTGATGGTGGAATCGGAATGTGCGAGTGGAACTCTTCAGTGATTACCAGTAACCCCTCAAGTTTGGGCTCATTTTAAATGTCTCGATAAGCCCGGTACACTGTACATGACTTCGAGGGTCTGATGGTGGAATACCGGTATTTAAAGGTACCCTTCGTTTCGGTTCCAGAGAACCAGTATAGATAAAATACCGGTTCTTTATAAAGGCTCCTACACGTGTATGCGAGGTTGTGGTTTCGTGCGAGTGCGCGCCGCAACGGTGGCACGGTACCGACAGAGTGCGGGCGACAAGGAGTGTAAGGCTCACGCGGCGTCGCCGCTTCCCACGCCACACAGCCGAGCCGAGCCGAGCCGGCGGTACGCGAAAAGTGATTAAGTTCCGCGAGTAGCTTAGTCATGATATCCTGTTCATGAGCTCGTGATGGAAGGTAGAACTTCTTAACTGTTAGGAACTGAATGATATTTTTTAAAATATTGTAGGTATTTATAGACCCTGTCGGTCTATATTGCATTGCAAGTACTCAAGACAACAAAACAAAGAAGCCCAATCTCGACTACCTTAGCATTTGCCGTTAGGCAGTTCCAGTGCCTCTCTTCCGGCTGCATCATCAGACCCTCGACATCAGGTGTAGTTGTAAGTACTCAAGACAACAGAACAAAGAAGCCCAATCTCGACTACCTTAGCATTTGCCATTAGGCAGTTCCAGTGCCTCTCTTCCGGCTGCATCATCAGACCCTCGACATCAAATGTAGTTGTAAGTACTTAAGACAACAAAACAAACAAGCCCAAACTCGATACCTTAGCACCTTTCGTTAGGCAGTTCCAGTGCCTCTCTTCCGGCTGCATCATCAGACCCTCGACATCAGGTATAGTTGTAAGTACTCAAGACAACAAAACAAACAAGCCTAATCTCGACTACCTTAGCATTTTCCGTTAGGCAGTTCCAGTGCCTCTCTTCCGGCTGCATCATCAGACCCTCGAAACCAGGTGTAGTGGTAAGTACACAAGACATCAAAAAGAACAAGCCCAAACTCGACTACCTTAGCACCTTTCATTGGGCAGTTCCAGTGCCTCTCTTCCGGCTGCATCATCAAACCCTCGACATCAAGTGTAGTTGTAAGTACTCAAGACAACAAAACAAAGAAGCCCAATCTCGACTACCTTAGCATTTTCCGTTAGGCAGTTCCAGTGCCTCTCTTCTGTCTGCGTCATCAGACCCTTGAAACCAGGTGTAGTGGTAAGTACTCAAGACAACAAAACGAATAAGCCCAAACTCGACTGCCTTAGCACTTTCCGCTAGGCATTTCCAGTGCTTCTCTTCCGGCTGCATCATCAGACCCTCGAAACCAGGTGTAATGGTAAGTGCTCAAGACATCAAAACGAACAAGCCCAAACTCGACTGCCTTAGCACTTTTCGATAGGCAGTTCCAGTGTCTCTCTTCCGGCTGCATCATCAGACCCTCGAAACCAGGTGTAGTGGTAAGTACATAAGACACCAAAAAGAACATGCCCCAATCCGACACAATCGGTACGTCATTATTAATTCCAATTAAAAAAATTGGATGAGTATTAGTTGCTGCGTCGAAGAAATTAAAAACGTGTCTTGTTTGAACCCGTGCCCGCCCGAACGAAAGCAAAGCCAAATGAAAAGTACAAACATTAAGTACGGCCGGCCACGCACCGCGTGTCACATGAAGCGACGATGGCCTTGGGCCAAGGACAAGGGAGAGGGAATAAGGGTATCCCTAAGCCGAAAGGTAAGCGGTTAGTACACGAAAAACCTAAACCAAATAAGTTGAAGTAAGCGGTAACCTCTTGTTACGATTAGGTTAACCCGAATAATACGGGTTATCATTATTATCGGCTAAGCCGATGAATGGGTAACCCGAACGATTGGGTTATCATATGAAAGGGTTTCCCTTTCGAACGGGTTAAGCGAATGAACGGGTTTTCCGGTCCCTGTTCCGAATACACGTTTCCGTGTTACACGGCAACGGTTTTCTGTCCCGATTTTCACGTGTAATTAGGATCCGTGTAATTAAGATCCGTGTACACGGGTACCCGTGTACACGTGTACCCGTGTACACGGATCTTAATTACACGTCGACACGACCCGACCGCCCGTCATAAATATGAGTGTTTGTTTCGACTTAACTTTATGAATTAATTATGCTTAGCAACTAAACTTGTTTCAATATAAGCATTGGTGATGTTAATGATATTTTATGCCTAAATAAAATTAATTAAATTTCAATTGAATTGTTCATATTCCATCTTCAGGGGCCTATACTTTTCCCTAATTTATTTTTTAATAAACCATATTTAGGTTAACTTAAATGGTATTTAACATAAAATTGTACACCTAATATTCTTATTCAAGATTTGAGTCATAAAATAGATATAATATACTACATGTAGTTGTGAGTTAGGCAAATTGTAGTCGACTTCTAATAACAGTCAAAACTAACAACTTTAGCAAATAACCGCTAAAAACTAACCTAATACTATTGAATAATTATTCTACATTAATTATTAACATAAGTGGGCTAGAATAAGTTAATAATTAATAAGTGAGTACAATTTGGTTACTCTACCTTAAAAATCACACATTTATAAACTCTTTATAACGCAACAGCCATTCTATATTACGAAGAAATGTGTTCATATTTAGACTCAGAAGAAATGTGCAAATATTTATTCATTGTTTATTGTGTATGTTATCTTATCAGGCTACAAAAGATGCCGACTAAGTCTTTGAGCTCCCGAAGCACCTGAGGTCGTAAACAACCGTCTTGCTTTTGTTATTGTTAATTGCCTTGAACACGTGGTACGTACATATTAAAAATAATTGTAGTAAAGGTTGTTTTTCTTTCTTCACTCCCTATAACGGTAACTCTCTATACTTAATGATAAAAACTGCTCGGTCCCTTGTGTTTCATTATAAAGAGTTTACACTGTATATATGTAATACACTAGTTCGATGTTTATAAGATTATTCCTTAATGTTTATAAATTTAGACTATTTCTCTAAAGAACTTTTTACGTAAATGTTACTTGAGGTTGAGGCGCATTTAAAGCGGTATCCATTATATTGTTATACATGGCAATAATGAGCAATATTATGTGGCAATAATGGTTTAGTCAGAACGTTATCCTTCTAATAAATATAATTTTAAATGATGGACAACTTTGATAAACAACATTGAAATGGCGGCAAGATCAAAAGGACTTCGATATTAATGAAAATTTATTTATTAGATATCGGTTTTTTATAAGAATGCCAGAATAACGAAATGCACGTTCTGGAACAGAATTCATATTAAAAACAAATATTATCCAGATAAAAGTACCCATTAAGAGTAATTGAAATTAACAACTGATGAAGAAATGGTTCTTGATTACAAGTATCTCCAACAAATACTCTCTCTGTCTGCCTGTGCCGTAAGCATTTCCAAAGAATTTTGTAATGATTAACAATAGTTTAACCGATTTTTAAATATATTAATATTGATTGACGATCACAATAGAGATTCTTGTAAATTGACATGTAATTTATATTGTAATCGTATATTGTGAATAAACGAATCTGATTCTGAATTACACAGAGCCGTTATTTTGTACATACGTTATTTTGTATATGAAATTAGGCGATATGATTATGTTCGTATTTTCAAGATTCGAATTTTCTTAAATTAATATTCCGCATAACGTTATATCGTTTTGATCTGGACGTCAGGAAAATGTAGCCCGTCAAACTTTCCAATTATTAGATATCTTGGAACAAATAACGTCATGATATCGCTTGAACAAGAAATTTAGAAAGATAACGTTGTATGGAAAACCGAGAAAACCACTTTTTTTTATCCTTCTTATCGCTTGCTTACTAGTTGGTTTCTATTTGTAAATGCAGTAAATTAGTTACTTCACATGCATTGACCGTTAGGTACTCTTTTTTAGGATTAAGCCTACACATAATGCTATTTCAAGATACGTTTTGAGTAGAGGCAATTACGCATATAAAATGTAATAGAGGTGAGTGGTCAAACCCGATAAATGGAGATAAATGTTTTTTGAAATAAGAACTTAACATCCATTACGCAGAGTTCTATTTTCATAAAACCTTTTAGACGACTTATCTGGTTTGACCACTCACCCCTCGGTATGGCCTTGGGTAATTACCCTTTGTCGGTTAGTTGTTTACGCAGAACCAGAGATTGAAATGTAGATAACAGTCCGTTAATCCATATCTGTGGGTACCTAATACTTATATTACGGTTGCCTTTGTCAGTCGACGAAGCGTACGTCCCCTTTACGAATGTATTGGCATGTTATTTATCAAGCGCTAAGCACGACCATAATAATATGCCTCCAGCCCCGGGTATAGTTATTACCACAGTGTTATTTTAGGTACACTGTAGTTATATATTCCTTACGTTTTAGCGGCCTGTCATGGTTATACGAAAATCAGAATTACAAAAAAATAATCTTATATTTGTTCCTAATATTAATCGAGAGGAAATTAATCTAATTAATTAGTCGACTAAAAAAGTTGTCGCTGGAGATTAACCGACAATTAATTTAATCATGACGAAATTAATCGGAACTCGTACAATTAAGACTATTGCTAATCATTATTTATAATCGTTAGTCGCGATTAAGTAGGTTAATCTTAATCGTTAGTAGATTACATTTTGTCCATCTCGGTTTACCGCTATATATTTTTCATTCAAACTTTAGAGCGCAAGCTCAAACCGTCGCGGACGGGTGGGGCCGTGTCTGAGATTCGGAAACGGGTCGGCGTGTCCCGGGCCCCGGGCTACGTAGCTGAGACACGTTGCCCGTTTCCGAATCTTAGACACGGGACACGGATCTTGGCGGGTTCGTGTAGTTCGGGTTCTTAGTACCGCCGGGCTTAAGAACACGGGGCAACGGGTCGGCGTGTAACACGGATATCGGGAGCCCTAGTATGAAATCTAATGTGTGGTGATTTCGAAGTTGTTATAAGCGGTCAAATGTTATAAGCGAAGTCGTTATAAGCGGATTCTACTCTATAATACACTCTTGTAACTTGTAACAAAACCCTCTCAAAATTGTTCGGTGAATATTCGGCAGCTGAACCGAATAATTCGGCCGAATACCGAATATTAAAAAACATGCCGAATATGCCGAATACCGAATAACAACCGAATATTCGGCGCATCCCTAGTAACAATTAAATAACGAGCGGGGCAGATCGATTCCGCGTTCACTATCCTTTGTCGTGTCTACTCTTACGCCGCGCACCGCGCAGACACGAACGGTGGGCATATTGCTCGATAATTCCTAACAATTAAGGAACTCAATAACCCCTATAAATTCTGCTCTCCCATGGGATTTGGAAGATATGACGAGTCTTGTGTCGTTTTTGCCGAAACGGCTGCACCATTTTTTTTTATACAACTCCAGTGGCAAACAAGCTTACGGTCCACCTGATGACAAGCGGCCACCGCAGCCTATAGACGTCCGCAACTCCAAAGGAGTCACGTACGCGTTGCTGACCATTTATAACATTTGAGGATGCACTGTGTTGACAACAGAAGGGACAAATTTAGGTCCCTCGCTTTCAACACAGTGCATCCTCGGGAGCTCTGGCAACCTTGCTCACCTCCAGGAACACAACACTACATACTTGTATATACATAATGTTATTGCAAGGCGGAGGTACTCCCCAGTTGGGCTGCTCCAAATTCGAGCAAGATGACATTTTGCTGTGCCCTACCTACCTCTTTCAAATTTCTCATCATAACTACAAATAATAATATTTTTTTCGTTATAGATTCTGAAGAAGAAGAAGGTAAGAAAGAAAAGAGCAAGAAATCCAAAAAGGATAAAAGCAAGGACAAATCGCAGAAGAATACAGAAGAGCCAGAGAAAGACAAACCGGTGGAGCGGTGGGGCCATGATGGGTTCTACGACACGTATGGGAGGGATGCGCGCCGAGAGACCAGGTCCGATCGACCCGATGATGGCTTCGTCAGACCAAGGGACCCGCCGCGACGGAACGACAAAAGAAATGGTGACGACCGGCGCAGAGAAGATTCTAGAAACAATAGAGATGACTCTAGAACCAGCAGGGATGACTCTAGAAACAACATGGATGACTCAAGAGCCAATAGAAGTGACTCTAGAAATAATAGGAATGATTCAAGGACCAACAGAGATGACTCTAGAAACAACAGAGATGACTCAAGGACCAACAGAGATGACTCTAGAAACAACAGAGATGACTCAAGGGCCAACAGAGATGACTCTAGAAACAATAAGGATGACTCAAGGGCCAACAGAGATGACTCTAGAAACAACAGAGGTGACCCTAGAAACAACAGAGATGACTCAAGGACCAACAGAGATGACTCTAGAAACAACAGAGATGACTCAAGGGCCAACAGAGATGACTCTAGAAACAATAAGGATGATTCAAGGGCCAACAGAGATGACTCTAGAAATAACAGAGGTGACTCTAGAACCAACAGAGATGACTTTAGAAACGACAGAGACGATCAAGATGATTCCAGAAGAAAAGGTGATAGAAGAAATGGAGAAGACCGGCACAGAGATGATGATTCTAAAAGACACGAGGGCGATAGAAGAATGAATAGGAATGAAGATAAGCGTGACAGAAAGGAAAGGGATGATGCTAGAGAGAGAAATAGAGAGGGTGACGAGCGGCGACGGAGAGACGATAAAGGCGACGATATCGACGATGACGTGGACCGCTTTAGAGAAGAAAGAAGTAGAATTGAAAAAGAAGATAGCCGAAGTAAAGGAGACAGGCGAGATGGGGACAGAAGGAATCGAGCACAAGAAGATGACTCGAGAAACAAAGATGAGAGCGACAGTGACTCGGAAGATGACAGAAATAAAAAGAAGGAAAAGAAACAGAAACGCAGTAAAAAGAAAAATAAAAAACATGAAAAGGAGAATATTGAAAGTGAAAGGAAAAAGAAGGATAGAAAATCAAGTAGTGATAGCAGTAGTTCAGAATCTGAAGACGAGGGGAGTTCTCACAAGAGGAGGGGTAAAGAAGATGGTTGGGACATAAGAAGAGCGAGCAGTATCAGAAGAGAGATTCCTACTAGCTATTGGGACAGTTATAAAGTGGATTCTAGGGAGGGGAAAAGGTCAAAAGATAGGAGGGAACGTTAAGTAAGATGATTTTTAGTGATCGGAACAGTGCCTTTACCATGTGTTTTCATGACCGTACTCGCTAGCTACTGCGTAAAAATTTGTATGGGCAAAAGTACAGCGCCTCTGGCGGTTACGCAATAGAACTAAGAATCGGCATACTAAATCGTTTACGCTGTCGCTAGCGAGTACGGTCATGCAAACTCATGGTAAAGGCACAGGACGATTTTATAGTGAAGTTTTGTTTTGATGCAATGTGTCGTTGGAAATTGAGGAAATCTTGAAAATTGATTTGTAACAAAGAGTGTAGGTACTATATGAATCTGTACAGTCTTTATAGATGTAATGTATTTGTTCAATAAGTGAAATGATATATGAATGTGAATACATTTGTTATTTTATTTAGCTGTACGAAGACTTCGACACCAGCCCGGCTAGCATTATAGGTTACTAGCAGCGCCCTGCGGTGTTACCCGCGGATAAAAGGTAGCCTATGTCCTATTCTGATATCTAAGCTACAATACTAAAAAGTTTCATAGAGATCCGTTCCGTAGTTTTTGAGTTTAAGCGAAACGTACATCCATCCGCACAAACTTTCACGTTTATAATATTTATAGGTTATAACGTCATGTTTTTACCCACGACGGAACGGAGAAGGTATATGCGTTTAGGGTGAGAGGTTGTTTGTTTGTTTGTTTTATGACAGAAATGTAAGTCACCATAAAACATGACGTCATTACGACGCTCTCATACCACCACCCAGAGGGGCTAAGATGATCGCTTGTATGTAAGACATTATAGCATTCGTCCCTCTCGCACTTACATACTTGACAGTAAAGGACCAATGCTATATGTCCGACATATAAGCGATTATCTAGTGCTACCGTGAACCACACGAAGTTTTCCGTCTCTGTCATACTTGCAAGTCTATAGGTAAGCGTGACAGAGAGAGAAAACATCGTCTGTGGTTTGCGGTAGCCACTCGGAGGGCCGAAATTCGAACTTCGTGTCATGCCGTCCTTTTCACCCATATAGTGTATAAAACGAGAGCGAAAGGGACGGCACGATACGCAGTTCGGAGTACAGGGCCTGACCACCACCACCATGTTCAAAAACTATTTTATCTATAATTTTATACATAAGTAAATTACTTATATTTTATAGCACAGAGGTCATACGTATTGACATGATGTTTAATCAGTCTGAGTACATACGTCGTCAATTTTCAGTGTCAAGCTGTCATTATTATGTTGTTAAATATAAACTACTTCTGAGGCTTCCGCTCCATTAACTAACAGAAATACGTGATTGTTATTAGTGGAAGTTAATAAAGGTTTAGATCATGGAGTCGAACCAGGATACTACCACGAGTCCGGGGCTCTCGCAGTCTTTAGAGGAGACGCACGTCTTGGCAGCTTCGGCGCCTCAGCTGCCTCCCAAGGTATCGTTTTACACATTATTCATCATCATCATTTCAGCCGAAAGACGTCCACTGCTGAACATAGGCCTCCCCCAAGGCTCGCCATTTAGACCGGTCCTGTGCCGTTCGTTTCCACCGGATTCCCGCGACCTTCACCAGGTCATCACTCCACCTTGTCGGAGGCCTACCGACAGCTCGTCTTCCGGTGCGTGGACGCCACTCAAGCAGTTTCTGGCCCCATCGACCGTGAGTCCTGCGAGCAATGTGCCCCGCCCACTGCCACACATTATTATACAAATACAAATAATTTATTGTATGAAAGTGAGTATTGAAAAAGGTGACAATAGTTCAAAAGTTCTTCACAATCAGCCATTATATGGCGTACAATATTATGGTTCTATTAGCATGTCATTGAATCTTAATGTTCTATTTCTAGTAAGAGAAAAAAAATTGTATGAGAAGTCAATATTAAAATGAAAACGAATAAATACCTTTTAATGTCATGCTTTGAGAGATCAGAGAACAGTTATGTCAACTAATATTATATTAAATTTAAATTAATGATTGTTAATAAATAAAATAATAAGCACACATATAACACAGAGTAAAGATTCTATAGAGATCCTCGCCACGCGATACGCGTGCCTCGAAATTTGACGCAAAGGCTCTTATGCAGGTAAATTGAGAACTTGTTGAAAATGGCTCATGGCTTACCATAAATAACCTCCTTAACTTGGGCAGGTAATCGTTTGTCTCCCACAAAATCGTATCAAATTTGTGACAGATAAAAAACAAATGATAACTCTCTATTTTGCTCTTATAAAAAGTTGTATACAAACATCTCGCTCGGTAGTCGTGGTATTAAAGCCGACATAGTATTCTTTTGTTATGATCCCGGGGATCCCAGGGACCGGTAGACGATGGGTTAAAACAATGTTTGTCTCGTTCACACCACAAGGTAATGTCGGAGGTGCGAGTGAAAGAGCAGACGTCGGCTCCCAGCTACTTCGCGTCGCTGAGCGAGAACCCGGCCCCGCCCTTCCGCCCCCCGGGCAAAGAGGCGCGACCACGGCTACTTATAGGCACAGTATTTTTTTCTTAATATAAGTACTTAAATTTTTAAATTAAAGGGAAATATTTGGACTCCAAGCAGGACTCGAACCTGCGACTTTCTTGTTAGAGGTCGCAAGTGGATCGAGTGGCTAAAAAGTGGAGTGGAGACTGAACTTATCTGGACGTCGGGAACGGCGGGAATATAGATGCAGCAATTTGTAACTTAAAACTCATGATTTGAGCATAGATTACTTTAATTAAAAGAAATACGTGCACACAGAAGTTCCGTATGCACGTATTTCTTTTATTTCTGTGACAGAACATGTTGACAGCACATCGGATGAATCAAAGAGTATGATGATGATGATGTCCTCCCAGACGCTTCCGTCGACGGCGACATCCTGACAAATTAATTCTATGGGATGTTAGGTTTTTTCTTATTGATTGCGACCATGTGCGCGAGAGTGACTTGCAAAGCCAAACTTGGTTTTGAAACTCCGGCAACATGAGAAACAGAGGAGCTCTCCACTTGAGTTATAAGTATATAGATAGGAGGGCTTGGGCCGAGTTTTACGAATTTGGCGTTTAGCATCCAAAGCTTCGAGACGAGTGCGTTCAAAGTCACTGAGGCCCGTATTAACAGCACTTCGCCAGTCCGACCTCCGAGTAGCAAGCTCCTTCCAAGTCTCGCAGGATATGCCGGTTGCAGAAAGGTGGCGTTTCAGGACATCTCTGTACCGCAGGTATTGTCCGCCAACTTTGCGTTTGCCTGAGGCTAGCTCGGAGTAAAATACTGCTTTAGGCAGTCTTGATGACGGCATTCGCACGAGGTGTCCACACCAACGCAATTGGCCCTTCATGAGGAGACATTCCATGCCAACCAAGCCCGTTCGACGCAAGACCTCCGAGTTTGGAACACGATCTTTCCAACTCAGCCGAAGAATTGCTCGGCGTTGCTGTGTATGTTGCTGGCACACTCTGTGCCATTCTAACTCCTAAAATGAAGTGTAAACAACTATAAAAAAGACTTGGCTTAAAGGACTCGCATCCAGGCCAATATCAATAAAAAAAAAATCTTTCCAGGCACCATCATGTGCGAGCGAGAGGCTGTGGAAATGATCGCGGCGGCTGCCGAGCCCCATGGATTGAGGAAGTACATCAGTAAGACCGGTTTAGCCTATGGCTTATCTTCTAAAACAAGGTCTGACAATCCGGATCGTGATACCACATACGTCACTGTCGACGAAACACACACACTTGCATCCGCATACCGTGGATAGGCTGATGCTGGCTGATGCCGTAGCTCGTGTCACCCACACTACTAATCGATGTACCGGATTGCTATACCACATTGCGCAGTATATTATTGTATCATGACTATACTATCCGCAAAACTATCTGGCCGGTCAGGTCATAAATCATCGGAATCGTGAATCGGAATCTCTTTCACACCTGCTGCACGGCTTATGGAGCGGGCCGAGCAGCAACAGGGCAGGTAGCGTTACGCATAAATGGGAATGTCGATAAAGTAATGAAACAAAGAATATAAATTACGTGGTGTTTTATATAACATTATTGTATAGTTACTATCGAAATATAAATAGGTATATTGAACTATTGACATAAAGTATTACAATAAAATAATAAGGAGGTACGAGCCCCAATGCAAATGAGTACGTCTGGTAGGAAAAAAATGTACTAAACTAACGTTAACCTAAAAATTCTGGGGGACGAAGGTGTTTGGAAGAATTAGCAATATAAAAACAGTATAAGTTATAAATCGTATTTTATTTATTCAATGAAAAAAAAAACGAACTTTCCTTGGTAATAAAAAAAACATTGTTTCACCAATTGTACTAAAATGCAAAAAAGTTCGTCTTTAGTGTTACCGACGCAGATTAGAACGTCTACCACTTGGTGGCGTCTCCTTTTGCATCTAAAACGGCTTTAATTCTGAGCGGCATTGTATCTACCAGCTGTCGACACTCTTCCGGGGTTGTTTCATTCCAAACACAGGTAAGTTTCTCTTTAAGATCAGCTTTTGATCTGGACGGGTCCTTTCGCAACTTCTTCTTCATTTTCCACCACAACGTTTCTATGGGAGACAAGTCCGGGCTGCTGGATGGCCACGACATGGTAGGTATTTTTTTCTTTTTCAGCCACGCCATCGTTGCTTTAGCGGTATGGCATGAGGCACCATCTTGTTGAAAAGTATACGCATTTTTATACTTTAACTTACGTATAGACGGCAGCAAACTCTCTTGTAAGATGCTTTTGTATTTTTCGGCATTGACGGTTCCATCTATAAATTGCAGACAGCCGACACCCTGTGCCGACATGCAGCCCCAAATCATTAAGGAAGCTGGAAACTTTACCTTACGCTTAAGACAATCTTTTTGAAATGCCTCTCCTTTTTCGCGAATGACTTTACTTCGTTCATCGCCTACTGTGACTTCAAATTTAGATTCGTCACTCCATATAATTTTACGCCACTGATCGACGGTCCAATTTCTGTACTTTTTGGCGAATTTCAACCTGTTAGTTTTCTGCCGTTGTGTAAGTAACGGTTTCTCTTTAGCAGTGTAAAAACCGTAGCCCATCCTCTTCATCACTCTCTTGCAAGTATCCACTGAAATGTTTTTTTTAATTGCGTCACGCCATAGTACCGTAAGTTCTCCAGCTCTTGCACGACGATTTTTCTTGATGATCTTCCTCAGAATCCTGTTTTCTGCTTTAGTAGTAATTCGTGGGCGGCCGGATTTCTTTAAACAAGAAATTTTGTCGTGTTTTCGATGATGCTCGATGATAGTTTGGATTGTAGACCTTGGCATAGAAAGGTCCTTGGCAATTTGGTACGTAGATTTGCCTTTATTGTTACTGGAGATTATAATTTTCCGCACTTCTTCAGTCACTGGCTTACCTCGTGCCATCTCGATAGAAAAACGATTTGGAGTAATAAAAAATTAGGCTGAATTTGCCCTTTTATATAGTGGTTTGTCATTTTACATGACAGAGAATATTCCGTATTCAATTTGAAAATAATATTTTATATTACGAACCCTGGTAAACAGGTTTTATTTTAAATAGACGACCTATTTTGCCTTAAATATGAAGCAGACGTAATTATTTGCGTGTGAGATGTAATATTTATAATTAAATTATTTTAAAATAAATAACGAGATGTACACTTTGTACAACTCAAAACTAAGCTAGCTTTAGTGACATTGCGTCTAGTGTATTCCATTAATCATCAAAGTCGATTCGGGTAGAAATACTAGTTTTTGAAAAAAAATACGCATGCAGAATTGCGACTAGACGAGCTATTTTGCATTGGGGCTCGTATAACTAAACAAGGAAAATACTAGCTATTCTTCTTCGTCTTCAGTGTCACTATCGTCTTGTAGGTTAATGACAAGACGGTTGGTGTCAATAAAAAGTGCTATATCTTATCTTAAACATTTAGTATTATTCATTAGATAACTTTAAAAACAATATCAATAATGATATAAGATTTCATTTGAAAATATAATGATTATATCGACGTTTACATTATAAGTTATCGACATGTTACACCCCTAACGGTAGCGGACGCTTATTGCCCTACCGGCCAGATAGTTTTGCAGATAGTATAGTGGTTAGTGACTGACGAAGCTGACGGGCCTGGGTTCGAATCCCGGTCAGGGCAAATTATTGTTCGGTGATCTAAGGCCAACACGAACTTTTAAATTGCAACCCAAGATTAACTTCTTTAAAGCTTAAAATACCTTGTGTGTTCCGTAAACATAGATTATCTCGACAACTACCGTCAAATATTTTGTATCATTACAATTTTTATTGGTGTCATTTGACATTGAACTCTAGTGCAAACTATTACGTTAGCTTTTGCTATGTGTAAGAAATCATTTACGATCTTTTGCAATAGACTAACTAATTAAGCTTATCTTTATGGACTATATATACTAGACTTCCGAACATATAAAAGTTCATTTTATTACACCTCCATACAATGTTTAAATTCAATTCTTTAAAATTATTTGCATACGGATCACAGATCACCATCTTTCTGTGATGCTGATATATAAATAGTTGATTCTAAGTTATTTCTCTCTCTCGACCATATTATTGTACCCACAATATTTTATATAAATAAATAATTTTAACTTGGATCGTCGTCTAGTACTCCATAACATAAGCAGCCATAACAGGTGCCAGAAATAAATGATTATTAATATTATATATTTTAATATTATTTTTATTTTGTTTATTTATTTTTAACAATTGTATGACGTTCGGTGAGTCACCGATGGTACTGGCTGAAAATCAGCGCTGTAGGTGTTTGACACCTCAGCATAATGCTGAGCCAGTGTCCGTTTCACTGCCGCGGGGACACACGTTATGATGGTTTGTGTATAATATGTTTTTCTTCATTTATCATTTTTGTCATATGTGTGTATTCTGTATCTGTGAATAAATGTTTCTTTCTTTTTTTTTCTTATAAGCCTTTATAGTTTTGAAACAGTGAGTTGAAACCACGTCAATTCAAAATACGTACCTACTCTGTTACAGATTATTTTATAGTGGAGAAAAAAATAACAGAAAACTTCAATTTATCTGAGCGACGGTTTCTCGTGAGTCTCGTGTGTGAGGTAATTTGTCTGTCACCTACATAAGGTACCTAAATGTTTCAACCCTGTCTATGACCACCTTTGACATATCACATATGATTGAAAGTAGTGCTTAGAACCGCCCCTGTGCCTTTACCATGAGTTTGCATGATGGTACTCGCTAACGACTGCGTAAACGATTTAGTATGCCAATTCTTAGTTCTATTATTTAGCCAGAGGCGCTGTACTTTTGCTCATACAAATTTTTACGCAGTCGCTAGCGAGTACGGTCATGCAGTCATGGTGAAGGCACTGTTGCCTAACAATGTTTTTTCAATGATTTTGTAAGGTTCCCCGGGCGAATGTCGGTTTGTTCTCCCCTACAGGTCGCATTTCTCAACCGATTCACGTGAAAATTTGTGAGCGAATGATCGAACCTCATTATATAGTTTTTTTTGACGAGTTAGTTTTTTAAATTAAAAAAAAACTCGCGAGTCTATAGCTCACAGAGCCACTATTGTAAGTTTCTACGAGCCCCAATGCAAAATAGCTCGTCTAGTCGCAATTCTGCATGCGTATTTTTTTTCAAAAACTAGTATTTCTACCCGAATCGACTTTGATGATTAATGGAATACACTAGACGCAATGTCACTAAAGCTAGCTTAGTTTTGAGTTGTACAAAGTGTACATCTCGTTATTTATTTTAAAATAATTTAATTATAAATATTACATCTCACACGCAAATAATTACGTCTGCTTCATATTTAAGGCAAAATAGGTCGTCTATTTAAAATAAAACCTGTTTACCAGGGTTCGTAATATAAAATATTATTTTCAAATTGAATACGGAATATTCTCTGTCATGTAAAATGACAAACCACTATATAAAAGGGCAAATTCAGCCTAATTTTTTATTACTCCAAATCGTTTTTCTATCGAGATGGCACGAGGTAAGCCAGTGACTGAAGAAGTGCGGAAAATTATAATCTCCAGTAACAATAAAGGCAAATCTACGTACCAAATTGCCAAGGACCTTTCTATGCCAAGGTCTACAATCCAAACTATCATCGAGCATCATCGAAAACACGACAAAATTTCTTGTTTAAAGAAATCCGGCCGCCCACGAATTACTACTAAAGCAGAAAACAGGATTCTGAGGAAGATCATCAAGAAAAATCGTCGTGCAAGAGCTGGAGAACTTACGGTACTATGGCGTGACGCAATTAAAAAAAACATTTCAGTGGATACTTGCAAGAGAGTGATGAAGAGGATGGGCTACGGTTTTTACACTGCTAAAGAGAAACCGTTACTTACACAACGGCAGAAAACTAACAGGTTGAAATTCGCCAAAAAGTACAGAAATTGGACCGTCGATCAGTGGCGTAAAATTATATGGAGTGACGAATCTAAATTTGAAGTCACAGTAGGCGATGAACGAAGTAAAGTCATTCGCGAAAAAGGAGAGGCATTTCAAAAAGATTGTCTTAAGCGTAAGGTAAAGTTTCCAGCTTCCTTAATGATTTGGGGCTGCATGTCGGCACAGGGTGTCGGCTGTCTGCAATTTATAGATGGAACCGTCAATGCCGAAAAATACAAAAGCATCTTACAAGAGAGTTTGCTGCCGTCTATACGTAAGTTAAAGTATAAAAATGCGTATACTTTTCAACAAGATGGTGCCTCATGCCATACCGCTAAAGCAACGATGGCGTGGCTGAAAAAGAAAAAAATACCTACCATGTCGTGGCCATCCAGCAGCCCGGACTTGTCTCCCATAGAAACGTTGTGGTGGAAAATGAAGAAGAAGTTGCGAAAGGACCCGTCCAGATCAAAAGCTGATCTTAAAGAGAAACTTACCTGTGTTTGGAATGAAACAACCCCGGAAGAGTGTCGACAGCTGGTAGATACAATGCCGCTCAGAATTAAAGCCGTTTTAGATGCAAAAGGAGACGCCACCAAGTGGTAGACGTTCTAATCTGCGTCGGTAACACTAAAGACGAACTTTTTTGCATTTTAGTACAATTGGTGAAACAATGTTTTTTTTATTACCAAGGAAAGTTCGTTTTTTTTTTCATTGAATAAATAAAATACGATTTATAACTTATACTGTTTTTATATTGCTAATTCTTCCAAACACCTTCGTCCCCCAGAATTTTTAGGTTAACGTTAGTTTAGTACATTTTTTTCCTACCAGACGTACTCATTTGCATTGGGGCTCGTATTAAATACATACGAATTTCACAGTGTGTATGAAACTAAAACTAGTAGTGTATTACTGTTGAAAGTAGAATATTTCATGGTATAAGAGCAATCCTACGACAATCATCATCATCATCATCATCCTAGCGTTATCCCAGTACAGTTGCATCCTGAAGGATGCCCGGGGTCCGCTACCTAATCCCAAGATTTGGCGTAGACACTAGTTTTTATCGAAACGACTGCCATCTGACCTTCCAACCCAAGGGGAAACCAGACCTTATTGGAATTAGGCTTGTCAAGTGAGTGGGCAACTTGACTGTTAGAAGTTCTCAAGCCGGCCGAAGGCCTCTAACTTGGTTTAAAGACTGCTATCATAGACAGGAGCTGGGATCAACGGCTTAACCTACCAAAGCACGGGAGCGCTCCGTTAATAACCACTCAAAGCGGCCACCCATCCAATAACTGACCTAGGCCGACGTTGCTTAACTTCGCATATCGCACGCGGTACACGGGCGCCGCTGGGCCACGAGCGCTCCTCAATACCTCACCACCATACCATACCATACCACCTACCTACGTCAATGTAACACTTAAATTAATTTACCTTTAATAAAGCCTTATTTACACGCGTACAAGACTCGCATGTGAGTTTCATTAGTCACTCCGTGGCCCGCAGTGTGATCATTACACTGCGGGTAACGGAGGAATAATAAGTTCAATCTCTGTATAAAACCGCGCAATGTTTGTAAACTCGCATAGGGCCTAAGGGGGCGTCCATATATTACGTGAGGTGCTTTTTTAAATTTTCTGTAACTCCCTCCCCCCCTGGTGAGATGTCGTGAGATTTTATTCAACCCCCTCCCCCAACCCCCAATCTCACGTGAGATTTTTTAAAATGTGGGTTTCTTACGTAAAGGCGTTGGATTGTTATTGTAAAAAGAAAAAAAAAATTGCTTCGTGCTTTTATTTACGACTAGTCAAGACTAGTAATCAATATTGCTGAGAGTTAACGTCGAAGTATGAATGAAATTATTCTCTTTCGAACGAATTAGTGAATAATCTTAATCGTATTACGATTACGCTTAAGATTAAATCTTATAAGCGTGTACAATCTGGATTAAATGGACCAAAATAGTATAATTTTTTTTTGTTTCAATCAGAAAAAAATTGCGTGATATTTGCCGAGAACCCCCCCTCTCTCCAACATAAGATTAGATGAGATTTGACTCGACCCCCTTCCCCCCTTAAACATCTCACGTAATTTATGGACGCCCCCTAATTGTATACTGGGGGTATTTGACAAGGTGACGGACTACGCGGCGCAGCGCGACTTCAGTGCCTTCAAGCTGGCGCTGCTCATCACACTGTACCTCGACGCCCATGCGTACTTCAAGTGGTACTACTGGTCCCCACCATGCGACCTGTGGGCATACTTCATGGATAATCTGATACGGCATACCATTGAGGTGGGTAAAGACTAGAAATATATAGACCTGAGGGGCTACCGCGAATTACAAACGAAGTTTTCTTACGTATAGACGTGCATTTTCTCAAATAACAAAAGTGAGGTATACACCAAAAAGGTTGTCACTCACTGATGTGTCGTGACGCTGATTTTCGGACAACCAAATGTTGTTGTTGTGTGTGTTTTCAGATCTTTCCCTGCACTCAGTGCTGCCAACTCCAACCTGCTAGAATTCAGGAGGCAACGCATAAAAAAATAAGGAGACTCCAAAAAAAGTCAAAAGATAGCAAAAATATACCTAATGCTTTTTGTTCCAAACGCAAAATGCTTCAGACGCAAAATATGCGTGTACTACACTTCGCTATGCGTATCTATTCGCCTCCCTTTCTTTTGCGATATTAGTTCGTCGCATAGATCGTCGAAGTATACGTTTTTTCGGTATAAACGACTGTATCTTTTTTTTACTTTTACTTTTTTTATGAAGTTTTCACGGCTTCAAGGGACTGTAGACCTTGACAGACAGACAGACAAACGGACAACAAAGTGATCCTATAAGGGTCCCGTTTTTGCTTTTAACGTACGGAACCTTAAAAAAATGCGGACACCGCTCGCGGAGGTTCTATCGCTAAACTGTTTGTTCGTGCCCAGGACTCGCCAGACGGACAAGAAGTATTCGAGCCGGAGGAGAGCTACGACGTGCTGTCTCACTTCCACACGGTGTACGTGAGCAACCTCCCGCTCGTGCACATCGCCAGTTTCGGCGCGCACCGCCTGCGGGTCACGTGGCCCTTCAAGAATGTCCATATTGTCCATTAATGTATAGTAGGTTTTTTTTTACTAACTTGGATTGCTCTTGGCCAGTCCGTAGACACCAGACCAGGGGGCAAGTGGGTCATTGTCAGTTGTAAAAACAAAAATCGTCCACTCGGTGGTCAATAGTTAACAGCTTATGTACATGTAAGTTGTTTTTATTACGTGGATTTACAGTTATGGAAACACCGTTTATGCGGGTTACAAGACCAATCCAAAATTAAGCTTTGTGGCCCTTAACTTTTGATATGTCCACCGAAGAGACCCGAACCTAAATCTGACAAGACCCAAATATGAGGCAGATAATGAAGCGAGCTCACAGATGAAGATTACTTTGAGTTTGAACATGCTCTTTTTCCATTGTAAATTCTAATAGTAATGTAATTGACTGTAGAGACAACAACAATGTTGAGAATCTTATGTTGAATATATATGAAGGTTTGGTCTACATGATTTTTGGTCAGTTAGGCTGTGTTTCCACTGAGGTGGGGTAGAGGGGAGATGAGTAGAATTAACCAATCAGATTACTTCCTTTGCTTCACTTCAATTATTTATAATTAATTTGACTGGCCAGTCTGTTCCTCTTCACCTCAATGAAAACACATCTTTAACTCCATATGATGAAGGTACAAGTTACGATTTGACTGACTTTGGCACTGGTCGTCAAGAGGCTCTTTTAAGAATAATAGAAGGAAAAACATACCTTTCCTTAATATAAACCTTTATTAGACTTAAGCAATTACAGCAGATATCAGTTGCTCCTTCAAATGTTTGGGCAACTTCTTCTTCTTCCGCTTTCTCACTTTTCCCTCACTCACTCCCTCATTAGCCTCCGGTTTCATTAGTTTGTTTTTCTTCTTTTTGCAAGACAAAGGATTCGGGTTGTGAGGTTTTTTCTTTTTAATTAGCTTTGTGGGTTCCTTTTGCTTCACTCCCAATGCTTCTTTCATGATTTTCAAAGCTTCGTTTTGTGTTTCAGTTATGAAAGGGTTAGCTTCAAGTGCCTTCCCCGCTTTGCTGTAGCTGGCTTGAGAAGGTTTCTCAAAAGTCGGCGATTTGTTGTGCAAATATAATAAAGGCATACCAGCCTTCTGTCTAAGTTTTTCTTGCAAGTCCCTGTCCTGTGTTGCCACAATGTAATGTTTTGGGTTTTTCTTGCCGACCATAGACAAGATGCAGTTGGCTCCGGATATGGCGTCCTTATGCCCGCAATCATGGGTGCCGAATTGTTTTAGAATAGTGAGTGCACCATGTGTTTTCTTGGCAATCTTTTCTGTCTCCATGATGATACATCTTGTGGTCAAGAGTTTGACTTGGCTGTTCAGGTATTTGGGTACTTGCTCTTTTATGTTGATGTGTTCCTGAAATTATTAATGTTTTTTAAATAAAAGTATTACCAATAATTATGCAGTGCCTTATTTATTATTTAGTAAATTTTGTCAAAACTAACAATAGTTATGAGTTATGTTAAGCAGCCCAGCTAGCACAATAGATTACACCAGAGCCTGTACTCTGAACTTCGTATCGTACCATTCCTTTTGAACTGTATGGTGTTCCGTGAGTCACCGATGGTACTGGCTGAAAATCAACGCTGTAAGTGTCAATTACACCTCAGCATAATGCTGAGCCAGTGTCCATTTCACTGCCGCGGGGACACATGTTGTGTGATTTTCTGTGTATTTTTTCTTGTCATTTATGGGCGTCTACTGTGTCTGTGAGTAAATGTTTCTTTCTTTCACTATGAGTGAGAGGGACTGCTCGACATGAAGTTCGGAGTAGCACCTCTGTTATACCCTGTTACATTTTCTGTCACCAGTTAATACATAATTTATTATTCGTTATTTCCCTTTAATTTCAAATTTACATATTGTATTGTTCAAGCTGGGCAGGTGTGCATTGAGATAGGATCTACTTTGAATGTGAGATAATTATCATTTAATGCTAACTCCAAAAATATCAATTTCTAGTACATATGATATCATCAGATAGACATCACATACTAAAAGTTTTAAGTTTATTCAATACTAGCGACCCTTCACTATATAGCTTCGCACATATGCAATGCTGATGCATGTATTATCTCCATCTATTAAAAAAACCGCATCAATATCCGTTGCGTAGTTTTAAAGACCTAAGCATACATAGAGACTGACAGACAGCAGAAAGCGACTTTGTTTTATACTATGTACAGGTATTGAATTTACCCTTTCACCGCTTTTGGTGTGTGAAACACAACTACAGAATCTACTGCGGCGGGGAAAAGGTTAATAATCCAATGTGCTTAACAATACACTTAAATGCGAAGGTACCTAGCCTAGACTACTGCTCGGTGGCCGCTGGCTCAGGGAAATTCTCCTGCCAGCGCATGCTCTGCTCCTTGAGCGTCAAGTGCGAGTCGGCGCTGTCGGCCTCCGGGTCCGGTAGCTCCTCCGCCGGC
The DNA here is from genome assembly GCA_963556455.1 of Epiblema foenella. Classification (NCBI taxonomy): domain Eukaryota; kingdom Metazoa; phylum Arthropoda; class Insecta; order Lepidoptera; family Tortricidae; genus Epiblema; species Epiblema foenella. The sequence goes on along the minus strand of OY747101.1, from coordinate 24,255,445 downwards.
ACCGCGATGTCCTCGTCGGGCAGCCGCTCCGCGCGCCACTCCTCATCCACGATGTCCAGCAAACGACCGTTGCGACGGTATTTACTGTCCATTCTGAGGAATTTATCCATTAATGAGCGATGATGACTAACGTAGGCTTTAAAAAATAAGTCACGGAGCAGTAGTCTAGACTGGCTGGGTATTTTAGAGCAAAAACTCACGGTAAATGCGGCGAAACAGAATGTTCCATCGATCAACACTTGGTATGGCTGGTGAAAACCGAAGTTGTTGTAGTAGAATTTAAGGTATTTCTGAACTTTCTTGTAGCGTGTTATTTTCATTTTGATGGTTTACAAACCTGATTTACGTAGCGTTTACAAGCGGGAGTAAAACGCAGAACATCCACGCGCTGTTAGTCCAAAGACCATCTGATAGCTGTCAATTATATTTTATTGTTGGTGACATATTTTGTTTAGATTCTAATTTTTTGAGCATTACAAGGCGTGTAAGGTGCGCTTAAAAAGTAAATTGTAAACCATAAACGTGAAGTTATCGTTTTTTAATGTGACGTATCGGATCCATAGACAAAGTTTTGTGAAACGTCTCGCTCTCTCGCTTCCATGTTTGTTCGTGGTCATTTTGCATTTCTGTGCTAGATTTTCCAGATTAGCATTTAATTGATGATTTTATTCGTGTAACTGTGTAATTAATGAAATTTGTGGCATCACGGCGACCTCGTGAGGACTTGTCGCCCAACAAAAAGCGATAATCGGCGATATAATAACAGGGAGGGTACGTCTTATTCCATGTCCTTATAATCTAGTAAATGCGTCATTTTATTGAATTTTACACAAGATGGGATTTATGGCAATAGATTTAGGTCTATAGTTTAGTTTCGTAAATAAGTTTGGTGTTTCGGGGTCGAGGAAAATATTGCATAGTGTTTTCTTGAAGGCCTCCAGCTGATTCGGCCGAGGGCGTCACTCGGGGCAATTGGTGCTGAGACGAGTAGGAAACGTATTGATACGGCCAGATACGGTTAGTCATCATCATAACAGACACGTTTTCGTATGAGTCTGATAAAAAATATTACTCGCAGTTTGTGATGTCGAAAATTGTGCCAAATAGTTTGTGATAAAGTGTCAAGTCCCTTTTGTTTCTTTGTGTGGAGCGTGACGATAGATAATGATCTTGTTTACCGTTCTTTATGCCAGTTCACATTGTAATCCTGTGCACACAGCCTCTTGTTGGATTAATTTGTTTTTTTAATCACCTCTTCCTGAGAAGCTAGTCATTCAGCCATATTTTTTTAAATTAATTTCATTAAGAGGTTCTTTATTGGTGGTTTGTGTGGCTGCAGTGTTATTGGACCCTGGTTAATGGTTTCTAATTGTGTTTTTGTTAGCTTGCTTGTTGGTGAGTAGTATATAACTGTTAATACTATTTATTTCCCTTTCAAATTCCTGAAGCCATTGATGCAAGTAATTAATATATATAACTAAAGTAACAAAACATAGCCTTGAATTGAATGGAAAATTAAATAAAATTGCAATTAGTCACTTATCTAAATAGAATTGTTGTTTGTTTTTCATGGCAGCTGATGTTTATCAGCAAATACTCTTGGTATTTTAATACAATCCAAACAAATTCATTCTAACTTTTTGCAGTTTGTCACAACTAACATTTTCCATTCAGTATTATTATTCACATTCTATTTAGCTTGAAACATTTTTCAACAAATACAGGTCATTTACAATAGATGTTTTTGGAACTTCGGGCCTTCTCAGAATTCTTATCAAGCTCATAAAGTGACTGTCTGGAAGCAGGTGATTCTTAAGTTGGTCGGTTTCCTTATGAATCACTGCCTGTTTTGTGTATGCACACAGTCACATTATATTACCTAATAGCAAGGGTCAAATGTTTTGAAATTCCTTTTATTTTATAATAAAATAACACTGCTTTCCTAAACATTAATCAAACCTATTTTGGTTAAAGTGCTGTTAAAAATTGTCTATCTGTCAATAACATTTATGTTTGTGAAATAGGGACAACACACTATTTACTTAGAGGTTTCTTAAGTTTTATGAAAAAGGTCATTGAATATGATGTAAGATAAGAAAGTCTATATTTGATTTTCTTATTTATGTACTTATTTGTGTAGTAATGTAAAAGTTTGTGCCGATGTATGGATAGATGGATGTATGTTCCTCCTAATCTCAAAAACTGCTGGACAGATTTGACTGAAATTTCCTATGGAGGTAGCTTATACCCTGGATTAACACATAATAAAAAAATAAAAATAGCCTTTATTACTGAACTTTTTTAACATTAATACTGTATCTATTTAAAAATATACCTTAATTTTTCTCTATACACTTATATATATTACTATTTTCTATTTCCATTGACAAGTTCAGCTTGTCTTCCGACATAGGCCTCTTCCAAGTCCTTCCAGGTGACGCGGTCTCTCGCTTTCCTGGGCCAGTCCACTCCGCCTATCCTTTTAAGGTCATCTGACCATCGAAGAGTAGGCCTTCCTCTCTTCCTTTTGTGTCCCCTTGGGTACCACTCTATGAGGTCTTTTGTACTTTTCTAGTCATTCTCTGATGATGTGGGCAGTCCACCTGTTGCTTGATCTTTTTGACCACTCTCCTACACTTTGATCTGGCTCTAATTGTGGACAATTATACTCTATCCTTGAGCTTAATGTTTAACATGCTTCTTTCCATATTGTTTTGACATGTAGCAAGCCTCTAATAAATAGATAAATATCCTACATTTTATTAAACTGGTATCAATTTTTAATTGACGACCGGTTTAGCCTAGTTGGTAGTGACCCTGCCTTCGAAGCTGGAGGTCCCGGGTTCGAATCCCGGTCAGGGCATTTATTTGTGTGATGAACACGAATATTTGTTCCTGGGTCTTGGATGTTTTCTATACATTTATCTATATAAGTATGTATGTACTAGGTTGATTGGTGTAAGATTGTCCACACAAAAAAAGTCTAATAAACCTAATGATTATTTAATAGAGTTGTTCTTGCATGGTATGGTTTTGTATTATGAAACAAACTCGTTTTGGACTATTAATTAAATGTTTCTAATGATAATGAATTCATTACATACTTGTTTCTGGTGATTTAATATTTATATGATGCATATATTAATCATTCAATGTTTTAAGATTGTCAGATCAGTCTCAAGGAATAGGTATCTCGTTGCTGGTCATTAAGGTGCAATTTAGCTAAACGTGAAATTAGAAATCACCCCTATTGACAACAACAAAGGGCGACATTTCTCTTGAGATTGACCTTATACATATAACTAATACCTAATATATGTATTATATTATATATTATATCACCATTAATCAGCAACGTTAAGTTTGCCAACAAAATACAGTATACATGAAAAATATTAATATGATAAAAATGAGTTTATGAGATTTATCCTGAGTTTTTCCCAATGGACTACAGTATGGGGTTCTCCAAGAAAGGAGTGTAAAATTTTTTGAAAGGGTCGGCAACGCGCATGTGGCACCCCTGGAGTTGCAAGCGTCCATAGGCTGCGGTGACCGCTTTCCATCAGGCGGGCCGCATGCTTGCTTTCCACCGACGTGGTGTAAAAAAATTACAACATCCAATCAACATGCAATGTTTAATAATTACCTCTGAATGGCTGCCTACAAGTTTTATCAGTAATTTGATCTCAGTAGAATTTGCAACAACCAATGCTGATTAATCAATTACATACCCAATATAAATTAGAAATCTGTTATCTGGGTCAATCAACTTCATTTAGCAGAAGAAGAGTATTGAGTCATTGTTTTAATGATTTTTTTCGCTTTTAATTAAAACATATTTTTACAAGCAAACCCTTGAGTGATCACTAGTATATAGAACGAGCACCGATAATTTAATTTATCGATATAAGAAGTCCCTACCTGTCAACATGATTTGCCCCACGGATTCCTATGTCTGGTTATGGTCTTGCGTGGCTTTTTCCAACTCTTCCCAGCCTGTTTGCCCTAGCATTGATAGAAGCGATCGAATAAAAGCGACCGTCATTTTCGTGGAATGCCCCTAGTGACTGTTTTCGATTGTTTATCGTAATGTTTATAGTATTTGCATTCCTATTTGCATTATTTGACATATTATGACTGACGTTTATAGAGATGTAACTAACCCAAATCGATTGTCACAGCAAGTGGTTACGATTGGATGGCACCAAGTAGGCTAGCACAACTTGCTGCCAAGTCGTATCTCGCGCGACTCAGCGATTCCTGTCTCACTCGAACTGTACTAATTAGAAAGAGGAGGGTAGATTTTTCTCTACTCGCGTCGCGTCGCAGCGGCAGTTGTGCTAGCCCCGCTAGACTGAGGTATCGAATTATGACGTTTGCGTTTAATGAATACAACATGTTTATTTTCAAACGTCAATACAGGATCGTTCAGAAATCGATACACAACCTATTCGTAAAATATAACTAGTTTACGTTTTTTTTTTAAACATGTGTTGTGTTAAAACAGTTTTTAGATACATTTTTTGGTAAGAAATAATTTCTAAGAAAATATAATAAATTTAATAATGCTTTGCTGTGACCTAAAATGACAAATTCATATCGATTTACTTAGACGACTACCGATTCATAACGGTGGGGTCCGGTCAACCGTAAATTAAAAAAAAGACGTATAACGTAAACGTTCGCAGTGCAACTGTCTTCCTTCGTGATTTCGATGTGCGAGACATTTTACGTTGTATTGCTGTTGTGTGTGACATGTGTCAAATAATGCAAATAGGTATGAAAATACTATAGTGTTGTCACTGCAGCTATATTTGGTATGGCAGGAAGCTAGTTGTTTATATTTTGCTTTCAAACAGTGATACAGTTTTGGAAAGGTTTCGGCATCTATTTTCAATTTTTTGTTCGTGGTCCAGCGGCGCCCGCGTGCCGCGTGCGTTATGCGAGGTTAAGCAACGTGGGTTGAGGTCAGTTCTTGGATGGGTGACCGCTTTGTGTGGTTACTAACTGAGCGCTCCGTGCTTTGGCAGGCACGTTAAGCCGTTGATCATCTGCTGTCTATGGCAGCAGTCGTTAAGCCAAGCTGGAGGCTTTCGGGCGGCTTGAGAACTTCTAACAATCAAGTTGGCCACTCACTTGACAAAGGGTGGTCGAAGTTGCACCACGTCCGACGGCGGAGTACCCACCGCTACCCTACACATGACCCCTGGGTGGTGCTAAAAGTGCAGTAAAACTGGCAACCGTACTGTCTTCTAGAAGATCTCACGGTTCGAAATAATTGCCATTCGATAAATAAATTGTTACATTGAGTTTTTGTTAGGTTTGTCATGACCTTGAGTGTGTTAAAACTACATCCTAAATTTAGAACAAGTGTTTTAGGGAATGTATTTATGTAAACAAACATTGTTAACTGTAGTTGTGCGGTAAAAATACTCAACTATAGACTAGGCCACCCTGTTTCTGTAAAATTCCGAACCACGGTAAATCTTAACATTATCTTCAATCTATTGTGCTGAATGTAATATTACGGTACCACCGACTTAGCAACTAACCCTTAACACCCGAGAAATCCAAATCAAAATCGTCTTTAATGACACTTCAATCTAATTCAAGCTCACAATCGTTTCAAGCCGGATGTAAAGGACTAAACACAAGATAAACCCGTCGCATTTGAGCTCGTTGGATCTCATTATGCAGGGTGGCCACTTTCTGGAAAACCGGGAGAAGTCAGGGAATTTCGCTAGTCATGGAAAAGTCAGGGAATTGTCAGGGAAATTTATCGGAGGTCAGGGAATAAAAATGTCTCTTTATGTAAATGAAATAAATGAACTTTATTCTGCAAGTAGGGCGCAGTGGCACTTTTGCAAGTCAAACTCTAGTTAGTCATTTTCTCCAAAAATATGATTATTGAGTGAACCCTTCCGTCTAAAAATGCTTTCGCTCTTACCAACTGAGCTATTCAGATACTACTTCTTATTATTTCCGTTTATGTATTAATTTCATTGTATTTAATAATTGTAATTTGCTAGCAGATAATTCTGAAAAAACGTGTTCAAATTACATATTTTTTATTTATTACATTTAAGATTATGGTCAGGGAAAAACTTGAAAAAACGCCTGGAAAACCGGGAAAAGTCAGGGAATTTTGAGTGTAGTAAATAGTGGTCACCCTGTATTATGATGATGGATCTTATCTTATCTTATTTAGATGAGAGCCCACTTCGACCCAGTGGGATCTTTTGTGCAATTGCCCCCTCCTTTATGCCTACTCCAAGCTGCTCTCCAGCATTTCCACTCAAGCTCACAATCGTTTCAAGCCGGATGTAAAGGGCTAAACACAAGATAAACCCGTCGCATTTGAGCTCGTTGGATCCCTCTAACCAGCGCTGCAGGTGTCTGACACCTCGGCATAATGCTGAGACAGCGACCGATTCACTGCCGCGAAGACACACCTTTTAACTGTATGTTCATGTACTGAGTATATTATATTTGTAACGGTGTGTCTTTTGGTGCAGTGAATAAATGCTTTCTTTCTTTCTTTCTTTCTAATTATGTTTTTTTTTCCGTACAGGCGATGGCGACAAACAGGAGCGGTGCCGCGCGGCCGAACGGCGCGCCGCAGACCAAAGTGTGCCAGTTCAAGCTGGTGCTGCTGGGCGAGAGCGCCGTGGGCAAGTCCTCGCTGGTGCTGCGCTTCGTCAAGGGCCAGTTCCACGAGTACCAGGAGAGCACGATCGGCGCGGCGTTCCTCACGCAGACGGTGTGCCTCGATGACACCACCGTCAAATTCGAGATTTGGGACACCGCTGGGCAGGAGAGGTGAGCTAACCATTATTAAACAACCGACCGCTTTAGCCTATGTGGCCATTAGCTATCATCCCATACAAACTTGTCTGACTAGACATTCAGTAAGATTAAATTAACGCGGCTTACGATTACCAATCCTAATAGGAATTTTGAAGCCAAATAAGAACATCAATAATTTCGAATTTTGTCGAAAGAGGATCAAATTCTCAATCAAATTGATGACCGCTTTAGCCTAGTTGGTAGTGACCCTGCCTTCGAAGCTGGACGTCCCGGGTTCGAATTCCGGTCAGGACGTTTATTTGTGTGATGAACACGAATATTTGTTCCTGAGTCTTGGATGTTTTCTATGTATTTAAGTATCTATTTATCTATATAAGTATGTATATCGTCACTTGGTACCCATAGTACAAGCTTTGCTTAGTTTGGGACTAGGTTGATTTGTGTAAGATTGTCCAAAAATATTTATTATTTTAAAAGCAATCATTAGTTCCAACCTTAGCAAAGATGACTAAGGATGGGTTGCACCAAACCGTCTGTAATAGTAAGCGGGTCAATACACTGATTTAGGTTCGCATCTTTTCTGTGGACATACCCAAAAGTTAAGGGCTACAAAGCTTAATTTTGGATTGGACCGGTAACCCGCATAAACTCCCTGTAATAAAAACATAGCTAACATGCACATAAGCCGTTAACTATTGACCACCACAGGAGGGACGACTTGTTTTTACGAGGGGCGTTCAAAATATTCTCGGTATTGATATCTTATAACCTCTTTTTGAATTTGTTTTGTTACTGGCTGGTAAGGTTCATTCTTTGACATTAAAAAAAAGTATAATTCAAACCTAGATGTTCTTTTGTTTTTCTACAATTTCTGAACAAACACGAACACAATGAGTGAATTAACAATGTTAACGAAATTAGAACATCGTTCCGTAATAAAATTCTTGACGAAACAGGGTAAAAACCAAAAAACCATAAAAGAGGAAATGGATTGTGTTTACCGTGAGTCTGCTCCTTCTTTATCTACAATTCAAAAGTGGTCAAGCGAATTCAAACGTGGCAGGGAGAGTATTGAAGATGACCCTAGACCTGGCCGGCCTGTAGTAGCTACTTCACAAGAAAATATTGATCAGGTGGAAAACCTTATATTGGAAGATGGTCGAGTAAAGATAAAATCAATAGCTCAAGTAACCAATCTTTCTATTGGTACTGTACATGACATTATCCATGACCATCTTAATATGTCAAAGGTCAGTGCAAGATGGGTTCCACGAATGCTGACTCGACTTCAAAAAGATGTGCGTGCAGCTTGCTGTTCCGATTTTATTAACCTGTGTGGTGAAAATCCTGATGAGGTGCTGCAAAAGATAGTTACTGGAGATGAAACCTGGGTTCATCATTATGACCCAGAGAGTAAACAGGAGTCCATGCAGTGGCACATTAAGGGTTCAGCTCATCCCAAGAAGTTCAAGGTCGTCCCTTCCGCTGGCAAGGTCATGGCAACAATATTTTGGGATTGTGAAGGAGTATTGTTGATCGATTATAAAGAAAAAGGTGTAAATATCACGGGACAGTACTACGCGAATATTCTACATCAATTAAGGGACGCAATAAAAGAAAAAAGGCGAGGAAAGTTGTCTAAAGGTATTCTGCTTCTGCATGACAACGCCCCTGTCCATACTGCTCATATTGCCAAGGCAGCTATTGCTGAATGTGGGTTCGAAACTATAACTCATCCACCGTATAGTCCGGACTTAGCCCCCAGCGACTTCTTTTTGTTCCCCAATCTCAAAAAGGATCTGCGTGGAAATCGATTTTTTGACGATGAGGCGTTGAAGGCGGCAGTAGAGGAGCACTTTTATACCAAGGATAAAAAATATTTTTATGAGGGATTAAAAAAAATAATTGATCGATCTTTTAAGTGTATTAACATAGGGGGGGAGTATATTGAAAAATAAAAAATATCAAACTGTTCATACTTGTTTGTTTTCATTCCAATACCGAGAATATTTTGAACGCCCCTCGTACATTATAAGCCAATGGTACTGCGCGAGAAGTGCTAAGATAAAAAACCGGCCAAGTGCGTGTCGGACCACGCACAACGAAGGGTTCCGTACCAACGCCTACTAGTTCACATTTAAAATCACTATCCAATACATTGAATCTAAAAAAGTCGTATCTTAGTAGTGAACTCACGGCACTTACGACCTTTTGTTTGGGCAAGACAGTTTTTAAGCGAAAACTCAAAAACCGTAAATCCTATATTGTTCAAACCAAAAATCGATGAAAGTATTTACTAATGCACACCACCTCAATTTTTTTCAGAATTTTAAAGTTTATAGTTTGGAAATTAGAGGGATGGGGGGGGGACGAATCTATAAGGGTTCCGTTTTTGCCATTTTGGTTACGGAACCCTAATAAACGTGTAGTATTTAGGTACACGGTTATCTGAATGCAGATGTAAAAACTATTCTTGATGAGTCATCTTGTTTACAATACAACGATTCAGTGTTACGCTTCGGTGTGTGTTTGAGAAGTTCTCAATTTTATGAAACTCGTTACAATTGGGTATCCGAGAAAGTAATGCAAATAATTAGTGTCCGACCGAAACATGTTTTTTTGCCGAAACCGAAACCGAAGGTTCGGCGTTGACTCTAGTTTCGGCCGAAACCGAAATCGAAACTTTTGTAAGATGTATTAAAATCGTGTCAACCAAGTTCGAAAAACAAAATGATGATATTATTGTGGGATATAAAAATATAAAATACTTAGCTACAATAAGATGTACTGTTGGCGGAGTCGAGCGAGCTTCGCCATTGCCGGCCGTGCCGATGTTAGCCGAACGCGATCCGGAAGTGCAATGTTGAAAGGTTCGGCAGTTTTTTGGCCGAAACCGAACGTTCGGACGAAACATGATTTTTAGGCCAAAACCGGCCGAAACCGAACCTTCGGCCGAAACATGATTCTTAGGCCGAAACCGAACCTTCGACCGAAATATGATTTTTAGGCCGAAACCGAAACTTCGGTCGGACACTACAAATAATACAATACAAAAATAATAATACACCTAGCCGTAGGTATATCCGCTACGATGATCGCTCCAACTCCTTATTTCCGAAGACCCCTGCATACGGCGGCTTAGGCCATCTAGACAGGAGACTACATTAATATACTATGCTTTTCCCTCTGCTAAAGGTATAGGAGAAAACTTGCCTCGTTATTAAAAACTACAAAACTGTATGCTTATAAATCAGAATAAAAAAAACGTAAAATCCCGAAAAAAAAGATAAACGATTACGTAATGTTCGCATTGGAAACCAACACAGCCCGGGAATACCAAAAAAATACGCCTGCCCGTCTGGAAATAACCTCCGAATAATAACATCTCACTTCTTTAATTTAAATGGTGAGTCACGCTGGGAATTGCCATAATAATTGTCTTTTTTTAATCTGACTGTGGCTTTATAGGCCGGACCCAATAAAGCGATAGGAGTGCGCGGATGTAGTGGCCTGGGGAAAATCCAGGGGAAACCTCCGAAACGACCACGCGAGCGGTTTAAACGTTGGAATACTCTAAGAGTTAGCAATCCAGTGAGATTGGTTGAGCGGCTTTAACCAAATCTGAGGCTTGAATGGAATCGAGCTACTAGTTTTGTCTCTCGGTCATTGTCAGATTTAGGTTTGCGTCTTTTCGGTGTACATATCAAAACTTAAGGGCCACAAAGCTTAAATTTGGATTGGTCTAGTAACCCGCATAAACGGTGTTTCCATAACTATAAATCCATGTAATAAAAACATAACTTATATGTACATAAGCCGTTAACTATTGACCACCGGGTGGACAACTTTTGTTTTTACAAGTGACAATGACCCCTCTGGTTCACTAACCTAGCCTAGCTGAGAAGAGTCCAGCAAGAAACTCGTAAAAGTATGCGGGTAAATGTGTTTCTACACGTGCAGTCTATGGATGAAACATACGAAGCGCGTTTATAAAGCGTTGCGAGTCCAATGCAACAATATCTTCAGGATGGTGTTCAAGCTGCCTCGTCACTGCATCTGCAGTGCGTCATGCATGTTTGCCGAAGCGCACATTGATGGCTTCCACGAGGGTCCAAGAAGGTCGCCTCACTACTGAGACGTGTGAGAAAGTGGAAGGACGTGGAAGTGAGAATAGTATCCTGAAGATGTTTTAAGGACAATGGGATAGCCCCGTGTTTGAGGCACTGCGTTGATTTTGTAGGATAAAATAGAGTGGGTTGCACCAAACCGTCTGTAATCGTAAGCGGTGTTCGTTAAAATCTGATTGTATGGAAAGTTTGACAAGTTTCTATGGGATGACAGCTGCCGGCGCCACATTTGACGATGACCGGCCTGTGATCGTATGTTGGTGCAGCCGACCCTTATTCTACTACGGGGAGGACTATCACACGATGCGGGCGCAAGACCTCGACGGATGAAACAGAATGAACATTCCGAAATGCCTGTGCCTTTACCATGAGTTTTCATGACCGTACTCGCTAGCGACTGCGTAATTTGTATGGGAAAAGTACAGCGCCTCTGGCGGTTATGCAATGAACTAAGAATCGGCATACTAAATCGTTTACGCAGTCGCTAGCGCGTACGGCCATGCAAACTCATGGTAAAGGTATACTGTTCTTGCCCCGCACGATATGTTCACAATAGAATGGGATAACTCCAAAAGTATCTATTTATCTATATAAGTATGTATATCGTCACTTGGTACCCACAGTACAAGCTTTGCTTAGTTTGGGACTAGGTTGATTTGTGAAAGATTGTACAAAAAATGTTTTTTTTTAATGATGATTATAAATAGTAAACAACGTCGCGAGTAAGCGGTGAAATTAGCAAGTTTATCAGCGTTATCAGTACATTACACCCGCACTTATTTACGCAGACTACTGCGTACTTCATCTATTAACATGTTTGCATTTTGCAATTTAAGTCGGGGCAGTAAAGCTCAACATTGTGCAGATGTTTTAGGGCTGATCTATGGACATAACAAGCCTTGTTGCAAGGAGATAAAGTCTGCAATCGGTCAGTTTAGCGTGTTGTGCTTTCTTACTGCGCTGAGCGTCTTTTCCCATTCATTATGACCTCCCGGAGTCGGGACGGGATACGACAATATAACTTAATGCTCCCCCGCGGTGTCACTCTGTGTGTGTCACTTTCCGTAGCCACATCAGTAGGGTACGCAACCGTGCGTTGTTCGTGCTAGGAAGGCTTGGGCCGATGATTGACAAGTTTAGTAAAATGTCACTTAGAAATAAGCTGACACTCTACAAAACTTGTGTTCGGCCAATCATGTCTTATGCAAGGTGTAGCTTTTGCTCACGTGCCTATGGCATCGCTCAAGCCGCTTGAGGTCATTCAGAATCGTTTTCTCCGTAGGGCGACTGGTGCTCCGTGGTACCAGTCGAACTTCAGTCTGCACCGCGACATGGGGATTAGCACCATGTATGGTTTCTTTAAGCAGACTGCCAGACGTTATTTTAACAACACTTCCCATCATAGGAATCCGTTAGTTAGGAAGGGTGTCGACTACGTTCCCATCCCTCCCTCCTCTGCCGTAACTCGGCGATCACTAATTAGGGGCCGCACGGTCCGGCGTCCTAGGCACACACTCACGGATCCGGACGACGTAATCACAGCGTCCATCGAAAGATGAAGCGCTGCGCTTACGGCGTCCAATCCGGACACTACGCGTATACTTAGGCATTCCCGCCGGCGGGGACGTACACCGCGCGATCGCGACAACACTGACACATATAGTCCCTATTCGTCCCGGTACCGCCGCATACAGGGTAGAGTCAGTCCGACCCAGGTCGGGCCTAGCTGAGTTTCTTGCTGGACTCTTCTCAGCTAGGCTAGGTTTAGTGAACCAGCGACAAAACTCCCAGTAGCTCGGTTCCACTCACACCTCAGATTCGGTTGAAACCATTCAACCAATCTCACTGTAGCGCAAAGTCTTAGAGTATTCCAGTGTTCCAAACCACACTCGTAATCGTGTCGGAGGTTTTCGCTGGATTTGCCTCGGGCTACTCTCCAACTATCCACGGAAATAATAAGTTATTTAATTTTTTTTGTAAAATATTAGGAACTATAGGCTAGGAGCTTACAAATATATGGTAACAAATAACACGTGCCTGAGCTAAGAAACCCTGTGTTTCCGGCAAAGAAGGGCTTACATTTACTTAAAATTAATTGTACTTGTTTTTCGAGTATGAATAAGCAACTATAGGCGAGTGATTTGTCGTAGGCACTAGTTTAACAATCCAGACATGTGCCTTTACCATGAGTTTACATGACCGTACTCGCTAGCGACTACGTAAAAAATTGTATGGGCAAAAGTACAGCGCCTCTGGCGGTTACGCAATAGAACTAAGAATCGGCATACTAAATCGTTTGACCTTGTTGAGATTAGACCGATTTCATCACGATATTTTCCTTTACCTAAAACCCACTTTGCATGTAGTTTTTTTTTTAGACCCAGTGGACCTAGCCGGGGTTCGAACCCATATTGAAAGATGCCTCACCGATTGGCTACAGTGGCTTCAAACAGTCCTAGAAATTAAAACCACATTCGCTGAAATGTTCATCACTTTCTCGACCTTAACTTGATTAAAATTAAGTCGAAAATTGGCAAAACTTTATTCCTCGACCGTACCTAAATCAAAATGTTCATCGCGTTTTCGACCTTAATGCCATTAAAATGAAGTCGAAAATTGGCAAAACTTTTTATTCCTCGACCAGCCAGACCTGTTCTCTTGTCATTGAGTGGGTCAAATAGTGTAGGGCAGAGCTCGTCAACGCGAGTTCGTTAAACGATATCGATATTTACTAATCTTTACTAATCTACATGGATGCGTCTACATTCGGGGAATACCCGAATAGTCCGAAGAGTCAATTCTCCGAAAACAACGTTATTACTTAAGCTATTTTCCCAGAAAATCTCCTTTATGTAGATAATTTAATAATGAATAAAATAAACCCCCCAATGTTAGACACCTATTAATAGTTGACATCTGTTCAATCTGTATTATTTTGCGATGGTCTACTGTGCCTTTACTCGCTAGCGACTGCGTAACGATTTAGTATGCCGATTCTTAGTCCTATTGTGTAACCGCCAGAGGCGCTGTACTTTTTCGCCAATACAATTTTTTACGCAGTCGCTATTAGCGAGTACGATCATGTAAACTCATGGTAAAGGCACAAGGATAGCAGCGTAAACGCTGCGTGTACGCTCCGTTAGCGCTGCATTCGGGAGTGAGCTCGTCTTTTAGCCTATTAAGACTTTGATTAGTGCGCTAATTGATTTTTAAAATTAATTTGACTTTAAGGGCGGGTTGCACAAACTGACGATTAGGAGATCGATCAACGTTTAATATGACCATTAGCTGTCATCCCATAAAAAAAAACATTGATGTCAAAGGCTTATTGTAGGATTGAGGACTATCTAACAGACAGAAATGCATGGCCCAAACCAAATACCTAAATAGCGTAAAGAGTCTAATATTTTCATTGTATCTAGTTGACACATTTCTTGCAGGAAAGCATATCAAACGATTCGACATGTTTTGTTTTCTTGTGTAACTACACATTGTAAATACCATATTGTTATTTTTTCCTCGTTTTTCTTTCAATTCTCTTTTGTTGTTTACCACTTACATTTAGTTAAGTAGGTTAAGTAATATCATTGTAATAAGCATATTTTGGAGAAAATGACTGACTGTCGAGTTTCTTTCGGCGTTTCTTCTCGGCAGTGGTCTCATGAGAAACGCTAGTAGTTTTTGACTTGTAAAAGTGCCTTTGCGGCCTACTTGCAGAATAAAGTTCATTTATTTCATTTATTTATTTCATGCAAACTTGTCTGACTAGCCAATCAGTAAGATTAAATTAACGCGGCTTACGATTACCAATCCTAATAGCGATTTTGAAGCCAAATAAGAAAATCAATAAGGTCGAATTTTGTCGAAACAGGATCAAATTCTTAATCAAATGGCATAGTAACTCAAAACAATGAATAATGACATAGGTATAACTGTTATAAGTTTTAAAAGTTTTAAGATGGGGCATATTCTGTCCCTTTTCCGCGAAAGGCGCCTTTGTATTGCAATGATCGTCATTTACTATGGCGCTAGAGGGCAGTGACGTCACTGATCTGTCGCGCTTTCTCTCTAACCAGCAACATTAAAACGGCTGTAGCTTCGTTATTTTTTTTGTAATATTTGAACAGGATTTTCACGATTTGGCATATTTTTGCCCCTTATTTCTTTTGGAGTAGTCAAATTTTGAGTCAACCACCCCTTAAAGCAGGGGTCGGCAACCTTTTAGCAGCCAAGGGCCACATAGTGACTAACAAAATTGTCGAGGGCCACATGTGTTAATATATAATTTGTGACTCTATCAGACAAAAGGTACCAACCACATTGTCGGTTGCCAACAAGGCAGCTCGCGGGCCGCAAGTGAGGACTTCGCGGGCCGCCTGCTGCCGACCGGCTGCCTTAAAATGTATACAAGGCGTCCCACGGCTATGCCACATGGAGGGAAAGTACCTTGAATATTGTAGATGGAGCATTTTATTGAATGAAGACATTATTTGAATTTAAAAAACATTGTAAATTGCATTCACAGATATTTAAATATTTTTATGGTTGAACCGGGAATCAAACCCGTTAACGTGATAAATTGGTTAATTGTGTATTAAAAATGTTAAAATTCATGGTCTTCCTTTTATTTCTGATACTATGTTCTTTAGCAAAAAATAATCCATATGATGAAGCCTTTCGATTGGTATGATAAAGCTACAGCGTAATTATTTTTCTTGTGTAACGGGTTCGATTCCCGGTTCACGGTTTAATTATTATTTAAATATCTGTGAATGCAGTTTAAATTGTTTTTAAAATTCAAATAATGTCTTCTTTAAGTAAAATGTTCCATCTACAATATTCAAGGTACTTTCCCTCCATCTGGCATAGCCGTGGTGGGACACCCTATATACTTGCTTTGCCCCAGAACTGTAGCGGGTTTTCTCGAACGCTGGTTAGGATACCTGGTCTGGTTTAGAATGAGGTTCATTCATACCGCGCTGGCCGGTTTGTCGTCTCTCGGCTGCGGACTGGTTCAAGCGCAACTTGACACTAATTTCATGAGTGCATAGTAATAGCTAATGAGCAACTAGCTCATACATATATGACGTTAATATTAGCATGTTTAATATAAAATATAAATAAATAAATATTAGAGGACAATCTTACACAAATCGAACTAGCCCCACAGTAAGCTCAAGAAGGCTTGTGTTATGGGTACTAGACGACGATATATTTAATAGATATAAATACTTAAATACATAGAAAACATCCAAGACTCAGAAACAAATATTCATGCTCATCACACAAATATTTGCCCTGACCGGGATTCGAACCCAGGACCGTCAGCTTCACAGGCAGGTGCACTACCCACTCATTTTCAAATATGTTTAATAAGACACGTGTTTTCGCTACATAAAATGCTGTAAATCTAAAAAAATTGCCAATTTCTCTGCGTCAGAGTCGATTTTTCAATAGCCAAATAAAATTATTCGTGAGTTGAAATTATCGCTGTTTCTAATGTCATGTGAAAGAAAAGGACGGAGCTAACATTTATCTGACAGATACTTTTGTCTGGGTAATGAAAAATCGGCCCTCAATCGAATAATTTTTATAATTGTGCTTTTATATATCTTTCGATTACGAGTACCTAGTTTGTTCATGGCTGGTAACATCCATAAATGAAAGAGTTTTGTCCGCAGGTACCACAGCTTAGCACCGATGTACTACCGAGGTGCGCAGGCGGCGATTGTCGTCTACGATATTACTAATCAGGTCAGTTTCTCAACTTATTTAGTATTAGCAGGTCTGTTCCTCTTGCCTCTCCGACATAGCTGGGCACCGTTAACCACATAGTTAACTACGTTAATGGTTAATCCGTTAATAAATAGTTAACGTTACATTTCGCGACATTTAATCGAAGTTAACGTTAATCGTTAACTCCTGACGCGCCTCACTTGCATCGTCTGTCTCACTCAGCGCCTATAGCTCGCACCTACGCCGCCCCGATAGATCGGACTTATCAGAACCTGTTTCTCGCGGCGCGGCGGCGCGGCGTTCCTTTGATTCGCGGCGCGGTGTTCGTTTGATAAAATAGGTACTTAGTTAACGGATAAACGGAACTTTAGACAGCGGAAGTTAATGAGTCCGTCAAATTTTTTTCAATTTAATCCGATACACGGATGGTTAACTTAGTTAATTAATGTTTAACAGATTATGAGTTAACGGATTAACGGAACTTTAGACAGTTAGCGGAAGTTAATGAGTCCGTCAATTTTTTTCAAGTTAATCCGATACACGGATGGTTTACTTAGTTAATTAATGTTTAACAGATTATGAGTTAACGGATTAACGGAACTTTAGACAGTTAGCGGAAGTTAATGAGTCCGTCAAATTTTTTTTCAAGTTAATCCGATACAGGGATGGTTAATTTAGTTTATTAATGATTAACAGATTATGAGTTAACGGATTAACGGAACTTTAGACAGTTAGCGGAAGTTAATGAGTCCGTCAAATTTTTTTCAAGTTAATCCGATACACGGATGGTTAACTTAGTTAATTAATGATTAACAGATTATGAGTTAATGCCCAGCTCTGCTCTTCGACTAAGCTCAGCTCTGGCATACCTCCGTGGTGTCCAGATACCTTATCGCGCTTGGAATGAAAGAGTACGTGCTTGAGGCGAGCGCGTGCGAGCGGGATGACATGATTAGCTGTCAAACGTAACAGTATGCAAGTACTATTCATTATTCTGTGGTATTAGCTAGTGTCTATATTTTTCTATTGGACGGTGCAACAAGCACCGATAGGGTCACATGACTGATGAGCCATGACACAATAGGGATGTTGACTCAAAATTTATTGGTATCTAAATTATTATCCAAAAGAAAGAAGACACAAAACTATGCCAAATGGTCAAAATCCCATTAAAATATCTCAAAAATAACAAAGCTACAACCGTTAGAATGTTGTTAATAAGAGTGAGAAAGCGCTACAAATCAGTGACGTCACTGACCTAAAGCGCCATAGTAAATGAAGATCATTCAATACAGAGGTGCGTTTAGCGAAAAAGGGACAGAATATGCCCCCACTTAAAACTTTGAAGGCTTGTAATTATGTAATTATTTATTCTTTTGAGTTACTTTTTTCGCTGGGTGCGCCAAAGTTCATATAAAATTGCAATTCGAAAATGTATCTTATACAGTTTTATGTCATAATGATCACTATTCATAATTATTTTTGGTTAATAACTATCGTATCTCAGAATTGTCAATATTTATAATGTTATTAAATATAAGTATCTCTGTCGCTATTATCTATATTTATATACTTTTTTATCATAACGATTATTAGCAATATAGTTTATTTTTATATAATTATTATACATACTAATTTTATTGCTAATTTTTTTATTAATAATATTCCGATATTTATGAACCGAAAATAATTAAAACTGTATAAAATACATTTTCGGAGATTTAATAATCGAATTTGTAATTTCATATGAACTTTGGCGCACCTTTTTTATACATACTAGTTTTATTGCAATTTTTTTTTATTAATAAAGTATATCAATATAATAATGAAGCTCGCAATTAATCAAAATATTATTGCCATGGTTGCTAGCAAGTTTATTATCTTCTAGTATTATTAAATAAAAATGCAATAAGTTTTGATAATGAGTTTTTTTTGTTGCTAATAATGATTTACATAATTTTTCATTAAATCTAAAAATGTATTACCAAATAATGTTTCATCAAATTCTTATTTGGCAAAACATAAAGAAAACAAAAACCCAGAAAGACCTTTCGGGGCAAAATCGACTCTAACGCGGATAGGTTAGAAGATTAAGACGGGAGCTGAAGCGAAGCGAAATACCTAACTGAATATCTTTTGATATTTACCATTGCCTGGTGAAGGAAACCTACGTACATTAGCCTCCTGAGGTCTAACCTTCAAAGATTAACAAAAAAATTTCGACCTTAACAATTTTACGTATAGTTCAAAATCAATTGTATTTTATGTAGTACCTATATGACAAGGGGCCTCACGAGGTTAGTGCAGAAACTCGAAGGTGTATGTGAAGTTTCCGATCCCGACCCGCACTGGGCCAGCGTGGGGACATTGCCCGTTCCCTCTCATTTATAAGAGGAGACCTTTGCCCAGCAGATGGACCATTTTTAACCTGTGGCTTTATAGGCCGGGCCCAATAAAGCGATAGTGTGCGGTTGAAGAGTGGCCTGGGGAAAATCCAGGGGAAAACCTCCGACACGACCACGCGGGCGGTTTAAACACTGGAATATCATAAGAGTTTCAGGTGAAATGAAATCATTTATTCTTCAATTTAGGCATGTTACATGCACTTATGAATGTCAAAAAACTACCACCGGTTCATAAAATAAACCTCTGCCTCGAGAAGAACCGGCGTAAGAAACTCGGCGAGGTCTCATTTTTTCAAAACAATATACAATGTATATAAAATAACAGTCTCATAATACTACAGAATTCAAATGCTACAATACAAACATATATACATATTTTTTTAATATTAAGGAAAAAATATTTCTGTGTTAGATTACTTGTGCGGGACGCTATCACTGCCAAACATCCCTATCCATGATATAAACGTTTGTAAGATGGACGTGTGTAAGCTGATGTGATAATATTGGCTTCTCAACCACACATTCACCAGTTACGATGGTTTTGTTAAACCCGTACCAGGCCTGTTCCTCTTGCCGCTTCTGGCACACCTCCGTGGTGTCCAGATACCCTGTCGCGCTAGGAGCGAAAGAGCACGTGTTGTGTGGCGAGCGCGTGAGAGTCGGATGCCATGACTAGCTGTCAAACATCGGTTTTGTTAGACAGAAAAGTCAGAAAACCCTTCTGTACGTAAGTACTATTAAATCTTCTGTGCCCGTACAATAAAATAATACATTAGGACTGGTTTTATAGAATACTGGCGACCCGCCCCGGCTTCGCACGGGTGCACTATTTAATGGATGTTATTATACATATAAACCTTCCTCTTCAATCACTCTATTAAAAAAAAACTGCATCAAAATCCGTTGCGTAGTTTTAAAGATTTAAGCATACATAGGGATATAGGGACAGAGAAAGTGACTTTGTTTTATACTATGTAGTGATGTTGTCATGCAATTAATGAATAAATGAACAAACGTATCTGACTATAGGGGAGGGGGACTCCAAAAGAAACAAGGTAAAAATATGCCAAATGGTGAAAACCCTATTAAAATATCTCAAAAAATAACGAGGCTACAACCGTTTTAATGGTGCTGGATAGAGGGAGAAAGCGCGACAGATCAGTGACGTCATTGACCACGAGCGCCATAGTAAATGACGATCGTTCCAATACAAAAGTGCGTTTTGCGGAAGACAGAGTACGCCCCTTCTTAAAACTTTGAAGACTTATTATAATTACTAGCGACCCGCCCCGGCTTCGCACGGGTGCACTATTTAATGGATGTTATTATACATATAAACCTTCCTCTTCAAACTCAAACGATTTATTTGCTATAAGTATAGGTATACATGCAAATACATAGGTACATCACACAATACTACAATTATAAGATTCCATTATTTTAAATTAATTAAGTCTAACCAAAAAAGGAAAAAAAAACACTATTAAAAAAAACCACATCAAAATCCGTTGCGTAGTTTTAAAGATTTAAGCATACATAGGGATATAGGGACAGAGAAAGCGACTTTGTTTTATACTATGTAGTGATTTATTATTTTGGGTAATTTTATTCGCAATTTGATTAAGAATTTTATTATTTTTCAAGAAACTTCGAATTGTAATCACGGCCATGGCCCATAGTCTATGGTACACTGTAGCGCTTCTTGCTATTCGGCGCGGTTACGTAAGCCGCTTTCACGCTTCCGGACCGCACACCAAGGACGGTAACTACTCTTCAACTATTACACAATTGCATTTGTTTGGTGAAGAATTTGCCATTTTATGGGTATGGCAAACGAAAGGCATGCCAAGTACGTTTCCGACACTGCCGGCCTCAATAACACCATTATTTCGTCGGTTTACGTCGTTTGAGAGAAATCTTTAAGGAAATAGATATCCTAACCGTCGCTGTACATATTTGAAATAATCATGTATGTTAGTTTCAGTTTAAAGATATTTATTCTCAAAAAAGACAATTGAAGTCACTTATATGAGAACATGGATTTAGGAACATTTCAAGAAAAGTAGAACAAATGTTAATTGTTTTGTGTGTTCTCGCTTAAGGTATTCTTAAAGAGGGTATTGTTCATAAATATGAACTGAAGTATGTTAGGAAGAATTTATACAATTTACCATCTGTGATGCTGATATATAAATAGTTGATTTTAAGTTATTTCTTTCTCTCGACCATGTTGTACCCACAATATTTTATACAAATGAATAGTTTTAACTTGAATCGTCGTCTAGTACTCCATAACATAAGCAGCCATAACAGGTGCCAGAAATAAATGATTATCACTACAACATAGTATAAAACAAAGTCACTTTATCTGTCCCTATGTCCCTATATTCCTATGTATGCTTAAATCTTTAAAACTACGCAATGGATTTTGAGCGTTGGACGGCCTCCCACTAGGTGGACTGATGACTTGGTCAAGGCAGCGGGGAGTCGCTGGATGCGGGTGGCTCGCGACCGTGTGCTGTGGCGCTCCTTGGGGGAGGCCTATATCCAGCAGTGGATGTCTTCTGGCTGAATGATGATGATGAACGGATTTTGATGCGGTTTTTTTAATAGATAGAGTGGCTCAAGGGTAAGGCTGTATAATACATGCATCAGCATTGCACCCGTGCGAAGCCGGGGCGGGTCGCTAGTTGAAGAATAAATGATTTCATTACAAGCAGAATTCGCTAAGTAACAAATACCTACTTAAAATAAAGCTCGCATATCGGCATCGGTTCAGTACTGAGATACGCGGTTTCGAAGAGTAGTGACAGATTTGATATCGAGTTTTGCTTCTTACCCGACGATTTGATCTTTAAGTATGTGGCGTTGTGTTCCTGGTGGGCAGTGTAAGGTCGCCAGAGCTCCCTAGCATGCGATATGTTTAGAGTGAGGTACCCGAATTGGCTATTTGACTAGAATTTTTTTATGGTGTCATTCGAACCAGTCTTTAGAGACTATCGAATGTTTGTATGGAGTCAACTACAATTAGAGCAAGACAAAAGACGAAAACGGGTGACAAAGTACAGCATAGCTAACGAGCACTGAAAACACCCTATACTGATAGGCAGTGAAATGAAGATGTGAGTGAAGAGATGTAGGGCACAGCAAAATGTCACCTTGCTCGAATTTGGAGCAGCCCAACTGGGGCAGTACCTCCGCCTTGCAGAAGACCACAGCCATAATAACATTATATACTATACAAGTATGTAGTGTGGTGTTCCTGGAGGTGAGCAAGGTTGCCAGAGCTCCGGAGGATGCACTGTGTTGAGAGTGAGGGACCTAAAAGTGTTCCTTCTGCTGTCAACACAGTGCATCCTCAAATCTTAGAAAGGGTCGGCAACGCGCACGTGACTCTTTTGGAGTTGCGGGTGTCTATAGGCTGCGGTGGCCAGCTTACCATCAGGTGGACCGTACGCTTGTTTGCCACCGGCGTTGTATAAAAAAAATTAAAAAATGTGACATCACAGTGTAATGGCCTCGTAATCCCGTTGTATGGAAAAACGAGTAATTTGCCATTTTAGTCGTGAAGTATGGCGTTTAATGACATAGTGGTCATACAGTTTCTTTTTAATGGAAACATGAGAATTCTATTGGTAATATTCAATTTACATTTGGACTATTAAAAAAAGATGCGAAATTTTAAAGTCTCATATCTTTTTATGATTTTGATAATTTGTAAGTATATTGTCGCGATCGCGCGGTGGACGTCCCCGCCGGCGAGAATACCTAAAGGTACTGTTACACATGCTCAAAATTAGCACGTAAAAAGCATGCTCATTAGTATGCTTAATATGAGCATACTTTTGAGTTGTACACATTTGCTTGGGATAAGCATACTATACCATACTAACTACTAGCATGCTCATTAAGCAAGAGCGTCCACACTTGCTAATCTTGCTAATACCACGCCCATTTACACCCGCGCTGTACGTAGCATGCCCAAAAATCGCACGAACGTCGATTTTTGAGCAAACTCGAAGTGAGCGAAGCTCATTATTAGCAATGTTTCGGCACACATACTACCAAGTAGCAATTGCACAATAGTGGCATGCTTTCGTGCTAGTAATCAGCATGTGTAACTGTATAGCATAAGTGTACGCGTCGTGCCCGAGTTGGACAATGATTAGTGTGGTTTGGCGGGACAAGGGCTGGTTTGTAGCTCTAGCTAGCTCGTTCTCTAGGTCTGCTATTAGCGCCAGTGTTGCCAGGGCCCTTGGGACGAAAATTACGATTTTCTTTTCTTGAAAAGTTACATTTTTGATGCAAGTTACTTTTTTATATTTTGTCATAATTACTTATCAAAACATTCGATTCTAAGAAATGAGTAGCCACGTATAGTTACAATTTGGCGAGTTCGGCGACAGAATAACGTCAGGTTGGTGGGTCTCAAATGTCATACATAGTTGCAAGAGACGAACAGACAGAGTCGTACCATGTAGGTTCTTTTGTCACCTTTTCTATATCTGTAAGTCTATAAATTGTCTCGCTTGGTCCCGGTTAGATACAATTGACCTTTCTTTTTAAATACAGTTTCATTATTCTCAAAAGTTACGAAAATTTTCTTTAGAACAGAAGTTACTTACATGTAACGCGAGCCGGTCAAAGGTTACGAAGGATGTAAGAAATGTAACCATCTGGCAACACTGATTAGCGCCTCATTTGTACGTACTCGAGCGCTCGCAACCTTATGCCTTCCGTTCAGTTTCTGTTCAGCCCAAATTCGAAACGGCTTAACTGACTTTCTTAAGAAACATTACAAATATTACAATACAATAAAATACAAATACTCTTTATTGCACAACTCAATTAAAATCAAAATCAAAACATTTATTCTGCAAATAGGCCTCAAGGGCACCAGTGGCGGATTTACCAATAGGCTGAGTAGGCTGGAGCCTAGGGCGGCAGATTTTAGGGGGCGGCAAATTTGCCCCGATTTTTTTTTGTCGTACAAAAAAAATCTAAATGTTACTATGTCCGCTCACACAATTCAATCAACGTGTAATATCTTTCACCACTTAAATATGTTTTATACCGTAAATTGAGGTTCCTTTGCTCCCACCATTGGATAACTATGCCCCGACTGTTTATTTGGTTTTATAGCGTTATAACCAAAAGTAATATATTCCCATTTGATAGAAAATATGTTTAACTGTGTAAAACGGCAATTGTAGTAAATACGCAAAATTTGTATGTAGCAGAATATTTGACAACGGGGTAAAATGGCTAGTTTTTAAACATTTTTCATTCTGGAGCACAGTTACCCAAACATTGGCTTACGCTTGTAGGTTGTAGGTAGGCTTCAAAGTGTTTAAATTGACTAAAACATTATTTTGATGCCTAGTAAGTGTTATAACAGGATCCATATGGTCATTCTACTACCACGTTTTTAATACCTATGCCTATAAAAATCTACATACCGCATTATGATAAATCTTAAAATAATTCGGTACTTAATTTAAATTTTTGAAGGCGTGTTTAGAGCAAAGAAGCCTCGTTTTACGATCTTCATAGTGTGTCTGTAATTTATGCATACATTACCACACCTTATAAGTAGTATGTAAGAGTAATTGTAGGTGAACTAAAAAGAAAAAACCGGCCAAGTGTGTGTCGGACCACGCACAATGAAGGGTTCCGTACCAACACCTACTAGTCCACATTTAAAACCACTATTCAATACATTGAACCTAAAAAAAATCGTATCTTCATAGGGAACTCACGGCACTTACGACCTTTAGTTTGGGCAAGTCAGTTTTTAAGTGAAAACTCAAAACCCGTAAAACCTATTTTGTTCAAACCAAAAATCTTTGAAAGTATTTATTAATGCACACCACCTCAATTTTTTTCAGTATTTTAAACATCATAGTTTGGAAATTCTTTATTTTGAATTTTTTTTTTCTTTTTAGTTCTTTTAACCACTGCAGTCATGTTTTTAAATTTTGATTATTATTTTAAATCGCAATTTTTGATTTTCGTTTTAAAGTATCGTTGCCGTAAAATCATGTTTTAAATTTTTGAACAGAACACACAAAATATAGATAAATAGTCCGCCATATTGTTTTTATTGCGACGTCACATCCTATGTAACAAAGAATCTCACATACATACAGACATGAACCCTGCAAACATTACACTCCTTTTTTTGGGCAGTCGTGTAAAAATGATGTGAAATTACGAAAAAATATTTTTAATTTTGGAAGATACGACCTTTTTAGATTCAATGTATTGGATAATGGTTATAAACGTAGACTAGTAGGTGTTGGTACGGAACCCTTCATTGTGAAAGAAAGAAAGAAAAATGGTTTATTCTATAAAAGGCACAAAACAAGACTTTATACAGACATATGTCCTACAACTATGCACAACTGCGCGTGTGATCCGACACGCACTTGGCCGGTTTTTTTTTTATTCAATGTATTAGCAAGTGGTTTTAAATGTGGACTAGTAGGTGTCGGTACGGAACCCTTCATTGTCCGTGATCCGAAACGCATTTGACCAGTTTATTTTTTATTTTTTCAGTATCTCAATTTTATTTTTGAATTTTATTTTTCTTCTGCCCGAAACCGGGCGAAACATGACCGCATTTTTCACATTTTATCGATTTTCGAAAAAGAGTTTTAGTCGAGCAGAAAAGTACATCTTCTGAATAACCCATCAGTGATCGGCATGTCACCTCCAATATTTTTTTTAAATATATCGCAGTCATTTCTAGGCCTTTTTTTCGGTATCGGAAATAAGTCATTTTTGAAATATGTTTTTTTTCTGACTGAAATCGGGCGACAGATGACCGCATTGCTCACTTATTACTGATTTTTCAAAAATGTTTTCGAGATTGCAATTTTTTTTTCTGTTTTGAAGCCTTCGTCGAGACGAGTTTTTGACACCTCATTCAGCCACTTACTGCCAAAACCCACAACACCAGGGCGATGTTCCGCTTTCACTGAAAATGGGACCTGAGGGCCTACTCCGAACTTCGAAATCTGAACTTCGTATCGTGCCGTCTCTTTCACTCATATAGTGAAAGGGACGAGAATTCGAGTTCGGATTTCGAAGTTCGGAGTAGGCCCTTTGATTCCAAAGCGGCAAAAACTAGGGTATCGAATTGTAGTAGAGGTCAATAGGGGCGGCAAAATTTGAATAGCCTAGTGGCGGCAAAAGTGTAAATCCGCCACTGAAGGGCACTTTTACAAGCCAAAATCTATCTAAGTACATCAAATAAAAATAATACAATAATCAAAGTATCATTAATTAAATGTAGTGTTACATGTCAAAAATACGACTAAGAAACTAATAACAATCGAAATTTGTTAGAGATGTATAAGGTCTCTAAGCGTCAAGATAAAAGGTAATAAAGTAGGTACACTAATCACACACAGTACACAGTACAGTACAAAATCACATTGAGTACAGGCAAACAACAGGCGGTCCTATCGCTAAAGAGTGATTTCTTTCAGACAACCTTAGTGCGGAAATGAAATCTAATCATAACGATTCATAGTAAGTAGGTGTTAATATTTTGTAGTTTGTAAAGATTCTGATAGGAGTTATATTTTAGGCAGCTAAGTGTTTACCAGCATTAATATCTGGGTCATTCTGCTTTTTCATGACCAGTTTACTATTACCAAAAAATCTATGATATGTATTGAATTAGTGTACAAAAATAGGATTTCGAGATAGTACTTGAACCTAATAAAAGGAATTTATAGGTAAATATACTTAAATATTAACATATTACTGTAAAATGTGTGGTAAAAACCATTTCTCACAAAAATGATGAGGCATCCAAGGACCATTGAGTTACTCGATTTATGGATATTAGCTGTGATCGGTTAATTACCAAAACTATCGGAATTGATACTCTAATTAAACCTCTTTCTAAATAACAATACAAAAATATGAAGTAAGGGCCAAGTATTCCAAAATCTGCATACAAAAAAAGTGTCTGAAAATTATGTACATGAAAAAATAGAATGACCCATCTGCTTCAAAAGCATCTGACAAGTCTTAACGGCGCCAGAAATAGTCGTTCATGTAATCGAATCGAATTGTAGGAAGTTCCGTCTAATCTAGATACTGAGTCATCTGTTTGGATACTCATGAACACTACTCGTAGTGTATCCTGGATTGCTATTAACTTCATGTAATTGGAGGTTCAGATTACACTGGTTCATCTGTAACGGTCGTAGTGGTCGGTGTAGTGATTGCCCAAACCTTGAAATCCCCGGACGCGTTGATAACAGGCCGGTAGGAGATACGTCTGCTAAAATTACGTCCGGTCTGCAACGTGCGATGATTAATCAAGATTCTAATTGGTTTAACTTTAGACAGCGCTTTAAAGATGGCCAGCACTGAGGGCCCGCTCCGCCGCAATATATTGAGACTCGGCCATCGCATGAAAACACGTGTAAATTAAATTATTTAGTGCGATGGCCAAGTCTCAATATATTTATATAAAACAATAAAGATTTTTAATATTGATATGCGTCACTATAAGATGCTGTTAATTATTACGTAACAACTTAATGCTTCGAGTACGGAGATTCCAGACACAATTGATTTTCAATTGTTATGGACCACGATCGTGGTCTTAGGGACTGGACGTATTAGGACAGAAAGTCGCTTAAGTAGGGACTGAATAAATTAATAACCGACTTGGTATTACATGGATCTCACAACTTTTGACCGTAGAACAACTGAGTTGCGAGACTTGGTTTTTTTGACAAGTATTGTTTTTGATGGGATAGTGTATAACACGAAAGTGAAAGGGACGGCACGATACGAAGTTCGGATTTCGAAATTCTGAGTAGACCCTCTGCACTAAGAAGATAACAGATGACTGTTATCTTCTTAGTGCAGAGGGTCTACTGTTATCTTCTTAGTGCAGACAGAGAAGGTAGTTGATTGATAGCTACTTACTCCGGAGGATGTATTAGACGGGGTTCTTATGTCTGAATAAGAGAGGTAGGGCACAGCAAATTGTCATCTTGCTCGAATTTGGAGCAGCCCAACTGGGGAAGTACCACCTCCAGAAGACCACAGCCACAATAACATTATCTACTATACAAGTATGTTGTGTTGTGTTCCTGGAGGTGAGCAAGGTTGCCAGAGCTCCCGAGGATGCACTGTGTTGAGACTTGAGAGCGAGGGACCTAAAGTGAATTCTTAAATTTCATAAAGGGTCGGCAACGCGTACGTGACTCCATTGGAGTTGCGGGCGTCTATAGGCTGCGGTGGCCGCTTACCATCAGTTGGACCGTACGCTTGTTTGCTACCGGCGTTGTATAAAAAAAAAGTACATCTGAATAAGACGTAATGACTTCTTACGTCAAAAATATGAAATTTCTCGTTTGTAATGACATACAAACGAGAAATTGGATATTTTTAACATTGAAAACCAGAGAAGGGAATTGTACGGGCCTACATAGGCTACGGTGACCCTGATGCGAGACGTAAACTTTCCAACATTGCTGTATAAAGAACTGCATTGATTTTCTGCATGAAATCTGACGGCGTGCGCTGACTATAAATTAGGATTATATGTACTGCTGGACCAATTGACTTTTGATCTTGAAATACTATCAAATAAAACATCTCATAATGACGTAACATTGTCATGATTTCATTCATAACGAGGTCAACAGCAAGGCCGGGGAATACCAACAAAAGACGACCTTTTGCGTCGATAAACGTAACTTATTAGTCATCTTGTCTATGTCTACACAATTTGATGATGGGCAACTGCGAACTGTTAAAAGAATTATGAACGTTGTTACAGTGTAGCTGGAGCTATTTTTGCAGAGGCCGCCTTTTTTCGGAGGCCGTGGGATTCATACCCCGGCGCTTACAGCTGGGTTGTTCTAAAAATCTTACATGAAATATCATTTGATATTTAGCGGTCGTTTTTCGGTGAAGGAAAGCATCCTAAAGAAACTATTCTAATCCTAAAAAGATCTAGTTTTCCCTGTGGGTTGGAAGGTCAGGTGGCAGTCGCTTTTGTGAGACTAGTGCCTACGCCAAATCTCGGGGTATCAATGCGAACCCCGGGCGCCTCGAGGCTTCGCAAACTCTTAGAGTATTCCAGTGTTCCAAACCACACGCGTGGTCGTGCCGGAGGTTTTCCCCTGGATTTTCCCCAGGCTACTCTCCAACCGCGCACTCCTATCGCTGTATTGGGCCCGGCCTATAAAGCCACAGTCAGGTTCAAAAAAAAAAAAGGCGCCTCGAGGATACAACCGGGAAAATGATGTAGATGATGATGTGATGAAAAATGATGTAGACGATGCTGTAATGAAAAATGATGTAGATGATGATGTGATGAAAAATGATGTAGATGATGATGTGATGAAAAAATTATGTAGGTGACGATGTGATGAAAAATGATGTAGATGATCATGTGATGAAAAATAATGTAGACGATGCTGTAATGAAAAATGATGTAGATGATGATGTGATGAAAAATGATGTAGACGATGCTGTAATGAAAAATGATGTAGATGATGATGTGATGAAAAAATGATGTAGATGATGATGTGATGAAAAATGATGTAGACGATGCTGTAATGAAAAATGATGTAGATGATTATGTGATGAAAAATAATGTAGATGTGATTAAAAATGATGTAGATGCTCATGTGATGAAAAATGATGTAGATGATGATGTGATGCAAAAATGATGTAGGTGATGATGTGATGAAAAATTACACAAAAAAATGGATCTAAGTTATCAGTCCGTGTGTTCAAGGATTCCCGGCACAGTTAATTACTTTGTCGTATGAGACTGACATGCTCTTTATTCCATTAGATATTCTACTTTAAACTGTAGTAATAGAGCTTATATCTATTACATACATCTATAAAAATCGTATGCCTGTAATAGACTCTATTACATTAGCTTTAAAGTAGACTCCAATGGAATAAGATCGTATGTCAAACTCAAAGTAATCTTGTATTTTCGCGTTATCAGATAAAAGGTAATTATCGTTACCGCGATTGTACGGTCGTACTCACAACGGTTTGAACCAGAGATCAGAAACCGGTATTTTATCCGTACAAAAATACCGGTATTATAACAAGTTTTTTTTTAATTACTGTACAGAATTTATTGAAACACAATAAAAACATACAAACAAATGAATTACAAAACTAAAATCAGCATGTCCAGCCCAAGTCACAAAAAAGAAATCCCGTCCTGAAGTTCCGTCTGTGGTATGGTGCCCATAACGCTGGCGGCGTTACCTCTCTGTATTGCCAAAGAAATACGTTGGGAGAGATAAGCGCCAGCCCTATGGTCCCCTGAAGCGTCAACGAGACGTTTAGACACCGAGTTCATGAATGATTTCATGTCAGCTGACCAGGAACCCAATGTGTCCATCTCCAGCGCCGCAAACTCGTAGTAACTCTTATTTATTCTTATAATTTATAAGTGAGCTATAGCTATATGCAGCCATGCACCTATACTTATTATTGACGACCGCTTTAGCCTAGTTGGTAGTAACACTGCCTACGAAGCTGGAGGTCCCGGGTTCGAATCCCGGTCAGGGCATATATTTGTGTGAGTGACATGGATATTTGTTCACGAGTCTTGGATGTTTTCTATGTATTTAAGTATGTATTTATCTATATAAGTATGTATATCGTCGCCTAGTACCCATAGTACAAGCTTTGCTTAGTTTGGGACTAGGTCGATTTGTGTAAGGTTGTCCACAAATATTTATTTATTTATTTATCTTTGTCATTCTCAAGCGACAAGGTGCACAGTCAGCTTCATAAGTAACCTCTTTGGTACTTGGCTTTCACCCGCGGCCGACCATACTTGGGTAAATCAAATTTTTCTTGTCGTTATTCTGTCCCGTCAGCGAGGAGACAACAGTAACCGAGTTTCTTAGAATAATGTTTATAATATGGACTTCAAGCATGCTCAAGAGATGACCCACGTCCAAATGGATTTATGCTCATCGCTAAAACCCATGTTTCGTAGATTTGAACCTTATAAAATCACGGTTATAAAGAGTGACTCAAGAGACGTAACCATGGTAACTAGCAACAAAGAATAATTGATCCACCCACTTACTATTATTCTGTGCTTTCGCCAATAGGATAGTTATTTTTGCTTTTCTGTTTAAATATATGTGTGATGCCCCGCGAACTGGTCGAGGAAGCGTGGTCCGGTGGAATGCGTTTATCTCGCTGGACGTGAGATAGCGCGCCACATGCGCCGGAGTCGGATGACATGTCGCTACGGTGTACATTATCATTCGTCCACTCAATAAACCACCATAATGTGCCCTTCTGTCGTGCTGATAAAACATACCTGCCACCTGTATATATTCACGCTCTATAATATTGATCGTTTACGTCAACGACTCAACTGTCTACTAGCAGGTCGTGTCGTAGGGTAGCATTGTATATTTTTGTCTACCGCCCACCGTGCCACGTTTATCGACTACTCTGTTGTAAGTCTTCGCGCGAGTTCAAGGCCGCCCTCACGCACCCTCGCAATGAACTTACACTACTGACATACAATTACAGTCACGCATTTACGGTAAATATCCACCAGGTTTTAATAGAAATAAAGAAAGAAACATTTATTCACAGACACAGAAGACACATATATGACAAAAATGATAATAGAAGAAAAACATATGATACACAAACCACATAGCAAGTGTGTCCCGGCGGTCAGACACCTACAGCGCTGATTTTCAGCCAGTACCGTCGGTGAGACACGGCACGTCATGCAATTGCAAAAAATAAATAAACACAATAAAAAAAACTGCCGTAGAAAAAAAAAGTTAGGTATATATATTAGTAAATTACTTACCAAGGGCGACAAAACAAAGAATGTCTCAAATCGCAGGTATTTGACGCCCGAGCCGTAGGCAAGGGCGATAATTATGCGATCTGAGGCTTTCTTAATTACCGCACGAGGTAAGTACAAAATTTTATGTCACTCCCTGGCCAGGAAGTGGGATTTTCCGCGCGCGGAGCGTGCGGTAATTGCCACTTTATCGTCAGGTGTGACATAATAGTAGATTAGTAGTAGTAGGGTTGAAAGTGACCCATTTCTCCCGAGATATTTCGGCGCTCTCACTGCGTTCGTTTCTAAAATCTCGGTTCAAACCAAAGAATATCGCAGGAACCGTCCGTGCACTTTAGTGGCATTGTAATAAGGGTCACAAGTTAACTGTGATGGCGTTTGTACACTTAAAATCTTTTCCGAGACGTCCTTTGACTTATCACGATACAGTTTATTTTGCTATACTCCTATCTGTACTCTTAGATAAACGGATACTTACATGTATATCGTGTGCAAAACATGCCAACTGCAATTTGTACCCAACGGCTGAACCAATTAGTCTCAAATTCCTAATGACAGCGTATTGGATTTACACCGTGCCTCTTGTCATTTGCATGCGAATTTAATGTTTTTATAGCGGGTTTTATGTCTGGCTGTATAATTTCTGGCGCGTTTGCCTAATTGTTATTTGTTGGGATATCTATATGTACAAATGTACAGTTAACTGACTGTCTGTGATCCTTATTACAATGCCCATAAAGTGCACGAATGGTTAGTTAATTGGGTCATTCTACTTTTTCATGACCAGTTTTCTATTACCAAAAATAATTCTATGATATGTATTGAATTAAGTGTACAAAAATAGGATTTCGAAATAGTACCTGAACCTAATAAAAGGAATTTATAAGTAAGAATACTTCAATTTTAACATATCGCTGTGAAAGATGGGTAACACAGTGGTAAAAACCATTTTTTTCATGTCAAATGGTGAGACATCCGAGGACCACTGAGTTACTCGATTTATGGATATTAGCTGTGGTTCGTTAATTACCAAAACTATCGGACGTGAATTATGGAATTAAACCTCTTTCTAAATAACAATACAAAAATATGAAGTGAGGGCCAATTATTCCAAAATCTGCATTTAAAGAAAAAGTGTCCGAAAATTATGTACATGAAAAAGTAGAATGGCCCAATTATGTTGGCGATGGTACCTATAACTGAGACTCCGCTGTCCGTCTGTCTGACCGTCCGTCTGTCACCAGGCTGTATCTCATGAACCGTGACAGTAAGACAGTTGAAATTTACACAGACAATGTATTTCTATTGCCACTATAGCAACAAATACCAAAAAACAAATTGAAATAAATATTTAAGAGGTCTCCCATACAACAAACGTGATTTTTTTGCCGTTTCTATAGATTAAGGCACGGACCGCATTCGCACTTGGCCGATTTAAAAAAATGCTAGAAGATTCTCATTTATAAAACAGGCAAATAAATACTGATACGCCTCACAAATAAGGTATCCATCCGGCATAGATGCCATAAAAAACCTCGAAGTCTAGACATGGAAAAAATCTAAAATTTTGCGGACAGCGTTTACCTACCGCGAACAGCAAACGAAGTTTTCCCTCTCTGTCTCGCTTATATGCAAACTTGCAAGTGCGACTGAGAGGGAAAACTTCGTTTGCTGTTCGCGGTAGCGCCACAGTATTGTCCGGTTACGGGTCGGTATTCGTTGAGCCGTTTATAAATTAAAAACATGGCCGACCTTGGGAGGTCGCGAACGCTAGGCAAGACTTGCCGTGCAGATGCTATTCAAATTACGCCCTTGTATAATGTAATGTGTAAAACCCGACCAGATATGGTGGGCCTTGGCGCGGAATTTATTACACTGGCAATAATTTTAATCATAGGTTGTCACTGTTGTCAGTGTCACTCGTGTTTTAGGTGAAGTGTTTAAAATTAAATAATAAATGACAAAAATGCCCAAAACGATTAATTGTCAAGAGCGGAACGCTATTAACAATGTATATAATGCACACCACCTCAATTTCTTTCAGAATTTTAAACTTTATAGTTTGGAAATCAAAGGGGGGGGATAGGTTACGGTAAGGGTGTTATTGCACCTGATTACAATACAATACAAATACTCTTTATTGCACACCTCAATTAAAGGACATAGTACAGTTCAAAAACACAATGAGTGAGAGAGGCAAACAACAGGTGGTCTTATTGTTAAAGAGCGATTTCTTCCAGACAACCTTAGGGTAGCGGAAATGAAATCTAATCGTAACGATTCATAGCAGCTGGTGCAGAGTTAATACATATGAAACATACTAATAATTTCAACAATAACAATTAATGATTAGCAATTAATGATTTAGCTTTTAGCTGATTAGTTGGGTACCTAGTGAGACACTTAAATTACTTTAAAAGCCCTTATCAGTTAAAAAAAGCTCATTTGTTTAGGATTTTCTGTTTGAATTGACACGTATTATGACATTTTCTCATTGGTATGTTCTAGAACAGGACTATTGCGACCTAATGTCATAAACATAAAATGTATACTTAGTCAACTACAATTAGAGTAACACAAAATACGAAAATGAGAGTCAGTGACTCAACGCGCACGTGACTTCTTTGGAGTTGCGGGCGTCTATAGGCTGCGGTGGCCGCTTACCATCAGGTGGACTGTAAGCTTGTTTGCCACCGGCGTTTTATAAAAAAAAAGATGATGATTTCAAAATCGTAATACCGGATCCACACAATAAATAATCCATGATGGGCCAACGTAACGTACCGGACTCAGTTATGTCGTGGTATAAGATGAAAATATGCGTTTCGCATTACGTCAGCCCATCATGGCCCATTGTGTGGCAAAAACCGGCATAAAAAAGTAGTGTATCCACGGTTGAAGCCCGGTGATGGGAAACCGCGCGTCTGAATGTTTAATTAAGCAGCAGGCTTTATATGCGTCGGTTACATGCGAGCCGCGACCTCGCCGCCTTCGTCGGCATTATTGTCGCTCGACACAATAAATAATCCATGATTGGCCAACGTAACATACCGGACTCAGTTATGTCGTAGTATAAAAGGAAAGGCATATTTCCTTTAACGCGTTACGTCAGCCCATCATGGCCCATTGTGTGGCAAAAACCGGCATAAAGTGTATCCACGGTTGAAGCCCGGTGATGGGAAACCGCGCGTCTGAATGTTTAATTAAGCAGCAGGCTTTATATGCGTCGGTTACATGCGAGCCGCGACCTCGCCGCCTTCGTCGGCATTATTGTCGCTCGACACAATAAATAATCCATGATTGGCCAACGTAACGTACCGGACTCAGTTATGTCGTGGTATAAGATGAAAATATGCCTTTCCGCCTTTAACGCATTACATCAGCCCATCATGGTCCATTGTGTGGCAAAAACCGGCATAAAGTGTATCCACGGTTGAAGTCCGGTGATGGGAAACCGCGCGTCTGAATGTTTAATTAAGCCAGGCTTTATATGCGTCGGTTACATGCGAGCCGCGACCTCGCCGCCTTCGTCGCCATTATTGTCGCTCGACACGATAAATAATCCATGATTGGCCAACGTAACGTACCGGACTCAGTTATGTCGTGGTATAAGATGAAAATATGCCTTTCCGCCTTTAACGCATTACATCAGCCCATCATGGCCCATTGTGTGGCAAAAACCGGCATAAAGTGTATCCACGGTTGAAGCCCGGTGATGGGAAACCGCGCGTCTGAATGTTTAATTAAGCAACAGGCTTTATATGTGTCGGTTACATGCGAGCCGCGACCTCGCCGCCTTCGTCGGCATTATTGTCGCTCGACACAATAAATAATCCATGATTGGCCAACGTAACGTACCGGACTCAGTTGTCGTGGTATAAGATGAAAATATGCCTTTCCGCCTTTAACGCGTTACGTCAGCCCATCATGGCCCATTGTGTGGCAAAAACCGGCATAAAAAAGTAGTGTATCAAAATCAAAATCAAAACATTTATTCTGCAAATAGGCCTCAAGGGCACTTTTACAAGTCAAAATCTATCTAGGTACATCAAATAAAAATAATACAATAATCAAAGTATCATTAATTAAATGTAGTGTTACATGTCAAAAATAAGACTAAGAAACTAATAACAA
This sequence comes from Epiblema foenella, assembly GCA_963556455.1. NCBI lineage: Eukaryota > Metazoa > Arthropoda > Insecta > Lepidoptera > Tortricidae > Epiblema > Epiblema foenella. The sequence continues at coordinate 24,219,380 of OY747101.1, read as the reverse complement.
TCGAGATTTGTTAGAGATGTATAAGGTCTCTAAGCGTCAAGATAAAAGGTAATAAAGTAAGTACACTAATCATAATAAAATATTTTGAGCTATATCTATAACACGTAAACATGAAAATAATAAAATCTAATAAATAAATATCCTCAGAGATGTATAAGGTCTATCCACGGTTGTAGCCCGGTGATGGGAAACCGCGCGTCTGAATGTTTAATTAAGCAACAGGCTTTATATGCGTCGGTTACATGCGAGCCGCGACCTCGCCGCCTTCGTCGCCATTATTGTCGCTCGATACCAATGCCATGGGAAAACAGCAAATACTCGAAAAATAACGAATCTCAAGTACATGTCACCTTTATAGTTCGACTGGTTTCATCGGAATGCAATCAAATTACGTAATCGTTAAGGTGCTTTTTCGGGGGAAGGAGAGGATTGAATTGAACTAATGTAGCGCTTGTATCTTCGTGGCATGACAGCTCCACCTCGCCAATGTAAAATTACTATTACTAACTGGATGTTTACCATGTATATTTATACAAGGTGGACTGATGACCTGGTAAAGGTCGCGGGAGTCCGTGAATGCGGGCGGCGCAGGACCGGTAATTATGGCACTCTTTGGGGGAGGCCTCTGTCCAGCAGTGGACGTCTTTCGGCTGATATGATGATGATGATATTTGTACATAGGAAGCCGTAAATATCCCGATATTAATAGTACTTAATTCTAATGTAAACGACCATGTGAGTACATAAACTTAGATAATTAAATACTTAGAAAACATGAAATCAACATTTCATGTGCTCTGCCTTTTTGGAAATACAGGCGTGTGAGCTTATGTGTAGAAAACATCCAAGACTAAGAATTGGTAACTAATATTCTTACCCCCTTATTCATAAACGTCTATCAAACCTATATTAGTTAACTAGCCGCTAAAGTTCGTTTGTCCTTATTTGTCACTTTGACATTTACGTTAGTGAGAAAGGGACAAAGAACATTTTAGTTAGCAGAGGTTTGTTAAGTTTTATGAATAAGGGGGTTAGTCAGCACACAAATTAAAGCCCTGACCGGGATTCGTAGGCTAAAGTGGTTGTCAAAACGCTCAACCACACCACTCATTTGCAGGACACCTTCGGGCGCGCGCGCAACTGGGTGAAGGAGCTACAGCGGCAGGCCTCGCCGTCGATAGTGATCGCGCTCGCGGGCAACAAGAGCGACCTCGCCGCCAAGCGCATGGTCGAATTCGAGGAGGCCCAAGCTTATGCCGACGAGAACGGACTGCTCTTCATGGAGACCAGCGCCAAGACCGCCATGAACGTCAACGACATATTCCTAGCGATCGGTGAGTTCTGTCATGGTCTTTTTCTCAAACGTGCTCGGAAAACAATGGTCTTTTTCTCAAAAATGCTCGTAAAAAATGGTCTTTTTCTCAAACGTACTCAGAAAAGAATGGTATTTTTCTCAAACGTACTCGGAAACAATGGTCTTGTTCTCAAACGTGCTTGGAAAAGAATGGTCTGTTTCTCAAACATGCTCGGAAAAGAGTGGTCTATTTCTCAGATGCTCAGAAAAGTAGAACTAGTGTTCGCTAGAATTCACTTCGAAGGCCATCGTTGCCGGGTCTCGTACTGACGACCCATCCCCGACCACCCATCCATCCCATCGACTGATTCCATTACCGACCTGTACTACTGAGTACAGGTCGGTAATGGGATTCGTATAGGAAATTACCGGCGAGTTCGGATATTGCCGGCGCGGGAGTGGCGCACGGCGGCGTCGGCTGCTACAGCACGTCTAAACACTCATATATTCCTAGCAATCGGTGAGTTTGCTACACATTACCCAATATATATGGCTCTGTCATACTATGCACCTCGCGCTCTGGTCTCGTTGCTGCCGCGATGTTGCCTTCTCTGCCCAAACACTGTTCTGCTCACGCAATTAAACGCGACGCTCCGCACTACGATGACTCGCCCAAAAAACCGACAAAACGTTTATGTAGCCACACTGCGTTTCTGCCTCCTTTCCTGGCAAGAAACTTCCCATGCCACTCGACGATGGTGTAACAGAAGAGTTAAATTTTGGTACCATTAAAAAAAATAACAGTCAGTGTGGGAGCACAATAACATGTAAAATTATGTTTTCCTTTGCATCTATTAGCATTTTCTTGGTTATATCTTCAACTACTGCTGTGTAGCACGTGCCTTACAACTTGGCTACTGAGGGGCTACCGGGAAACGAAAACGAACGAAGTTCGAATATCTGCCTCTCTGTTGCACTTGCTAATTCGTGCGGCAGAGAGGGAGATATTCGAACTTCGTTCGTTTTCAGTTCGCGGTAGCCCCTCAGTGCCTACAATGATTTATGTTGATCAAATGTTATCTAAAACGTGTAATTGTCTTCCAGCAAACAAGTTACCAAAAAGCGAAGGCGGCGGCGGCGCGGGCGCGGGCGGCGCGCGGCGCCTCAACGACGGCGAGCAGCCGCGCAGCTCCTCCTGCTGCAAGTGATACACGACACAGGTACCTACACACACCCGTCCGACAGGAACTGATACACGACACAGGTACCTACACACACCCGTCCGACAGGAACTGATACACGGCACAGGTACATACACCGTCCGACAGGAAGTTATACCACTGGTTCCTACGCACCCGTCCGACAGGAACTGATACACGATACAGGTTACACCACACACCCATCCGACAGTAAGTGATACACGACACAGGTACACGATGCACCCGTCCGACTAAAGTGATACATGACATAGGTACACTACACACCCGTCCGACAGGAAGTGATACACGATACAGGTACACCTGACTGACGCGACACAAGTATGAGGTACACGGGTACCCCAGTACACAAACACAACGCAGTGTTACACAGGGATGTATAGATTTACATTATACTATAACACAGAGTACACGACTAATTTAACCTACATTCATCTGCATAAGATTGTAGAACGAGGAAAGGTACACCTTCTAAAATACTCCTATTACTAGTTTCCTTTGGTTAATTTGGTTTAAGTATATTAAGGCAATATAAAAACTCAAAAAGTACATTTCTTTTTAACACGTTCCCTCGTGTGGGAACTTACCGTCGGCTACGAGCGTAGGACTATGAAATGTAAAAAAATGGAAATGTAAAATTTATAGTAATTTCCAAAATTTTCCTCAAGTTTTCACTCTAATAAATTATTAAATTATTCGTAGAAAAAAAAGAATGTTTGATAGGGTTGTGAGTGATACTGCGCAATGCAGATTTTTAACTTTTTTTTTTATTCCAGATGAAATCGGTACCCGGTGAGGGCGTGCTCGGGGCATGAGGGGGTCGGCGCCGCAGCGCCACAGCCCATATACTAGCTATAATACACGTACGAGATGTAATTAATAAAAGATATATTTAATTTGGTTCATGTTTTAGGTCGGACATAGCGCGGGAAGGGGCGCGGGCGGCCCGCGTACCCGTGTACGATCGAATCCGCAAATATTTGCACGGACGGTGTTTAAAAAATATGTGAACACACCTATTGTTTATGGCATAAGGTTGTTCAGATATTTTTAACTGATAACGTACATGTATTTATGAACTTGATTAACGTGGTCTGGTACCCGTGTACACTGAGTATCCAGCCAGACACCCAACTGGCTGGACACTCAGTGTACACGGGTACTGCTTCGTATCCAGCTGGGTACAGGACAATATTATACCGATGTACTCGATAGTGACCGTGTACTCGTGACTCAATCTTTCGAGGGTACACATTTAAAAACGATCCGTGTATCCACGACTGAATGCGTGTACCCATGTTTTCCGACATTCTAATACCATTAAGTCACAAACGTGATTACAATAGTTTCTTAGTAAGCGGTCGTTATCGATAATGCGGGTTACGACTCTTAATAATACAGAGCTATTTAATATATATAATAAAAATACATTTAACGCAGGCCGCCCGCGTCCCATTATAGTCTAATCTACAATTAAACAGTAAAATACTTTGGTTAGAAAGCTTCACGGTTCTCAAACTTCGCTTATTATATTTTAACCACTGAAATTACTTTACACGCTTTTATTTTAAACTTTCCGACCGAATGGTCGTTTCATCGTCCAAATTGTGGTGAAGGTGCATTTACATTCGTTCATTCACATCATTCATTCGTTTATTATTTGTCTTAAAAAGAAACCAGTAGCTCGATCGTGATAATGTTTTCTCATAGATTTTACGCTAAAATAATATATAAAATCAATTTATTAGAATCTGTGTTTAAGAATGTTTTTGATCGATTCACTGTTTCCTTTTACATGAGATGCGTTTCCCGTTATGGTATTCTGGCCTCTATTCGTATGACGTTAAGGTTGATACCGTAGTTATGACGTGGCTAATCAACTAAATCATTAAATAATCGAGCTGGCTTCTCGAATTCCAACTATAAATCATTAATGAATTATACTTTTTTAATCAAAATGTCAAGAGCAGCGTTGTATTTCCGGTCTGAAAGGGTTATATATATATTGTTTGCTCATGTTATATTAGAGCTCTGTCAAATGTCACTGTACTGTCACCGAACTAGCCCGTACTCACATCACTCATGTCTAGGATATCACCGCCCTGCACTGCTAGCTGAATGACTATTATCAAAAATATTTACCAATTCCCTTTTGACAGTTATGAATTAGCGTCTGTAGTGATGAGGCTAAGACAAATCGATTGTCATAATTAACGATTATTAATGAATTATTATTCAAATCGATTTAATTGCAGTTTTATCTTAAGTATTGCCATTTCGCATGATAATAATCCCCGTGTAACCGACGCCAAAAATCGATACTGCATTTCCAAATCCAGCGATAAAGTTAATTTCACACTTCATTTGTTTGTAATTTATTGAAATACTTAATTAGTTTTTCTTACATGCATTTTATTACGATTATAAATTTAGTCATTAGATCGATTTCCATCAAGTTACTGAAATATCATCCGAATCGAAACGAATGATTTAGTTACTACACTAGATTAAAAAAAAGATGTAGTACGTAACTCTTTGGTGAATTATTATCATAAATTACTACGCATCAGTGATAGAAAAAAATATAAATTCATTTGATTGCTCCAATAAAACGCATATTACAACTTTCTAAGTACTCATGAAGATCTAATATCAATAGGTACTCGTTTTTATTCATTGTTTCGATGTGTGATGCGCAATTACATTATATGGGAGTTATGGTGTGTCAAAAAGGAACTGGTAAATATTTTTAATAAATAATTTGTGATATTACAACTGACCAGACATTGTTCAAGTGAACTGTAACACTGATAAATTTACATGGCTGTACCTAATCGGGTATTACAAAGGTGGAGTTAAATTGGTTTTTACATTACTAATAAAAACTTACGAAAATACTCGAAAAACACCAATCTTTAATTTATTTTAGTTGTTTTAAAGATTTAAAAAATAAAGCTATTTGATCATAGTAATTCATGATGTCACTAACACATTATTTCCCTACAGATTTCATACTATCAAAATTTAATAGAAAATTACTGATTTGACTATCAGTAAAATACCTTATTGTCTGGTAATAATACAATAACGTTTTCGTGAGACGCACTTTACAACAATAAAAAAAAATCTAGCGGTCAACAATAAAACTGATATTTAAATGGGTTGCACTGAACCGTCTGTAATCTTAAGCGGTGTTCGTTAAAAATTGATTGTATGGAAAGTTTGACAAGCTATGCGCCTCTGGTGGCCATGGAGATGGTAACTATTTTTTCCCATACGAATTGAGACTAAACGCAAACGCGTTCGTTCGTGTTTTGTTTCAAAAAACTTATATTAGAGGTACGGATTGTGACACCACATACGCCACTGTCGACGACACACACACTTACGTCCGCATACCGTGGATAGGGCTGATGCTGGCTGATGACGTAGTTCGTGTCACCCACACTACTAACCGATGTACCGGATTGCCATACCTGGCGCAGTATATTATTGTATCATGTCGGCAGGCATTCATTTGGAGTCGTCTATCTATTTACCATCAGGCAGGGCTTATACTTGTTTACCACCCTCGTAGTATTAAAACAGTACTTGCCATGCAAGTAAATGTCTTCAGCGATAATCTAGTGTGTTTTCGGAGTTTTTTTTTTCACAATCAACAGATATAACTTTTGTGATTTTCAGTGTTACTATGAACGTATTTAATGTCTGGTCAGCTATATTATCTGTTCGTACAGTTTTGAACACATTTAAACAACTGCACTGTAATTAAAGGACGTGTCACAAACTCAATGTGTATTCTGTCTGTGTTTTACTAAAACAATGTTCAATAGAAGTTTCCTTAATGACTATAGGCTACCGCTTAACTGAGACGGTTCATAAGCGGCGAGCGGGCGCAAGGGAGACGTTTTAGGGTAGCGAAAGGAGAATGACCCGCATTTAAGTCCGCCTTTTGTACGATAAGGTTTCTTTTGTGCAATAAAGATTAAATAAATAAATAAATGGGCGGCAGGGACACTCAACTTTACTAATATGTACGCATTTTAAGACCTTATTACTTAATATAAAACCGTCGTCACCCGATGAAAAAAATAAACAATAGCATCCATCTGTTATGATCCCTTGGATCCCAGGGACCGGTAGACGACGACGACGGGATAACTCAAATGGACCTGCCCCTCTTTGACGTCTCCCCTCTTGAAGCGTCTCAACTAGGCTGCGTTTCCATTAGAGCTGTGCGAGGATATGTTTCCATACATTTGATACCTCGCAAGCTAGCCAGCAAGGTGTCAAAGGTATGGAAACACATCCTCGCACAGTTCTGATGGAAACGCAGCCTTAAACAGTAGTCTTTAGTATGACACATAACCTTAGATTTTCAAGCTACATTTCTATTAAAACCGTTTTGTTGTTACTTTTGCTTAACGCTGTGTCGTGTAGGGCGTCCTCATATGTGCATAGTTATTTTAAATTAGATTTACATCTCAGTTAGGAAGTTATTTTATATACCTAATAAAATAATCATTGGACAAATTTGTTCTATATTAATTGTATTAGTATATTTTCTGTATGATTATATATATTTTAAGAGAAGTGTAACTAGGGGGGTGTAACGTGGCAGTTAACTTTATTGTAAAAGGTTATTATTTAGCATTCCACTCGCTGGGTCGCTTGCTTCGCGAGTATATATACAGGAGGGGGGAGGGGGGATAGGTGGCACGCCATATGTTTACATGCCAGGCTCTGTTAGAAATCGTCACACTTTTCCTTGTAAGTTTGCCCGTATCAGAATACCGAAAATATTGTATGTGATAGAAACAGCTAAAGTTATGGTGTGATGGAAAATATATTTGAATTCTTTGATCCGGGCAAAGTTGGCTAACTGGACAATGTTGGACGGTTTTTCGGTAATCAAAGTTTTCGAGCATCCTACGAACTTGGCATTATGTAAGCGACAGTTATCTTTATTCGTCGTCTATGTGTATCGCGTCACTCGTGAACGGAACGTGTGTAGGAACACCTCGAGAGTGCAATGTCCTGAGGCCTAAAGGCGCGCTTGCATTGGCCGCTGTCAATGTCAACTCTATTATAATAATAAAAGAGCTGCTTTTGCAATACCAATTAGTAATTTCAGTTAAGGTACTACAAAATGAGTGAGCATGCTCTGCGGCCGATCCAAGCTTGCTCGAAGCTTCTACCGCCTATTGGAACGAACTTAACCGCGATTCAAAAACCCGTGCTATACGTGAAGCAATACTTGTTATAAAATTTGTCAGAACATTTTGTATATTCCCGGTATAAGATTAAAATAGGGCATTAGCATATCTACCAAACCGCCATTATTACTTTGCTATGTCAAATGTACGCCAACTTTGCTCCAGCACTGTTTATAGCACCATTAAACTTTTATTTTATACAGTGTTGTACTTGAATAAAATGTCTATATCCAAATTTGGTTATGCATTTTCCAGAATGTAGTAATATGGCGAATTGGTTTGTGTCTGATGCTATAGGATAACGAAGATATATAATGTAATAAATACATATGGAATTCCCAATCATATGTAACTATGTAGTGCTTTGTAGTAGACTCTGGCGTGCGTTTATGGAGGAAATTAAATCTGAGGTTCCGAATTTTCTATTAGGATGAAAATCAAATTATTAAATTTCGTTGGCCTTAAATTTAATTACGTGTTTTAAGAAAATAATAATATTTTTTGGAGTTGCGGGCGTCTATAGGCTGCGGTGGCTGCTTACCATCAGGTGGACTGTAAGCTTGTTTGCCACCGGTTGTATAAAAAAAAATACTACGTCGTTGTTTGCGTACTCAACAAAGTTCAACTTTGCCCGTTAACACTAGTTGATTGCCCGTGGTAATAACATTACATTTTTAACAATAATTTCAATATAAAACACTTTCTGATTATTTTTAAAATTGTATTTAGTCCGCCGGGCAAATTTGTCAAGTGTTACATGGCATTGATGTAAATGTAAAAACGTAATAATAAAACTTGTTCCTCGATAAACGCGCCACGCCAGAGCAACAACTTTGATTGGTGGCCTGTCGCGAAAATTACATATTGTTTATGTATGTCAAACGCAACTGATGTTGAATTATATTTAAATCGCGGCTGCGCCACTGCAATGTAGATTAAACGCTGCGCCCTGACAAATTAAAGTGTAAAATTACTAATGGCAAAATATCAGCAATACGATTATGTGAATAACTGTAGACGACCTTCGCGAGTGTTCGGATAGAATGCAATTCGATAACGTCACTCGTCTCTATATTATATTATACAGAATAAAAATATGTTGAATGTGGCTGCCGGCGGGGCGCAGTCGTTTCAATTTTTAAAATAGCCTAGGACTGCGACAGGGGAATGGAATTAGCTGTTTAAGCACTTCGACTGTTCTCGCAGGCTTGCGGTGAAATTTAAAGCAGGCAACTGTGAAATCTTACAACTATGCCCGGGGCAAACTTTGAAAAACAAAAAAAAATCGCAATGGACTAGTATTAATCCTAAAGATTACATTACAATGTAAGTCAATGGGGGTAAAAAATAGGATTAGTGGGCAAAGTTGCAAGTTTCACAGTAAGATAGTTTGTGAGCCAGTCGATATGTCGCATCTATAGAACGAAAGATCAACTCAAAACAAATGCCACTTTGATTTTTGTTTCAAGGCAGTTAAGGTCGAAATTGGGATGCATTTGTTATGTGACTTGTGCTCTTTAGTTGTGAAGGCGCGATAGTACAGGGCCGGACGAACGTTGACATTCAGGTCAAACTGTATGTTTTTGTATTGTGTAAATATTTTGGATTTATTAAGATTATTATATTGAATAAAAAAAATATTGTAAATGTATGGAGCGTTTTATTTCCTTAGATGTAGACGCCATTTTGGATTTTATTACACACGACGCACTAATTGGTCCTTCTTACACCTTCGCTTAGTGAGCGGGCACTGTAGCACTGAACTGTCCCGTTAGATCATAGAAGAATATGGCAATTCTGTTATTACTCCAAAGAATGTGGACATTCATCCATCTTGACATGACATTTTAATGTATATAATTATCTTGCATGCATTTGACAATACATCAAATGTGATGCCAACTTTCACATGCCTGTTGAGGCTAAACATAAAGGAAAATTGGATACCTTTTAACCTTTTTAGAGTTCTATCAAACACAAACTCACAAATGTCAAATGCGAAGTTGGACCTTATAGAAATGCATATAGGTAGTAAGCATTAGACACCATGAAGGATATATGCGTCGTTAGCGTCGAACCGATGGTGCGCATATACTATAAATATAAGGGAACATACCCATTCTACGTGACCCATTTTTGACCCCCCTCCCCTCCATCGGTGACCACCCGTAGTATACGCCAAGACCCCCTCCCCGCTCTTCGTTTTCACGTAGTAATTAACATAAGGTTTTAAAATCACACGTTTCAGACATTAAAAAAACAACGACTGGTATATGGAAGTGACATCGGAAAGGATGCTGTGAGTTTAAAAAGCGTTGAACGCTTCACCATAATTTGAATGTAGCTCGAAAAAGCGAGAACTCCAGAGGATATTGACTACGTGACGAAGACCTAAGTCGGACGATCACGTAGTACGGGTACGTTCCCTAAAGCACCTATAAATTGGTAAGATATCTTGCGACGTAGAGATCTACGTCACCGCGAGGAGTGCAGAGGGCGCCGCCCCGCCGCCGCAGCGTATATAAAGTGCAAGGGGAGAGTCACACCGCGCCGCCCCACCGTATATAAGCCGCCGCGCGCCCGCATAAGCTCAAGGGATTGCCACGGACTACCGTCGTGCTCGGACGCTCTCGGAACTTTCGCGCATTTGTTAGCTTTTATCTAGTAAAAGTCACAAATACCGCGGCCCGGCAGATAGCCGGAGGGGACCACATATTAGCAGCCAAGCCAGCCCCACTGTCGGTTTTGCCCAGACCGCACCCCGAACCCGGTCCCGCTCAAACGGACGCCCCGGGCTAGGGGATGCAGGGAAGGGTGTAAGCCGGCAGCGGCGAGCGTCGCACGCCCTCCGTCCCACCGCGCTAATGGAGCGCGCTACGAAGCCTGGAAGTGAGGGTAGTTCGGAATCAGCCGATTTCGATCTACCCACACCCCACTCACCTACTGCAAATTCGCCGTGGTGGGCACTCGGCGCCCGCCAACTACCCACCACCTCAACTGACACCGAGTCGCTGACGCCGCAGCCTACGGACGCCAACCCAAAGCTGCCGTACCCAACAAAGCGGCCACCCTCGCCCGTGTTGCTCGCTGCGACGGGCTCGGGCCCCATGGAGCTGCTGCAATCCGACAAGGCTGCAGTGGCACATGCTTCAGGCACAGGAGCCATGTCGCCGAGCCTGAAGGCCTGGATGGCCACTTTTATCCGACTGAAGAGCTTCCAGCTGGGGCTAGAAGTCGAGTTGAAGCCGGAGGATGGACACCTCCTGGCCCTATTGGAGCGCCATCCGGCGATCCTCGGGCCGGAGAGGCGCCCAAGGGAAAGCCCACCCTCCCCAGCTGGCATGGAAACACGCCTGTGCCACCAACCATCGCCGCCGCCTACACCAGCAAGCCGCGCGCAGACCGGCCCAACCGCCAAGAAAACGTCGCCGGTAGAGCAGCCGACGACTACCATTCCCCCCCCGACCCGCCCGCGGAGCACCCCCGCGGGGGGCAAGGGGAGGCCAGCCTTTAAGACGCAGGCCGCTGCCGCCCGACCGACCCCGAGTCGGAGCCCGGAAGCAGCGCCTCAAGAAAAACCTAATCCGAAACCGCAACCCAGCAAACAGCGCTACCCGACGATCGTTGCCCCCGTCCTGCCAGATTGGAACAAGCTCCTCGAGAAAATTAAGGGCGACCTTGGGGAGGCCCCGAACTGCAGGGCGATGGGCAGCGGTCTCCGCTTCAACCCGCGGAGCGAAGAAGAGCTTCGCTCAATTAGAAGAAACCTGGAAGAGATGGAGAAGGCCGGTAACCCCGTGGAGTGGCACGCCTATCAATTGGACAGGGAGAAGAGGATGAAGGTGGCACTCTACGGCCTCCCGGCCGACACCCCACTCAACCTAATTAAGGAAGCCTGCCTGGCGCTCGGCCACCCGGTCGAATACGCCAGGCAGATCAACGCAAGAAGAGGCAAACCGGGCTGTGTCTACTTCTTGCAGATAGCAGGCCCCACTAGAGACCACACCGGTATCTACAGGCTGCGCGAGTTCCTGTCCGTCCCCGACGTGAGAGTGGAGGCATGGCGGGGAAGGAAGGGACCCGCCCAATGCCACAGGTGCCAGGGCTTCCGGCACCACTCAACAAATTGCCACCGCCTGCGCAAATGCGTACGTTGCGCGGGCCCACACCCGGCGAATCAGTGCCCGGTCCCCAAGGACCAACCACCGACCTGCGCCAACTGCGGCGGCCCACACACCGCCAACGATGGCAACTGCCCAGTGTTCCGGAAGGAGGCGAGGAACACCAAGGCGGGGACTAGTGCCTACTCGGTCCCCACCAAACCCGGCCCCGTAACAAGAGCCCAGGAGAAGCCGAGAATGGTGGAGGAGTCGGCGCCCGCCACGCTTATGGCGCCGGCCAACGCTCCCCCACCCCTCAAGAAGCCCAAAAAGAAGAAGAAGAAGACTGCACCGGCTGCGGAGGCACCTCCTCTCACTTCTTCGCACTCAGAAATGCCATCACCTCCTGCTGCGGCTGGAGGTCGGAACGAGTCGACGGAGAGAGTGGCCGCACCACTACCAGTGGAGCCGGCCGCACCCCCGTCACCAATGATACCAAAACGACTCGAATTCAAAGAAACGCCACCACCTCTCGCCGCGGCAAGAGGTCAAAAGGAGGAGACGATGAGAGCGGCCACACCACCACCACTGGAGGAGGAGTCGGCCGCACCGGCCGCACCACCGTCACCACCGCCATTTGTGAGACCACGGCCCATATTTTCCAGACCAGGACAATTTGAGGAAATACAGGCAGCGCTCGCCAAAATCGGCATTCATGCAAGTCGGCCCGCCGAACCATTACTATATCGCCAATAAAGCGAAGAAAGACCGGCACATTGTAATGTGCCGCGAACCAAAAACCGCCACAGAGGGCGTTATAAGCCCTGATATGGCCACCCCACGCCCCTTACAGGGAGTGTGTGAAGACTACGGATGATGCATAAGCTCAAGAGTTCGATCGGTTCGCACGCGCACCCGGCTCTGCCCCCTACCCTCCTCCTGACTTACCCTGGCCGATAAGGTTAACCGACCGGCCGAAAAGTCCCCCGCTCCCCGCTACCCCTGGCAGCTCGGTGGTCCGAGTTCCGCCGTTGTAACGTATCAAATTAGAATAAAACCCATTAATAATAAATAAAGTAGCGTATCCAAAATACATAGCAAGGAAACCCACCAACCCACCTTGGAAAAGAATGAATGAGAACGAATGAAAGAAAGAACAGTATGAAGCATGGAAGTACGAGTAGTAGAAAATGCGAGAACTGGTATGAAAGTGTAGAATAGATAGCAAAAGTCTCCGATCATGTTGGAGGAGCACAGTAAAAAAAAAAAACGTATCCGCCCCATCCCGGTACCCCCGCCGGCGGCTCGGTGTTCCCGAGTCTTGCCCTCGTGCTTTTCCTGTCTTACGCGTGCCCTCCGTTCCCATCCAGCAGACAGCTCGGTATCGAGCCGCCGTTGCCCCTGGCAACTCGGTGTGCCCGAGTTCCGCTGTCGCAGCGAATCCCGGTTTCCCCTCACCCAATACGCCATCGCAGTCCCGTAGGCCCGCGTCATAGCTTAGGCCCTGTTTTTTTTTAACCTGACTGGCTTTACAGGCCGAGCCCAATAAAGCGGTAGGAGTGCGCGGTTGGAGAGTAGCCTGGGGAAAATCCAGGGGAAAACCTCCGGCATGACCACGCGTGTGGTTTGGATCACTGGAATACTCTAAGAGTTTGCGCTCTAGTGAGATTGGTTGAGCGGTTTCAACCGAATCTGAGGTGTGAGTGGAATCCAGCTATTGGGAGTTTTGTCGCTGGTTCACTAAACCTAGCCTAGCTGAGAAGAGTCCAGCAAGAAACTCAGGGCCTGTACCGTTCCCGTCTAAGTTTAACATTTATATAAGTTTATCAAACATACATATTTGTGGTACTTATAAGAGTTATAAGCTATTTCCATAATGGTTCATCTATTAAGCATGTTAGTAGAACTTAATACAACATTTTTTTGAACAAACTGCTCCACTAGTGTCCATTCTACAACGAGTCAAGATAACAACATTACAACACAAAAGTTGATCCATCCTGATCTAGGATAGAGTTTCGATAATAATAAAAGGCCGTAAGACCCAGTGTTATATTTGTAAATCGGTTGTTTGTATCCCTTAACCCTACTCCCGATTAGGCCCTCCAGAACCCGCTGTTACTAGGAAACCTCCCTACGCCCTTCAGGCGAGAGGATATGTATGTGTGACCAATCACAATCTAAATGAAACTATTCGTCCAATATACACACATTTATTACAGATATGCCGTCCTAACATTAACAGGCTACACGTGAACATTGTAACTATACAACCATATCTAACAGTACAGGACTGACCGTGTGAGACTGCATTACAACTGGAACTGGAATGAAATAACGTGTCAACCTTTTTTTTTTGAACCTGACTGTGGCTTTATAGGCCGGGCCCAATAAAGCGATAGGAGTGCGCGGTTGGAGAGTAGCCTGGGGAAAACCTCCGGCACGACCACGCGTGTGGTTTGGAACACTGGAATACGCTAAGAGTTTGCGCTCCAGTGAGATTGGTTGAGCGGTTTCTACCGAATCTGAGGTGTGAGTGGAATCGAGCTAGGGAGTTTTGACGCTAGTTCTCTACACCTAACCTAGCTGAGAAGAGTCCAGCAAGAAACTCAGCTAGGCCCGACCTGGGTCGGACTGACTCTGCCCGGTGTGCGGCGGTACCGGGACGAATAGGGACCTATAGTAGATTGACACATTATTGCATAACAGCGTCCAACTGACACCACAGTTTGAATGCAGTTCTATCGACCCTAACCTATTCATTGCCGAATACAAGCGTTGACTTTTAAATGAACCAGAGGAGCTGCCGCGAATTGTAAACGAAGTTCGAATATCTCCCTCTTTGTCGCACGAATTAGCAAGTGAGTTCCGTGTGTACATAGCTAAGAGTGCCATTCGTCAACAAACCTATCGTTGCGAGCCACGTATACACTGGTTACTATAACCGTTCGGTTATAGTTTCAGCTCGCTTGAGAGCAACCGGCTTTAGTGACACACTGTGCACTTCGCTTAGGAATAACGCAATTGAAAAATGAACACAACACGTCACTTTTGGGACCTTAGTGCCATTAAAACAAAGTCAAAAATTTGCGAACCTTTTATAAAGAGATTTAGGCTGGCATTTAATAACGGCAATGAATAGGTTAAGTTTTTAATTTTGAAATTACATCACCAGTCCTAAATCCAGTATAATAACTTAACATCACCGACAATTGATTTCATATTCAATTTACAAGTGTTCTTAATAATTACAAATTATTGGTAAACTTAAAAAAATATAAATGATATAATAATAAATAAATTTTACAATAGAATAATTAAAAAAGGAAGCACTTAAATAATCAGCCATTCAATCGGTGTTGCCATCGTTGAAAATATTAGTATTTACCTACGACAACACCGCAAGCATAAAAAATACAATCACAAAATTGGCGGCGTGAGCAAATATTAGCCTAACATAATTAAACGTTAGAGATTGGAATGATGTGAAAACAACCTTGCTGTGCTACGTTCGTTAATTGAATTGGCCATTGGTTACACATTGACTCAACGTACCAGCCTTCCTGTGCTACTTTCTTTATACCTTGACTCAACGTACCAGCCTTCCTGTGCTACTTTCTTTATACCTTGACTCAACGTACCAGCCTTTCTGTGCTACTTTCTTTATACCTTGACTCAACGTACCAGCCTTCCTGTGCTACTTTCGTAATACCTTGACAACGTACCAGCCTTCCTGTGCTACTTTCTTTATACCTTGACTCAAAGTACCAGACTTCCTGTGCTACTTTCGTTATACCTTGACTGAAAGTACCCGTAATACAGATCTTGGGCCAACTATGGCAAGACGGGGCGAAGTTATACGGTAAAATGAGATGACCAGCCGTCCTTGGCAGCGTGTCTTTTCACGATAAACTGAGAGACTACTCCCAACAGTCTCAACTTCGAAATCCGAACTTCGTATCGAGCCGTCCCTTTCACTCTCGTGTTATTCACTATATGAGTGAAAGGGACAGCACGATACGAAATTCGGAGTAACCCCTCTGAAGCCACTTTATTCTGAATGATTATTTTAGTACCATCGACAACACAGACGTGACCATCTATGAACCTCATTGCAAAGAGATATGGTCTACTTATTAGTAAACTGTTATAGAACATATTATCCGCATGCATTTTATATACGAGTATGTTACTATATTCGCGCAAGACGAGGCGGGAAGCTATTATAGTCTCGCTTACACAGATAGTGTTATTCTGTCTCTCTCAATTACGAATACATTTTAAACCAGATAACACTACTATCTCTATCGTTATGCGACACTATAGTTATGTCTTAAATATATATATATACCATAGGTCAATTTTCACATCATTCTCAACACAAGGATACAAACGAGCTCTACCTAAAGACTAGGTTCTTAATTAATAATACGTCGGCCATTACCTACATATACATTACAAAAATATCTGCAGACTCAGTAACAGTGATATTTCGTTTACAATATAGTGAACTAAGGGTTATTGTGGTACCTAATTGTATGATATGAGCGTTAACAAGCGAACTATGCTATCCTCAAACCAAACTGAGGACTGGGGAAACAAAACCATTAGGCTCGCGTTAGCTCTTTCGCATTGCTTCTCACGGAGCGGGCCGATACCCAGTGAAAGTAGTAACCCGCAACAAAGAATGTCGATAGAATTAAGTGATTAGATAAAATACGTGTCTTAAGCTTGACGTTTGAGTAAAACCTGTATCGACATGCCGCCATGCCTACCGTCGCCGGCGTTTATTACCCCAGTCCTCAGTTTGGTTTGAGGATAGTATTATAGTATTATATGATTATAAATGGTCTGCCGCTGAGTACAAGAGTACCTCTAGTATAAGTATTTTCGAAACAAAACACAAACGAACGCGTTTGCGTTTAGTCTCAATTCGTATGGGAAAAAATAGCTACCATCTAAAGCCACCAAAGGCGCTGCTCGCGTTGCCATACAAATTAAACAAATACTTATACTAGAGTTACAGAACTATGAATTTCATACCTAATTTTCTTATAATTTTCAAATTACATTGCATTTTTTGAGAAAAGCACTTTCGAAACAAAACACAAACGAACGCGTTTGCGTTTAGTCTCAATTCGTATGGGAAAAAATAGCTACCATCTAAAGCCACCAAAGGCGCTGCTCGCGTTGCCATACAAATTAAACAAATACTTATACTAGAGTTACAGAACTATGAATTTCATACCTAATTTTCTTATAATTTTCAAATTACATTGCATTTTTTGAGAAAAGCACTATACTCGCCTCGGCGCGAGCAGGGATTGTCGGCCTCGTATCTGTAGATGGCCTCGTTGACAGTCGACCATCTATAAACTACCCGTCCCCGTAGCAATCCCCTATTTCGCGGCCTCTGCAGTTTGCGTTTAGTCTCAATTCGTATAGGAAAAAATAGCTACCATCTAAAGCCACCAAAGGCGCTGCTCGCGTTGCCATACAAATTGAGACTAAACGCAAACGCGTTCGTTTGTGTTTTGTTTCGAAAATACTTATACTAGAGTTACAGAACTGTGAATTTCATACCTAATTTTCTTATAATTTTCAAATTACATTGCATTTTTTGAGAAAAGCACTATACTCGCCTCGGCGCGAGCAGGGATTGTCGGCCTCGTATCTGTAGATGGCCTCGTTGACACTCGACCATCTATAAACTACCCGTCCCCGTAGCAATCCCCTATTTCGCGGCCTCTGCAGTAATGTACTATTGTATTTTAGCGGAGTGAATCAGATCAGACATCGAAATCAGTTGATGCTCTTTGCCACACAATGACGTGACTTCACTGGCGACCACTTATATTCTAAAATCTTTGACAAACCAAAATGAGCTGTAATCTGTACACAACGGATTTCATTTTCCCTTAAACAATTCAGGTTAGTAATACGCATTACGACTATCAGTAACGTCTACCCTACATTTTACAAGTGTTTATATTTTGTAATGTGTCTTCAATGTCTAACAGTCTATATACGTGATAACAAATTGACATTGCTGTAAAACACACTTTGTATATAGGTAAGTCAAACAAAACTCTAAAAGGAATGGAAAATTCAGAATGGAAGGATCCAGGTCGAAGGAAAATTTGAGACCATTTCATATAGGAATGTATAAATTTACTAATTCATGAAGTCTTTAACGCTTTCTAAAATTTATAATAAACTACTGACTGACATCCCAAAGATTATGTATGTACCAGGGATCGGATACCGGTATTTTCTCCATAGAAAAATACTGGTATTACTACGGTCACCGGTTCATTATTTCGTTTTTAATGGGACAATCTAATAATACGACGTTGTTACCTAAATACATGATACAGCCCTACGTTTAAAGAGCAAAAAATAATCCAAAATATTGGGCTAATTCAGGGTTTTTTAAAAATACCGGTATCGGTGGTCTGGTATGTACAGGATGTAACAAAAATAGTGAGAATCCGTTTAAGGGCATATTCGGTATCGTATTATGATTAGGAAAAAGTAGAAGAATATTTTTTTTGATGCAATAATTTTTTGTTCCTTGCAGGGACAGTTGGCTGACTTGGACGACCTGCCCCATAGATTTTTTTTGGGTCAAAAAAAATTTTCCTCTACTTTTCCTAATCAGAATACGATACTGAATATGCCCTTAAAAGGCACCTCACTATTTTTGTAACATCTTGTATAAACGCAAACCAAATGTAGCAGCTGAACCTATAATATATTTATATGAATATTTGAGTCCAAAAAATGTACCTATCCAATTTTAGGTTCAGCTGTTCGTTAAGATACGAACAATTATCAAGATCATACCATTTTTTTTATTAAGGGGCTCCACGCGCTATTCATTGATTTTTGACCAGTTTTGAGTTGATGTAGCTCCGTCAAAACTATAGATATAGATATATTAATGGCACGAACGGTTATCGGTTCTTCAATCCTTTATCTAAATTTGCAAGAACCAAATTAAAAAAAAAACTTACTTATTTTCTTATGATTTTTTCAAACATGGTCCAAAAAAGCTGTATTTTCTATATTATTTTGTTGTTTATGCACTTATATGTATGAAATGTACATGTAACTTCCTTATTCTGTTGTTATTTTTTATATTCTATTTTTTGCTGTATTAATTGTTGTCTTTGTCTCGAATAAATATTTCTTTCTTTCTTTCTTTCTTTCTTATTGACGTCTCTGACAACGCAAGAGAAATTTTTATTTTTAACTCATTTTCACAAAAGTTACGTGCAAAAAACTGATTTTTTGGCCTATAATTGACAATTGATGACATACATCTCGATCTAGTTTTGTAGTAAATATGGTATACTATTTCTCGTTGTTCTTAATCCAATTTAATGTTTAACCCAATTTAAACTTTATATTCAATTTAATGTTGTAATTTTTTGTATTTGACATTAATTATGTGCTTGTAAGAATATACTGAACCGTATATTCTTATTTATTTTCATTTTTTGTTACGCAATTAGAGCGCCTGACGATCAGTATGCAATAGTAGTATAAGCAAAAATGTATCTATTTCTTACACGAGATTGTATTCTATGATAAATAAAACTAAACTAAACACGTTGTGCCATAAAAAAAGAGAAAACGGAGAGTTGCAGATCGAAGGTCATTGGGAGCTAGGAGCCCCTAAGCGCGCCTCACCCTTCCAATTACGCGGCATGATGCATTGAATGTCTCAGTTATTTATGCTGTCAACAATTCAACATACTGCTGAAAGTACTTCTATTGTGAAATAAGTGACCTTGAAAGATCAATAAAGTACGATATTCACAAAAAATTAAGAATCAACAGCTTTCTGTCTGGATATACCGCGGGTTTTGAGACACAAAACCCGATCCTAGACCAAACGTGGATATACGACAAATCAAATTACAAATTGACGATAAAGTCGTTGGCAACGATGTAACTTGCTTTGGTCCATTTAGATTTAATTCGTATTTTTGATACGTTTAATGAACCACACGAAGACAGTGAAACGAGATAAGTATAAAATTAAGTAACATTAGGTACGTTACTAGGTTTTTCATACTTCAAAATGAAAATTTAGTTGCCTACGAAAAATATGTTATATATAATTAACAGTGAATAACGAAATAGAAGTATGTAATAGGCCCTGTATAAAACCTGTTATTTTATAAATAAATGTCCGTAGACAGAGAAATTACAAGAATACTTTTCTCATTCCACTGTACCGTAAATACAGTTAATAATATAATATAACAATATACAATAAAATTGCCACTAGCCTACAATATATTTAGTCTATAAAATACTCTATTTATTTACTGAAGTCATACCGAATACATATATAACGCTGGAACTGTGAATGAAACAATCTCACATAATTATATCTACAAGAAACGTTTATCATACATTGTATGTTTATTATATATGACCGAAGAATCAGTTGTATTCCTTCTTTTTTCCTAGTAACTGATCGTATTTGGAAGTAAATCCATTTAGGCCATTTATAAAGATCCGTTAGACCTTATGTCGGTTTGTTATGTCAAAAAATGTACTGAGTTACTGTGAAATTTGATCTGACATTTGGTCTAACGGATGTTTATAAAACCCAGCCTTAACATACCCCTTTTCACAGTCGGTTAAATACCTTATGAGAAATACTACGAATTCGTTAATTCACGTAATATGCCGTTTCATATGAATATGCATTCCGTTCCCAACACATACAAGTCATATTGGCATGACAGCATCTCTCTATCAAAATGCAGTAAAAATGTTTAACTTTTTTTAACGATGGTCGCCCACATTCTATTTATTATTAGAAGTTATTGTTAAAATAATGGCGGCAACGCCAGCTGCCTAAAGGCTCATATTCGTGAACTTTTTCAACATGATTAGAAATATCATAATATTATATAAATAAAAATACATTCATACATTCAATTATTTCATCATTCCCACGAAGCATGCAGTTAAAATACGTTTTATTAATATTTTTTTCTCTACTTTCCAAAACAGTCCCTATTTCGTGCATCACACGGTTTAGTTTAATGTAGGCGTTTTGGCGTTGATAATAGGGTTTTTTAATCCTATAATCGCTGTGACTGGTACTGCTATATTCAGTGCAGCATAAACATTTTTGCTCTTGCCTGTACTACCACTAGGAAAATGATATATCTATTTGGCATTGGTTTTTGGAGGACTATAGACACCCCGAATGGGCTATTGGAAACTACTGCGTGATCATAACATTGTGTACAATATAACAGAAAACTATAGGATGGTATATAATATTCAAATATTCCAAATATTCTAATTTTCTCGAAAAAGGATCAAATTCTTAATAAAATGGCGAAAAAAAAATAACTCAAAAGAATAAATAATTACATAATTATAAGTCTTCAAAGTTTTAAGAGGGGATATGCTCTGTCCCTTTTCCGCAAAACGCACCTTTGTATTGGAACGATCATCATTTACTATGGCGCTCGAGGTCAGTGACGTCACTGATCTGTCGCACTTTCTCTCTCTAACCAACAACGTTAAAACTTTGAGATATTTGAATAGGATTTTTGCCATATGGCATATCTTCATGCCTTGTTTTCTTTGGAATAGTAAAATTTTGAGTCAACAACCGTATTTGCCATCTGAGGCTTCCTTTATTACCGCCCTTGGTGAGTATAAAGTTTTACGTCTCTCCTGGCAAGGAAGTAAATATATAAAATGCCATCCGTCGAGTCTTGATAACATTTAAAAAAAACTTCATATAAACTTTCAGTTACTAATTTAGTGTCTAGGTGTCTTCGTCTGCTAGAGTCACATTACGGAGACGCCGGTGAAAGAGACGGGCTGCTCGTTGGTGACACACGAATATTAGAAGTACTTGAAACACATTGGTGTTGAAATTTGCTTACATATTACAGTCAACTTCATGCCAGTACAAGTTGCGCAATTTTCAGGCATAAAACACCAGTAACAGAGGCATGAAAGTTGTAGAATTGAACATTTTCGTGAAAACTAACATGAGATCACCAACCGAAAGTACCAGGCTCGCATGGGCGCTAGGAACACTTGATGGGGACGCCGGTGAAAGAGACGGGCTGCTCTTTGGTGAAGATTTGAATAACGAATATTATTGCAAGTACTTGAAACTCATTGGTGTTCAGAAGACATTTGCGTACTTACAATTAACTTCATGCCACTATAAATTGCGCATTTTTCAGGTAGAAACCACCAGTAATTGAGGCATGAACATTATAGAACTGAATATTATCATGAGATCACCAACCGAAAGTACCAGGCTCGCATGGGCGCTAGGATCACTTGATGGGGACACCGGTGAAAGAGACGGGCTGCTCTTTGGTGAAGATTTGAATAACGAATGTTATTGCAAGTACTTGAAACTCATTTACAATTAACTTCATGCCACTAAAAATTGCGTATTTTCAGGTAGAAACCACCAGTAATTGAGGCATGAACATTATAGAACCGAACATTATCTTGAGATCACCAACCGAAAGTACCAGGCTCGCATGGGCGCTAGGATCACTTGATGGGGACGCCGGTGAAAGAGACGGGCTGCTCGTTGGTGAAGATTTGAAGAACGAATGTTATTGCAAGTACTCGAAACTCATTTACAATTAACTTCATGCCACTAAAAATTGCGTATTTTCAGGTAGAAACCACCAGTAATTGAGGCATGAACATTATAGAACCGAACATTATCTTGAGATCACCAACCGAAAGTACCAGGCTCGCATGGGCGCTAGGATCACTTGATGGGGACGCCGGTGAAAGAGACGGGCTGCTCTTTGGTGAAGATTTGAAGAACGAATGTTATTGCAAGTACTCGAAACTCATTTACAATTAACTTCATGCCACTAAAAATTGCGTATCTTTCAGGTGGAAACCACCAGTAATTGAGGCATTAACATTATAGAACCGAACATTATCATGAGATCACCAACCGAAAGTACCAGGCTCGCATGGACGCTAGGATCACTTCATGGGGACGCCGGTGAAAGAGACGGGCTGCTCGTTGGTGACGAGGCCGGCGCGGGGCGCGGTGCTCGGCTGCAGCCCCGACTCGATGTTGACGGCCGACGTCCGCATCTCGTCCGCTGATGCCCTGGTGATACATTGAGGTTAGAATGGAACATGTGTTGCACTACACGGTATTTAGAGAGCCTTTCTCTTAATCAGGGTAATGTAATAAGAGAAAAGAATTCTGTACAAAGGGCACCGGTACCCTAAATATCGTCTTTAGCTTAAATGCCGTTAAAATTCGTTCGTCTTTATCTCTTTGACATTTGTTTTGTGAAAAAGGGACAAAACACATTAGAGGTTTACTAATTTTATGAATAAGGGATATAAGGCCAAGTCAGAGGGGCTACTCCGAAATTCGTATGATGCTGACCCTTTCACTCGTATAGTTTAGAACACAAGACAGAAAGAGACAGGACGATACGAAGTTCGGAGTACAGGCCCAGTTGGGATAAGTGCGCCCCACGGGACAAGTGCCTATAAAAAATCTAACGAACCGATATCTTACAAATCCAATGTATGACAAGAAAATAACTGCTTGGTTCCGCTTGCCAGGATAATCAAAATAACAGAGCTCAGGTGAATAAAATATAACTACTCGGCCATCCTGACCAAAGAGCAGGCCCTGACTATTAACTCTATCTGTATTTTTATTTTTTTAGGCTAGTGACACTTGCCCCGTAGAGAACACTTAACCGTATTCGAAAAATCTTTATCTGTTTAATTTGACACGTGCAGAGCGGCAAAAAGTCTATCATAAATTATACACGATAGTCAAGATACTGGATTTCCAAATTAACGTAACGGGCGCTGGATCATAACGAAAACAAATTAAAGCCCGACCAGAAACATATGACCATTGTCAAGAGGGCGCTATTATTCTGATTCATATGGCAACAAACTAAATCACATTTTGACATGCATAGCTGTCAGCTCTGTTGTTAATTATGAAATATTTTGCAGCGATATAGTTTCACCTCTCAAGCGTTTTATTTTTCGGCAGTTTATTATATACATTATTAAAAATGTTCCGCTCTTGTCCATGAATGGTTTTGGGTATTTTTTTGTTATTTATCACTTAATTATCAACACTACTATTGTTGAAATAAAGCGCAACTGTGACACTGACAAGTATCACAACCTATCATTAAAATTATTGCCAGTGTAAGGAATTAGATCCATTTAAATTCCACAACATGGCGCACGGCCAGATATTTCTGATTACGCTTTAACTAAGTTTTTTTTTAATATATAGTAACACTCAAGTAAATTGGTAGGGAGACAGTGGTTATAGAGATATCATCTTATATATGATCTGCTTTTTGCCGTCTGCCTTTTTGCGTCTTTAAACTGAAATGATCGGAGTCTTTCCAAAAGGCGCGTTAATTTCTAACTGCGAACATGCGAAACTGTGCTAAAGAAAATATCCAAGTATGTATGTCCGACAGTCGCAGAAAGTAAACTTGCTAAGGCCGGGTTTTATAAAGATCCGTTAGACCAAATGTCACATCAAATTTCAGTAACTCGGTACATTTTTTGACATAACAAACCGACATAAGGTCTAACGGATCTTTATAAAATCGAGCCTAAAAGTACAACATTCACGTGGGTTAAAATTAAAGTGAATAGAAATAATAAAATAATATGACGTTGGTTTTGTACCACTTTGAATATAAAAGATAAAAAAATACTTTTCATAGCGACATTGTGTATAGGCCTAGATTAAAAAGCTTAATTACGGATAAAATACTACAAGGAAATTTGTGATATAGTTAGTTCAACAACCTTAAGCTAGGAAATAATGTGAACAAGTCACACACAGTAATTCAAATACATAATCAGTAGCATTAACTTTATGATTTTGAAGAACTACTATCTGTATTAAAAATACATTAACAACTAAGCGTTTTCCTCATTGTATTTAATCTATAACTCAATTCAATTTAAAACAATAAAATCGACCAGTAGAACGTGAATATGATAAAAAAATAGCACATGCTAAACAAGACAACAAAAATGGTCCTTCGAGCCGGATACAAGAAAACAAAACTGTTAGATCTAGCCAACCTGATAGTGATCTAGCACTAGACTAAACGAACTCATGCTCGGTGCAGGTTGAGCTAAAGAATGGTGCTGAAAGAAAAAAACAGAAGATAATCATAGCGAGAATTCTGAACAAAAAATTGTAACGTTGCATTGAGGTTTGGTGTAAACTGAAAGAAAAAAGTGTCGTAGCGAGAATGACCAATTAAAAAAAATGCTGAACGACATGGAACAAAGTAAACGAAAATATCTGTAGCAAAATGCAGAATAAACATTGTAAATATAAGGGGCGTGGCGTCCAACTCCGCTTTTGGCACTACGTTTCTTCTTAAGAGTTGCAGAGACTATTCTCTACAACACTCGTTTATACTTGAAATAGGCAAATCAATGTGGGAGCGAGAGATCACAGCGCGTGTCTAAATTATCTAATCGTATTCCCAGTTTTCCCGATGGAAGAACAGAACTACACCTGTTAATATCTACAAGTATAATACGAACGTCACTAGGGCACTTGGAATTAATCCTTACAGCCCTCGCGGCAAGCGTTGTTCATTGCAAGGTCGTGACGCGCAATGTTAATTTTAGTTAAGAACACACGCAATGTATTAGTAAAACCACCGGGCCGTTAGTTCTTTCTAACTTGACTGTGGCTTTATAAACCGAGCCCAATAAAGCAATAGGAGTGCGCGGTTGGAGAGTAGCCTGGGGGAAATCCAAAGTACGCGAGATTCTAAAACGATCTGGCATAATCGATCATCGATGTGCATGTTTCGCCAGTTCCCTACTGTGGCATTTTACTGTTTGCATTTTTCATTTTAATTTGAACTTATTATTATTATGTATCTCCATTGGGATATCACGGCACAATGTCCGGTCTTTGTGGCAGGCGTTCATGGGGATACAGATTCAATACGAAGAGGCCCCTTTGAGATACGATGTGTTTGGATGTGTACAACTAGCGGATACTATCTTTATTATTATTCTCTTTATTCCGGTGGTTAGGGCGACAGAGAGAGGAACCTCCTGACTATCCGCGCCGTGTCCAGGGGTACCACCTTCTGTATCTGACCCTTGACCCAGCCATCTAGCGAGATTCTCTTGAGGTGTTGGTCGAGACTCTTCGCTATTAGACCGTTCGCATAGACGACTATCGGGACAATGATCGTTGAATCAACATCCCACATGGCGGTCACCTCGTGTGCCAAGTCTAGGTACTTGCTGACTTTGTCCTTCTCGGCCTTCACGAGGTTCTCGTCATGGGGGATGGTGATGTCAACGAGCACTGCCTGGCGCTTATTATTATTATTATTGTCATTTAATTAGTCCCAGGGACCTTCCTATTTATTTATTCGTAGCTAAAAAAATACTTTTCTTTGGTGACTTATAGTTTGTCTTGTTGTTGTACGTTCTAAGACACTACAGTAAGCTGTGATTACCGATAATTAGATGAACATCAACCTAGAATGTTACTAAAAGTGTTTGTAGATTTGTATAATGTATTGTCTGTAGGTAATCCTATAATAAAAACAATAAAAAGGAAACCGTCAGACCGTGCGAGCGGTTTAAACACTAGAATACTCTCAAGAGTTTGCGCTACAGTGAGATTGGTTGATCGGCCGTTAGAGTTGGACGCCACGCTAGTCCGGTAAGGTAGTTGCCTCTAGTTGGGACGCCAGACGTCCGGGTCCTCCATGAGCGTGGTGTGGTGGTCCTGCGCGGGCGGGCCCGGCGGCGTGGCGCCGCCCGCCGCCATCGCCGCCATGTCGTCCCGAGTGCCCCTACGCCAGCTTTAGTTCACATGCCACGACACGGTACGATAGCGGAATACAAACAATCTCACCTCTCACTCAGTGATAGACTGAGAACAGTGAGAACTACTCTGAACCCTTGTATGTATGTATGTAAAATTATTTATTGTACATGAGTAAAACATAACATAAATTACAAGAACAGTTGACATATATGTACAAAGGCGAGCTTATCCCTGTAAGGGATTTCTTCCAGCTAACCTTTGAGCAATTGAGTGGAGATTAAGATTAATAGGCAAACAGAGAAACATGTACAATACGCTAAACTTATACACTATTACATTAATCATCCATACATACACTTACGAGCAAAAATAACGGGTACACTGTATTAAATTTCCATAGAAAGTTTACCCGTTATATGTGCCCGTGAGTATATTATCTCGCTCGCTCTTAGGGCATGCAATACCGGACGATTCTCAATACCGGGATTGAAATCCGGTATTGGACCTCAATCCCGGAATCGGTATTTCAGGGCCCCGGGATTTTTCACTTAAAATAAAAATACAGTCACATTGTAACTATATGCGTTATATACAAGTAGAAGAATAATTTAGGACAGTGAATAATAATAAATAATCATCATCATCATCATCATTTCAGCCGAAAGACGTCCACTGCTGAACATAGGCCTCCCCCAATTTAAGGGAGCGGAGGGTGGGCAGCAGCATCCTTCGATCATTACCACCATCAAACTGCGGTCGCCAACCCGCTTGCCAAGCGTGGCGACTATGGCAAATCCCCCCCAAGGGGGGGAAATAAATAATAACGAAATAATTATAAATACCCAACTCTCTTAACGTTGCCTTCTTATAAATTTTACGAATAAATAACATATTTTTTATTAAAATTTAATGCAAAATCTTCAATACCGGTATACCGATATTTTGGTATTGGGGGCATTCCACGTGAAGCGGACAGGTAAAAAAATTTGATGTTTCCGATTTTAGTAATTTTTAAGTATGTTATACTCATATGTGTCCTAGATCCACATATGCAATATTTATACCGTGTAATATATAGTTATCGAGCTATAGGACACTGAAGTTTTGACTACCCAGCCGGTATGCGCTACTTGAAGTGTCTGTACCAAGTGCTAAAAGAATATTTTAAGGAAAACAAAGCAGCGAAATCTATACTCGAATTACTTAGCTACCAAACTGCATTTTTGGAATTAAAAAAAAAAATTTTTTTGGATAAATAAATGTTTTTAAATTTTTTTAACCCAAATTTCTCAAAGTTGGACCAGTTTAATATTTATGATTTTTTTTTACAAATTAGGTAATATTGTACAGATAATACCTGCAAAGTCTCATTATGGGCCTGGAAGTGGTTTAGGAGCTAGATCAGTTACAATGCTGGAGCGTGGCAGCCGGCGCCAGGCGCCAGAACGCGTCTGCGGCCCGCTAACGACAGTTTACAGAAACTTCAATTCTGAATACCTTATTTTTATTTTAAATTAGAGTAAAACAAGATATTTACATCATGCAACAATCCTTTTATTTACAAATTTTTACTATTTTATAAGTGTCACTATTACTAGTGCGTAATACCTACATTCAGGTGTTGGAATGAATGCATGGTATTTTTTGTGCCCGGTATTGTAACTGCTGATGCAAATCTGTCTTTTAGAAATCCTGTGTTTTCTTCAGAGTAAAACAAGATATTTATATCATACAACAATCCTTTTATTTACAAATTTTTACTGTCACTATTACTAGTGCGTTTTGTCATAATACCTTCAGAGGTATGAAAGGAGGTCTTGCACCACTGATGAACGCTTTCATCAGTATGTTAGGGATTATTCCAAATTATTTAAAATAGTGTGTACAAAATCAAAAGCAGTGCACTTGAATAACAAAATAAAATCCTCAGATAATAAGGCCAAGACAGTCTGGAAAATAATAAATACAGAGACTGCGGGGAGTAAAAATAGAGAGTCCACAGTTTCATTGAAAATAGAGGATAATTTAATAACAGACGCAGTAAAAGTAGTAAATGAATTCAATAATTTCTTTTCCAAAATTCCTATAATTACTACAAGCAGTTTGGCATTGTCTTCCACAATAGCTGAATCCCTTTTAAGTGAGAAAGTAAAGCTAGATAATTTATGTATTTTTAATTTTCATCATGTTTCTCCTCTAGATGTACTAAAGACTTTTAAAATGATAAAAATAAAGAGCACAGAAGACTTATAGGGCGTGTCAGTCAAGGTACTGGAATCTATTCTGGAGGTCCTTGCACCCACTTTAGCTCTCATTTTTAATACTTGTATAGACAATGGCATATTTCCAGATTTAATGAAATGTAGTAAAGTAGTTCCTATTTTTAAATCAGGCCATAAAGATAATCCTTCTGATTACCGTCCAGTTTCTATCCTGCCTAAATATTCGAAAAAAGAATACTGACGCAATTGATTTCTCACTTTAATTTAAACAATTTTTTGCACGCACAGCAGTTCGGCTTCACGAAAGGTAGATCGACAACTGATGCTGGTGCAAGTTTGATAAAATTCATTTTGCAGTCTTGGGAAGAGTCACAGGACGCCATTGGAGTTTTCTGTGACCTTTCCAAGGCTTTTGATTGTGTAAACCATGGTACTTTGATTTGTAAGCTGAAATTTTATGGCATTAGAGGACATGCATTAGATCTCATTAAGTCGTACCTAACACAAAGAAATCAAAGGGTAGCGATAAATGGAGCTATTTCATCAGATACAGTGGTAGAGATGGGAGTACCTCAGGGATCTATTCTAGGCCCGTTCCTATTCCTTGTTTATGTAATAAATCGAAGATCAGGCATTGTAATGTTCGCAGATGACACATCATTACTGTTCAAGGTTAATAGGAAAGATACTGAACTCGTTGAACCAAATAATGCACTCTCCATGTGACTGGTTTCCTGCCAAGAACTTAGTGTTGAATCCGAAAATAACGAAATGTCTAAAATTCTCCCTAGCAAACTCATCTTCAAATATCAATATAGATTCAAATATAAAACTCAATGGTGAAACTTTAGAATTTGTTAAGACAACTGTATTCTTAGGCTACACTGGACTCAAAATTGCAGTGGGGTTCCCACATAACCGCTATAGGAAGTAGGTTGAGCTCTGCTGTTTTTGCAGTCAGGAGAATAAGGCAGTTTACCAATGTGTAACATGCCTAAATTGAAGAATAAATGATTTCATTTCATTTCGTTTCAATTAATGCATGGTATTTTTTTGTGCCCGGTATTGTAACTGCTGATGCAAATCTGTCTTTTGGAAATCGTCTGTTTTCTTCAATGTCTTCTTTTCGAGCATAATATATATATATTTTTTTTTTTTAATTTATTCATATTAAAAGAGAGAAAATTACAGAACTACAGAATTATATTCGTTTGAGCCATTATTAATTTAGCCTATTCGTACAATTGCTCGGGTGTTGTGATAGTTTTGCTCATGATACAATAATACTAAGCCACTGACAAAAATAACTGATAAATTTTAAATGCAAGGCGTCTTCGCTTTGTCTCATTTGCACGATTAACGTAATTTTCGTAGCTAGGCCTAGAGCACGAAGGAGTTCTGATTAAAGATCACATATGGCGCCACATATATGTAGGGATATTAAATATTTAATTATTGGTAGGAATAGAAATTTATAAAACAATAAAAAAACAATTTTTATTGGCTCTGTGAGCTGTAAAACACACGAGTGTTTTTTTTTAATTTTCTAAAACCGGATGGACAAAATGGCAATGATTTTGATTATCGACCCTGCTTTAAAAATTTCACCAGAATTGTTTTAAAAATGCGACCTATAGAGGAGAAAAGTAGAATATACGAAAGCATTTTTGACCAACATAAACCGGAGACACTTCGCTCGCGTCGCTCGCTCGGTCAATAATATCATTGAAGTTGGTACACGGAATATTACAGCATTATGGCGTAGATATTAAATTACTGATTCGTTGCAAGTTTCTTATAAGCTGCCGTTAGCGGGCCGCAGACGCGGTCTGGCGCCTGGCGCCGGCTGCCGCGCTCCAGCATTGTAACTGATCTAGCTCCTAAACCACTTCCAGGCCCATAATGAGACTTTGCAGGTATTATCTGTACAATATTACCTAATTTGTGAAAAAAAATCATAAATATTAAACTGGTCCAACTTTGAGAAATTTGGCTTAAAAAAATTTAAAAACATTTATTTATCCAAAAAAAAATTTTTTTTTTAATTCCAAAAATGCAGTTTGGTAGCTAAGTAATTCGAGTATAGATTTCGCTGCTTTGTTTTCCTTAAAATATTCTTTTAGCACTTGGTACAGACACTTCAAGTAGCGCATACCGGCTGGGTAGTCAAAACTTCAGTGTCCTATAGCTCGATAACTATATATTACACGGTATAAATATTGCATATGTGGATCTAGGACACATATGAGTATAACATACTTAAAAATTACTAAAATCGGAAACATCAAATTTTTTTACCTGTCCGCTTCACGTGGAATGCCCCATTGGTCTGTCAATCCCGAGATCCCGGTTTGCATGCCCTACTCGCTCTGTGCCTTTACCATGAGTTTGCATGACCGTACTCGCTAGCGACTGCGTAAACGATTTAGTATGCCGATTCTTAGTTCTATTGCGTAACCGCCAGGAGGCACTATATTTTTGCCCATTCAAATTTTTACGCAGTCGCTAGCGAGTACGGTCATGTAAACTCATGGTAAAGGCACTGAATCTCTAACGTAAACTCCTGTCATCCATCCATGGAAAATACAAATTCCAATGTGTAGATGTACGGATACTGTTACATAAATACGAGACGCTTTCATGTGTGTGTTCGTTATGTGAAAACCACCCAGTTTAAATTCACACACATCTTGTATTCAACTAACTTGTTGCTATATAGACAGTACTGCAAAGTTTATATTTGTATAAACAACTTTACAGATCACCTTCCCAAACAGGAACTGGCAGTTAGTAAAATTTCTATTAGTATAGTAGCCGTTTCGTTTTTTTTTTTTACCTGACTGTGGCTTTATAGGCCGGGCCCAATAAAGCGATAGGAGTGCGCGGTTGGAGAGCAGCCTGGGGAAAATCCAGGGGAAAACCTCCGACACGACCACGCGTGTGGTTTGGAACACTGGAATATTCTAAGTGTGCGCTCCAGTGAGATTGGTTCAGCGGTTTCAAATCTGAAGTGTGAGTTCTTCTCTCTCTCAATCAAATATCTTTTTTATTTTAGGTATTCACCTTACAAGACAAAAACAGATTCAAATGAGTTCAGTTTCATCTATTTACGAACTGAATCACTCATTTAAAATTTAAACTAACTTCTAGGTCAAGCATTTTTTGTCCATCAAAACACCAATGGCCAATAAAAACAGATCAATAAAAACATCCCGTTCAAGTCGAAGGAAGTGGACAATGTGTAATGGAGCGGAACTACAATGCACCGGAAGCCGCGAGGATATCTATTAACACCTACAGCGTCCGAAAATATATGCGTATAACTGCATTTACATAGGCCACCTTTTGTTATCAGGGTGGATCAACTATTTTTTGTTGCTCGTTACCATGGTTACGTCTCCTGAGTCACTCTTTAAAACTGTGATTTTATAGAGTTTAAATTTACCAAACATGAGTTTTAGCTATGAGCATAAATGCATTTGGCTATGGGTCATTTCTTAAGCGTCCTTGAAGTCCATATTATAAACATTTTTCTAAGAAACTCGGTTACTGTTGTCTCATCGCTGACGGGACAGAATATTCGACAGAAAATTGCTAATAGATACCCTCTAAAAACATATTTTATTTTAGGTTTTAAGGTAGATAGGTACATTAATTTGTTAAGAGCATGAATGCATTACTCGCCAATAAACGTTGTGTTTGGCGAACGTTTGTTAATGTAAAACTGTATCTAACTTTTTTGGTAAATAAATTAAAAAAAAAAAAAACAAGGAAAAGTTAATTGACCCATCAACCTATATTTTAAGTCGCGTGCCTTAGCTCTTGCAACTGTTATTGGCTGGTAGCTAATCTGTGTTGAACTGTTATTGCACACATCATCATCATCCTAGCGTTATCCCGGTACAGTTGCGTCCTGAAGGATGCCCGGGGTGTGCTACTTAATCTCAAGCGTTGGCATAGGCACTAGTTTTTACGGAAGCGACTGCCATCTGACCTTCCAACCCGAGGGGAAACCAGACCTTATTGGAATTGTAGTAGGCAACTTGACTGTTAGAAGTTCTCGAGCTGTCCGAAGACCTCTAACTTGGCTTAACGACTGCTATCATAGACATCAGCCAGGATCAACGGCTTAGCGTGCCTTCCAAAGCACGGGAGCGCTCAGTTAATAACCACTCAAAGCGGTCACCCATCCAATAAGTGATTTGGGCCGACGTTGCTAAACCTCGCATACCGCACGCGGTGCGCGAGCGCCGCTGGGCCCCGAGCGCTCCAAATGTTATTACACACATACACACCAACAAATGTTATTAACCTCGTTAATGACGAAAGATTACAATAATGACGCAGTTAATAAAACCATCAACCCGCATTGTTAGTCACCGGGCACTGTATTAATAACAATCTACATTTGCATAATAACAACTGTACCGGTAAATGCCGTGAGGGCATTAGTTGACGAAATGTACAGATATAGTCATGTGCATGTAAATAGGTAGGAAATGTGGTTCCATTTCTTTTTGTTGTAAGGGGGGAGCCATGTGCCGACCAGGCACATAATTCTAAATTGATAGGTTAATCTTATATTACGTGCGTATATATAAGATAAGTTAGAGATTAAGAGCGTGCGAGATGTATGGATGATTATGTATGTATGTGCTAGTATATAAGGAAGCAGTATCATCAATAAAGACAGATTCACAGTTGTACAGATTACTTCTGACTCTCACAGAGTGTGGACTTCCATAAACCCCTCTGGGGTGTGGTCCACACTCCCCCAACCAACTTCCCCTAAAAGTCACATCAAATAGTTGGTACATATAGTGACCGCAGAACAAACTGACGATCAAGTTGATAGCGCTCTCTCTTACATACTTGCACGGTGTTACGCAGTATGTCTCGTATTTTTTATGGCACCGGTCGTCAGTTTGGTTTGCGGGCACTATAACAGCCGAAGTATATGCCGTTTAACTCGGGCCTTTACTGCGCGGCGTGCGGCAAGTCTCCTCTCTCTAATCACGACGCGCATTTACGTCAGCATCATAATTTATTAATTATGTATACACTTTTCGTGTCTCTTTCGCGCACGTGACTCCTTTGGAGTTCCGTGGTAGCATCAGGCCCTTACCATCAAGTGGACCGTACGCTTTTTTCCCACCGTCGTTGTATAAAAAAAAGCAATAGTGTTATAATATATACATATTTTTGTTGCTGAGTGTACCATCTGAAGTAAACGTTAGGCAAATTGGCTATATAATTGTATTTTATCATCACATATCGTCGGTGATAGTGCAATACCGCGTAACTAGCACTGGTAAATACTGCGTATCTACACAACACTCATAGGGCAAATCCGTATCTGGCATTAACCACACACAAATGTAGGCAAAATAAGATTTCCCGCCAGCGAACGTAATATCCTTTAAAGAAAAGTTTTAAGCTTCTCGTGTAAAGTTGGGTGTTGTGTAAACACGCAGTATTTACCAGTGCTAGTTACGCGCTATTGCACTATCCCCGACGATAAGCCATCCTTATTCCTATGATAATAAAAATAAAGACGTGTTTGTGTTATGATATTAGTTTGGCTACCTTGCCTGCTACTAACGTTTCAAAAGTGCTTTTTGCTAGTCCTATTTGAATAAAGAATATTTTGAGTTTGAGTTTGGATATATATTGGCGACTACAACAAGATTTTCCACCGAATTGGATTTGAAACGCATATCTGGTGGATGCACTCTGGCAAGGCGTCTTAAACTCATTTTATTATATACCAATATATGTGATAATCCACATCGAAAGGGACCTTATGGCGGCCGGCACTTACGCCTTTATTGCCGCTGTTCCAATACAATAGTGAATAGGTGTAACGTAAGCGCCTGCCGCCATAAGGTCCCTTTCGATGTGGATTATCACATATATTTCTACTTAGGGTGGGTTGCACCAAATCGTCGGTAATCTTAAGCGGTTGTGAAAGAAAGAAAGAGAATAATTTATTCATGACAAACACACGAGTAATCCAAAAGCTAATAGAGGTACAAAAACAAACAAATGAGAAATATTTAATATAAAATCATACAACAAAAAAAAATGTCACGAAATAGTCCAACCTCAGCATAACGCTGGCTCAGGAACCAGCGCTGGTCTTCCGGCGAGACCATTTATGGGCCACGGTACGTACACTCTGTCCAACACGGCCTTAAACTAAAACTGAACGTTTTCGTTAAAATTTGACTGTATGAAAATAGA
Source organism: Epiblema foenella (assembly GCA_963556455.1). Taxonomy (NCBI): domain Eukaryota; kingdom Metazoa; phylum Arthropoda; class Insecta; order Lepidoptera; family Tortricidae; genus Epiblema; species Epiblema foenella. The sequence continues at coordinate 24,184,234 of OY747101.1, read as the reverse complement.
GTTTGTCATTTTCTGTGGGATGACAGCTGCCAGCACCACGTTTAACGTCGAACGGTATGTAAGTGCAACCCGCCCTTGAAATAAAATACCTATGTATGATAAAAAAAAATATATAATTTCGTATTTTAACCATTATTACATTGTTATCAATGCCTACATTAGTAATAGTATGACGATCCCCGTGGGTGAAACTTGAAATGTTATTTTTATTTAATTTATGTTTGTTTTTCTTTTGTTTTAATTGTTTTATTATGTGTTATTATTCTATTCAATGTATTGACGACCACAATAGGGATTCTTTTAAATTGACTTAGATGTAATTTATAATGAAGTCTTGTATTGTGTAATAAATGAAATCTAAATCTAATCTATATGAATGTGGTACTGACTTTTTGCCAAGCGCCATCATGCCGTATATGACGCCGGTGGCGAAGATGAGCCCCGAGCCGAACCAGGTGCTCAGGGCCAGGAAGCACAGGAAGAACGGCGGCAGCGCCAGGCTGCAACGGAAATTTAATACACTTACTCTATCATTATCGTTGTCGTAGTCATTGTCATCATCATAATCATTGTCGTCATCATAGTAATTGTTGTCAACATAGTCATTGTATTTATTGTCTTGGTACAGACAAAAGCTGAGCCACCTACCTTTTCATAGTTGTATTTTTTTTATACAACACCGGTGGCATACAAGCGTACAGTCCACCTGATGGTAAGTGGCCACCGCAGCCTATAGACGCCCGTAACTCCAAAGGAGTCACGTACGCGTTACCGACCCTTTATGAAATTATTTTTAGAATTTTTTGTATACTTTGTTTTATTGTGCCTGTGTTATTTACCTATAAATTGCCATGTATACAATCATTGAATACACATCAGCAACCTAGTTCTTGTCATCATCATAGTCATTGTCATCAGCATAGTCATTGTCAACAACATAGTCATTGTCATCTTCATAGTTGTTGTCATCATTACAAGTATTGTCGTCGTCATCATAATCATTGTCAGCAACCTAGTTCTTGTCATCATCATAGTCATTGTCGTCAGCATAGTCATTGTCAGCAACATAGTTCTTGTCATCATCATAGTCATTGTCGTCAGAATAGTCAATGTCATCTTCATAGTTATTGTCGTCGTCATAATCCTTGTCGTCATCATAATCATTGTCAGCAACCTAGTTCTTGTCATCATCATAGTCATTGTCGTCAGCACAGTCAATGTCATCAAAATAGTAATTTCGATTAGCATAGTCATTGGCATTATCATCAACATCGTTACGCCTAAATAGACCTTGTAACCACGCAAGGAAAACTTAATAACTGAATGAAGTGTCCACCCCACCAAATACTGACACCCCGTGAAAAATGTCAGTAATGTCAAGTAATACATATCTAAGTCGTCTGATTGCCTTGACAGAACTGTCGAGCTGTCAGACATTATTGGCGACATATTGTAATCTGGAAAACCCTCATTTAGTAAAACATACACACAAGTAAACATTTGTTCGCGCGTGAAATCGCCATGACGCACCAATAAAAATACCGATGTCACGGTACAACGGATCCAACTAAATAAGGTATTAAATTCCATAATATTACTTACACGGTTTCTACATTTTACCTTTGTAATATGTATACACAGCGGCGGTATTTAACACAGTTGTAAAAGGTAGTAATTACTTAAATAACTTGAGGATTTGAAATGTTTTAACTATAGCTAAGTTTCAGCTCTGTATTGTGTTGCTAATTCCCTTGATAAGCTTAACAGTATGATAATTAAAGTCACAAATGGATGTATGAATGAAATGTGTATAAATGCTGTGTAAATTATCTGTACAGCCAATAGTAGAGCTAAATAACATTGAAATAAGGTTTAAATTTGTTATTTATAGAATGTACCACAGTTTGTTAGTACCTTACTACGAGATAACGGTCAGTTTAGTGAGATGTTTGTACCTGAATAGCAGTTTATTGAATTTAAGTATATGCAACTAATAGAGCTTATTGGTTAGATCACATATGATCACTTTGAGACACTACACTCACCCGATGTACGCCGCCGCCTTCTGCCAGTACGGCCGAGACTCGACCTTGTTCGACAGCCTCTGCTAGTCGATGAAGAAGCAGCAACACGAGCTCACACTCGATCGCTCTGAGGCACTACACTCACCCGACGTACGCCGCCGCCTTCTGCCAGTACGGCCGAGACTCGACCTTGTCCGACAGCCTCTGCTAGTCGATGAAGAAGCAGCAACACGATCTCACACTCGATCGCTCTGAGGCACTACACTCACCCGACGTACGCCGCCGCCTTCTGCCAGTACGGCCGAGACTCGACCTTGTCCGACAGCCTCTGCTAGTCGATGAAGAAGCAGAAAAACGAGCTCACACTCGATCGCTATGAGGCACTACACTCACCCGACGTACGCCGCCGCCTTCTGCCAGTACGGCCGAGACTCGACCTCGTCCGACAGCGTCTGCTAGTCGATGAATAAGCAGCAACACGAGCTTGTTACACTCGATCGCTATGAGGCACTACACTCACCCGACGTACGCCGCCGCCTTCTGCCAGTACGGCCGCGACTCGACCTTATCCGACAGCGTCTGCTAGTCGATGAAGAAGCAGCAACACGAGCTTGTTACACTCGATCGCTCTGAGGAACTACACTCACCCGACGTACGCCGTCGCCTTCTGCCAGTACGGCCGAGAATCGACCTTATCCGACAGCGTCTGCTAGTCGATGAAGAAGCAGCAACACGAGCTCACACTCGATCGCTCTGAGGCACTACACTCACCCGACGTACGCCGCCGCCTTCTGCCAGTACGGCCGCGACTCGACCTTGTCCGACAGCGTCTGAACGTAGTCGATGAAGAAGCAGCAGCAAGGCGCCTCACACACGATCACTATGAAGCCAGCGAGCATCTGCCAGATGCCTGCTATGAGACATTGTACGTCGAGGAGGAAGATGCCGAGGCAGTTGAAGAGGCCGAGGATTATTGCAACTGGAAAGAAAGGGATATCTCAGGACTTTTAAACAGAAAACTCACGGCGAATATCGCTCAACATACATACATAATCTCACGCCGTCGTCTACCGGCGAAATAAATAAACAATAGCATTCTTTTGTTATGATCCCTGGGATCCCAGGGACCGGTAGACGACGGGTTAAAGATGCTCATAACACCAATCTCTTGGAATAGGGTAGGTGCAAGGTTGTTTTATTTCTTTGGTAAACAATAAAGAATATTTATATTGTAGTGAAATGTAGATTGTAACTTTTTTAAAGTAGCATGTAATAAAGCAATAATTAATATAAAAACAAAAATTAAAAAGAAATTAAACGTTTTTTTGCGTAAAATTAGCTATTATAAAACCATGCATCAAAAAATATACCCAAATCATGCACTTAATCTTTGATCTCTTATCTCCAATTCTGCCAGAGACATTAAACCAGGTGTATGGCTTTTATGTATTCTAGCTATGTCAAGTTTCCGGGGTGTTATCTTCTTAATTTTACCCAATTAATCTAAACAAAATATAATAACGCCTCTAACTAACAACCAGAATTCAGGTGTCTATCAAATATATCTCTGAAAACAAACAATAATTACACAAACAAAACTTATCTGCCACTGTCCAGCAGTTGATGAATGAATCATAACTATAATCGTGCAGCAGAGGAACAGAGATAACAATATGTTGATAATTATTTTAAAGAAAGTAAACACAATTAAAAAACAGATATGGTAATGGTAAATCCTCCAATTAACAGTGTAGTCAAAATGATATGGTTAGTAGCAGATAAAATAGCGAAAAATACCACATCTCTTTATTACTGTAGGAGTAAAAGAGTGTCTTAGGTCGTAAATTCGTAGCTCGGCGATGACTGGTAAGGGGCCGCACAGTTTAGCGCCATCGTTCATCGAAAGATGAAACGCTGAGCTTACGGCGTCCAACTCAGACACGACTTAGGCATTCCCGCCGGCGGGGACGTCCACCGCGCGATCTCGACAACACAGACAGATATGAGTTTCTTGCTGGACACTTCTCAGTTTGGCTAGGCTAGGTTTAGTGAATCAGCGACAAAACTACTACCTCGATTCCACTCACACCTCAAATTCGGTTGAAGCCGCCCAACCAATCTCACAGGAGCGCTAACTCTTAAGAGTATTCCAGTGTTCAAAACCTACCGCGTGATCGTGTCGGAGGTTTCCCCTGGATTTTCCCCAGGCCACTACAACCGCGCACTCCTATCGCTTTATTGGGTCCGGCCTATAAAGCCACAGTCAGATTAAAAAAAGACAATTATTATGGCAATTCCCAGCGTGACTCACCATTTAAATTAAAGAAGTGAGATGTTATTATTCGGAGATTATTTCCAGATGGGCAGGCGTATTTTTTTTGGTATTCCCGGGCTGTGTTGGTTTCCAATACGAACATTACGTAATCGATACGCATGTAGTTTTGTAGTTTTTAATAACGAGGCAGAGTTTTCTCCTAGATACCTTTAGCAGAGGGAAAAGCATAGTATATTAATGTAGTCTCCTGTCTACATGGTCTAAGCCGCCGTATGCAGGGGTCTTCGGAAATAAGGAGTTGGAGCGATCAACGTAGCGGATACACGGCTAGGTGTAATATTATTTTTGTATTGTATTATTTGTAGTGTCCGACCGAAGTTTCGAAAAGCAAAATAAGTAATAAATAAATAAATAATAATAATAAATATTAGAGGACAATCTTACACAAATCGAACTAGCCCCACAGTAAGCTCAAGAAGGCTTGTGTTATGGGTACTAGACGACGATATATTTAATATATATATAAATACTTAAATACATAGAAAACATCCAAGACTCAGAAACAAATATTCATGCTCATCACACAAATATTTGCCCTGACCGGGATTCGAACCCAGGACCGTCACTTTCACAGGCAGTTGCACTACCCACTAGGCTAAACCGGTCGTCAAGTGATTATGTTTTTGTGGGATATAAAAATATAAAATATTTTGCTAAAATAAGATGTACTGTACTGTGTACGGCTGTGCCGATGTTAGCCGACCGCGATCCGGAAGTGCAATGTTGAAGGTTTGGCCGAAACCGAACCTTCGGCCGAAACATGATTTTTAGGCCGAAACCGAAACTACGGTCGGACACTAACTAAAATATATTTGATGGATGTTTATAAATTAAGGGGGTTAGAGTGTGACATGATGATAACAATGCTTACTTTCTGTCCAAAGAGTGACATTGAGACAGCTGCACTTGACATTTTACAAGATAAATTAAGGTTGATACTACAGTGATATTTTATGTACTCTTTGTTTATTCACCACATTTATGTACTCTTTGTTTGACGACCGGTTTAGCTTAGTGGGTAGTGCACCTGCCTGTGAAGCTGACGGTCCTGGGTTCGAATCCCGGTCAGGGCAAATATTTGTGTGATGAGCATGAATATTTGTTTCTGAGTCTTGGATATTTTCTATGTATTTAAGTATTTATATCTATTAAATATATCGTCGTCTAGTACCCATAACACAAGCCTTCTTGAGCTTACTGTGGGGCTAGTTCGATTTGTGTAAGATTGTCCTCTAATATTTATTTATTTATTTATTCAGACTAAGACCTTATACATCTCTACATTAATAATATTGTTACATATTTACTGTATGATATTTGTAATTTTGATATTATTAATCTTATTGCATTGACAGGCTTTCTTAAATTACATATTCATACCTATGTTGACATCTAAAAGTTTCTATATCTTTATTTTTTGATATATCTTAAGTAGGTTAGATATTATCATTGCAATAAGCATATTTTTGGGAAATAATGACTGACTGCCGAAATTCTTTCGGTGCTTCTTCTCGGCAGGGGTCTTTTGAGAAATGCTAGTAAATTTAGACTTCGTAAAAAATCCTTTGCAGCCTACTTGCAGAATAAAGTTCATTTCATTTCTACATATTTTAGCAATTTTCCTTGAAATAAGTCTTGCGTTTTGAGTGACTCAACATTTTGACAAACAAAAAGTTTACTTCAATTTTTTAGTCTATCTCATGCTGAAAGTACTCTAGAGGTTGGGCATTGACATCTCCTTTTTTTATACCACGTCGGTGGCTAACAAGCTGACAGCCCACCTGATGGTATGTGGTTACCATAGCCTATAGACGCTTGCAACACCAGAGGTGTTACTCGCGCATTGCCGATCCGTAAGAAACCTTCCTTCTCCTTGTCATATATTAATATCTAACAATTCTCAACTATTAATAAGCCAAATTTAATCTGGCTCACCCATGGATATTGTATGGAGTTGTGCTTTGCTCATAATCACTTTGTGTAAGATTGTCAATACTCAAGGAACCTTTTTTTTATATAAATATTTGGATTTCACAGCATTGCAGTAATTCCATAAAATACCAATAAAATCAAAAATACCAGCTAACAAAATAATAATTACACAGAATATCCATTTTATGTTAAAAATGGTCAATATCCATTTTGGCAAAATGTCAGGCCAAGCACAACATGACATTGCACACATACAATCTAATTAATTTTGTTTACTTTTGATTATTTGGCATACTAGTACTTAGACTCGGACCTGTATCTACCAGTAACAGGGTGCTGAATTAATTCTATGTGGCAAAATCGATTGATTTATTAATTATGTAAAATGAGAGTTCAGTAATTTAAAAAAAACTTAAACCAAGCTGAAGCAAGCAACTGAAAACTTTTTATTGGACTCATACAACCCATATAATGTTTTGTCAAAGTAATTATTTAATCAAATTGATGATTTAAAATCAAACGACCGTCATCAATTAAATTAAATCGGGAGCGCCAAATTTATGTCTAGTATCGAAAAATGGATTAAAAGATTTAATTTTCTAGGCTTAATGGGTGTCTGATAAGATAATGAGCAACAATTACAACCTGTAGTCCCTAATGCGCACGGAGTGTGAAAGGTGTAATAGGCGTAATATTACGAGTTATTACGTACTGAAACTGCCAACTGTGCCCAGGCCCCGACCAGCGTACCGCATCCACCACGAAACATCGTCCTTCTGGACGTTGTCTCCGCCCGGACGGGCCATCAGCATCGTAATCTTGTCCGTGAGCGACTGCAATCAAAACACACATTGTTCGGGATTCTTCACAACACTTCAATATGGACTAATATTATAATTACGATTATTCCTTTCTTACCATTTTCGAAAAATCAATTCACTGTCTGCCTGCCTGCCTTGTCACCTGTCACTTGTACACAGATAACAAAGAAAATAGCAAAGACAAACAGGAATGCGTTTTCTTTGTCGTCTAGAAACCTATCTTAAATATTTATTTTTATGACCGTATTAGTTCTAGAGACAGAAATGATTCAAAGAAAGCATGTGGAAAGGTAATTAGTGCATTTTGTATATTACTGAATATAAGAGTATGAGCAGAATTATTACTTTTAAATTTTTTTCTACATTTTTAAATACAATTTGCAACAAAGAAAACAAATTGCGTTTTGTTGAGTTGTGAAATAAAACCCTCTAGAGTATTATTTATTTATTTATTTTAACTTTATTGCACAAAAAGAATATAAGTACAAAGGGCGGACTTAATGCCATGAGGCATTCTCTACCAGTCGACCATAGGACCAAACAGAAACTAGCAAATGTGGGTGCAATGAGAAAATAATTCATAAAAGTTAAACGATTTCGAAAGAATAAACATACATATAATCGTAACTAATATACATTTACCTCGGAATTATATATACAAATACATACATAAATATATATATATATATATATATATTATTATTATTATTATATTATTATTATTATTTCAAGACTGTACAGTTGAAAATAATGCTATAGTGGTCAATTTTTGAATATTTGCATTTTTTTTTGAGAATTGAGCTTCAAAGGTTATCTCTGTTATTTAAAATTGTCACCATAGTATTTTTGAAGAAATTAAAATAATCGCAACAAAACGCTTTAAAAAAAGTTCAATGTCGGTCGGCTTTAGCGGATGTCGTTTATAATTTTACAAATTGCCAATTTTCTGCAAAAGTAACTGTTGCCCTGTAAATTAAGAGTTTTATATAGAATTCATGAGGGTCTTTGACTAAAATCAAAATGCAACCTACGACGATGCTTCCGAAGTTAGCAGATTCTAAGCAGACAATGTAAGTGAACTGAAGATTTTCTTGAAATGAGTGTGATGAAAAACTTTTTAGCAATTTCGCATTATATTTCCACACTTTTTGCATTGATCCCCAACTGTCCAAATGTATTTTGATCTATATCTTGCACTGAGCAATTTCATATAACCTGTTGAATATGAAAAAAGGTCTTGTTGCGTTATGTAGTTATAATCTGCTGGCTAGGCTGTTTGTATAAACTGGCCTGCAACCTGCAACTTAGTAAATATCTAATCATAACGTAGTTTATAATCTCTAGGTCATGGCTACATCTAACTACTTATTACATTCCAAAAGTAGTCGCATGACTCAGATTATGCAAATCATGTTTAAATTTGGAAATGGGTGATGAAAACACTGGTTAAAGGAAAACTTTATTAATACCGGAGTACTATGAAAAAAAAATGTGAAAGTGGATATCTCCAGGATCAGGAGAAGATGGGGTAAACTCTGTGGTGGGAATTCTTACAGTGTATCTCCTTTGGGATGTTCATTTAATCATTGTCGACCACACTCATCTTTTATGAATAGATGTGAGTGCAAATTACCAGGCTCAGTAGATGACTAGTTAAGACTAACAGGTATAAACAATAAATATTATTTTATTGTATATTTATTTATTTAAGCTTAGTATCCACACTATTTTAATATTTAGTACTTATGCGGGACTAGCACAACTGCCGCCGCGACGCGACGAGAGTAGAGAAAAATCTACCCTCATCTTTCTAATTCACACAGTTCAAGTAAGACAGGAATCGCTAAGTCGTGCGAGATACGACTTGGCAGCAAGTTGTGCTAGCCCACCTGCTTTTGTTCAGTGTGTGGCCGCCTGTAGATAAAAGCCTCCTCCAGTTTTTTTTCAGTTCTGTCTGTCTGTGGCAATGGTCATCCTTTTTCTCCTGCTGTTTATGATGTCATCAGCCCATCTTGTTTGTCTTCCTACTCACCTCTTTCCCATTGGGCCGGCCATTTTGTTGCCTGATGTGTCCACCCCTTATCTTTATATCTTGTTATATATCCTGCCCAACTCCATTTTCGTCTTAGACTGTACTTGAGAGCATCAATTACTTTAGTTTTATTGCGAATTTCGGTGTTTCAATAACAGACTGTTAAATTTTGTTTTTTCAGATCTTTTTCCGAAGGCGACGGTGTGTCCAGTGCCGAAGTGTACAGCAGCGATGTGGTGGTGACCACCAACGCTGGCAACCACAACCACGGTAGCTCCAAGGTGAAACTGAAGAACCTGGTGGACTACAACTGGGAGCCCAAGTTTTACTCGGGGAACCTATTGGCTGTGCATATGAGCGGGAAATACTTAGCATACTGTATTAAAGGTAAATCCATCAATTTTTTGCTTCGCCTTAAGGTTGACTGGTAGATAATGCCATACGGCATAAAGTTCGCCTTTTGTGCAATAAAAATTAAATAAATAAATAAAATTTAAATGTTATAAAAATCTAGCAACTTATTGATAAAAAATAAAAACCTAACATAAAAATTGAAATGAATACCATCACGTTCCTTTCCATAAAGCCGGTGTAGTTTTCCATCTTTTCGTAATAGCCCTTGCATGTAGTGGGTAGTGGGGGGATAAACTGCAGTCTCTGGCTCTATCTCCTCAATAGTACAGACACAAATGGTATCCGCAAGGTGTACACATCCCAATACATGATCGTATTTCAAAGGGACCTCTGCGTGTTGGATCTGTATCCCCATGAATGCCTTCCAAAAGGACCGGACATTGTGCCGTGATATCCCAAAGGAGAGATACATAATATTGCTTACCATCAGGTGATTTGTGGTCAAGCGCAAACCTATTTTGAATAAAAAAATAACAATAATCTATGACCTTTGTACTATGCTCGCTTGCTTGCAATAACTACTCTATTACTCTGGATATGTGTGGCCAAGTGAAAGTCTGGCAGCCGACCCTCTAACAATGCAGTTAAGTAAATCTACAAATAAATCATGTGGCACTCTAGTTTTAGCCTTATGCTTGTTTGTCTACAGCTCCAAATTCTATAAACCCCGGCACGTGGACTGGCATGGTTCGCGTGGTCTACAACCCTGAGATGGGGAATGACAGACGGGCTCTCATCAAGGGAATGAAAGGAGAGGTAACCATAGAAAAATACTTATTTCATAAATTTAGAATTAAAGGAAAAATTTAGGCACCAAGCAGGATTTGAACCTGCGACTTCCCGGCACTCGCGGCCAGTCGCTCTAGCCAACTGAGCTATAGGTGCAACTGCCACCTGGCCCGAACTTCCTCAATCGTTCTTTCATTTATACAAACGCCTTAAGGGAGGCGTACAGCGACATCTACCAGAAGACTCAGGACTTCATTAACGGCACTAACGTCTCAAAAAGTCTAGTGTCTGCTAGGTGCCTAAATTTTTCCTTTATTTCTAAATTTGTAGTTTACATTAGCAGCGGTACTGCTTAATACAAAATTTACTTATTTCGTGTTGTAATCACTAGATGTATGTATAACAGCTATCCCTTAACCCATTATCCTCTTGAAAACTTCAAGCAATTTTCAACTCTCTCATGAAACAAGAAATCATTTACATTATCGATATATCATATCAGGTGGTTGAAGGGTTAAAGGCTGTACATCACAAACTTGTTGTAGCTACGAATCTTTGACTATTAAAATACTTTGACACCCTAGTCCAATCAAATAAATAAAAAAATCCATCGTTTACGGCAGGACGCCACTGAAACCAGAGGGGCTACCGGGAACCACAAACGAAGTTTTCCCTCTCTGTCTCACTTATGTGCAAACTTGCAAGTGCGACAGAGAGGGAAAATTTCGAATGCCGTTCGCGGTAGCACTCCAGGCCCTGTACTCCGAACTTCGTATCGTGCCATCCCTATCACTTTCGTGTTATTCACTGTATGAGTGAGAGGAACAGCGCGATACGAAGTTCGGAGTAGCCCCTCAATGCGGTTTGCCGTTGCCGTGGCATTATGTTGAGTTTAGTTTAATTTATAAGTATTTTCCTAACTAACTTAGACTAATAAATTACTCTTTCTTTGAATCAAAAATAACTTAACCTTCCTTGTAGGTGCAAGACCTCGCCTTTGCCCACATCATGAACCAAGTGGTGCTCGCTTGTATTGACGAACATGGAAACTTCTACGTCCATGAGATTGAACTTACTGACAGCGGCCTCAGGTATGTTTCGGGAATAAATTGGAAATGTCGATAAATTACGAATGAATCAGAATTAGATTGAGGTAGGGATTGGTGATGAGTTGCAATCATTGTGTGTCTGTATGTTAATTTGGAAACGGGGCCAAGTAATATTCACAGTATGAAGAATTCAGTATTAAGGGTCGACTGCACCAACATACGATCACAGGCCGGATATCGTCAAATAAGGCGCCGGCAGCTGTCATCCCATAGAAACTTGTCAAACTTTCCATACAATCAGATTTTAACGAACACTGCTTACGATTACAGACGATTTGGTGCAACCTATCCTTAGTCGGGTATTCGTTAGTGACCTGTAACTAAACAGAGACTGTCAGTGTTCATGTATGTACATACGTAGCTAATAGATTCGCGAACCCAACGCCAACCCATATTCTGGTTATTGTGACAGTTCGGTAAGCGAGTCCTCTCGCTAGTGACTACCAAGCTTTAGAGTCTGGGATATGCTAGGAATTGGACTGAAAAAAAAATTGATATAATTGTGACCGTATAAAGGCTCACACTAACACTAGTATCAGCACCAATTAATGAAAGAAGGCTAAAAAGACAGCACATCTGGGATCTTGCTTAAATAACAGTCCCTTGTTAATAAGAGATGGCTTCCTCGCTGGAGGAACAGTCTCCCCTGTCACTGTCACTCATACAACAAATCTGTTAAGGGCTTGTGAAGCCGATCGCAAGATGATTATAACAAAATAATAATAATAATAATTGTGATGACAGATGTACGCTAGCGGTGGAGATCCGCGAGGAGAGCAGCTGCGGCGGGCCGCACCGCGTGGTGTGGTGCCCCTACATACCCGACGACCACGACGCGGAGCCCGACGACGTGGCGCGGCTGCTGCTCACCACGCACGACAACAAGGGTACACCGGATTTTTTTTTTAACCTGCCTGTGGCTTTATAGGCCCAGCCCAATAGGAGTGCGCGGTTGGAGAGTGACCTGGGAAAATCCAGAGGAAACCTCTGACACGACGACGCGGGCGGTTTAAACACTGGATGGGTATCATACTTCAGCGGCTAAATGCATGCGATCCTGGCAGGGTCGCCATGTCAGGTGAGACGCAGTGGTTAGTGAGTGAAACATGTCAGGTGAGACGCAGTGGTTAGTGAGTGAAACATGTCAGGTGAGACGCAGTGGTTAGTGAGTCTAACTTTAAGTATATACCTAATAATGTCTGATATTGTAGGCAACAGTCTCATATTAAAATTAAAGGTGGTCCAAACAAAGGGGAAGTCACTTCACTTCGTGTTTTGACGGTAGATGGTTTGCCACTCATTTTTAAGGTCAGAACTTGAATTTCCCACTGTTTTTTAAAGCTTGCTAAGTATTTTATTATCTTTTCCACTTATTTTAATGATTGTTTAGCTAAAAACTAACAACTAAACATGCAAAATGCTTTATTATAAACGCAAGAAGTACTTCAAGACTTTATGAACAAATTGGCGGGTAAATCGAAAATTCAGTTGACAGTTGTGACGCAAGTAAGTACTTTTGTCTATGATATTTATAAAAAGTAATCGTTATTGTACGTTCCGATGAGATATGTTGAGATTGGTTGAGGGATGATTGGAGGTTCTAAGTGAAACCAGACATAGTAACACCGAAGATGTTGTATTCTCGGTAAAGTTTAAGAAAAGAACAAGGTATAACTAAACGTATGGTACTTATAGCTAGTTATTGCTTACATGCTATTTTACTCAATTACGTGCGTCACATGTCGCAGGGCGTAACGATGAGTTACCGTTATTGTGTTAATTAGGCGTATAGTACACCGATATTCGCAAACAATTATATAAACTACATTTTTTTACAAAACAAGCTTTTAAACACGTTTTAGATGCAAAAATGAAAACATTGAAAAAAACGTATTTTGTAAATATTCAAGCCACGGTAGAGGGCTAAAAGTTATATTGGATATTTTTTAAATTATTTTTCTGATGTTAAACATACCAAAACGCAACTTTTTAAAGGTACCCAGCATTGAAAATATATATTTTTTTAAATCGACCCACCCTACTGTACGCCTCCCTTAAGGCGTTTGTATAAAAAACTGTAAATATTATCAATACACGTAGCACTAGTTGCTGTAATTGAGTAGGCTCACAAAACAAGTTCACTAGGTCAAAAGACTTGAACGTATTTATTAAACTCGCACACATTGGCGATTTTTCTAATAAATTAACATTAAAATCACCACACACAATGATACACTTTTTGCTCTTAAAGACACTAGCGAGCACTTCATCCATAACGGACTCGAATAAAGTGTAGTCCGCTGACGGGGGTCTGTACACGCTTACAATGGGGGCTATCGTTGTTTTATTTTGTGCTCACCAGTTGGTGCCACTGTCGACTAAGGTCCAGCTGTCAAAAATTGTTATTGGTTATTATGGACATGAGAACGAAGTTTACATTTAAATCATATTCAATACCTTAAAACCGTACCGTAAAAATATCGATTATACCGCATTGTAGCGTGGTCCCGTTTTGTTCGGAAAAAAGGAGGAAATAATTTTCCGAAAGACAAATCTGTCTCAAAGCCCTGACAGTCATTGACCCTTAATTCATATTTGCCATAATCAAGCTCAGGTATTGCAAAATAGTGACCATATTATTCCAATTAGATATTAACCCGCGTAGCGCAACCAAAAAGAGTGACATTTGACGTATCGGAGGACCCCACGCTACACTAGCGCCTCTAGCGGCGAATTCATACGCGATAGCCCCCATTATAAATTGTTCCAGCTCAATACAAGACGTTCAATTTGCCGTTCAATAGACATGTCGACTATATCTTTACGCTGTTTGTATTGCGCACAGCTCGCATGTGGAACATCAGCGTGCTGGTCCGCGCGCTGGCGCCGGGCGCGGTGGGCAGCGGCGCGGGCGCGGGCGCGGGCTCCGCGCCGGCCGGGGAGCACGGCGCGCCCATCGTGGACGCGGCCTTCTCGCCCGACGGCACCGCGCTCGCCACCGCCGCCGCCGACGGGCAGGTCATGTTCTACCAGGTGAGCGGGACTTCACATATATCATTTGACGACCGATTTAGCCTAGTTGGTAGTGACCCTGCCTCCGAAGCTGGAGGTCCCGGGTTCGAATCCCGGTCAGGGCGTTTATTTGTGTGATGAACACGAATATTTGTTCCTGGGTCTTGGATGTTTTCTATGTATTAAAGTATCTATTTTTATTTATTTTTTAATTTATTAAGGACAAAAAACAGTTACACATAAGGTTACATGCTTTAAGTGTAAAAGTTGTAAAATTACAGAGTGTGAAACCAACGACATTGTCCACAGATTAATAGATTAGTATGTAGCGCTAAGTACTTATAGATATCTTAAAATTAGAACAATTTATAGACATGGTAGTTATATGCAACAATGCTAAATAGTGGGTACATTTAAGTATGTGAAACAGTAGGTGACAAACAACGCACGGATAGTTATTAAAAAACAAAAGAAAGAAAGAAACAGTACAAATGAAAACAAAACCATGACTTAGATGTCAGTTGGTGTCGGCATCTAGCAGATCTATATAAGTATGTATATCGTCGCCTAGTACCCATAGTACAAGCTTTACTTAGTTTGGGACTAGGTTGATTTGTGTAAGGTTGTCCACAAAATTATTATTATTATCATAATATTAATAATATGATTCGGTGTGCCCCTTGCATTTCATTTAAGTGTCAAAAGGGCCTCTACGTGTTGGCTATGTGGTACTCGTTTGGTACTTCGGTGCCTCGGTATTTGGCCCCACCACGCCTCCCAAAGGTCCGGGATACCATTGTCCCGTGAACGGGAAAGGACATTAATAATAATGCAAGCCTTTGAAATGTAATAAACGGGTCACTCACGCCTTTAAGGTCGAATATCGCTCGATATGTTCCGGATCAATATGTAGCGCTTAGGGTGGGTTGCACCAAACCATCTGTAATCGTAAGCGGTGTTCGTTAAAATCTGAACGTATGGAAAGTTTGACAAGTTTCTATGGGATGACAGCTGCCGGCGCGATATTTGACGAAGACCTGCCTGTGATCATATGTTGGTGCAACTTTCCATACAATCAGATTTTAACAAACACCGCTTACAATTACAGACTGTTTGGTGCAACCCACCCTTAATCATGAGAACCGACGGTCGGTCGGACGCTTTGTCCGAAACATGTCGAGCGATAATCGACCTTAACCCGTTGCCGTCCGGCTAAAAAACGAACAATTACCATGTTTTGTCATTGTTTGTTTGTATGTGCCCGGAGATCTCCAGGCCCGGGAGATGACGGCTTAAGACGTGAGTGACCCGTTTATTATATTTCAATATGTCTGAAACTCACGGGAAATGCACTAATTTACCTCAGGTTTATTATGGCCCTCGGGCTAAAACGTTTGAAGACCTCTGCTCTAGATCAACCATAGTAGGTTAAAGTTAAGCTACCTTTATATATACCTTTATATATAATTATTATATACATAATTGGTTCTATATACCTAGGTTGTAAGCGATAATGTATATTGCTGCTTCAATGCTTAATTAAAAAAAAAAAAAAGTGTCACTCTGTACCTACTAAATATAATATTGTACTTATAATAAACTACTTACCTATTTATGATGACTTGCATGACATTTTGTGTTATATTAGATATTTTGACAATTTTATAATTTTAAATTCTCTTTGTAGTTTTCCTTTTTTGACATTCGACGCACACCTCGAAATTATTTGTTTTACTGACTGCTCTAACATCATTGTTAATGTTATTTATTAAATTCATAATATTGACTTTGCATGCCACCAGTTGGCTGAATGTATATGGCTCGTTTTGTATAACTGTCACCATTTTGTACCTACATTCTGGCAAATAAACGTATTTCTATTTCTATTCCTTTACGATATGTGTATAACTGAATGACCGGTGTGTTGGGTGTGTTGTCGCAGGTGTACAGCCAC
This sequence comes from Epiblema foenella, assembly GCA_963556455.1. Lineage (NCBI taxonomy): Eukaryota > Metazoa > Arthropoda > Insecta > Lepidoptera > Tortricidae > Epiblema > Epiblema foenella. The sequence continues at coordinate 24,167,872 of OY747101.1, read as the reverse complement.
AACGAGAGCACCCCGCGCTGCCTGCACAAGTGGCAGCCGCACGGCGGAGCCCCGCTCTCCTGCCTCGCCTTCCTCGACAACCACAACAACACCGACACCGAGTGAGTCCCCACACCGCCTCATCAGAACACTCGCTAACGGACTCTATTGAAATCATACAGTCCTAACTGAAATAGACATAAAGCCCACACCATACCAAAACCCGGACTGGATTCGCCACATTTTTGCGTCCGTTGGAAGTTTTGTGCACTGTCTATAGCAGCAGCTGAGACAATCAGGCATTTTCAAAATCCCAGTCATTGCCCAATGTTTGACATAGGGATTCTTCTCGAAAAAGTAACTCAAAAGAATAAATCATTACATAATTATAATTCTTCTAAGTTATAAGAGGGGGTATACTCTGTCCCATTTCCGCAAAACGCACCTTTGTATTGGAACGATCATTTACTATGGCGCTCGTGGTCAAACACGTCACTGATCAGTCATTGTCACTTGCAAAAACTAAAGTTGTCCCTCAGGTGGTCGATAGTTAACGGCTTAATGCAAATAAGCCATATGTAATGTCCATATTGTCCATTAATGTACTGTATGTGTATGTGTGTTGCATGTATGTGTAGGATTTTTTTTTACTAACTTTGATCGCTCTTGGCCAGTGCGTAGAGACTAGACCAGGGGGCAAAAAGGGTCATTGTCAGTTGTAAAAACAAAAGTCGTCCACCCGGTGGTCAATAGTTAACGGCTTATGTGCATGTAAGCTATGTTTTTATTAACTGGAATTATAAGCAACGGAGGCACTGTTTATGCGTGCTACTAGACCAATCCAAAATTAGACTTTGTAACTTTTGATATGTCCACCGAAAAGACGCGTACCTAAATCTGACAATGACCCTGATCTGTCGCGCTTTCTCTCTCTAATCAGCAACATTAAAACAGTTGTAGCTTCATTATTTTTTGAGATATTTGAATAGGGTTTTCACCATTTGGCATATTTTTTGCTTTGTTTCTTTTGGAGTAGTCTTATGGAATAGTCAAATTTTGAGTTAACATCCCTACTGGTTTGATTCGATTAAGGATCATAAAATGGAGATATCAGAAGTACATTCCGAGCCCTGGTCATATATTTCTGGTAGGGCTTTATGTTGATACGATGTCCACAAATGCAAAATTAGTTATTCAAAAAATTAGAAATAATAATAATAATAATAAAAGAGTCTCGACCAACACCTCAAGAGACTCGCTAGATGGCTGGGTCAGATACAGAAGGCGGTACTCCTGGACACGGCGCGGATAGTCAGGAGGTTCCTCTCTCTGTCGCCCTAACCACCGGTAGCTTAGGCCCCGCCTCGCTGCCGGCGGCACTCTAGGTTAGGTTTTTATAATGATTTTATGTTTTGTAAATATTGTTTTATATTTTACTTTTTACATAATTATTATAAAATCTAGCCTAAGTCTTAAAGTAAATAAAGAGAATAACAATAATAATAAGACGTTTATTCAATGATTGTATATTGAACATCATTTGCACTGTTTCAGCGTCCAATTCTGGAAGTTCGCCGTAACCGGCGCTGAGAACAACACCGTCATCAAGATCTGGTCGTGCAAGTCGTGGAACTGCCTCCAGACCATCACCTTCGCGCCGAGCCCCGGCTCGGAGCCCTCGCTAGGGCTTAAAGCCATGCTGGACTCCAGCGCCACTTACCTGCTGCTGTCGGACTTTAAGACCAGGAGCTTGTACGTGCTACACATGGCGCGGGACAGGGACGATACTGTGGCTTACTGTAAGAGCATATCGGAGTACTTGCTGTCCTACCCGGTGCTCAGTTTCTACATATTTGACGCCGGTGAGTATTATTCATTAATTGGGTCGATCAACTTTTTCTTGTTATTCTGTCCCGTCAGCGAGGAGACAACAGTAGCCCTCCCTAGGGCTTAAAGCCATGCTGGACTCCAGTGCCACTTATCTGCTGCTGTCGGACTTTAAGACCAGGAGCTTGTATGTGCTACACATGGCGCGGGACAGGGACGATACTGTGGCATACTGCAAGACCATATCCGAGTACTTGCTGTCCTATCCGGTGCTCAGTTTCTACATATTTGACGCCGGTGAGTATTATTCATTAATTGGGTCGATCAACTTTTTCTTGTTGTTATTCTGTCCCGTCAGCGAGGAGACAACAGTAAACGAGTTTTTTCGAAAAATGATTATAATATGGACTGCAAGCATGCTCAAGAGATGACCCATGTCCAAATGGATTTATTTTCATTGCTAAAACTCATGTTTGGTTGATTTAAACCCTGTAAAATCATAGTTTTAAAGAGTGACTCAGGAGACGTAACCATGGCAACGAGCAACAAAGAATAGTTGATACACCCAATGAGGGCTATCGTTTTTGTGCTCACCAGGTGGCGCCACTGTCGAGTAAGGTCCAGCTGTCAAAAATTTTTATTGGTTATTATGGGCATGAGAACGAAGTTTACGTTTAAATCATATTTAATACCTTAAAACCGTACCGTAAAAATATCCAACATCCCGCATTGTAGCGCAGTCCCGTTTTGTTAGGAAATAAAGGAGCAAATAAGTTTCCGAAAGACAAAACTGTCTCAAAGAACTGACAGTCATTGACCCGTAACTCATATTTGCCATAATCAAGCTCACGTATTGCAAAATAGTCACCATATCGTTCCCATTAGATTTTAACCCGCGTACCGCAACCACAAAGAGTGACATTTGACATTTCGGAGACCTACACTAGCGCCTCTAGCGGCGAATTCATACGCGATAGCCCCCATTACTAGCTTTTGCCCGCAACTTCGTCCACGTAAAATTGGTTATTGCCTTATAGCTTAAAGAGATAATTATTATGAAATTAATGTAGGCGCAAGATTCTACGCCAGGGGTCGGTAACCTTTTAGTATTCAAGGGACACATAGTAGCTATCAAAAGTGTCGCACGCCGCACATGTTAATAATTTGTGATTCTATCAGACAAAAGGTACCACATTGCAGGTGGTCAATAAGGAGGTTCGCGGGCCGCAAGTAAGGGGCTCACGGGCCGCCTGTTGCCGGCCGCTGCTTTACACCCACTTATGAATAGTTACGATCAGATTTTAACGAACACTGCTTACGATTACAGACGGTTTGGTGCAACCCACCCTTAGAGTCGGTTGCACCAACATAGGATCACAGGCCGCTCATCCTCAAATATGGCGCCGGCAACTGTCATCTCATAGAAACTTGTCAAACTTTCCATACAATCAGATTTGGATCAGTGATCGTCCCGCTTCTCCTGTCAACTGTCAGTGTGAAAACTACTGCTCCCAGTTTTTATGAAGTGAACAGTGTAAAAGTGTATAATTAGCGTCAAAACTATTATACTTGTGTACACTAAACTCAAGTGAACTACATATATTGTTATCCTTGACGAAAAATAAGTGCACAATGTAAAATCTACGTAAACAAGTGAAGTGCTCTTGAAGCCAGATTCAGAGATACCCTCAAATTTCAATATCCTTTTTGACCTGTCAAAAACAAGATGTCAGGTTATTTCTGAGTGTTGCCACTAATGACTTCAAATTTTCCCGACAAAACCCCAAGTAAGGAGGGGAAAAATGCCACCCCAAAAAATAAACACCTAGTGCAACAAGTGTTTCACAGAAGCATGTTCCAAACAGAAAATACGCCAACAACACAGAATGTTGCGAGCGAATCGGGTCATCATAGCAACTCAACTATAGAAAATAAAAGTGATCCCACAGGAGAGGGAAACATGCCAAGCGAAGGACATCACCAAAGCAGTCCAACCCAGCACCCAGAGTGGCAAAGAGCCCCCACTCAAAGAAGCTCGAAGCGTAAAAGAGTATCGAATTCTCCACAACAAGAACGTGAAAACGCCACCAGCAACCGATTCGCAAACCTGCCTCTGGATAGCCCGGATCCTGGGCAGCCAAAAACAAACCCTACACCACCACCACTAATTTTATATGGAATAGAAGATGTCTGCAAGCTTAGAGAGACCCTGGAGGCTGCCCTAGACCAAAGCCAATACACATTCAAGATTCCAAATAAAAATCAGATGATAGTAAAATGCAAATCTATAGAATCCTATAAAAAGCTCATGACCTTAGCACGTGAAAAAAACATTATTGGGCATACTTTCACCAACAAACAAGACAAATGCTACAGAATAGTTATCAAAAATTTACACCACACCACACCACATAGTGCAATCATAGAAGAAATTCAAAAAACAGGCAATGTGGTAAAAGGAGAAATTGTAAACGCCCGGATAGGTGCAGAAAAAAGACCAAGCTCTACCTTCTTTGTCAACATATTGCCCGGACCGAATAACAAGGAAGTTAAAACAATTAAGTACATTTTTAACACTGCAGTAAAAATAGAAGACCCAAGGAAAAATAAAAATATTGTCCAATGCACCAGGTGCCAGCAACTTGGTCACACAAAAAACAATTGCCTCAGACCGCATCGCTGCGTGAAATGTGCAGGACCTCACAAGACATCAGAATGCCAGAAAGATCGTAACAGTCCAGCAAAGTGCGCTCTTTGCCTAAGCGACCATCCTGCGAATTATAAAGGATGCGAAGTATATAAGGAAATTCTAGCCAGAAGGGATAAAGGAAAAAGACAAAATATTAGTCAAAAGAACCAACAGCCATCTGCAGGTAATAATAAAAAGCCTCAAAAGACTGAAAACACACCGCAACTTACCTTCAGCGAAAAAACATTCCCTCCAATAAATAGAAATAATACTCAAGGAGGATAACCATACACCAGGGATCGCAGAAGTCCTGAAAGCACATATGCCAACTGCCTAAAAGACAAAAACGAATGTCAAAATGACACCGAGCCAACAAAAGTTCTAAAAGACTTTATACTACAACAATCACAAAAGATGGACATATTACTACATCAAATCAGCTCTCTAATGGGGCTGTTAACTACACTGATAGAAAAAATGTCAAAATGACTGCTCTGAGAATTGCAACCTGGAACATCAACGGCCTCTCATCAAGTATACACGAAGCTGAGACATTGATAAAATCACATGAATTGGATGTACTACTCATTTCAGAGTCGCACTGCACCACCAGAAGTCTCATTCAGATGAAAGACTATTATATACACCACACTTTTCACCCAGATGGAACAGCTCATGGGGGTACAGCTATCATCATAAAAAAGTCAATCAAGCATTATCAACTTCCTTGTTACCAGACAGAACAAATACAAGCTACCACGATATGTATCTACACAAAAAATGGAAACCTTAACATATCCTCAGTGTACTGCCCCCCAAAACACAAAATTACAGAGGGACTTTTCACAGAGTACATCAAAACTCTAGGACATCGCTTCATAGCAGGCGGTGACTGGAACTCAAAAAACACCTATTGGGGATCCAGGTTAACCACCACCAGAGGAAGGGAATTGAAACGCAGCATTGATGCTAACTACATGACCCCAGTTGCACCAAATCCACCGACACATTGGCCATCTGATATTAACAGGCTACCCGACTTAATAGACTTCTTCCTAATCAAAGGACTAGGAGGATTATACCTAGAGGCTGAAACATGCCTAGACGGGACGTCTAACCACGTACCAGTTATACTAACGGTCAGCACAGTGGCCCTGAAAGAAGAATATCAAATGAAGCTGTACAACAAACTCACAGACTGGAACTTATTTCGTGAACTAGTAGAGGATAACCTAGATCTACGAATCCCGCTTAAATCACAAGAAGACGTCGAGGATGCTGCTAGAACTTTCACCAATACTGTACAGGTCGCCTGCTGGAAATGCACACCTGAAATGACAACCAGACCCAACAACAAGCCTATACCGCTAGATGTTAAAAGAGTCCTAAAAGAAAAAAGAAGGCTGCGTCGCGTATGGCATTGTAGTCGTCTAGAAACTGACAAACGAAATTTTAATAGGGTAGCAAGGACATTGAAAGAAATGACCAAGGAGGCCGAAAATGAGACTCTCCAAGCACAGCTTATGACGTTGTCAGCCACACCATATTCCAACTACTCCCTATGGAAAGTGACAAAAAATTACAACCGTCCTCAAAATGTGAAACCGCCCATTAAGCTCACAAGCAATGCATGGGCCAGAACCAATCAACAAAAAGCAGATACGTTCGCCAAACACTTAAGCCAAGTATTTACACCAAACGAAATGGACTTGACAGACGTGGATAATGAAATAGATCTTACAATGAAGCAACCATTTCAAATGGACCTGCCAATCAAACCAACCAGTCCAAATGAAGTATCAAAAAACATAAAGTTACTCAAGGATAAAAAGGCCCCAGGGTTTGATTTCAAAAAAATCAAAATCAAAATCAAAACATTTATTCTGCAAATAGGCCTCAAGGGCACTTTTACAAGTCAAAATCTATTTAGGTACATCAAATAAAAATAATACAATAATCAAAGTATCATTAATTAAATGGAGTGTTACATGTCAAAAATAAGAATAAGAAACTAATAACAATTGAGATTTGTTAGAGATGTATAAGGTCTCTAAGCGTCAAGATAAAATGTAATAAAGTAAGTACACTAATCATAATAAAATATGTTGAGCTATATCTATAACACGTCAACATGAAAATAATAAAATCTATTAAATAAATATCCTCAGAGATGTATAAGGTCTCTGAGCGTCAGTCTAAAAATAAAATCAAATGAGAACAGAGCGAAGTCTCTCATCATGTCAATTCCACTGAACACTAGTACGAAGTTACTAGTCCTTGCAAACATGAACAGACCGGACCCCACAAACGGCACCCACAAATTTAATCACAAAAGAGGTACTAATAGAGCTACCAAAGAAGGCTTTAGTCTTCATTGCGACACTCTTTAACAGCATCTTGAGAACAGGCTACTATCCAAGTTTATGGAAGGTCTCCCAAATACAAATGATGCAAAAGCCTGGTAAGCCTATACATGAGGTAACATCCTACAGACCGATAAGCCTACTTCCATTGCTCTCTAAACTCTTCGAAAGGATCCTCCTGGACAGACTCCTACCAGTACTGACGCAAAAAAGGATAATTCCCGAGCACCAGTTCGGTTTCAGAGCACAACATGCTACCACTGAACAAGTCCACAGAGTCTGTAACACTATCAGAAAATCCCTGGAACAGAAAGAGTACTGTTCATCGGCCTTCCTTGACGTGCAAAAGGCCTTTGATAAAGTGTGGCACAAAGGGTTGTTGTACAAAATCAGGACTCTCATTCCTCATACTTACTACACACTATTAGAATCTTATCTACGCGAAAGAATATTCCAAGTGAAAGAGGGAGACTGTACCTCAACCTTCTTTCGATATAAAAGCAGGGGTGCCGCAGGGGTCCGTTTTGGGACCAGTGCTGTACGTTCTGTACACATCTGACCTGCCCGAAGTTCCTGGAGTGATCACTGCTACTTTCGCTGATGATACAGTCATCCTTGCTAGTAGCAAAAATAAACTGCAAGCGTCAGAAAATCTCCAAAGAGGTCTTGCTGAGATCACCAAATGGCAAAAGAAATGGCGCATAAAAGCCAGTGCAACTAAATCCACACATGTGACATTCGCATTACGAAAAGGCGACTGCCCGCCTGTTAAACTAGGCGATAATATACTTCCGCACACCAATGAAGTGAAATACCTCGGCATGCATTTAGACCGAAGACTTACATGGAGAAAGCATATACAAACAAAGAGAAATGAGGCCAACCTTCGATATAAAGGACTATACTGGTTGCTCAACAGAAATTCTAAACTATCAACCGAAAACAAACTGCTGATCTATAGTGCAATAATAAAACCTATCTGGTCATACGGAATACAACTCTGGGGGACAGCAAGCAACTCAAACGTGAATATCATCCAACGCCTTCAGAATTGCATACTGAAAAGCCTATCAAATGCACCATGGTTCATCACAAATGCAGAAGTCCACAAGTATTTAAACATAAATACCATAAAAGAGGAGTTCGAGAAGAGCTCCAAACAATACAGAAATCGCCTTATACGCCACCCAAACCAGCTAGCAGTAAAACTCACCACCAGAGATTACGCTAAGCGACTAAAACGAAGCCGATATATTCGAACAAAGCGATGAATCCTGAAGGAAGGGGAGACGTCTTATTTAAGAGGAGCGTGAATCAAAGGATACTCGTTCCAAACGCCATCATAACGACACCAAACCTGCTTATAGTCAGAATATGACTGATTGCAGATACGGATAAGGAAAAAAAAAAAAAAAAAATTCATAGGTGCATGTAATATGCCTAAATTGAAGAATAATTTCATTTCATTTTAACGAACACCGCTTACGATTACAGACGGTTTGGTGCGACCCACCCTTCACTACATCACTACATAGTATAAAACAAAGTCGCTTTCTCTGTCCCTAATCCCTATATCCCTATGTATGCTTAAATCTTTAAAACTACGCAACGGATTTTGATGCGGTTTTTTTAAATAGATAGAGTGATTGAAGAGGAAGGTTTATATGTATAATAACATCCATTAAATAGTGCACCCGTGCGAAGCCGGGGCGGGTGGCTAGTAAACTACGGTCTGTTCATGCTTGCTAGGACATAGTGACTACGTTAATACTAGTGTCTTTTTATAGGGGATTGACGAGAGACATCATCCTGTTGTGGATTCGTTTTTATTATCAGTGACTTAGAGACCATGTACATCTCTAACAATATTAAATTAATTTTAATTTTGACGCTCAGAGACCATGTACATCTCTGGGATATTATATTAATTTCATTATACTCCTTGTTTAATCTTGAGACCTTATACATCTCTAACTTTACTGATGTTGTAATATTTGTAATAGATAACTTTGCAAGTTTATCTTCACTGTATGACATTAATTTTGTTATAATTGTAAACTCGAAATTATTATTCCTTCTTGAACTGTAAATTGATATTTTGACATGAAAAATGTATTACTTATTATAGCCAGACTTTCTGAAATTGTAAATTAATAGTTTGACATGTAAAAGTGCCCTTGTGGCCTATTTGCAGAATAGATGTTTGTATTTGTACTATAAAATACAGTTTTTAAGTTTGACCAGGATACGTAACGATATAATTGACGTCCAGCATGAATGGTTGTTACAGAGGAGGTGGCAGCGAAGTGCCCGTCCAGCTGCGACGACCCCTTCCACAGGAACGGCTCCGCCGGCGACGCGGCGCCCGACCCGGAGGACTTCGACCTGCACCACGATGTAAGTGACCGCCACTACACATTTATTTATTTATATTAGGAGAACCAACAGCAGTACAAACAATGTAACAACATGCGTATTAACAGCAGAGCCAATTACAGGATCTCACAGATAGCGCTAGAGTGTATATACTGAACTAAAGTGCGCACTCGTACACAATTACAAACGTTATTGGAACATTATTATTATTAATCGTTTATTTCATAAAAACACATCAATTTACAGAAAATTAACTATACTGCCAAACTGCGTAACAGTTTGTTGGCAGTTAGAATGCTCTTGATACACTTGTGTCATTATATCTAAGTATGTAGTTATAGTATTCATGCGGTCGCTGTAATAAGGTAAATGTCACAGTGCTCAACACTGACCCAATACCTCAACCACTTTCAATCTTATTTAACTTGAATAAATTAAATTGACCTTCTTACAAAGGAATAAAGTTCAAAACTGTACATATTAAGAGCCCTTATCAGTTAAAAACGCTCATCTATTTAGGCCATTTTCTGTTTTAGTTGCCAAGTATATTGACATTTTCTCAGTGTTCTAGAAAAGGACTATTGCGACATTATGACATAAACTTCCAATGTATTTTTTGGATTTTCCTCCAAAAAATGCTTAGTTATATTGATTAAGAGGCCTTATGAGTTTTAAAATTACGACCCAGGTTTTGACGACCGGTTTAGCCTAGTGGGTAGTGCACCTGCCTGTGAAGCTGACGGTCCTGGGTTCGAATCTCGGTCAGGGCAAATATTTGTGTGATGAGCATGAATATTTGTTTCTGAGTCTTGGATGTTTTCTATGTATTTAAGTATTTATATCTATTAAATATATCGTCGTCTAGTACCCATAACACAAGCCTTCTTGAGCTTACTGTGGGGCTAGTTCGATTTGTGTAAGATTGTCCACTAGTATTTATTTATTATTTATTTATTTATTTTATTTATTGACCTTCTTACAAAGGAATAAAGTTCAAAACTGTACATATTAAGAGAATATTAAAAGCCCTTATCAGTTAAAAACGCTCATCTATTTAGGCCATTTTCTGTTTGAGTTGCCAAGTATATTGACATTTTCTCAATGTTACTATCTAGAACAGGACTATTGCGACATTATGACATAAACTTTAAGGCTCGGTTTTATAAAAATCCGTTAGACCTTATGTCGGTTTGTTATGTCAAATAATGTATTGAGTTACTGAAATTTGATGTGACATTTGGTCTAACGGATCTTTATAAAACCCGGCCTTAATGTATTTTTTGGACTTTTCATTAAGAAATATCGTTTCAAAGATCACTCCAAATCGGCCATTTTCAAGCTAAAAACTTGTTTTTTCCGCTTAAATTCGACCCACACACAATAAAAACAAAAAATGGCTATGTTACTTACTATCTAAAATTTTAATAAAATCAACGTATCCTTTAATCACTTTGTTGGTATTATCAATACTTTTGTCATAATTTGAAACAAAAAACAGTTTAAAACTCATAAGGCCTCTGACTGTGCAGTCGCCATCAAGTATCTGCCGTGCTAATTTAAAAAGTCGTATCTCAGTATGCGATCAGGGTAAAGATACGATTTTTTATTTAGCACGGCAGATATATCTGTCATCCTCCTAACGTTTCCCGTTGTGCTCTAACAAGCCGAGTTAGCTGAGGGTCCGTTTACGTGCTCAAAAACATCTGAACATGTCTATTTCACGTTGATTAACAAAATTGAGGCAAAATCTGTGGATTACGCAAGTTGTTTTCTCCAAAAAATCCTTAGTTATATTATTAAGAGGCCTTATAAGTTTTAAAATGGTTTGATTTCAAATTATGACAAAAGTATTGATAATACCAATGAAGTTATTAAAGGCTACGATGATTTTATTAAGGTTTTAGATAATAACATAGGCATTTTTTGATTTCAATGTGTGTAGTAGAATTTAAGCGGAAAAAACAAGTTTTTAGCTAGAAAATGGTCGATTTGGAGTGATGTTTGTAACGATATTTCTTAATGAAAAATAGAAAAAATACATTTAAAGTTTATGACATAAGGTCGCAATAGTCCCGTTCTAGATAGTGACTTTAAGAAAATATCAAGATATGTGCCAATTCAAACAAAAAGTGGCGTAAATAGATGAGCGTAAATAGGTGATAAGTACCCTTAACATGGGTTGTGTGCCCCCAGGAGCCGGCGGGCGGCGCGTGCGCGCGCGCGCGGCTGCGCCTGTACGTGGTGCAGCCGAAGGGGCTGCAGGAGGCCGAGCTGCTGTACGAGCCGCCCGCGCCCGCGCCGAGGGACTGCGAGGTGCCCGGTACGTACGGCACTAACCTCGAGCGGGAGGCTATATTTATTTTTGACGACCGCTTTAGCCTAGTTGGTAGCGACCCTGCCTTCGAAGCTAGAGGTCCCGGGTTCGATTCCCGGTCAGGGCATGTATTTTTGTGCTGAACACGAATATTTGTTCCTCAGTCTTGGTTGTTCTTGGATCTATTTATCTATATAAGTATATACATACTTTTTCCCAGGGCTTTTGCCCAGCAGTGAACACTATATAGGCTAAAAAAAGCAGTTTATGCAACTGTACATACTTCGGCATAAAAACACGAGTGTGATCCACGTGCTCTTTCGCTCCTATAGTATCTATATTAGGTAACGCAAGGGAAGCGGTCGAAACGCTCCGTGGCCATGCCCAGGAACAGGCCTGCTCATAGTGAGGATTGCTTGCAGAAGTGGCGGGGATAGTGGAGGAGGAGTCAGCGCCAGCGCTCGCGTCCAGCATCCTCCAGCAGCAGAGCCAGCAGCTCAAGAACCTGCTCATGCGCAGCCAGGTACAGTCAAAGGCATAAATATATGTACGTTCCCAAAGTATCAAAAATATCTGTAAACGAAAGATGTTTTAGATATTGACTGGACCGCACAGGTTACATTTACGCTAAGCTACAAAAATAACACACCAACCTCTCGTTATGCTCTTAATCTCCACTCAATTGCTCAAAGGTTACCTGGAAGAAATCCCTTACAGGGATAAGCTCGCCTTTGTACATATATGTCAACTGTTCTTGTAATTTATGTTGTTTTACTCATGTACAATAAAGAATTTTACATACATACATACATACAAATACTACTTAAGAAGTCCTCGCTACGCTCGGTTTTCTTTTCGGTTCGGTTCCGTTACAAAAAGTGTAATTGTGATGTGACAATCAATAGTACATTAATTACCAAGGGCGAACAAAGAATGTCTCGGATCACATGCATTTGATATATATATGATCTGAGGCTTTCTTTATTACCGCCCGTGGTAAGTACAAAATTTTATGTCTTCCCCTGGCCAATAAGTGGGACTTTCCGCGCGCGGAGCGTGCGGTAATTGCCACTTTATAGCCAGGTGTGATATAAAAATGTTTTCAAATCCGCTTAAAGCATGTATTTCTATAGTAATAATTAGTTATCTTGTCTTTTCTTATCTTTTCTCTCATATTTTAACATGTTTTAGTTCAATAAGTTTAATGCATTTTTTTTTTATTTTTTTTTTGTAATTAATTTAATTTGAATATTAATTCTAAATGACATGTAAATTTAGTCTGTAAGATATTTTTGCTATGCCCTACCAGGGTATCAATACCTCTTACTTTGCAAATAACATCAGTGTAAATGTAATGTATTTGATTATGCAAATAATGATTATGATTATTATGTTATACAGACGCAGCCAGGCAGCCTGATCAGCCAACGGCCGGAGTCCCCGCCCGCCATACCGCAGCCGCTGAACCTCATGACTCCAGACGCCTTTAGGTATCACACTGTTTCTTAAAACCCTTAGGGTCGGTTGCACCAAACCGTCTGAAATCAATTCAATTCATTTATTGCATACATGGTGTTAACTCTAAGCTTATGCACCCTGCAAGGGCATCGCAATCTAATACTTATAACTAAATTCACAATTCAAGAATAATTCTAGTACAATTTATTTATGAGCTTTATACACATTTAATTATTATTATTTTATCGTAATCGTAAGCGGTGTTCGTTAAAATCTGATTGTATGGAAAGTTTGACAAGTTTCTATGGGATGACAGCTGCCGCGCCATATTTGATGATGACCGGCCTGTGATCGTATGTTGGGGCAACCGAGCCTTAATCTTTCGATAACCGTGGCTCTGTGTAGCCGGCGGGCCACCCTAGTATGTAAGTATTATTTATTCTGTGCCATTAGCTGTTTTTTACGGAACCCTATTATTGTCATTCACGCGTCCGTCCGTCCGACGTCTGTCACACTACTGCGACGTTACTAAGACTTATTTCTGTCAATTTTTCATTTTGACTAGTGGCTCCTCTGGGGGTGACTACCCTTAATCTATCTTCCGAGAAGTAGCGGAATATTATTTGGTCTTTATGGGTTTCTATTAAAAACCCCAATATGGTAATATTCAGGGAAATAACTGTAAAAGTGTTAGAAAATAGTTATTTGTTATACAAGGGTGCAAAGTTGTATTTTAACCGCGAGTGTGGAATTGAAACACGAGCTAGCGAATGGATTCTATGATTGAACCATGAGCTAGCGAATGGATTCTATGGTTGAACCGCGAGCGAGTGTTTCGAAAATAGAATCCTGAGCGAAGCGAGTGGTTCAAAAATAGAATCCTGAGCGTAGCGAGTGTTGCAACACACGAGACGTAAAATAACTTTGCAGCCGTGTATAACACAAATCTTTTCACCTCACTAGAGGGAGGAATTTTTTTTTCCTCCTCCTCGTCCTAACGTTGACAGTTGTGTCCTAAATATAGTTGTCCACTACCTAATCCCGAGATTTGGCGTAGGTACTAGTTTTTTAATACAACAGCACAATATAAAATTATTGTTGCTGGACTGTCTGGACTGGCCTTTACATGTTATTATGTTTAAAAAAGTTACAAATAGCGCGTTCGGGTTTCAAATATTCTTTGCACTTTTGTGGATAAAATGCAATTTTACTATCTGTTTTTAAAGAATAAAAAAGGGCTTTCCGAGCTAGTGAGGTGAAAATTATATTAAATACGCTATACAGAGTGGTGCGATTTCGCGCGGATCCTCATTTATATGAAACAACCGCGCGGCTAATGTGTGATCCCATTGGAACATTTCCATGTAAATAAGAGACCGCGCGGGAACACCACTGCGCTATTCCGCGTAAGACCCGCAGAACTTGCCTGATAAATTCTCCACCACCATCATAAATAGCCTGAAAAAGTTCAACAGTACATAGTCCGACCCACAGTTCACCGAATTTCATCATCGAATTCAACTACCATTGTCTACATATACATATAGAAGTATCACATACATCATTCATTACTATAGGAATAGTGAATTCAGCCGCCCGTATCCTTCGCGGGGACTGTTTTTCTAATAACATAACATATTTAATTGCAAGATTCCTTCTGTGAGGCGAGGCATGGAGGCGGCGTATTTTCGCTGAGTGCTTTGTAGCATACGCCATATATTCATTTAATATTCGTCATTTACAATTTAATTTATTCAAGTTAAACATTAGTTTAGAGTGGGCTTGGATTGCTTGTTTTTTTTTTTGTTCTTTTTTCTATTTTAACATTCTTGTTCCAATAACGTTTGTAATTGTGTACGAGTGCGCACTTTAGTTCTGTATAATATATACTCTAGCGCTATCTGTGAGATCCTGTAATTGGCTCTGCTGTTAATATGCATGTTGTTACATTGTTTGTACTGCTGTTGGTTCTCCTAATATAAATAAATAAATAAAATAAATAACATAGAATAAAAAAAAAAACTTGCCTGATAAAACACCTCATAAGTCGTTCTCTGTTATTCTTTCTAATGTTAAAAGACAAGCCAGGGGCGGCCCACTCCGTGATCGCGTCGCGCCGCTACAAGTAACACGTGGGCGGCACCCGTCGGCTGTCCGTCCATACGGTAGAAAGTGATGTAGCGACTGTAGCGAGTACAAGTGCGTGGGATAGAAAGAGATGGCCACGTTTGGCATACATAAACGGGGGTTTTGTTAACGGGTGCCTTCTGTACGTAGTTTATTTATTTATTTAGCTCACAGAACAAGTTACAGTCATATATACAGTTACATATAAATGGAGTATGTTCAGGTCTGGACTACAACTCAAAATATGTGTGCACATAATGAATACAAGTTACATGAAATAAAAAAAGAGAAAAACGTACAATACAAGTTGGCGGGTTAAACAATTTTGATGCGAGGGAATCGCTACTAGTATTGTTCAGTCAAATTTCGATAACGTAGCCATATACCTACCACATACCTATACATACGCATGTTTCGTGTAGCTATACAGTGTCGGGGCGCCGGTCAGTTAGTTGCAATAAATTGTCATAGAGGATTGACCTGTTTTAATTTCTTCTTACACCTTCACCCGAAAATGTACCTTAACGACTAGTACAAGTATTTAGTGATTAATATACAAGATATTATTGTGTGTTATTAGATATTCTTACAATACTATTCTTAAATTTAGGCAGTTTCAATAAAAATGTAGTAGTATTAGTTTATAAATAGTAGTATTAGTTTATAAATAGTAGTATTAGTTTATTGTGTGGTATAGCTGGATATAATGTTAGTGTTGTTGTGTCAGTTCGCCGGGCAAGCGCGACGAGGACGACCCGCCGCTGTCCGCCACGCCCGACGTCAGCAAGCCGCGCCTGTCCGCGCCCGCGCCCGCGCCCGCGCCCGCGCCCGCGCCCGCCTCCGCGCACGCGCACGCGCCCGGTCAGTATGCTCATCACACTATAATATACTGCGCCAGGTATGACTGTCGTGGCGGAGAGATGGGACAGTGGCCTTGTCAGGCACTGGTCCTCTCATTTAAGTCTAAGTAATAATATAGTTATTTAAGTCGCCATACTAACAATCTATGGATTTCAATAGTCTGAAATAAATGCATTTTATTTTTATTTTATTTTATTTTATGGCAGTGAGTACAGTCGCCTTCAAATATATCTATACTCTTCAGGGTGCTCAAAATTATCTGAACATGCACTTTAACGCCTTAACAATAGAGTCGTGTTCATATATTTGTGAGCACCTTGTTCGCTCGGATATATCTGATGGCGACTGTACATTGTTTAGTAGTGAGGGTGAAACGACCTACGTCATCGGTCGATGGTATGCTTCGTGTGGGTTGCACCAAACAGTCTATGATCGTAAGCGGTGTTCGTTAAAATCTGATTGTATGGGAAGTTTGACAAGTTTCTACGGGACGACAGCTGCCGGCGCCATATTTGACGATGACCGGCCTGTGATCGTATGTTGGTGCAACTGAGCCTTAATGTTTCAAAGATGGTTTTTACGTAAACTTTGTTTTCACGCCCATAATAACCCATAACCGACCGACCGACGACCGGTTTAGCCTAGTGGGTAGTGCACCTGCCTGTGAAGCTGACGGTCCTGGGTTCGAATCCCGGTCAGGGTAAATATTTGTGTGATGAGCATGAATATTTGTTTCTGAGTCTTGGATGTTTTCTATGTATTTAAGTATTTATATCTATTAAATATATCGTCGTCTAGTACCCATAACACAAGCCTTCTTGAGCTTACTGTGGGGTTAGTTCGATTTGTGTAAGATTGTCCTCCCGTGTGGTCTCGGGTTAGAATTGCACCACCCCATATCATCCAGTGGGTGTCGTAAGAGGCGACTAACGGAGAATATCCGGGGAACGGGCAGCAGCGTTCCCTGAAGGTCACACCTATTATTACTGCGATCCCCAACCCGCCTGCCAAGCGTGGGGATTATGGCAAAACCCCCCAACTTGGGGGAGGCCTATATCCAGCAGTGGATGTCTACAGGCTGAATGATGATGATGATGATGAAGATTGTCCTCTAATATTTATTTATTTATTTATAACAAACTGATAGTGACAGACACTGACGCAGTGGCGCCAACTGGTGAGCACACAATCGGTAGCCCCCATTGTACGGATTGGGCTGTGGAGGGGCGCGCCATCGTGCATCTCTTCTAGTGAGTAATACGTGGTGCGTGTTACAGGTGTGTCGCTGGACGCGTCGGAGGCCAAGTTCACGTCGGGCGGCTCCAGCCCCAGCCGCGAGGTTCAGGAGATCATGTCGCACAACGACACGGACTCCTACTACAAGGGCAACATGGTCAGTGCAGGGTTTTGTTATTTATTTATTTTATTTGACACAGCAACAAGATACCAAGCTAATACATTAATAAGAACATAAAGTTAGATGGCGCAAGTCCTGCCTGTATCTCAATAACAGGCGTGCAATATCATTAAGTTAAGATACCAGGTCAGTATAACAATAATCAAGAGTACAATTTAAGTTTCCGATATCAGCAAAATTACAATTAATGCGTTATTTAGATTATCAAATTAGAAAGAGAAAATAATAATAATAATAATTTATATATAAAACATTAAGGTTACAGTTTCAGAATAGTATGTTTCCATCTAGTGGCACCGTCAAAATAAACATCCAGGTCGAAAATCTTTTGATATCGGTTGTACTGGGTCTGAAGTCTGCTTATAATAGAAAATTTGCCCAAGTTGGTCTTAGCCGGTGTAGGCCGGAAAGTGGTGATGCGTGAGGACCGGACGTGGGTGTTCGAGACTACAAAGTTCAAGCTTCTAAGGAGGTGGCCTTCTTGGACGCCTCCATTAATGAGTTTGTGTAGCATAGCTAGATCTAAGTAGTCCCTTATTGTGTAATGTTTCAGTCTACGCTCATAACCCCTTCTACTTGTTTTGGGACTTGATAGCGGTTGTTGACACATAATGAAAAAAACAGTAACTTCGATTTTTCTCGAAGGAGTACGAAAATTAGAATGAAATGGTAAAAAAAGCAGACTAAGGCCCGGTTTTATAAAGATCCGTTAGACCAAATGTCAGATCAAATTTCAGTAACTCAGTACATTTTTTGACATAACAAACCGACATAAGGTCTAACGGATCTTTATAAAACCGAGCCTAAGAGAATTAATTCTTGTATTAAACAGTACCGCTACTATCGTAAACTACAAATTTAATTTAATTTTAATTTGGTATGGGATGGCGCATTGCAACTGACGATTCTCAACATGATTTGAGACGTTAGTGCCGTTAATGAAGCATGAGTCTTCTGGTAGATGTCGCTGTACGCCTCCCTTAAGGCGTTTGTATAAATGAAGGAACGGTTGATGAATTCGGGGCTGGGTAGCGATTGCACCTATAGCTCGGCTAGAGCGACTGGCCGCGAGTGCCGGGAGGTCGCAGGTTCGAATCCTGCTCGGTGCCAAATTTTTCAATTTTTCCTTTATTCTAAATTTGTAGACTAAGAGAATAATCACAAACTTGGTGTTCAAAATTTTAGGAGGGGGCACCTCCCCTTTTTCACAAAAGATACATCATATGGAACGATCATTTACTATGACGCTAGAGCAGTGGTTCCCAATGTTGAACAGAACGAGAACCACCTAACAAAAATTGTAAATTTATGGAACTCACTCACTGCTTGGGTGTCAGTGAACAAATAAGCGTAATTAATTACGTACAGTCGCCATCAGATATATCGGAGCGAACGAGGTGCTCACAAATATCTGAACACGACTCTATTGTCAAGGCGTTGAAGTGCATGTTCAGATATTTTTGAGCACCCTGAAGAGTACAGATATATTTGATCTCGACGTACGTATACAAGATTGTCCAAAATTCTCGGGCCTGATCCAATATTTACTGGTGACCCACAGTTTGGGAAATGCTGCGCTAGAGGATTGTGACGTCACATCTGCAGCGCTTTCTCTCTCTAACAGCATACTTTTGGTCTTGTTTCTATGGAAGTAACAATAAAATTTGACTCAATAACCCTATTAGGTGGTACGAAGTCGCAGGGAGATAGTTGTACAGTAGTACCCAACTGATAAGGCGCGTCGTGAATCTTCGTTCGCGCAGAAAAGAAAGTATCGCTCTGAAGATTAACGAAAGAATGCTTAAAACTTACAATTAACCTTAGATCACTACTATAAGGTTCATAATACACTGTTCATAATGCGCGTGCACTCGATCAGAAGTATGGCGGCTGACTAACATGCCACGCGGCGCGCGCTAACATGGCGGCAGCTCTGCCGTCTGAAGAAGAAAAACCATAAGTGACATTTTTTGCAAAATGGACTTATTACCAGCCCTGTAATCAGGAAAAAAATGTGATCTTTCTCTCTAGGAGATATAGTACTATATCTTTTGTACATCACGATTTAGACAACCACAAGTGCATAATTTACAAGAAATCTAAAGTTTTTTGGCTTTATCTCGAAACTTACTTTTTGTCACTTATGGTTTTTCTCCTTGAGACGGCAGAGCTGCGGTCCAATAGCGGTACAGGAAAAAGAAGCGCGGTGCGTGGAGTGTGCCGATTGGTCAATAGCATTTACCGCGCTTTAAAAATTCATCTTCTGCGCAAGTACATCGGTAAGCCATATCAGTTGGGTACTACTGTCATATATTTGTTGTAATGTATTTATGAAAACAATATTTCCGTGCATGGCGGGAATAAGTTGACAACTTGAGATGTTTTTTGTCGAAATTTGAACTTAGATTACATTGCAATAAGGTTCAAATTCCTTCAATTTTTTCACTTCGACTTATCAACTTATGCCCGCCATGCACGGATTTAATGCTATGCGATGCTTGGATCGTACATATGCTGATCAGCAAAATGCAAAAAGGATGCTTATTGGCATGATTCTCATGCTGCATACTAATATCGGAGATGCTTATTCTTGAGGGGTTCAGAAATAATATATGGTGTTGAGCCAGTTACTAAATCCCCCGGTAGATGGCTCTGCGCGTAGTTTAAAACGCACTATCGTTTGGTCGACGTGTCTTTCTCAAGAGAATTTTCAATTTAGTGTGTAGTGCTCGGCACGTGAAAACTCTTGTGTTAATTTTTGGAGTCGTTCTTATTAATTCCAGTAAGAACGAGTATATAATGTTATCACATAGGGTTGTTGCCTAGAGATGAGCAGAACAGTGCTTTCAAATATAATGCCATATCATATTACATCTCAGTAAATGAGACCATGCACTCTGAATACGGCTTGACCATGCATTGACCATTATTATTATTGTCCAAAAAATTAATTTATTTATTTTTTGTTATGATCCCGTGGATCCCTGGGACCGGTAGACGACGGTTTAAGCGTGCACCTGCCACACACTGCAGCGGCCTGTGACAATACTACTAGACACTATGACAATCCTAACATTCATTCAGACATACGCGGCCTTGATTGTCATAGTGACAGCAGGGCGCTGCAGTGTGCGACAGGCTTTAAGGTGATGTATACATTGCAGTAGTGTACACATTAGGGACACTAGCGGTCTGTTCATGCTTGTTAGGACATAGTGACTACGTTAATACTAGTGTCTTTTTATAGGGGATTGACGAGAGACATCATCCTGTTGTGGATTCGTTTTTATTATCAAAGTCAAAGTCAAAGTCAACAACATTTATTCCATTGACATACAATATGCACTAGAATACGTCTTAAGTCTAGGTTCATACATTATGTCAATTCAGGTTAAACAAATTTTTAAATTATTAGAAATAGAGAATATTAATAATTTAGCCTAATTTGAATTCAATGTCATAAAACTCTTTTATATTATACAGTGCATTATTCGTTAAAATATTCTTAAGGTAAAATTTATATTTGATGTCATTTAATGTGGTTACATAACTAGGTAAATGGTTATAAAGTTTATCAGTGACTTAGAGACCATATACATCTCTAACAATATTAAATTAATTTAAATTTTAACGCTCAGAGACCATGTACATCTCTGGGATATTATATTAATTTCATTATACTCCTCGTTTAATCTTGAGACCTTATACATCTCTAACTTTACTGATGTTGTAATATTTGTAATGGATAACTTTGCAAGTTTATCTTCACTGTATGATATTAATTTTGTTATAATTGTAAACTCGAAATTATTATTCCTTCTTGAACTGTAAATTAATATTTTGACATGAAAAATGTATTACTTATTATAGTCGACTTTCTTAAATTGTAAATTAATATTTTGACATGTAAAAATGCCCTTGTGGCCTATTTGCAGAATAAATGTTTGATTTTGATTTTGACTACCACTCTTCTTTACACATACGCGTCATACTCGTGAACGGGTGCTGTTTGTGGGGTCCGGTCTGTTGATGTTTGCAAGGACTAGTAACTTCCTACTAGTGTTCAGTGGAATTGACATGATGAGAGACTTCACTGTTCTCATTTGATTTTATTTTTTAGACTGACGCTCAGAGACCTTATACATCTCTGAGGATATTTATTTATTAGATTTTATTATTTTCATATTGACGTGTTATAGATATAGCTCAAAATATTTAATTATGATTCGTGTACTTACTTTATTACCTTTTATCTTGACGCTTAGAGACCTTATACATCTCTAACAAATCTCGATTGTTATTAGTTTCTTAGTCTTATTTTTGACATGTAACACTACATTTAATTAATGATACTTTGATTATTGTATTATTTTTATTTGATGTACCTAGATAGATTTTGACTTGTAAAAGTGCCCTTGAGGCCTATTTGCAGAATAAATGTTTTGATTTTGATTTTTGACATGTTTGTGTGTGTTGCCCGCTCCAGTGTTATAAGTTGACGGTTTGTGTGTCAGGAGGAGGACTCGGAGTCGCTGGCGCCGGCGGCGGAGTCCCCGGCGCCCTCGCCCTCGCCCCCGCCCCCGCCCGCGCCCGCCGCGCTGCCCGAGCTGCCCGCGCTGCCGGACCTGCCGCCGCTGCCCGCCAGTGAGTCATACATCACTTCCCATTTTACAGGCCGCGTGACATCAAACATCAAACATTTATTCTGTAAGTAGGCCTCACTCAAGGGCTCTTTTACAAGTCAAAAACATAGTTAGTACCTATAGTGAAAGCACACAGCAATAAGTGAACAATACATCAAACGAATAACCTGGGCATGCGTTTGCAGAGACATGTATAGAGTCTCAGGGTCTATAATAACTTTTTATAGTATAAACTTAACCTATAACTAAGAGATGTAAAGAGTCTCGGGTGTCAAATTAAAATATGATTACAAAAGAAAATAAAAGGATATGTCAAAAGTCTCCATGGTCAAAACTTGTGAAATAATAATAATAAATATTAGAGGACAATCTTACACAAATCGAACTAGCCCCACAATAAGCTCAAGAAGGCTTGTGTTATGGGTACTAGACGACGATATATTTAATAGATATAAATACTTAAATACATAGAAAACATCCAAGACTCAGAAACAAATATTCATGCTCATCACACAAATATTTGCCCTGACCGGGATTCGAACCCAGGACCGTCAGCTTCACAGGCAGGTGCACTACCCACTAGGCTAAACCGGTCGTCATAGGGATGACAACAAGTAGGAAAATGGTTGGTTACCCTGAACCAAAGGAATTGAGAGTACTCCCGCTGAACTCCATCATTCGGTTTGTGGAAATGCTGGAGAGCAGCTTGGAGTAGGCATAAAGGAGGGGGCAATTGCACAAAAGATCCCACTGGGTCGAAGTGTATCCGCTAGGGCCCTCATCTAGATAAAATAAGATAAGATAAGTAGGAAAATCAATTACTCACATTTTTTGGAAAAAAGGATTATGGAGCCAATTTCTGAGTTTCGAACGCTCGATATCAAAGGTTTTATCCAGAAATCACGCGAGATTCCGAAGGGGGGTCATAAAAACCTCACGACTGATCACATTGGGGGAGAGGGAAGTACAACGTACACCTCACGTGTATTTTTTTTCCTGTACCTACAAAACCGAGAAATAATATTTACGCACGTCAAAAACAGAGAGTCCATTAACGTTTTTTGAAATTTTGGAGCGCTTGCGTAACACGTACACGAAAATAAACACAATACCATTTTAGTCTAAGTTTTTAATAGTGAAAAAATACACGTGAGTTTTCATGGGGGGAGGGGTTTCCTAGGACCCCACCAAAGATCACCAAGGGGGGTGGGGGGTCTAAAAGTGGGCCAAAAAAACCTCACGTGATTTCTGAATAAGCCCAAAGGTGAGCGGTAGAAAATAGTCGCACACGACAATTTGTCACGATTTTTCTCACATGATCCCAATAAAAGCTATTTTTGAGAGTCATCACTCGAAAGCTAGTGATTGAGTATCTATATTTTGCATTTCGTTACCGGTTATTGATATTCGTATTTAAAATAAAAAATAGAGTCAAAGCAATATTAAATAATTCGTAGTAATAATTTAATTTTTTAAGTGCATTTTCAGATGCCATCTGTTGCACGGTGATTATTATCACGCCATACACTCATATCACAACAAGTATCACCTAAGTATTGATGAATATTGAAGAAACATCCATATAATTTTGACGACCGCTTTAGCCTAGTTGGTAGTGACCCTGCCTTCGAAGCTGGAGGTCCCGGGTTCGAATCCCGGTCAGGGCATGCATTTGTGTGATGAACACGAATATTTGTTCCTGAGTCTTGGATGTTTTCTCTTTTAGCTATATAAGTATGTATATCGTCACTTGGTACCCATAGTACAAGCTTTGCTTAGTTTGGGACTAGGTTGATTTGTGTAAGATTGTCCAAAAATATTTTTTTTTCTTATTTTAAATACCACGATAATATTGACACCCGGTATTGTGAGTAGGTATCTAATAATCACCGGGCATGATAAACGTAAATACGTAACGACATGACAAGTCTCTTCTCCCCGCTTCTTTACAACTGACACGGTTCGCGGCTAAACTAGACAAACAATGCGCGTTCAAATTCTTAATTTAAGAATAACTACCTGTCTATATTATTTTTCAATAAAAGTTTATTCTGAAACAATGAAAGCATAACAAAATTTTAGTACCTAACTTTGTATGTAGGTACGTGTTGGCGCCATTTACTGTATTAAAAAAAATGCCGAATGAAAAATGAATAATATATTGGCTCTGGAATTGAGATGTTATTTATAAAATCATGATTGAATGAATTGTAATGTAAGTGTTTTATTCAGCTTGAATGAATATTATTGGTGTAATATTCAATTTAAGCAGGAAGAAGTTAGACTCAATATGAACTACTTAGTAGGTACTAACCCCCTTATTCATAAACGTCTATCAAACCTATATAACTAGCCGCTAAAGTTAGTTTGTCCTTATCTGTCACTTTGACACATGTGCGTGTGAGACAGTGACAACAGACATTTTAGTTAGCAAAGGTTTGTTAAGTTTTATGAATAAGGGGGTAAATTTCTACTGATATAATTGAATATAATAACCATTCCCGGCAGCGGCGATTTAGGATACATAGGTTACGTTTGTAATAGTTTTCCTAGTTTTTAATATTAAGTTTATTTTTAAGCTATATTTTAAGTTTATTTTTAAATACGATATACAATGTTATTGTATGGAAAAACGATTGTAACAATAGTAATGAATGCTATGCTCAATTAATATTGTACGTTTTCAGGGCTCGGTTTTTATGCTCTAGTTTGAAAGCCATTTTTGTATTTTGTGTTGTTCTAATTGACAACATTTAATATTTTCAACTACTTAATTTTATGAACTAGTTAGAAAATACGTGAAATTTTAAGGAACCCGTGCATGTGAAAAAAAGCATTTTGAAAAATAGGTCATTCTAAAAGGGCGTAAGTAAAATATGACGTCATATGCACAACAGAACCGCAGCCTAGAATCTCGAGCCGCGATTAAAATTAAAAAAAAAATCGATATGGTTGACGATTGACACTGACTGATGGTGGAGTTATAAAATGCCAAGTTAGTAATTGTTGGAAGAGATATCGCAGTCCAGTGGGAGAGTGCCAAGTCTTTTGTGATCCTTTAAAAAGTGCGAATTTAAATAAATATTTGGGGACAATTTTACACAAATCTACCTAGTCCCAAACTAAGCGAAGCTTGTACTATGGGTACTAGGAGACGAAAAAAAATCACAATCATCAAAATCAGAATTAAATCGTGGGAACATTAAAGCGTCGAGAAGTGAATCAAAAATCGTTGTGACAATTGCCAAATCAAATCAACGTCAAAAACTGAACGACAGAAATTGACAAACGGATACAACTAACTTTTTTATAGTTTCAGTACTAAAGTCTCCCTCAATAGTGCAGGGAACGTGACGTCAACATCCGGTTTACACTAATTCGCGATTTTTTCCAAAATAAATGGAGGAAAAAATCCAAAATTTTTTTTTGTGAACTTTTGAACACCTTTTTACCGAAATGGTTTTCGAATTAAGACTATTGAAAATTATGAAATATTGTCAATTGTAGATGTTCCATATATATATGAAAAAATATGATGCATATTCTCTATTTTGTCTTCTTGATTTATGAGTCTTTAGTCGGACATTATTTGGTGATAAAGTTACGAAACGACACCAAAATTATGTAATTGGGTCTGCTGTTAATATTCATGTTTTTATTTAGTTTTATAGCGTTGATAAACTCAAAACGTTGATTTAGCAACAAAATCCCTCGGTAGATGTCTCTGCGCGTAGTTTAGATCGCGCTATCGTTTGTTCGTCGTGGTTTGATGAGTTTTCAATACGAAAATTGACTAGTTTGCCCATAACCTGTAGAAGTATTTTTGGATTTGTTCTTATTAATTCCAGTAAGAACGAATATGATATTATTATCAGCTTATTTATATAGGTAGGTGACGACATTAGAGGTCAAAACTGAAAAGATGGGTTGCCACTATAAAAAAAAACCCATGCAGTTGATAATAGAAAACCATATTATCTTATGAAAATTAGTGCATTAATCAAATAATTGAATAAAATATTAAACAAATACAGTTGTGTGCGAAATAATAATATAAGGGTCCTTATCAGTTAAAAAACGCTCATCTATTTACGCCATTTTCTGTTTGAATTGGCACGTATGTTGACATTATCTCCTGTTACTATCTAGAACAGGACTGTTGCGACCTAATGTCATAAACTTTAAATGTATATAATAGTATCGCACTCAGATGAGTGAAATAAAGACAAAATTGCGTTTTTCTGTAAAGACAAAATTTTTATTGGTAAACAGCAATGTACGCACGTAATTTCACTTTTACCACGTATAAACAAATCACTAAACTCACCTGTAAAGACAAAAAAACAACATTTGAAGCCTTTATTCCAGGTATTGACAATTATTCTATAGGAAATAATATTTTAACACAATAATGACTCTAATATTTAACATAACCTCACATTTACAATGACACTGACAATGACACTTGTGAAGGTGTTGCTGTCAAACGTGATTCCACTTAAGCTCTGTGGATTAAGGCGGCAAATCCAAAATGATTAATAAAGTAGTGTTTTTCTTTACATGTATTTTTGGATTTTTCATTAAGAAATATCGTTTCAAACAGCTCGCCAAATCAAGCATTTTCAAGCTAAAAATTTGTTTTTTCCACTTGAATTCTTCTACTACACACAATTAAATAAAAAAATGGCTATGTTACTATCTAAAACATTAATAAAGTCATCGTATCATTAGTAACTTTATTGGTATTATCAATACTTTTGACATAATTTGAAATCAAAACATTTTAAAACTTATAAGGCCTCAGGATAAACGTAATTATTTTAGATGCTATTTCTTTTTACTATTTTTCTATATCTGTCACCACTGTTTCGAAAAATTCACGGTACAAGTAACTTAAATAATAGGTTTTTGAACTTAAAATTAAACATGAAAACCGGCTTATTTAATTATGTATGTATGTATGTAAATACTTTATTGTACACAAGACAAGTAAAATAAATTATACAGAAAAAAAAACAGATCAATCATGTACAAAGGCGAACTTATCCCTGTAAGGGATCTCATTCAGTTAACCTTTGAGCAATTGAGTGAAGAATATGAACTAAACTGTAGACAAACCAACACGTGTACAAAGATGTATTTATATAAATATTCTAGATATACATTACACATTAATTCCAACTTGTGTACAATTAGTCCATTATTTTCTATCAGTCTCACATCTTTGGAGTCAATTATACGATAATGTATTGTCTTGCTCACAGGCAACGACACGTCGTGGCCTCAGATATCTCTAGCGCAGATCACTGAGGCAAACCAGCGGAAGGCGTCCAGCGACAAATCCGGCAGCCATCTATCGTGCGACAAGTCGGGCAGCCAGTCGCTCAACAACGAGCGCGCGCCCAGCGCCTCGCCACGGCGCGACGCGCTCGAGCTTAAGATAGACCAGCTCACAGGTGAGCCTTCTGTCGCGCGACAAGTCGGATGACCACATGACCAGTTGCTGAACTACAAGCGCGCGCCCGGCGCTTCACCGCAAGGCGACGCGCTCGAACTCAAGATAGACCAACTCACAGGTGAGCAATTTCTCGCGCGTCAAGTCGGACGACCAGTCGCTCAAGTTGCTCACTTGACCAAGTTTAACTGAAAATACACAAAAAGTCTGCAGTATCAACGACACTACAGTTATAAATGATCGTCTGCAGCATATATGAACTGCGATATTTGATTAAATTTGTTTATTCCTTTACTTAAAACTCGTGAAGTCAGTTATAATAATAATAATAATAATAAATTTTAGATGAGAAATAAAAAGGTCAACGTTATTATCGACACTATAGATTTACGTTATCGAATAAAATATACGTAAATTACGACATTTCATTGCAATTATCTGTTTGTTTACATACTCTTCGTAATGACAGCCGACTATTTGACCTTTCAAAGTCCGCCGTAATTGTAACCGCTAGTTGGCGCTGTCATCGCGCACCCAGCGAACACAAAATTTGACTTGTTTTTAAAAACTGGTTCTACTGGCATGAAAAAAAAATGTCTTCGTGCCTATTCTGGGCGACGTTTTTTGCCAGGGTTTTTTATAGTGGTCGCAATAATTTACGGAGGTATTTGACGGTTGCAGAGCAAGTGGCGGCGCTGTCCCGGTCGGTGGGCGTGCTGCGCTCGGCGCTCGGCGTGTCCGTGCCCGCGCTGGTGCGCCAGGCGGCCGACGAGGCGCTGCAGGCGCACGCGCCCGCCACCGCCGCCGCCGTCGAGGCCGCGCTCACACACGGGTCAGTGCGCGAGTAGAGCGAGCCCGCGGGGCGGGGCGGCGCCGGCGGGGCCGTGCCCGCGCTGGTGCGCCAGGCGGCCGACGAGGCGCTGCAGGCGCACGCGCCCGCCACCGCCGCCGCCGTCGAGGCCGCGCTCACACACGGGTCAGTGCGCGAGTAGAGCGAGCCCGCGGGGCGAGGCGGCGCCGGCGTGTCCGTGCCCGCGCTGGTGCGCCAGGCGGCCGACGAGGCGCTGCAGGCGCACGCGCCCGCCACCGCCGCCGCCGTCGAGGCCGCGCTCACACACGGGTCAGTGCGCGAGTAGAGCGAGCCCGCGGGGCGAGGCGGCGCCGGCGTGTCCGTGCCCGCGCTGGTGCGCCAGGCGGCCGACGAGGCGCTGCAGGCGCACGCGCCCGCCACCGCCGCCGCCGTCGAGGCCGCGCTCACACACGGGTCAGTGCGCGAGTAGAGCGAGCCCGCGGGGCGAGGCGGCGCCGGCGGGGCCGTGCCCGCGCTGGTGCGCCAGGCGGCCGACGAGGCGCTGCAGGCGCACGCGCCCGCCACCGCCGCCGCCGTCGAGGCCGCGCTCACACACGGGTCAGTGCGCGAGTAGAGCGAGCCCGCGGGGCGAGGCGGCGCCGGCGGGGCCGTGCCCGCGCTGGTGCGCCAGGCGGCCGACGAGGCGCTGCAGGCGCACGCGCCCGCCTCCGCCGCCGCCGTCGAGGCCGCGCTCACACACGGGTCAGTGCGCGAGTAGAGCGAGCCCGCGGGGCGAGGCGGCGCCGGCGTGTCCGTGCCCGCGCTGGTGCGCCAGGCGGCCGACGAGGCGCTGCAGGCGCACGCGCCCGCCACCGCCGCCGCCGTCGAGGCCGCGCTCACACACGGGTCAGTGCGCGAGTAGAGCGAGCCCGCGGGGCGAGGCGGCGCCGGCGGGGCCGTGCCCGCGCTGGTGCGCCAGGCGGCCGACGAGGCGCTGCAGGCGCACGCGCCCGCCACCGCCGCCGCCGTCGAGGCCGCGCTCACACACGGGTCAGTGCGCGAGTAGAGCGAGCCCGCGGGGCGAGGCGGCGCCGGCGTGTCCGTGCCCGCGCTGGTGCGCCAGGCGGCCGACGAGGCGCTGCAGGCGCACGCGCCCGCCACCGCCGCCGCCGTCGAGGCCGCGCTCACACACGGGTCAGTGCGCGAGTAGAGCGAGCCCGCGGGGCGAGGCGGCGCCGGCGTGTCCGTGCCCGCGCTGGTGCGCCAGGCGGCCGACGAGGCGCTGCAGGCGCACGCGCCCGCCACCGCCGCCGCCGTCGAGGCCGCGCTCACACACGGGTCAGTGCGCGAGTAGAGCGAGCCCGCGGGGCGAGGCGGCGCCGGCGTGTCCGTGCCCGCGCTGGTGCGCCAGGCGGCCGACGAGGCGCTGCAGGCGCACGCGCCCGCCACCGCCGCCGCCGTCGAGGCCGCGCTCACACACGGGTCAGTGCGCGAGTAGAGCGAGCCCGCGGGGCGAGGCGGCGCCGGCGTGTCCGTGCCCGCGCTGGTGCGCCAGGCGGCCGACGAGGCGCTGCAGGCGCACGCGCCCGCCACCGCCGCCGCCGTCGAGGCCGCGCTCACACACGGGTCAGTGCGCGAGTAGAGCGAGCCCGCGGGGCGAGGCCGGCCGACGAGGATGTAACTACCTAAGTACAGCGACAAGCCGCGTAGCGAGCACTAGCGAGCTGTTTAGCATCTCAGAAATACGCAGCGTCCGTTAGGCGATGTCCTCGCAGTTAGACCGCGGACTCCACGCCAGCGGGCCGCAGGCGGGAGCGACGAACGGTGTGTGCAGCGGGGGCGGGCAGCGCGACAGCGCGAGAACAATGGAATCGCGCCGCTGTCGTCCAGAACAGGCTCATTCAAGTCTATGCATTTTGATCGCGTCGCTTGCGCCGCCCCGCTGCCCGCTTACACAATGTTTCAATGCTACATACATACTCATAGGTAAATCCTTTGTTACATTCGGAAATCCTTTGTTACAACGTTACATTCGGAGACCTACCGTGAAAATACCCTCTTTTGTATAACGGTTGGTGCGATACTTACGTTATTTGTCACGCAGATGGGAGCGGATCGCCCGCGTGGGCGAGGCGGCGAGCGCCCGCGCCGCCTCCGCGGCCGGCGTGGGCGCCGCGCGCGCGCTGGAGCCGCTCGCGGCCGCGCTGCAGCACGAGCTGGCCGCCAAGCTCAGCGCCACCGACGCGCTGCTGCGGGACAACATACAGAAGCTCGCCACCAGCAAGGTAGCGCCACAGCCCCCCTCCCCCTCCCCCTCCCCCCCTCCCGCGCGCGCGCTGGAGCCGCTCGCGGCCGCGCTGCAGCACGAGCTGGCCGCCAAGCTCAGCGCCACCGACGCGCTGCTGCGGGACAACATACAGAAGCTCGCCACCAGCAAGGTAGCGCCACAGCCCCCCTCCCCCTCCCCCTCCCCCCCTCCCGCGCGCGCGCTGGAGCCGCTCGCGGCCGCGCTGCAGCACGAGCTGGCCGCCAAGCTCAGCGCCACCGACGCGCTGCTGCGGGACAACATACAGAAGCTCGCCACCAGCAAGGTAGCGCCACAGCCCCCCTCCCCCTCCCCCTCCCCCCCTCCCGCGCGCGCGCTGGAGCCGCTCGCGGCCGCGCTGCAGCACGAGCTGGCCGCCAAGCTCAGCGCCACCGACGCGCTGCTGCGGGACAACATACAGAAGCTCGCCACCAGCAAGGTAGCGCCACAGCCCCCCTCCCCCTCCCCCTCCCCCCCTCCCGCGCGCGCGCTGGAGCCGCTCGCGGCCGCGCTGCAGCACGAGCTGGCCGCCAAGCTCAGCGCCACCGACGCGCTGCTGCGGGACAACATACAGAAGCTCGCCACCAGCAAGGTAGCGCCACAGCCCCCCTCCCCCTCCCCCTCCCCCCCTCCCGCGCGCGCGCTGGAGCCGCTCGCGGCCGCGCTGCAGCACGAGCTGGCCGCCAAGCTCAGCGCCACCGACGCGCTGCTGCGGGACAACATACAGAAGCTCGCCACCAGCAAGGTAGCGCCACAGCCCCCCTCCCCCTCCCCCTCCCCCCCTCCCGCGCGCGCGCTGGAGCCGCTCGCGGCCGCGCTGCAGCACGAGCTGGCCGCCAAGCTCAGCGCCACCGACGCGCTGCTGCGGGACAACATACAGAAGCTCGCCACCAGCAAGGTAGCGCCACAGCCCCCCTCCCCCTCCCCCTCCCCCCCTCCCGCGCGCGCGCTGGAGCCGCTCGCGGCCGCGCTGCAGCACGAGCTGGCCGCCAAGCTCAGCGCCACCGACGCGCTGCTGCGGGACAACATACAGAAGCTCGCCACCAGCAAGGTAGCGCCACAGCCCCCCTCCCCCTCCCCCTCCCCCCCTCCCGCGCGCGCGCTGGAGCCGCTCGCGGCCGCGCTGCAGCACGAGCTGGCCGCCAAGCTCAGCGCCACCGACGCGCTGCTGCGGGACAACATACAGAAGCTCGCCACCAGCAAGGTAGCGCCACAGCCCCCCTCCCCCTCCCCCTCCCCCCCTCCCGCGCGCGCGCTGGAGCCGCTCGCGGCCGCGCTGCAGCACGAGCTGGCCGCCAAGCTCAGCGCCACCGACGCGCTGCTGCGGGACAACATACAGAAGCTCGCCACCAGCAAGGTAGCGCCACAGCCCCCCTCCCCCTCCCCCTCCCCCCCTCCCGCGCGCGCGCTGGAGCCGCTCGCGGCCGCGCTGCAGCACGAGCTGGCCGCCAAGCTCAGCGCCACCGACGCGCTGCTGCGGGACAACATACAGAAGCTCGCCACCAGCAAGGTAGCGCCACAGCCACACTGTGTGGAATTGAAACACGAGCTAGTGAATGGATTGTTTGGTTGAACCGCGAGCGAAGCTAGTGGTTCTAAATTAGAATCCTGAGCGAAGCGAGTGGTTCAAAAATAGAATCCTGAGCGTAGCGAGTGTTGCAACACACGAATCGTAAAATAACTTTGCAGCCGTATATTACACAAATCTTTTCACCTCACTATAGAGCGAAGATTTTTTTTCAGTACAGTTGCATCATAAATATAGTTGGATGCCCGGGGTCCACTACCTAATCCCGAGATTTGGCGTAGGTGCCTGTTTTTTTAACACAGCAACATAATATAAAATTATTGTTGGTGGAATGTCTGGACTGGCCTATACATGTTATTATGTTTAAAAAAATTACAAATAGCACGTTCGGATTTCAAATATTCTTAAAAAAAATTAAAAAACAAAAAAATGCAATTTTGCTATCTGTTTTTAAGGAATAAAAAAGGACTTTCCGAGCCAGTGACGTGAAAAGAAATATAAAGTCAGTGTTAACGCCTCCTCGCATCGCGGCGCGATGACGCGCATGCTGGCTGGCGAGTCTTCTGGCGTTCATTATTTTAGACGGTTTTCGAAACTGTCAGAAGATATGTTCTTTAGATTTTTTTGATTGTCAAAGAAGAAAAATGATATTATAATTTTATTATTGTGAACTGAAACGCAATAAATGCATGTATTAAAAGTAAAGGTCTTACAATCTATCGGCAACTTGGCCGTAACAGTTAGATATAAAACCATTCAACTTGGTTTCAGACGGTAACGGACCGGCTGAGCGCGTCGGTGTCGCAGTGCGTGACGGCGGCGGTGCGGGACGCGTTCCGGCTCGCCGTGAAGGACAGCGTGCTGCCCGCCGTGGAGCGCGCGCACGCCGACATGTTCCGCCAGCTCAACCACGCCTTCCAGCAGGGCACCAAGGAGTGTGAGTCCATTACAGGGACGCGTTCCGGCTCGCCGTGAAGGACAGCGTGCTGCCCGCCGTGGAGCGCGCGCACGCCGACATGTTCCGCCAGCTCAACCACGCCTTCCAGCAGGGCACCAAGGAGTGTGAGTCCATTACAGGGACGCGTTCCGGCTCGCCGTGAAGGACAGCGTGCTGCCCGCCGTGGAGCGCGCGCACGCCGACATGTTCCGCCAGCTCAACCACGCCTTCCAGCAGGGCACCAAGGAGTGTGAGTCCATTACAGGGACGCGTTCCGGCTCGCCGTGAAGGACAGCGTGCTGCCCGCCGTGGAGCGCGCGCACGCCGACATGTTCCGCCAGCTCAACCACGCCTTCCAGCAGGGCACCAAGGAGTGTGAGTCCATTACAGGGACGCGTTCCGGCTCGCCGTGAAGGACAGCGTGCTGCCCGCCGTGGAGCGCGCGCACGCCGACATGTTCCGCCAGCTCAACCACGCCTTCCAGCAGGGCACCAAGGAGTGTGAGTCCATTACAGGGACGCGTTCCGGCTCGCCGTGAAGGACAGCGTGCTGCCCGCCGTGGAGCGCGCGCACGCCGACATGTTCCGCCAGCTCAACCACGCCTTCCAGCAGGGCACCAAGGAGTGTGAGTCCATTACAGGGACGCGTTCCGGCTCGCCGTGAAGGACAGCGTGCTGCCCGCCGTGGAGCGCGCGCACGCCGACATGTTCCGCCAGCTCAACCACGCCTTCCAGCAGGGCACCAAGGAGTGTGAGTCCATTACAGGGACGCGTTCCGGCTCGCCGTGAAGGACAGCGTGCTGCCCGCCGTGGAGCGCGCGCACGCCGACATGTTCCGCCAGCTCAACCACGCCTTCCAGCAGGGCACCAAGGAGTGTGAGTCCATTACAGGGACGCGTTCCGGCTCGCCGTGAAGGACAGCGTGCTGCCCGCCGTGGAGCGCGCGCACGCCGACATGTTCCGCCAGCTCAACCACGCCTTCCAGCAGGGCACCAAGGAGTGTGAGTCCATTACAGGGACGCGTTCCGGCTCGCCGTGAAGGACAGCGTGCTGCCCGCCGTGGAGCGCGCGCACGCCGACATGTTCCGCCAGCTCAACCACGCCTTCCAGCAGGGCACCAAGGAGTGTGAGTCCATTACAGGGACGCGTTCCGGCTCGCCGTGAAGGACAGCGTGCTGCCCGCCGTGGAGCGCGCGCACGCCGACATGTTCCGCCAGCTCAACCACGCCTTCCAGCAGGGCACCAAGGAGTGTGAGTCCATTACAGGGACGCGTTCCGGCTCGCCGTGAAGGACAGCGTGCTGCCCGCCGTGGAGCGCGCGCACGCCGACATGTTCCGCCAGCTCAACCACGCCTTCCAGCAGGGCACCAAGGAGTGTGAGTCCATTACAGGGACGCGTTCCGGCTCGCCGTGAAGGACAGCGTGCTGCCCGCCGTGGAGCGCGCGCACGCCGACATGTTCCGCCAGCTCAACCACGCCTTCCAGCAGGGCACCAAGGAGTGTGAGTCCATTACAGGGACGCGTTCCGGCTCGCCGTGAAGGACAGCGTGCTGCCCGCCGTGGAGCGCGCGCACGCCGACATGTTCCGCCAGCTCAACCACGCCTTCCAGCAGGGCACCAAGGAGTGTGAGTCCATTACAGGGACGCGTTCCGGCTCGCCGTGAAGGACAGCGTGCTGCCCGCCGTGGAGCGCGCGCACGCCGACATGTTCCGCCAGCTCAACCACGCCTTCCAGCAGGGCACCAAGGAGTGTGAGTCCATTACAGGGACGCGTTCCGGCTCGCCGTGAAGGACAGCGTGCTGCCCGCCGTGGAGCGCGCGCACGCCGACATGTTCCGCCAGCTCAACCACGCCTTCCAGCAGGGCACCAAGGAGTGTGAGTCCATTACAGGGACGCGTTCCGGCTCGCCGTGAAGGACAGCGTGCTGCCCGCCGTGGAGCGCGCGCACGCCGACATGTTCCGCCAGCTCAACCACGCCTTCCAGCAGGGCACCAAGGAGTGTGAGTCCATTACAGGGACGCGTTCCGGCTCGCCGTGAAGGACAGCGTGCTGCCCGCCGTGGAGCGCGCGCACGCCGACATGTTCCGCCAGCTCAACCACGCCTTCCAGCAGGGCACCAAGGAGTGTGAGTCCATTACAGGGACGCGTTCCGGCTCGCCGTGAAGGACAGCGTGCTGCCCGCCGTGGAGCGCGCGCACGCCGACATGTTCCGCCAGCTCAACCACGCCTTCCAGCAGGGCACCAAGGAGTGTGAGTCCATTACAGGGACGCGTTCCGGCTCGCCGTGAAGGACAGCGTGCTGCCCGCCGTGGAGCGCGCGCACGCCGACATGTTCCGCCAGCTCAACCACGCCTTCCAGCAGGGCACCAAGGAGTGTGAGTCCATTACAGGGACGCGTTCCGGCTCGCCGTGAAGGACAGCGTGCTGCCCGCCGTGGAGCGCGCGCACGCCGACATGTTCCGCCAGCTCAACCACGCCTTCCAGCAGGGCACCAAGGAGTGTGAGTCCATTACAGGGACGCGTTCCGGCTCGCCGTGAAGGACAGCGTGCTGCCCGCCGTGGAGCGCGCGCACGCCGACATGTTCCGCCAGCTCAACCACGCCTTCCAGCAGGGCACCAAGGAGTGTGAGTCCATTACAGGGACGCGTTCCGGCTCGCCGTGAAGGACAGCGTGCTGCCCGCCGTGGAGCGCGCGCACGCCGACATGTTCCGCCAGCTCAACCACGCCTTCCAGCAGGGCACCAAGGAGTGTGAGTCCATTACAGGGACGCGTTCCGGCTCGCCGTGAAGGACAGCGTGCTGCCCGCCGTGGAGCGCGCGCACGCCGACATGTTCCGCCAGCTCAACCACGCCTTCCAGCAGGGCACCAAGGAGTGTGAGTCCATTACAGGGACGCGTTCCGGCTCGCCGTGAAGGACAGCGTGCTGCCCGCCGTGGAGCGCGCGCACGCCGACATGTTCCGCCAGCTCAACCACGCCTTCCAGCAGGGCACCAAGGAGTGTGAGTCCATTACAGGGACGCGTTCCGGCTCGCCGTGAAGGACAGCGTGCTGCCCGCCGTGGAGCGCGCGCACGCCGACATGTTCCGCCAGCTCAACCACGCCTTCCAGCAGGGCACCAAGGAGTGTGAGTCCATTACAGGGACGCGTTCCGGCTCGCCGTGAAGGACAGCGTGCTGCCCGCCGTGGAGCGCGCGCACGCCGACATGTTCCGCCAGCTCAACCACGCCTTCCAGCAGGGCACCAAGGAGTGTGAGTCCATTACAGGGACGCGTTCCGGCTCGCCGTGAAGGACAGCGTGCTGCCCGCCGTGGAGCGCGCGCACGCCGACATGTTCCGCCAGCTCAACCACGCCTTCCAGCAGGGCACCAAGGAGTGTGAGTCCATTACAGGGGATAGACTGGGTGTAAAATCACCTATTTGATTTTACCAACAAACTATGGGAAGAGCTGTAACCTAACAAACCTAACTGCCCTATCTTCCTAACAACCCTAAATAACCCTAAAACCCTACAATGCCTAGCCCTAACCATAGGTTTGAAATATACATATATATAATAAATGCGGGGAGTCTGCACCAAGAGACCTAAGGCAACAGACGGAACAGGGTAAAGGTGGGATTTTGTCACTGCCAATCACACAGACTCATGTGACTGATCATAAACGATGGTTAAAGGTGTCTTGACCACAGTGAGAGGAAACCTGAAGAGTGACAACAGCAATGTCCAAACTCAAAGAGACTTTATTTACAAATTTACAAGATATTTATACTAATTTATACATATGTGTGCGTTAATACGAATAATCCTCTTCTTAGGTGTATATTGTTAAGTCGACAAAACGTGGTCTTAGCACTTTGCCCGCTCTGTGCGACTGTGCAGTTTCTTGTCCCAGATCTTGGTGCTGATGTTGTGTACGTATGTTCAACGCACGTGAACACTGGGTATGGGCTATAATGACACTCGCTGTGTAAGCGCACCTTTAACAATATGAAAGAATTTAGATTTTATTGCCATTAAAACAAAACAACAAAATACATTTATGACAATGTTAAAAATCAGAACACAAATAAATAAAGAACATAGCATTTAAGGGTCCTTAGCAGTTAAAAACGCTCATCTATTTAATAATTTTCTGATTAAATTAACATACATCCTGACATTTTGTCAGTGTTACTATCTAGAAAAGGACTATTGCGACCTAATTTTATAAATTTTTAATGTATTTTTTGGATTTTTCTTTAAGAAATATTGTTTTAAACATCACTCCAAATCGACCATTTTGAATTTTCCGCTTAAATTGTTATACAGACAATAAAATCAAAAAATGGCTATGTTACTATCTAAAACTTTAATGAAATTATCTTTTTTTTTATTACTGTAATAGTATTATCAATACTTTTGTCATAATTTGAAATCAAAACATTTTAAAAATAACTTAATGGCGAAGGCGAAGTACATTCAGCGATGCTGGCGATCCATAAATGTGCCACCAGCGCTGGTTTTCAATGTGGTCCCCCGCAGTCGCCGCCAACACGGAGGCGTCGGCGCGCGCGGCGGTGGAGCGCGGCGCGGCCGGCGCCGTGGCGTCGCTGCGCGCGGCGCTGGCGCGCCACACGGAGGCACTCTGCGCCGCGCCGCCGCCCCCGCCCGCGCCCGCCCCGCCCGCGCCGCCGCTCGACCAGCAGCACCTGGCCGCCATCCTGCGCGACACCGTGCGCCCGTGAGTAGCAGTATACCGGTAGCCTGCAGTGGCGGAGCGTCCATACAACTCGATTCCCACCGGCTTGCCAAATTTCGATCCAGTCCCGTTCTTTTACTTGATGTCATGAAAAATAAGAAAGGCAAATTATTTCCGGCTTCCCTAAGAATATTTTTGAGGCGCCGCCACTGGTACCCTGTGCCACCATACCTGTACACTAAATCCGACCCGGATCGGGCCTAGCCGACTTTCTTGCTAGACTCCTCTCAGCTAGGCTAAATTTAATGAACCAGCGACAAAATTCCATGGCATTAAGTCCTCCTTTTGTACGATAAGTTTTACTTATGTGAAGTAAAGATTAAATAAATAAAAATCCCAGTAGCTCGATTCCACTCACACCCTCAGATTTGATTAAATCCGCTGAACCAATCTCACTGGAACACAAACTCTTAAGAAAATTTTTTTTTTTAATTTGTTTAGAAACAGTCTTAAGCCGTCCTCTCCCCGCGAAAAAATAAACAATAGCATTATTTTGTTATGATCCCGGGAATCCCAGAGACCGGTAGACGACGTGTTAAATATATACGAGGCAATTAGCTAATTGCTATGCAATAACAATATAAAAAGACCTACAGTTTCCTATATTTTTCACTAATTACATATAACTAAATCACTAACGACTGTTAACAAATATCATACTTTGCAACATTTTTAGTCAATTTAAAAACTAAATGTAAAAACCCGTATCCGTATCGTAAATCCGTATTTATTCCAATGTTTGAAACCGGCCACGCGATCGTGCCGGAGGTTTTCCCCTGGATTTCTCCCAGGCTACTCTCCAACCGCGCACTCCTATCGCTTTATTGGGCCCGGCCTATAAAGCCACAGCCAGATTCACAAAAACAAACTGTCACGAGGACGGCTAGAGTTTTTTTTTTAATCACTATGTAAACTTTAGATACATTGCAAGTTAAATAATAGTACATTACTTACCAAGGGCGGTAAAACAAAGAATGTCTCAGATCGCAGGTGTTTGACGCTCGAGCCGAAGGCAAGGACGATAATTATGCGATCTGAGGCTTTCTTAATTACCGCCCGAGATAA
Source organism: Epiblema foenella (assembly GCA_963556455.1). NCBI lineage: Eukaryota > Metazoa > Arthropoda > Insecta > Lepidoptera > Tortricidae > Epiblema > Epiblema foenella. The sequence continues at coordinate 24,129,001 of OY747101.1, read as the reverse complement.
GTACAAAATTTTATGTCACCCCCTGGCCAGGAAGTGGGATTTTCCGCGCGCGGAGCGTGCGGTAATTGCCACTTTATGGCCAGGTCTGACATAAAAAATATTCCGCCATATGGAGGGTTCCCGTAAATCCGTATTGGTTCCAGGGTGCTAGAGAAGGAGGTGGAGTGGTGGGCGCGGCAGGCGCGCTCCGCGCACATGTCGCGCGCGCACTCGCCCGCCACGCCCGCCTCGCACTGCTCGCAGCAGGACCGACAGGTACACGACACGACATACTCGCAAACACACCTGTAGTCCCTCCCCCTGTTCCCTAACACACCTGACATTCCATCACGGTAACTTCGTCTTAAATCGGAACCACCAGTGCCGGATTAATACTACTTGATGCCCTAAGCAATCCACGCCCGCGGGCCACCCGTTCAAGATTAGCGATTAGGAATATAGTCACCAATTTCCGCTATTTCACAAATTTAGTTACGAAGTATTTATTAACTTCCCATTGACCTATGGACTTGAAATTTGGTGATAATGTTTATTATTAGACATATTTAACCAACAAATATAAACGTCGAAACTAGTAAATTTAAAACGCGCGGATTTTCTAACATACCATTGCCAACCATGAATTTGCCTGACCGTACTCGCTAGCGACTGCGTATACGATTTAGTATGCAGATTCTTAGTTTCATTGCGTAACCGCCAGAGGTCCTGTACTTTTGTCCATACAAATTTTTACGCAGTCGCTAGCGAGTATGGTCATGAAAACTCATGGTAAAGGCACCCTTCGTGTGTTCATATGCTAGCAAATTATTTTTAGTGCTGTTTTGGTGCCCCCAAGACGTGGTGCCCTAAGCAATTGCTTAGTTTGCTTAAGGGTTAATCCGGCACTGGGAACCACACGATGACGCAAGATCGGGGCGCAACTATGCGGTGGAATGAGATGAAATAGTAGATTGTTAACCAACGGTTGAAAGTGACCCATTTCACCCGAAATTTCCTGCCTCGCACAACCGAACTATGGAATGAACTGTCGCCTGCGATATTTCCGGACCGATATGACCTTCAAACCTTCAAGAAAAGAGCGTATTCCCTTCTGAAAAGCCGGCAACGCACTTGCGACTCCTCCGGTGTTGCAGGTGTTTATCGGCGACGGTAATTGCTTACCATCAGGCGATCCGTCTGCTCGTTTGCCCCCTATAACATAAAAAAAAGATATTCTCTCTTAACCATACTAGCCGCCGGCGCCGCCGCGCCCCGCGACCCGCCCCCCAGCCTATAGAACTTTAAAAAAAATTGCTTTCCACCCAAGGATCGAAAAAGCGACTTTAAAAGACTCCACCTCACCTGTTCGGAAAGTTTGATTTTCTTGAGTAAATACCCGGGTTGAAAGTCGCTTTTCCGACCCTAGGGTGTAAAGTAATTTATATTTAATAGTTCAGCAGGCCCCGCCAGCTGCTGCTAGTTGCTGCAGCACATGTTTGTATTATCCAGTAACTTTATACGTTCAAAGCTTGCGTCAAATCCGGTAGCTCTGACTTTTTGCAGTTGTGGTGTTGGCCAATGAGTAATCCAAGTTTGTCACCTCGAGCGCCGAATGCAACTTTGTCAAAAATCGACTGTTACCCTAAAGCACTAATTGATAGTACTTTCTCAGGAAGTTTTCAAAGTAGACGAAATTTGCTACAATATGAGTCTACAATGAGGGCTATCGTTTTTGTGCTCACCAGTTGGCGCCACTGTCGAGTAAGGGCCAGCTGTCAACAATTATTATTGGTTATTATGGGCATGAGAACGAAGTTTGCATTTAAATCATGTTTAAAACCTTAAAACCGTATCGTAAAAATATCGAACATCCCGCATTGTAGCGCAGTTCCGTTTTGTTCGGAAAAAAAAGAGGAAATAAGTTTCCGAAAGACAAAACTGTCTCAAAGCACTGACAGTCATTGACCCGTAACTCATATTTACCATAATCAAGCTCAGGTATAGCAAAATACTCACCATATTGTTCCAATTAGATATTAACCCGCGTAGCGCAACCACAAAGACTGACATTTGATATCTCGAAGACCTTACGCTACACTAGCGCCTCTAGCGGCGAATTTATACGCGATAGCCCCCATTGTCTTCACCCATTACACCCCTGTACTTTGTGTCATTAAAATATCTCGTGAAATGAATGACTTTCGAGCCTTGGTTAACAATTTCCCTTTAACGAATGCATCATGTAGCCATCATGACCCATTGTGTGGTCCGACGTTAAATTGTGTGAACTACGGGGCTTCTTTCTCGAGTTTACGAGAAGTATCACTTGATTTCAATTCACGATAATAGTCTAAGGGGCTATTCCGAATTTCGAAATACGAAGGTATCGTGCCATCCCTTTCACTCATATGGTTTATAACACGAGAGTACGCAACAGAGACGTACAGAACCTGAAACCAGGGTGTAAGTCGGTACGATATCGTCGGTTGACAACCAAAGCTCACTATCAACTACTCTTCGAAACCTCGTATCTCAGTACTGTAAAGTTTTATAATAAATTACCTACAATCGTTACTAATTTTATCTATTAATAAATTCAAAACTTATGTAAAGCTTATACTCATATCGAAAGCATATTATAGCACAAAAGACTACATGAATGATAAAACAACGTGGGTATAATTGTGGTTGCAATACTAATTATATTTTAATAATTATGACATCACATCTTAATGACTATTTTCGTAACTATGATATTAGATGTTGACGTTAAATTTTCCTCTTGACATTCAGATTTTATTCTAGAAACTGTAGATTATACTATTTTTTATGTTTTTATTTTACATATTGACGATCGTTTTGTGAATTTATTATACTCTCTTTTGACTTACATTACAGTAGTTCATGTCTTTTTTATTTATTTCATATGCATCAGTAAATTGCTCTGAATAATTAGATTCAATTTAATATGTAATATATAACTGACGATTCAAAAGTGCTTGTTGCTAGGCCTATTTGAATAAAGAATATTTTGAGTTGAGTTTGATGCTGAGATACGAGCTTTATTTTAAGTAGGTATTTGTTACTTAGTGAGTTTTGGTTGTCAACCGACGATATTAGATACTACTCATAGCTGTATATGGATATTACTTCGACTATCATTGTTTTCAGAAGCCTCAGCGTCACATGACGAGAAACTGTGTGCAAGAATCCTTACCTTTCCTCGTACAAGTACCCTAACTTTATCTCCTTCTCATTAATTCATTAGTAACCTTTACCTATGTAGCGGCCAGTTTGCAGCTACACTGGCTTGTAGTTACGGGTAGTTGATGGAGTGCGGTGAAAGATCGTTGAAGTTTGTAGAAGTATATTGAAATAACGTAAAAATGCAGTAAAGTCAATAGTTGGTTGCTCTTTCTCTAGATACGTATAGTTCACCATTTATAACTTAACATATTACTAATACCCGTGTGGTTGCCGGGTAAGAATTGCGCCACCCCATCTCTTCCCGTGGGTTTCGTAGGAGGCGAATAAGGGAAAATCGGAGGGTGGGCAGCAGCATCCTTCGATCATTACCACCATCAAACTGCGGTCGCCAACCCGCTTGCCAAGCGTGGCGACTATGGCAAATCCCCCCCAAGGGATTGGGGGAGGCCTATGTTCAGCAGTGGACGTCTTTCGGCTGAAATGATGATGATGATGATATTACTAATATTACGTGTTATTTACTACCATATATTTGTAATTTATAATCAGATTAGTAATTAATATAGATGCGACGAATATGGGTTTGACCGAATACGAACATTCGGCCGAATATTAGGTCCAGCTGTTGCCGAACCGACTATTCGGCCGAATTATTCGTATCAACGTAATACCTTTATCTATTTTTGTAAAACAGACTAATTGAATGGTAAAATTTTTGTTCATTATCAAGACGAAATAATGTCAATAAATAAGTTAAATTACTGTTAATAATGGGTCAAGTATTAATTTCACGAAGCAGTAACTATAATACACTCTTGTAACTTGTAACAAAACCCTCTCAAAATTGTTCGGTAAATATTCGGCAGCTGAACCGAATAATGCCGAAACATGCCGAATACCGAATAATAACCGAATATTCGCCGCTTCGCTAGTATTAAATACTACAGAGAGTAATAATTTTTAATCTCGTTGAAATGTAGAAGCTACCAGCCACGCACAGATTTCGTCAGTTATATTCTCTCGGGCGATAATTTTGTAAAATGCTTCAGAGAGGTGTACCATGAAGCTCCGTGACAGTCGGACGCGCGAGGTTACTGCAGTTCGATCGCTGTGTGGATAGTTCAAGTAGATTACACATGATACATGTCACATGGTTTTTACCAAAGCGCGTTGGTAGTAGACTGTGTTAGGGAGGGAAATGATGTATTTACGGCGAGGGCGGTATGTTGGATCCGTCGCTACACTCAAGATGCCACACTAAGTAGAATCTTGAGCGTAGCGACGGATTCAAGCGTTTACCTCCAAGACGGAAATAATTTTACTACCGTGTGACATATACTATTCACACCGGTTTCATGGTCCAATACTAAAAACATGAAATGTTCGCAGATGCAAGTCGCCCAGATCCAGTCGTTGATCAGCAGCGGCGACGTGAACGGGGCGTTCCAACTGGCGCTGTCCGCGTCGGACCTGGCGCTGGTGATGGCGGCGTGCCGCGCGGCCGACCCCGGCGCGGTGTTCGCGCCGCCCTGCCAGCTGCGCCAGCACGTGCTGCTGTCGCTCGTGCAGCAGCTCGCCGCCGACATACACCGCGACACCGCGCTCAAGCACAGGTACCGGCGCGACACGACACGACACGACACTACACACCCGACCACGTGCCAGCTGCGCCAGCACGTGCTGCTGTCGCTCGTGCAGCAGCTCGCCGCCGACATACACCGCGACACCGCGCTCAAGCACAGGTACCGGCGCGACACGACACGACACGACACTACACACCCGACCACGTGCCAGCTGCGCCAGCACGTGCTGCTGTCGCTCGTGCAGCAGCTCGCCGCCGACATACACCGCGACACCGCGCTCAAGCACAGGTACCGGCGCGACACGACACGACACGACACTACACACCCGACCACGTGCCAGCTGCGCCAGCACGTGCTGCTGTCGCTCGTGCAGCAGCTCGCCGCCGACATACACCGCGACACCGCGCTCAAGCACAGGTACCGGCGCGACACGACACGACACGACACTACACACCCGACCACGTGCCAGCTGCGCCAGCACGTGCTGCTGTCGCTCGTGCAGCAGCTCGCCGCCGACATACACCGCGACACCGCGCTCAAGCACAGGTACCGGCGCGACACGACACGACACGACACTACACACCCGACCACGTGCCAGCTGCGCCAGCACGTGCTGCTGTCGCTCGTGCAGCAGCTCGCCGCCGACATACACCGCGACACCGCGCTCAAGCACAGGTACCGGCGCGACACGACACGACACGACACTACACACCCGACCACGTGCCAGCTGCGCCAGCACGTGCTGCTGTCGCTCGTGCAGCAGCTCGCCGCCGACATACACCGCGACACCGCGCTCAAGCACAGGTACCGGCGCGACACGACACGACACGACACTACACACCCGACCACGTGCCAGCTGCGCCAGCACGTGCTGCTGTCGCTCGTGCAGCAGCTCGCCGCCGACATACACCGCGACACCGCGCTCAAGCACAGGTACCGGCGCGACACGACACGACACGACACTACACACCCGACCACGTGCCAGCTGCGCCAGCACGTGCTGCTGTCGCTCGTGCAGCAGCTCGCCGCCGACATACACCGCGACACCGCGCTCAAGCACAGGTACCGGCGCGACACGACACGACACGACACTACACACCCGACCACGTGCCAGCTGCGCCAGCACGTGCTGCTGTCGCTCGTGCAGCAGCTCGCCGCCGACATACACCGCGACACCGCGCTCAAGCACAGGTACCGGCGCGACACGACACGACACGACACTACACACCCGACCACGTGCCAGCTGCGCCAGCACGTGCTGCTGTCGCTCGTGCAGCAGCTCGCCGCCGACATACACCGCGACACCGCGCTCAAGCACAGGTACCGGCGCGACACGACACGACACGACACTACACACCCGACCACGTGCCAGCTGCGCCAGCACGTGCTGCTGTCGCTCGTGCAGCAGCTCGCCGCCGACATACACCGCGACACCGCGCTCAAGCACAGGTACCGGCGCGACACGACACGACACGACACTACACACCCGACCACGTGCCAGCTGCGCCAGCACGTGCTGCTGTCGCTCGTGCAGCAGCTCGCCGCCGACATACACCGCGACACCGCGCTCAAGCACAGGTACCGGCGCGACACGACACGACACGACACTACACACCCGACCACGTGCCAGCTGCGCCAGCACGTGCTGCTGTCGCTCGTGCAGCAGCTCGCCGCCGACATACACCGCGACACCGCGCTCAAGCACAGGTACCGGCGCGACACGACACGACACGACACTACACACCCGACCACGTGCCAGCTGCGCCAGCACGTGCTGCTGTCGCTCGTGCAGCAGCTCGCCGCCGACATACACCGCGACACCGCGCTCAAGCACAGGTACCGGCGCGACACGACACGACACGACACTACACACCCGACCACGTGCCAGCTGCGCCAGCACGTGCTGCTGTCGCTCGTGCAGCAGCTCGCCGCCGACATACACCGCGACACCGCGCTCAAGCACAGGTACCGGCGCGACACGACACGACACGACACTACACACCCGACCACGTGCCAGCTGCGCCAGCACGTGCTGCTGTCGCTCGTGCAGCAGCTCGCCGCCGACATACACCGCGACACCGCGCTCAAGCACAGGTACCGGCGCGACACGACACGACACGACACTACACACCCGACCACGTGCCAGCTGCGCCAGCACGTGCTGCTGTCGCTCGTGCAGCAGCTCGCCGCCGACATACACCGCGACACCGCGCTCAAGCACAGGTACCGGCGCGACACGACACGACACGACACTACACACCCGACCACGTGCCAGCTGCGCCAGCACGTGCTGCTGTCGCTCGTGCAGCAGCTCGCCGCCGACATACACCGCGACACCGCGCTCAAGCACAGGTACCGGCGCGACACGACACGACACGACACTACACACCCGACCACGTGCCAGCTGCGCCAGCACGTGCTGCTGTCGCTCGTGCAGCAGCTCGCCGCCGACATACACCGCGACACCGCGCTCAAGCACAGGTACCGGCGCGACACGACACGACACGACACTACACACCCGACCACGTGCCAGCTGCGCCAGCACGTGCTGCTGTCGCTCGTGCAGCAGCTCGCCGCCGACATACACCGCGACACCGCGCTCAAGCACAGGTACCGGCGCGACACGACACGACACGACACTACACACCCGACCACGTGCCAGCTGCGCCAGCACGTGCTGCTGTCGCTCGTGCAGCAGCTCGCCGCCGACATACACCGCGACACCGCGCTCAAGCACAGGTACCGGCGCGACACGACACGACACGACACTACACACCCGACCACGTGCCAGCTGCGCCAGCACGTGCTGCTGTCGCTCGTGCAGCAGCTCGCCGCCGACATACACCGCGACACCGCGCTCAAGCACAGGTACCGGCGCGACACGACACGACACGACACTACACACCCGACCACGTGCCAGCTGCGCCAGCACGTGCTGCTGTCGCTCGTGCAGCAGCTCGCCGCCGACATACACCGCGACACCGCGCTCAAGCACAGGTACCGGCGCGACACGACACGACACGACACTACACACCCGACCACGTGCCAGCTGCGCCAGCACGTGCTGCTGTCGCTCGTGCAGCAGCTCGCCGCCGACATACACCGCGACACCGCGCTCAAGCACAGGTACCGGCGCGACACGACACGACACGACACTACACACCCGACCACGTGCCAGCTGCGCCAGCACGTGCTGCTGTCGCTCGTGCAGCAGCTCGCCGCCGACATACACCGCGACACCGCGCTCAAGCACAGGTACCGGCGCGACACGACACGACACGACACTACACACCCGACCACGTGCCAGCTGCGCCAGCACGTGCTGCTGTCGCTCGTGCAGCAGCTCGCCGCCGACATACACCGCGACACCGCGCTCAAGCACAGGTACCGGCGCGACACGACACGACACGACACTACACACCCGACCACGTGCCAGCTGCGCCAGCACGTGCTGCTGTCGCTCGTGCAGCAGCTCGCCGCCGACATACACCGCGACACCGCGCTCAAGCACAGGTACCGGCGCGACACGACACGACACGACACTACACACCCGACCACGTGCCAGCTGCGCCAGCACGTGCTGCTGTCGCTCGTGCAGCAGCTCGCCGCCGACATACACCGCGACACCGCGCTCAAGCACAGGTACCGGCGCGACACGACACGACACGACACTACACACCCGACCACGTGCCAGCTGCGCCAGCACGTGCTGCTGTCGCTCGTGCAGCAGCTCGCCGCCGACATACACCGCGACACCGCGCTCAAGCACAGGTACCGGCGCGACACGACACGACACGACACTACACACCCGACCACGTGCCAGCTGCGCCAGCACGTGCTGCTGTCGCTCGTGCAGCAGCTCGCCGCCGACATACACCGCGACACCGCGCTCAAGCACAGGTACCGGCGCGACACGACACGACACGACACTACACACCCGACCACGTGCCAGCTGCGCCAGCACGTGCTGCTGTCGCTCGTGCAGCAGCTCGCCGCCGACATACACCGCGACACCGCGCTCAAGCACAGGTACCGGCGCGACACGACACGACACGACACTACACACCCGACCACGTGCCAGCTGCGCCAGCACGTGCTGCTGTCGCTCGTGCAGCAGCTCGCCGCCGACATACACCGCGACACCGCGCTCAAGCACAGGTACCGGCGCGACACGACACAACACGACACTACACACCCGACCACGTGCCAGCTGCGCCAGCACGTGCTGCTGTCGCTCGTGCAGCAGCTCGCCGCCGACATACACCGCGACACCGCGCTCAAGCACAGGTACCGGCGCGACACGACACGACACGACACTACACACCCGACCACGTGCCAGCTGCGCCAGCACGTGCTGCTGTCGCTCGTGCAGCAGCTCGCCGCCGACATACACCGCGACACCGCGCTCAAGCACAGGTACCGGCGCGACACGACACGACACGACACTACACACCCGACCACGTGCCAGCTGCGCCAGCACGTGCTGCTGTCGCTCGTGCAGCAGCTCGCCGCCGACATACACCGCGACACCGCGCTCAAGCACAGGTACCGGCGCGACACGACACGACACGACACTACACACCCGACCACGTGCCAGCTGCGCCAGCACGTGCTGCTGTCGCTCGTGCAGCAGCTCGCCGCCGACATACACCGCGACACCGCGCTCAAGCACAGGTACCGGCGCGACACGACACAACACGACACTACACACCCGACCACGTGCCAGCTGCGCCAGCACGTGCTGCTGTCGCTCGTGCAGCAGCTCGCCGCCGACATACACCGCGACACCGCGCTCAAGCACAGGTACCGGCGCGACACGACACGACACGACACTACACACCCGACCACGTGCCAGCTGCGCCAGCACGTGCTGCTGTCGCTCGTGCAGCAGCTCGCCGCCGACATACACCGCGACACCGCGCTCAAGCACAGGTACCGGCGCGACACGACACGACACGACACTACACACCCGACCACGTGCCAGCTGCGCCAGCACGTGCTGCTGTCGCTCGTGCAGCAGCTCGCCGCCGACATACACCGCGACACCGCGCTCAAGCACAGGTACCGGCGCGACACGACACGACACGACACTACACACCCGACCACGTGCCAGCTGCGCCAGCACGTGCTGCTGTCGCTCGTGCAGCAGCTCGCCGCCGACATACACCGCGACACCGCGCTCAAGCACAGGTACCGGCGCGACACGACACGACACGACACTACACACCCGACCACGTGCCAGCTGCGCCAGCACGTGCTGCTGTCGCTCGTGCAGCAGCTCGCCGCCGACATACACCGCGACACCGCGCTCAAGCACAGGTACCGGCGCGACACGACACGACACGACACTATACACCCGACCACGTGCCAGCTGCGCCAGCACGTGCTGCTGAGTGAGACAGACGATGCAAGTGAGGCGCGTTAGGAGTTAACAAAATCAAACATTTATTCTGCAAATAGGCCACAAGGGCACTTTTACATGTTAAAATATTAATTTACAATTTAAGAAAGTCTGACTATAATAATACCTTTTTGATGTCAAAATATTAATTTACGGTTCAAGAAGGAATAATAATTTCGAGTTTACAATTATAACAAAATGAATGTCATACAGTGAAGATAAACTTGCAAAGTTATCTATTAGAAATATTACAACATCAGTAAAGTTAGAGATGTATAAGGTCTCAAGATTAAACAAGGAGTATCCATGTAGTATACGATTATCGATTAACGTTAACTTCCTTTAAATGGCCCGACACGTTACGGTTTAACGTTTAACGAAGTTAATTTTAACGGATTATCGATTAACGAAGTTAACTATTTAATTAACGGTGGTCAGCTATGGTGATTACCCACTTGACTGTTCGCTCCGCAGATACCTAGAGGAGGCCATAATGAACCTGGACCCGTCGAACGCGGTGACCCGCGAGCACTTACCCGTGGTGGTCCGCGAGCTACACAAGCAGGTAGCTTACCCACACTCATACGTGCATGTGGGTCAATCAACTTTACCTTGTTGTTATTCTGTTCCATCAGCGAGGAGACAACAGTAACCGTGTTTCTTAGAAAGATGTTTGTGTTATGAGCTTCAAGCATGCTCAAGAGATGACCCATCTCCAAATGGATTTATGATCATTGCTAAAACTCATCTTTGGTATATCTAAACCCTATAAAATCACAGTTTTAAAGAGTGACTCAGGAGACGTAACCATGGTAACGAGCAACAAAGAAAAGTTGATCCACCCATGTAATGTGTTACAGTAGTACCCAACTGATAAGGCGCGTCGTGAATCTTCGTTCGCGCAGTAAAGAAAGTATCGCTCCGAAGATTAGCGAAAGAATGCTTAAAACTTACAATTAACCTTAGATCACTACTATAAGGTTCATAATACACTGTTCATAATGCGCGTGCACTCGATCAGAAGTATGGCGGCTGACTAACATGCCACGCGGCGCGCGCTAACATGGCGGCAGCTGCGGACCAATAGCGGTACAGGAACAAGAAGCGCGGTGCGTGGAGCGTGCCGATTGGTCAATAGCATTTCCCGCGCTTTAAAAATTCATCTTCTGCGCAGGTACATCGGTAAGCCATATCAGTTGGGTACTACTGTACAATTTATAACACAATGTGGCTATTGTTGTATGGAAAAAGGTGAATTTGTCAAAGGTCGTGAAACATTGCGTTTATGTACACGCTTTGACGACCGCTTTAGCCTAGTTGGTAGTGACCCTGCCTTCGAACCTGGAGGTTCCGGGTTCGAATCCCGGTCAGGGCATTTATTTGTGCGATGAACACGAATATTTGTTTCTGAGTTTGAATGTTTTCTATGTATATAAGTATATGTTTATCTATATAAGTATGTGTATCGTCACTTAGTACCCATAGTACAAGCTTCGCTTAGTTTGGGACTAAGTTGGTTTTTGTAAGATTGTCCACAAATATTTATTTATTTATTACGAAATGGGTGCTTTCATCCGAGTTAAATACTCTACTTTTCATTTCGACTATGATGAAAATAAATCAGAAATAAAATTGGATTCAGTAATAAAAACATACGCTGCAGCAACCAGCAGCCGGCGCAGCCGCGCGCGCGCGGGATAAACAACTTTTAAAATAGTAGATTGTGTCTCAAGGGAGCAAAATGATATATTTACGGCGAGGGCGGTATATTGATATAGAGTGAAGCGAAAGATTCTAGAATAGAATCCTGAGCGTAGCGAGGGATTCAAGTGTTTACGCCCAAGACGAAAATAATTTTGCTACCGTGTTACACATACTGCTTTTCACACTGTCTATGAGACCCGCTGCTAAAAACATGAAATATCTTACAAATGATTTTACTACAGTGTCACATACTGCTTTTCACGCCTTCTATGAGGAAAAGAGTCATTGTTGCCCTCAAATGAGGGAAGAAAAGTACAACTTTGATCCCTCATTCGAAGGTAACAATAACTCTTTTCTGAATAGTAGGTTTTACGTATGTATTTGTATATATAATTCCGTGGTAAATGTATATTAGTTACGATTATATGTATGTTTATTCTTTCGAAATCGTTTAACTTTTATGAATTATTTTCTCATTGCACCCACATTTGCTAGTTTCTGTTTGGTCCTATGGTCGACTGGTAGAGAATGCCTCATGGCATTAAGTCCGCCCTTGTGTACTTATATTCTTTTGTGCAATAAAGTTTAAATAAATAAAATAAATAAATAGGTGTGAAAATAAGAATTGTGTTCAGGTGGTGTCGTTCCTGGGCTCGAACTCGCAGCACGCGCTCGCGCGCAAGTTCAAGATGCTGCTGATCGTGGCCGAGTCGCTCGGCAAGAGCCCGTGACGCTGCTGCTGCGGCCGCCCGCGCCCGCGCCAGCCGCTCAAGGGACTCGACTGGACCGGCGGCGGCTGACTATCTCGCTACACTAGACTGATCTGAACATGTTCACTTACACTGATTTTTAAAAGCTCCTGCGGGGTAATCACGTAACTTTTGTACTAAAGTTAGGTAGATTTTAATGTTACATTTGAATTGTCAGCTCATACATCTATACTTCAAAATTGACAGTAAAATCTATCTACCGTTAGTACATAAAGTTACGTGATTCGCCTGCTGGTCACTGGACTACAGTGTTGACGGCTGGTTTTAATCATAATCAGAGATCGGACAAATTTGCGACATTGCTCGCAAGAATATGGACGTGACTCCAAAATTAATCAAAATCTTAATCAATTAGAGACCGACCAAGCTAACTGCAAGGAATAATTTGGCAACACTGTGCATTATACTTCATATTTGTATGAAAATGTGACGTTTGAGGTAGTATTGCCACACACAGCCTATCTTCGCAGTGAAGCATCCCTCCGGCATAATGAGGGCTATCGTTTTTGTGCTCACCAGTTGGCGCCACTGTCGAGTAAGGTCCAGCTATCAAAATTGTTTATTGGTTATAATAGGCATGAAAACGAAGTTTACGTTTAAATCATATTTAATACCTTAAAACCGTACTGTAAATATCCAACATCTCGCATTGTAGCGCAGTCCCGTTTTGTTCGGAAATAAGTTTCCGAAAGACAAAACTGTCTCAAAGAAATGACAGTCATTGACCCAAAACTCGTATTTGCCATAATCAAGCTCAGTTATTGCAAAATAGTCACCATATTGTTCCAATTAGATATTAACCCGCGTAGCGCAACCACAAAGAGTGACATTTGACATTTCGGAGACCTCGCGCTATACTAGCGCCGCTAGCGGTGAATTCATACGCGATAGCCCCCATTATAGTGGATGGCCGTAGGTCATTGGGCCTTCAAATCCTCACGCTTAGCGTCGAGTTCATTACGTCTTCGTTCTTCGAGCCCGTGACTTACTGTGAATCGCTGGCGCTCCATATAGGGGTGTCAGGAATTTTTGAGCACTATTTTTTTACTATTTACTGTATATTAGTACTCACTAGTGCTTAAACCCGTTTAGAAGAGGCCTGACTGCTGATGTTAGATTATAGCTAAATGTATGATATTCCCGGAAGTTATATGCTTTTGAGGTAATAATGTGCTATAGTGCCGTGGTGCAGGCCAAATTAGCCGTCAACATACAAAACGAAGTCTAGATTCTTATTACCTAGTTTAAGTGATGAACAGTGCGGTGAAAAAGACACTTACAGTTACTCAGTGATATGATTCATAATGAACAAATTACATGTTTAAAGTGAAGTTGATTTAATCAATTTTATTTAGAGTAGGATATAAATTAATAATCCTCTAACACGGGCCAGTCGAATTTAGACTGTCTCAAAGATTGACATGTCCAAACTTTTTTTTTCTGTTTACCTGCTGTCCACTTTGGGTTTTATAAAGATCCGTTACACGAAATGTCAGATAAAATTTTGGTAACTGTTTTTCAAAATAACTTACCCACATTATAGTTTAACAGATCTTTATAAAACAGAGCCTTGATGATCCATTAATAATTACAATGTTATTTTAACAACTGTTTTCTATTTTTGTATCCTTTGACTGACCTTGGTGGGTCTTCTATGTTTGTAGTAATTAAAAAGGTTTTCGCAAATAATCTTAACTCACAAGTATACATTTTCTATCCTGGATTATTGGTGGCACATACGATATTGTAAACCCTTTTTCATAATGTATACATAGATAATTATGAAAATAACTATAAGTTATTCTTCAAAAAAGGGCTTTTAGTGCTTTGCTAAAGGTACCTTTTTCTAATTACTTGGGTATTCTAAACTTATTCCTATGTAAATCTGCTTATAAATGAATAAAAATACGTTAAGCTTAAAAGACTGGCCGAATATGTAAATATATACAGGTAGACATACAAATTATTAATATAATCTATATTATAACAAATTACCACATCAAAAGGAGATACGTCTTTGACACTCCACGTTAAGCGGCTCACGCACGCAAAAGAACGATAACGACAAACTGTAGCTATCTCAAGTGTCTCATTAATCGTTTAACGTAGACGGTGTCTGAGACAGGCGGGTAGTAGCGTATTTTTAAAACATTACCTATTATTTCAGTACAATTTATAACCTTTTAGGTTAAAAATTGTACTGGGATGACAGAGGGATTACCGCGAAGCGAAAACGAAGTATTTCCCTCTCTGTCTCTCGAATATACAAATCATCTGTTCTCGGACGCCGAGCATGCGCAGTGAGGCAGCTTAGTACGAAAAAATCGGTTTGTAGATAAAACGCTGCTTTAGACACGTTCATATTTTCATATTGCCTCGTCGAATAAAGCGTTCCACACACCTATCAATTTTTCACAATAACTCGTCTCTTTCAAATTTATAACTGCATCTCTCGGTTACTATGACAAAATGAAGAGGTGTTTAGAACGCTATGCTCTTGCTTTTACGTGTACGCTAGATGTATTGCTATATTTTTGCCCAGGGCCCTGCGACTGATGTGGCCTCTAAGGAGCCCTGGTTTCTTCTGTTCAAAGAGTACTGAGTGGGCCCCCTTATATCAATAAATACCAATTTCGTTGGTTACTATTTATGACCTGGGCTAGTAAAAAATTGCTGCCCTAGGGCCAAATAAAAGGAAACCGTGAAACTACCCAACTATAAAGTCCAGCCTACGCAACTATGGTCCAAATTAACTCCAACATTGGTCCAAATTAACTCCAACACTGGTCCAAATTAAGGCAATTATTACGGATAAACTATAAGGCCGGGTTTTATAAAGATCCGTTAGACCAAATGTCAGATCAAATTTCAGTAACTCAGTACATTTTTTGACATAATAAACCGACATAAGGTCTAACGGATCTTTATAAAACCGAGCCTTAGACGAGAAAGTTACTTGAACAAATGTAAATAAAAGTGTATGAAATCGCTGTTACAAAATCATGATAAGAAATGACACATATCATGATAGAAATGAATGAGTTCTCATTTGGATCATAGTTCGGTGACTGGACTATAGTTGGGAGGTTTTACGGAACTAGTTCATTAGTGTACCTCCCTCTGTCACTCTTGCTAATTCGAGCGACATGCGATATACACGAATAATATCAATTCATAATCTCTGTGCGGTAGGCCGTCTGATTCTTATTCGGTTGTTTTCCCAGGCGTTTTGAGTCACCTGCCCTCCGTGGCCACATTATTGAAGATTTGGCAATGTTTTTGTGGACAATTTTGTCATTACCAATATCAAAGCCAAAACGGTCCCCATTATTTGGAAGGACTTCGTCAATAATGTGGCCACGGAAGTCGGTTGACCCAAAATACCCATTAACCATTAACATTCCCTTGTTCCCACCCACACTGTGTTTTTTTCTATATTTTGGTGCTGAGCACGAAGTTATTGACATAGGTATTCCTTTTATACAAACGCCTTAAGGGAGGCCTTGAGAGGGGAAGGAACGGTTGATGAATTTAGAACTGGGTAGTGATTGCACCTATAGCTCAGTTGGCTAGAGCGACTGGCCGCGAGTGCCGGGAGGTCGCAGGTTCGAATCCCGCTCGGTGCCTGAATTTTTAAATTTTTCCTTCATTCCAACATATTGAAATAGGTAATTTTACAAAAGATTGTTTTTTTTCTCAAGTTCCTTTTTAAATGTGTATTAACAACGCGTACGTATCGTGAATTGTTATTTAGATTTTGTACCGATCACGGAGCGCGCGTGTTGTTTATACCTAGGAAAGGGGGCTTTTTACCATATATCAGTATGACGTCATTTCGTTGTTACTCAGAATGTTGAGTAGGTTAGCCTTAAGTATTATAACAAGACATGTCAAATAAAAGATATTTGATTTATAATTTGTGGAGTATTATTTTCCTTGCTTTGGTTTTCTACACGAGGATATGCCCGGCATTTAAAGTTGGGTACTCATTAGCGAGCTGGAACCATAACCAAACGCATTCTGTACCGAGTTCATAATGTGCACGTAACTTGGATTGCCGTTCTTTTCATCGGCTGGTTAAAGCTCGGTTTTATAAAGATCCGTTAGACCATATGTCGGTTTGTGTCAAAGAATGTACTGAGTTACTGAAATTTGATCTGACATTTGGTCTAACGGATCTTTATAAAACCCGGCCTAAGAGTCGTTCGCGAACCACGTATACACTGAACTTCGTATCAAGCCATCCCTTTATCTCATATAGTGTATACGCACGAGAGTGAAAGGGACGGCACGATACGAAGTTCGGAGTAGGCCCTCTGGTTACTGTAACCGTTCGGTTACAGTTACACTTCGGTAGTAAGTGGGTCATGCGCAGATTTAGGTTCGGGTCTTTTTTGTGGACATACCAAAAATTAAGGCCTACAAAGTTTAATTTTGAATTGGACCAGTAACCCGCATAAACAGTGTCTCCGTTTCTATAAATCCCTGTAATAAAAACATAGCTAACATGCACAGTATAAGCCGTTAAATATTGACGACAGGAGGGACGACTTTTGTCTTTTCAACTAAGTATAACCCAAGTACCCGGCTTAATATTCGGCACAATGTAAAGATGGAGGGACTGGACTAATGAATGTTGAAAATCTCTCGCTGCTTGCACGGCTTCTTGGTAGGAACAGCGTACAGCGTGAATACAGCGCTTATGCTCCCCCATGTAGGGTGATGTCCGTCAGAGAAGTGCGAAGATGTGTTTTCATACATTTAACACCTGGCAAAGAAATCAGTTGTCTCATAGACCGTTAAAATCGTAAGAATCGAATGGTCAGCTTGCCATTTGAGACAGTACATAAAACTCGCGAGTTGCAGATATCGAAATATAATAAACGAGTCACACTTCTTTAACGGTACGTATTCGTCCGAAACATGTCGGGCTATACTCGACCTTAAACACGTGATTGACCTGTTTATTATATTTCGATATAGTAGAAATATTAGAAGTAAATTACGTTTGTAGTTAAGGCATTTAATACACCTAGACTTCAATTGATTGAGATATAAATTGTATGGATAACTTTAGTTTTACAACGGAATCAATTAAAATCTAGGCATAATGCCTTAACTATGTGACAAGAATTTGGTCCTCACCCATCTCAGTCCACTTTACGAGGCGAAAAAATACAACAAGCCAAAGCCGTCGTCTCACGGCGAAAAAAATAAACAATAGCATTCTTTTGTAATGGGCCCGGAGATCCCAGGGACTGTAGACGAGGGGTCCTTATTAGATGATGAGAGACTTCGCTCTGTTCTCATTTGATTTTATTTTTAGACTGACGCTCAGAGACCTAACATCTCTAGGATATTTATTTATTAGATTTCATTATTTTCATGTTAATGCTTAGAGATATATCTCACAATATTTTATTATGATCAGTGTACCTACTTTATTACCTTTTATCTTGACGCTTAACAAACCTTATACATCTCTAACAAATCTCGATTGTTATTAGTTTCTTAGTCTTATTTTTGACATGTAACACTACATTTAATTAATGATACTTTGATTATTGTGTTATTTTTATTTGATGTACCTAGATAGATTTTGACTTGTAAAAGTGCCCTTGAGCCTATTTGCAGAATAAATGTTTTGATCTTTTTTTCTGATAAGGTATAAAACCAATAAAACACAAATTAATTAATATTTATTATGACTTTATTTAATACGACAATGAAACTACAAAAGTTGCCTGCACTTCTCTCCATACCTCGAACTGAAGCACACCAATTACATAAAATATAAAATTAACCAAGAGACCGCTATGGGCACAACAATACGCAGAACTCAAGCGTCTCGACGCATACATGATTCTCGATCGTGAGATTCTAATAGGCTTCACAATACCCAAGGCGATTGGTCAGATACACGCAAGCCAGGGATTCCCAGCTTTACAGATTTCCATCGGATTCCCACTTCTGAGTGGCTAGCATAACTTGCTGCCAAGTCGTATCTCGCACGACTCAGCGATTCCTGTCTCACTCGAACTGTGTGAATTAGAAAGAGGAGGGTGGATTTTTCTCTACTCGCGTCGCGTCGCAGCGGCAGTTGTGCTAGCCCCGCAGGACTCCTGTGGCTGTAGATTCCCCTTCAAGTACCTAATTTAACAGGTTACCGTTCGTTTCTATAGAATTTCATTTGTAGAGATCTTTGTTTCTACATTTTCAGTCTGTTTTTTTTTAACTGTTCCTGTTTAGATGGGCATCTTGACTGTCTGTGGGTGGACTCCTCTATGGGGCCACCCGCCATAACACAGTCTACGTGCGAAATTCATTTTGTACAGATAGTAATTTCACTTCTGTGATAGCAGGAAAATGCACAAATTGGTAGTGAAAACGTGAGATTTGCAAAAATTAAAATGTGTAAAAACTGAGAATATTAACCCGTGGAAATCTGTAAAAATGGGAATAATTGCAAGCCAGTACTTACACTAGTCCTTACATAGGACACCGAGCGAAGCCGCCGCGGCAAGCGATACCAATTCTTAGTTTATATACAATCCCGCTAACCCCAAACGAACCGCGAAATATACTATAAAATACAGGATCTTTCAACTTAAACGTATCGATATAATTTGTGCCTAACCGAAATCGATACGATATTATATATCACTAGAGCAAAACATCACAGAAGCCCGTGCCCGCACTCGCCCCACTACGTTTAAAAAAATATAAAACGCTATGAAAGGCAGTTTCATATGTTACACTCTATTGATATCAGAGAGCCGATTACGAAATAGTGAGGCACTTTCCTATTTTAATTATTGTTTCCTTGGGAGTTCCGTGCGAACTGTGGTCGGTGAGAGCCGCGCCGAACACTTCCGTCCATCGTTATTTTTTTTCTTTTTAATGTTATAGGGGGCAAATGAGCAGACGGATCGCCTGATGGTAAGCAATTACCGTCGCCCATAAACACCTGCAACACCAGAGGAGTCGCAAGTGCGTTGCCGGCCTTTCAGAAGGGAATACGCTCTTTTCTTGAAGGTTTACTCAAATTACTCCAAGTTACTATTTATAAACTACCCCACGTTGACCCAAGATACTTTAAGGGTGGGTTGCACCAAACCGTCTGTAATCGTAAGCGGTGTTCTTTAAAACTTGATTGTATGGAAAGTTTGACAAGTTTCTATGGGATGACAGCTGCCGGCGCCATATTTGACGATGACCGGCCTGTGATCGTATGTTGGTGCAACCGAGCCTAAGTCAGCTTAGAATATTCAATTACCTGAGGGTTCGATTGATATGATATCCAGATACATAAAATTATTTGAGTATGCCCGGAGGTGCCGATAGCCCGACGCAGCTCTAACTACACCGACCAACCACAAACCCACGACCAACAATCTTGTACTTCCGAACATTGCACACAAAATACCTGTTTATAGATAACTCCAAAATGCTAAATGTGATAATCCATATTGAAAGGGACCTTATGGCGGCCGGCACTTACGCCTTTATTGCCGCTGTTCCAATACAATAGTGAATAGCTGTAACGTAAGCGCCTGCCGCCATAAGGTCCCTTTCGATGTGGATTATCACAAATTATCTGATCTAACTAGTCTGTCACTGTACTTCGACAAAGACACAGCAACTGGCAAAAATCCACTTAGTAACGTTGGTATTTGAATGCAATATCCCCAAGCACAATGTGAATAATATCCTAACAACGCGGCGAAATATCTGTCAGGCTTCGCTTCAGAATCCTGTCACAGATTTTGTACGACAACCGTTCCGATATTACTAACAGTTTAGAAATATGCCACTAGTCAAATTCATTTCAATATTCGAAGACTTCATTATGAACTAATCCTTTTTTACTATTCCATCGTGTCATCTCTGAACTTTCAGAAAAATCGCTATTAAAATGTTACGAAACCAATGCCGAGGTAAACTATGCATAAGCGTCCAGAATTAACCGTAGGAAACTATTTTTAAAAAATCTGCCCACGGCATACATGATGTGGGAATCAAAATCAGGGATGTAACAGAGCTCCGGTTCCGGTTCAGTTAAGTCGGAACTTCCGATTGGTTTTAAACATCCGCTTCTGTTATTTTTAAAACGGATGTTATATCGGATGTCAAAGCAGCGCATCGGGGAGAAATGAGCGTACATCAAAAACAAACAGGTTTATAATTTTCATTTAGAACAGACTTAGACCTGCCCTGCCCTTAACATCTTATCCATCTAACGCTCGGGCTCCGCATCCGTTTTCAGTTTCGGCTCCGATTCCGGTTTTGGTTCCTATATACCAAATTTAACCCTTTACCCGCACGTCTTTAAAAAATATTCGTTTAAATTTGAACCTTGATATGATCCAATATGGTCTGCAATGTCTGCCATATATGGCTTCGTATGCGATGTTGCGTTAAAACATCTGGTTCAGATTCCGGTTTCTATAAAACCACATTTATTACTATTAAAGAAACAAAACAAACTCTACAACGATATCTGCCAAATATGGCTTCGTATGCGATATTGGATTAATACATCCGGTTCCGGTTCCGATAAAACCACATTTGTTACATCCCCGATCAAAAGAAACAAAACAAACAAAAGAAACTCTACAACGATATCTGCCATATATGGCTTCGTATGCGATATTGGGTTAATACATCCGGTTCCGGTTCCGATAAAACCACATATGTTACATCCCTGATCAAAACGAACAAAAGAAACTTGACAAGTGACATATCTCGTTAACAAATAGATCGTCGGTCCGCGCACACTCGGTCCGATAGCGCACGGTCGGTAGCGATGGCGAATTATCCAATAACGTGACAACTTAAATTACATTACCTTTATTAATTATACTTGCCTAAAAATACTGCCGCGTATGATAAACATTTAAAATAATGATATAAGTCTATAACTAACTAGGATACATTCGAAACGCCCGCTCAATCGCCCCGTTCACTTTAAAATGTAGCACGACTCTAGCCAGGCACGAATCCAGAGGGGGGATAGTTGGGATTTATTCCCCCCCTGAAAACGTTTTTAACCGTTTTTATAGCCTCCTAAGACCCCGCGTCCTATATAAAGGACAAAATATGGTCAACGCAAAATAAGTTACATTTTGAAATGATAGTTGCATTTGTTTTGGTTTGATTGATTTGACATAAAATAAAATTCAAATTTGTAATCGGAACTGTTAGGTTCAAATTCGATTGTATTTTTATTTGTATGGTGGGTCTCAGGAGGATAGTACAGTGATTACAGCGATGTTTACACAGTTCACATGGTTGTTTCAATATTTACCCCCCCCCCCCACCCCCCGAACCAAAAGTCTGGATACGTGCCTGACTCTAGCCTGTTCGACTTTAGGTTACATATAAAAACGGATTGAGATCAGATATGGATAGGCCTCAGCGACATGATTAAAGTAAAGTTTAAAATTATAATCCGAAGCGTGACCACGAAGGGATTTTGTGGTAATGTTAAGCGGGCACCATGCAACATCGACTCGACACCTCCCCACTGATTGTCAATAATTATTTGAAATGAGTGAAAACACTGAAAAGAATGAAGTAGTTTGAATGAGTGGATACACTGTGTTCTCAACACCTGGGACCTAAATTTGTCCCTTCTGTTGTCAACACAGTGCATCCTAAGTTTATAAAGCGTCGGCAACGCGTACGTGATTCCTTTGGAGTTGCGGGCGTCTATAGGCTACGGTGGACCGTAAGCTTGTTTGCCACCGGCGTTGTATAAAAAAAAAACATGTCATTACATATTATGACATTTCAATATTTTGCTCATTTCAAATAATTTTAGCCCTACCAATCAAAAACAAGCCATAGTCTTAGAGCATCCACCAGATATGTGCTAATGTAAGAAAACGCTAAGCACATTTCTAGTGTACGCTCACCCTTAGATTAAATGTCTGTTGCTGATGTTGGTAGGCCTGACTTTTGACAAATATGACCATAGACATTTTAGGTAAAGACTGGCAACTGGAGCACATTCCTGTCACAGCGCCATGCCTACTTCTTCCACAGGTGTATGATGTAAGTCTGTGCTGCTACTTCTAAACGGCATGGCGTCTTAGGTCGTCTACTACAAACGTCAAAACACTAGATTTTTATTTCAATTGCTGATACAGGCCATTCAATATTACCATAAGACATAGATTTTATTTGAAACATTAGATTACTCAGTGGGTCCGGTTATAGACAGCTTTAATAGTACATTAATTACCAAGGGCGGTAAAACAAAGAATGTCTCAGATCGCAGGTATTTGACGCCCGAGCCGAAGGCAAGGGCGATAATTATGCGATCTGAGGCTTTCTTTGTTTGAGGTAAGTACAAAATTTTATGTCACCCCCTGGCCAGGAAGTGGGATTTTCCGCGAGCGGAGCGTGACAGTTTGATATAAAAAAGCGTATCACTAGTGCGTAGCCTCACCCCGTTATTCATAAACGTCTATCAAACCTATATAAGTTAACTAGCGGCTAAAGTTTGTTTGTCCTTATCTGTCACTTTGACACATGTGCTTGTGAGACAGTGAGAACAGACATTTTGGTTAGCAGAGGTTTGTTAAGGCCGGGTTTTATAAAGATCCGTTAGACCAAATGTCACATCAAATTTCAGTAACTCAGTACTATTTTTGACATAACAAACCGACAAGGTCTAACGGATCTTTATAAAACCGAGCCTAAAGTTTTATGAATAAGGAGGTAAATCTATTTTTATGTTCGACATATTTCGCAACTTTAGGTTTTGTAACCGATAATACTGAATGGAAGTCAGTAACAATGTTTCATTATCACGTTTGTAGCAGAGTTCAATTTTGCACTTTTTCTAGCGATTCATGAGGTGTATAACAGCTGTTAATTCAGGACAACTTTTGATACAAAAAAATCAAAAGTACAGTCATGATCCAAACTACACAAGTTAAAAGGACAAAATTCATTATGAAGAAAAAGAGCTTTTGGTTTTTCTATGTGCGTAGCTAATTTTGATGCAAACTGTACTGAACTAACAGCTGCATTAATCGCTGAAAAGTGTACTTAAGTCAACACTGATCCATCAGTTCGTAGTGGACCGTGTCTCCTTCGACCTAAGCTCGTGTGAACAAATGAATAGTGACATGTTTCCTTCCACGATGCTCCTTATTCCTATCGGTGTAAGGTTGAATGTGTCCAGCGGCGCGGGTGTGTGTGGGGGGGTGTGCGAGCCTGCGCGCGCCGCCTAGCCGCAGGAGGGCGCGGGCTCGGCGTCGGCGCGCGCGCTCTTGTTCTGTCGCACCAGCTCGGCGCGCCGCTCCTGGAAACATACAGTTCAATTTCATAACCTCATTCTAAATCGGTCTACAAACCTATTAGTTAATGCCGCTCAAAGTAGTTCACAGTTTCAAGGAGTTACTCAGTAACAATGGTAACGAGCCACAAATACTTATATAACTTTGCAAGTTTATCTTCACTGTATGACATTAATTTTGTTATAATTGTAAACTCGAAATTATTATTCCTTCTTGAACTGTAAATTAATATTTTGACATTAAAAATGTATTACTTATTATTGTTAGACTTTCTTAAATTGTTAATTAATATTTTGACATGTAAAAGTGCCCTTGTGACCTATTTGCAGAATAAATTTTTGATTTCTACTTTTTTTTTCGTCGGGAGACGACCGCATGATATTCACCTCGGCGGCTCTGAAGGTCGCGAATGAGATGCGAAAAAGTTGTACAGTAGTACCTAACTGATAAGGCGCGTCGTGAATCTTCGTTCGCGCAAAAAAGAAAGTATCGCTCCGAAGATTAACAAAAGAATGCTTAAAACTTACAATTAACCTTAGATCACTACTATAAGGTTCATAATACACTGTTCATAATGCGCGTGCACTCGATCAGAAGTATGGCGGCTGACTAACATGCCACGCGGCGCACGCTAACATGGCGGCAGCTACGGACCAATAGCAGTAGAGGAAAAAGAAGCGCGATGCGTGGAGCGTGCCGATTGGTCAATAGCATTTCCCGCGCATTAAAAATGCATCTTCTGCGCAGGTGCATCGGTAAGCCATATCAGTTGGGTACTACTGTACGTAAGAAATTACTGTTGGTTAGTACCGGTAGTGCGTAACATATGATAAGCTATCGTCCAACAACACAGCGTAAAGCCACAGCATAATGCACCGTACCTCCTCCTTGACAAAGGCGAGTTTCTTCTGTATCTCCAGCTCGCGCTTCTGCTCGGCCGCCGACAGCTTGCTCTCTATGTCCTTAGTGATCTCCTCCACCTTGGCGGTGACCGTGGAGCGAGCCTCCTCGATCTTAGCGTTCTATTTGATGGTCCAAATATAAAGGAAAATAAATGGAAAAAATAATGTTTAAATAATGGATGAGCATGCTTGTACGTTGTTGAAGTAAATTACGTTAAGAGGCCTTATAAGTTTTAAAATGTTTTGATTTCAAATTATGATAAAAGTATTGGTAATACCAATAAAGTGATTAAAGGATACGATGAATTTATAAAAGTTATAAAGTAACATAGCCATTTTTTGGTTTTATTGTGCGTAGTAGATATTAAGCTGAAAAAAGCCGTTTTTAGTTTGAAAATGGTCGTTTTGGAGTGATGTTGGAAATGATATATCTTAATGAAAAATCCAAAAAACACATTTAAAATTTGTCCTGTTCTAGATAGTAACATTGAGAAAAGCCAAGATCCGTGTAAATCAAATAGAAAATGCCTAAATGGATGAGCGTTTTTAACTCATAAGGGCTCTTAAGTATTACCTGATATAATCTCTTGTTTTAATCCATTGGATATTGTAGTTTAATAAAATAAAAATCGGATTTGTTAGACAGAAAACCTTCTGTACTTAAGTAATCCTATGTCTGACAGCTAATCGTGGCATCCAATAAAGCGATAGGAGTGCGCGGTTGGAGAGTAGCCTGGGGAAAATCCAGGGGAAAACCTCCGGCACGACCACGCGTGTGGTTTGGAACACTGGAATACTCTTAAGAGTTTGCGCTCCAGTGAGATTGGTTGAGCGGTTTAAATGTAATTTAATAAATAACTCCTGGAAAACAATTCGAAACATCAGATGATTTAATGGCATAATGATAAAATCATATTCATAAGAAAAATACTCGAAAAAATAACGTAACAAAATAGAATCGATGTCGGATGATTTCCTTGTAGGTTTTACCTGGGACATAATCCTTTATGATCTCTCTTTACTTTCCTATCCTTTTCAAGTGGATCGTTCCGGACATTTTCCCTGGACAGTACAGTATGGGTGGACTGTTCTGCAGCATCGAGTATTGAGAATGGAGTCAGTGAGTCTGCGTAAGCAGCAGGCTCTGTCTGATCGAAGGGATACCGCTCAGGCGCTGATACAATGGGGGGCAACTCACGTGGCGGCGCCTCCCCTCAGCCTGCTGCTTGTTCTGATGATGGAGCTCTCGAGCCGCTGGAAGGTCCTGGTAGTACTCACGTGGTGGCGCCGCTTCTCGCGCTGCTCCGCGTCGCGCGCGAGACGGCGCTCCTCGGCCTGCTGCAGCTTGTCCTGGATGGCGCTCTCGGGCCGCTGGAAGCTCCTGGTAGTACTCACGTGGTGGCGCCGCTTCTCGCGCTGCTCCGCGTCGCGCGCGAGACGGCGCTCCTCGGCCTGCTGCAGCTTGTCCTGGATGGCGCTCTCGGGCCGCTGGAAGCTCCTGGTAGTACTCACGTGGTGGCGCCGCTTCTCGCGCTGCTCCGCGTCGCGCGCGAGACGGCGCTCCTCGGCCTGCTGCAGCTTGTCCTGGATGGCGCTCTCGGGCCGCTGGAAGCTCCTGGTAGTACTCACGTGGTGGCGCCGCTTCTCGCGCTGCTCCGCGTCGCGCGCGAGACGGCGCTCCTCGGCCTGCTGCAGCTTGTCCTGGATGGCGCTCTCGAGCCGCTGGAAGCTCCTGGTAGTACTCACGTGGTGGCGCCGCTTCTCGCGCTGCTCCGCGTCGCGCGCGAGACGGCGCTCCTCGGCCTGCTGCAGCTTGTCCTGGACGGCGCTCTCGAGCCGCTGGAAGCTCCTGGTAGTACTCACGTGGTGGCGCCGCTTCTCGCGCTGCTCCGCGTCGCGCGCGAGACGGCGCTCCTCGGCCTGCTGCAGCTTGTCCTGGATGGCGCTCTCGGGCCGCTGGAAGCTCCTGGTAGTACTCACGTGGTGGCGCCGCTTCTCGCGCTGCTCCGCGTCGCGCGCGAGACGGCGCTCCTCGGCCTGCTGCAGCTTGTCCTGGATGGCGCTCTCGAGCTGCTGGAAGCGCTCCTGGTTGCCGGCGCGGACCTTGCGCACCTGCTCCTCCTAGCAGCGGAAGCGGACCACATTCACACCATCATCGGACGAACAGAACATTTTTGATGGTGTTTATCGGGATCGGGTCACACGTCAAACTACTCTACAGAGCTACAGACATTTACATGTTCTCTCTCAGTGTTTTGCAATGATAATTTGATGAAATTGATAACTTTTTAAAACCTTTACATGAAGTAACTAACGGAGAATACTCAGTTTCATATAATTCATAGCTAATTCTGACATTTAAACCCTTTATAATAAATTTCGATTGTAGGTATTTTTTTCTTAACTTGACAAATACTAGCAGGTACTTTCTAGACTGTAAAAATGTTCTGTTTTACCTGCAAATTACCAGTGACGAGAAAATAATTCACTCGTCCCCGATACTAAATCAAAAACGATTAAACATCGCTTTGCCGGCTTCCACGGACGAAGTCTGTTCCCGTACCGTAAAGTAATTACTCCCCGGTAAATTATTGGAATTGGAAAGCTAATGGCTGACGTCAGCAGTAATCAAATTGGGCCGAGAGTTCCTCCCGTGGAGACGCCGGCAATATTACACACGGGCTTACAAGACAAACATCGATATATTTACATACTGATAAAAGATAATATTTCAACATTAAAGTACAAAGTATAAGCATAACATTTTTCTAATAAACACAAGACGACAATGCATGTCAATGGCCTAAGCAAAATCAAAATTATATTTTTCAAGACTATAACTTTAAACCAGCAACACGTCTTCAACTTTCAACTTGAAAATTTTAACGTGTAACTATATAAAATATGCCCAGTTGGTTACTTCAGTGAATTCAGTATAGATGCACACAAATACACACATATTCAACCACGCTGTGTACAGCTAGTAAGCGTGGTGTGGGAATTTACTAAGAACTCCATACAAAAAGAGGCACAGGAACAAATAAAAGGTGTAAAGTGTAAAACCATCAAACACTCATTTTCTTGAAAGCCAGCGCCGTGGCAGCGTATTATTTCTAGCCAGAAACAAATTACTTTCGGACTTCCCGACGAGTCGTATTGCCTTTTAACACATTCGGACATTTGCCTCTTAATTGATCATGATTACTACGGCATATATTTTAGTCCAATATTCCGCAGTGTCTCAAGACGAAAGTCTTTGATCAGTGTGTGATGCCGTGATGACATATGGTACGGAAACGTGGTCGCTCACCATGGGCCTCATAAGAAGGCTCAAAGTCACTCAGAGGGCAATGGAGAGGGCTATGCTGGGAGTTTCTCTGCGTGATCGCATCAGAAATGAGGCCATCCGTAGCAGAACCAAAGTAACAGATATAGCCTTTCGAATCGCTAAACTTAAGTGGCGGTGGGCGGGGCACATTGCACGTAGAACCGATGGCCGTTGGGGCCGGAAGGTTCTCGAGTGGCGACCACGGACCGGAAGGCGCAGCGTGAGTAGGCCCCACACAAGGTGGACTGATGACCCGGTAAAGGTCGCGGGAGTCCGCTGGATACGGGTGGCGCAGGACCGGTCATTATGGCACCCTTTGGGGGAGGCCTATGTCCAGCAGTGGACGTCTTTCGACTGATATGATGATGATCATAAATAAGGTTGAGAGATTTGGGCAGCAGTACCTCGTAGTATTTCTTTTTCGAAACAAAACGCAAACGCGTTCGTGTATGTTTCGTAAAAATATAATTAAAGGTACAGTTTATCGGTGCAGGTGTTTCCCTGATGGCTACAATATAAGTGGTGGATGGACTTACATGTTCGCGCAGGCGCTCGAGCATCTTCTTCATGTTCTCGTCGCGCTGCGCGGCCGCCGTGTTCATCTTCTCCTCGATCGCCTTGTACACCTCCGCGGTTTGCTGTTCCAGAGTCAACCTACCGGTTACAACACCATTTGTTAAATCCTCCTGCGTTTTCACAAGTTTTGGCGTAGCAAGCAGTTTTGAGTCCTCCATTTATTTCCACAAAAAGGAATTGTAACGTACAAAAGGCGGCGGCGGCGGTAGTGACGACCGGTTTAGCCTAGTGGGTAGTGCACATGCCTGTGAAGCTGACGGTCCTGGGTTCGAATCCCGGTCAGGGCAAATATTTGTGTGATGAGCATGAATATTTGTTTCTGAGTCTTGGATGTTTTCTATGTATTTAAGTATTTATATCTATTAAATATATCGTCGTCTAGTACCCATAACACAAGCCTTCTTGAGCTTACTGTGGGGCTAGTTCGATTTGTGTAAGATTGTCCTCTAATATTTATTTTTTATTTTTTATTATTTTTTTATTTTTAAAAGGCGGACTCAATACCACGAGGCATTCTCTACCAGTCATCCTTTCACCTTTCGTATGTGATGAAACTGACAGTGCTGAAAGAATTTGAATTTTTCATTTTTGTCATAGAGTTAACTTTGGATGACACTGGTTATTATCAAACACAGGCAAGAGGTTAAGCAAAGAAAATTGTCGGCGGTGCAACTGGGTCATACACGGATTTAAGTTCGCGTCTTTTCTGTGGACATACCAAAAGTTAAGGGCTACACTTAATTTTGGATTGGACCAGTAACCCGCATGAACAGTGTCTCCGTTTCTATAAATCCCTGTAATAAAAACCTAGCTAACATGCAAATAAGCTGGTAACTATTAACCACAGGAGGGACGACTTGTGTTTTTTCAACTAAGTATGACCCAACTAAATGCCAGAAAACAAATTTGACTTAAGCTTAATGTTCTTATCTCACTCGTCTAGATCTGATGCTTTCTTTTTTGAAGTCTGCTATTGACCGGTACTCACCTGGTCTTCTCGACTCCCTCCAGATGGTCCTTCAGACGGGCTCGCAGCTCGTTGATGTAGGCCTCGCGCTTCTCCTCGTGCGAGTCCATCTTGGCGTCCAGCGCCTCCTTGGTGGTGGCGATGAAGTTGTTGGTCTGCTCGCTGCGGAACCGCGACGCCTCCTCGATCTTGGCCATCTTCTGGGCGATGGCGGCCATTTTGCTGGCCTCCAAACTCTGGAATAGGAAGCGGGTTTGTTTAACCTCCTGGGGTTCAAAGTGATAATACTAGGACAAAATCAGTTTGCAGTGAAAGCCCAAGTATTTTAACAGAGAGTTGGACCAATGACCCACTGTGATAGTACTAGAACAAAATATACGGTTAACCAGATATGAACAATTTTTGGTCCGGGCGTTCAGTACTTTATAACTTAGTTCTAATATTAGGACATTGGGTCTTCCTCGGAAGAACCGTCTTCGAAATTGGGTCGTAGGAGGTTAATGCTGTGTTCCTCTGAAAATGCGATGCGAAATAGAAATAGGACAAGGACAGTTTACCCATAAAAGGCGTCAGCAATATCAGTGGTTCAAATCATTCAGTTTCTCTTGGATCTCTTCAAACTATAAGCGGTTTTTGGTCAAGTCTCCTTGAATATCTTGGCAGACTGCTGGCTCCGCTAGGTTAGGTGAGTGTACTTACACGTCTCCTCTCCTCGGCAGCCTTCAGTTTCTCCTGGATCTCCTCGACGGAGGGGGTCTTCTCGGGCGAGTCGGCGCGACGCGGCACCGGCACTCCCACGGGCTCCGCTAGGATCACCTCGTACGCCAAGCCGCCCTTTGACATCTCCTGGCAGCGGATTTCGGTAGCTGTTGACAAATTTATCAAAGTCAGTACGGGTAGATACTAAAATAAAGTTAACTGACAAATCTGACGCAATTTTTTTCTTTTATGTTATAGGGGGCAAACGAGCAGACGGATCGCCTGATGGTAAACAATTACCGTCGCCCATAAACACCTGCAACACCAGAGGAGTCGCAAGTGCATTGCCAGCCTTTCAGAAGGGAATACGCTCTTTTCTTGAAGGTTTGAAGGTCATATCGGTCCGGAAATACCGCAGGCGACAGTTCATTCCATAGTTTGGTTGTGCGAGGCAGGAAATTTCTTGAGAAACGCACAGTTTTGGACTGCCAACCATCTAAATGGTGAGGATGGAAATGCTGACGCGTAGGACGATGACGAAAAGATGCGGCAGGGATCATTTCAAGCAATTCCTCCGAGCACTCCCCGTGATACAAGCGATAGAAAATGCAGAGTGAGGCTACATCTCTACGCAATGCACAGGAGTCGAGCCGATCAGAAATACGCTGGCAGCCGACGATTCGAGCTGCATCTAAATTATAATAACCCTTATTACTACATAACTACTTCCCATTCCGACGATGAAGTACTTGGTGGAATGTATTATAATGTATAAAGATTTTTGCTAATTTTTGTCAGGGAAATGCTTGGAACACAATTTTTGGCGTCAACTTTGTTTGGACCAGTTAGGAGGTGAACATATAAAAAGTCGCCGCGCATAGCCCTTGAGCAGGGGGGGATCCAAGGCCGACTTTAACCAATTGGAAGCCCTGGGCACACTAGGGTAATGGGGCCCCTATGCCCTTGACAGATCACTAAATATTGGTTATCGTTTGGTGATCTGGCAGTAAGTAGTGGGCCCCTATCCATCGCGGGGCCCTGGGCAAGTGCCCTTAGTGCCCAGTGGGAAAGACGGCCCTGGGGGGGATCATCAAAAAATTGGCCTACCCCATCGAGTGGGGTATCGTTGATTAGAGCTCGTTGAGTGCATAAATAATGTAATATTTATTTTTAAAAATATTGAAAAACAAAGACATGAATCTTAGAATTAACATTCCCCCTATAAAATCTCATTAAAATGTCATCCTAGCGAAAAAGTGTGTAGAACCTTTCAAAACTTTCCAAGTTATCTTGTCAAACAAACATTTTCAAGCGAACTTTTCCGCTTAATTTAACTCAGGCCATACCTACAACGAAACAGGCTCAGGAAAATTAAATTACAAGGGACTGACTGCAACAAAGATGAATAAATAAAAGGGGCGAAGCAACTGGGGTAGAAGCGTGCATTCTAAATCCCCTCGATTGTAGATAATCTCCGCTGAGAAACCGAGTAAATTGAATAAATAGTCAGTAGGAAAAGAATTAAGGTAAGGAGGAGACGAATGGGTCTGGACTACACTTGGGCGAGCAGCCAGGAATCCTGCTCGATTTGCTTTATGTATGACCAGCGCTAAGCGATATTTGGCGAAGTTTTAAGAGGTGTTTGTTTAGATTTCAAATTATGACAAAAGTTTAGAGTAACGGAAAAATTGAAAGTAAAGTAAAGTAAAGTATTTATTCATTGTAAACTGTGTACATAAGGTCTTAAAGTGTAAGTAGTGCTAGAAACAACAGTTGCTCATTTCGAGCGTACAATTTAGCCTTAAAACTATACAACACCAGTAAAAAAAGCCAGCCAGCAGAAAGATTTAGGCACCGAGCAGGATTCGAACCTGCGACCTCCCGGCACTCGCGGCCAGTCGCTCTAGCCAACTGAGCTATAGGTGCAATCGCCACCCAGTCCCAAATTCATCAACCGTTACTTCATGCATGAGTCTTCTGGTAGATGTCGCTGTACGCCTCCCTTACGACAGCGACATCTACCAGAAGGCGTTTGTATAAAATATGACAAAAGTATTGATAATACCAATAAAGCGGTTAAGCAGTCGTCTCCCGGCGAAAAAAATAAACAATAGCATTCTTTTGTAATGAGCCCGGGGATCCCAGGGACCCGTAGACGACTGGTTAACGGGGTAGAATACCTGACTTTATTTAAGTTTTAGGTAGTAACATAAAATTTATTTTATTTTATTGTATGTAGTAGAATTTAAGCTAAAAAAAAGTTTTTAGTTTCAAAATGGTCGTTTTGGACTGATGTTTGAAACGATATTTCTTAATGAAAAATTCCGAAACTACATTTAAAATTTACAACATAAGGTCGCAATAGTCCTGTTCTAGATAGTAACATTGAGAAAATGTCAAGATACGTGTCAATTCAAACCGAAAATGGCTTAAGAGGCGTTTTCTGCTTCTAAAACGACTACTTTGTAAGTATGCAGATGCAGTAAATGCAAGATTTGTGAGAGAAGATAATGATATATTTTTGTATGTTCAATACATTTTGATCATTTAGGGTTCCGTAGCCAATTTGGCAAATAAAGGAACCCTTATAGTTTAGTGATGTCCATCTGTCTCTCCGTATGTCACAGGCATTTTTTTAAGTAAGTTAGTACAGCTTTCATTCTAATATCTAACCCTCTTAATGATAAAACTTGTTACGTTCCTCTGTTAACTTAAATATGTTTACTTTCTTTCTTAGAAAAGCGGACAAGACCAACTATAGGACATAAATGTGAGAGACTAACAAAACCTACGCCATATAGTTAAGGGGATGCCTCGATTCGCTCAGCCACGCCCCCCGTGAAAGAGACACGCTTATGTCTTTCGCGCACGACAAAACGGGACGCAACACTCTTCGGGAATGCCTTTTTTAGACAAATGTCGTTAAATGTCTGTCTCTGTGCAGTTTTATTAAATTTCCTCTTGGCAGACTTTAGACGATGTAAAATATCATCATTTTAACTTAATTGTGCCGTTTAATAATGCGTTGTTTTAGTAGGCTGAGTAGAAAAAGGAAAATAAACACTCAACTTTGGATTTTTTTTCTATAGAGAAAATTTTAAGTAATCACGTTTCGGTATTGTCAGAAACACAGTCATATAGTCAAGAATCATATATCTGAAAATCAATCCTTATTGGTTCCTCGTCTGGGTAGAACAGCGTTTCAAAGAACGCGATATTTCTCGTTGCACGGCCTTAAGTAGTCCCTATAACACTAAATATAAACCTACCTGATAAATCCATTATATGTACAACAATATTAATTTCTTTAAATACGAACAAAATAATCGTCACTGATAAAGTGCGGAGGTACTTATATAGTGGACAAGAGGCGATGTCCGTGGCGCACAAAGAAATGATAAAGGACTATATTGTCTGCATATTTATCTTGTAGGTTAAAGGATTGTTATCTTAAGACAACATTATTAAAAGATAGAGAGTAGAATGATAATACCACTTTTCTTCTAAAAGCATAATTTCACAATATACAATGTCACTTAAAATTACACATAGTCAATTTTGAGGGATTTATATTGTGAGCGTCAGTTTTGAAACATCTACAAATTAGGTAGATACATTAAAAATAGAATAAAAAATAAATATTTACCAATACATGTCAATGAAATACAAAAGTACTTTAGGTACGAGGGTATAGGCTACAAATTGTGTATTATTCTCACTACAGATGTTAGCGGAAACACAGTGTTTATATATGATTTTTAAAAACATTTGTAAGATATTTCATGTTTTTAACAGCGGGCCTCATAGACGGTGTGAAAAGCAGTATGTGTCACACGGCAGCAATAGTAGATTGTGTCTCAAGGGAGCAAAATGATATATTTACGGCGAGGGCGGTATATTGAATTCTGAGTGAAGAGAAAGATTCTACAATAGAATCCTGAGCGTAGCGAGGGATTCTAAAGTAGAATCTTGAGCGTAGCGAGGGATTCAAGTGTTTACGCCCAAGACGGAAATAATTTTGCTACCGTGTGACACATACTGCTTTTCACACCGTATATGAGGCCCGCTGCTAAAAACATGAAATATCTTACAAATGATTTTACTACAGTGTCACATACTGCTTTTCACACGTTCTATGAGAAAAAGAGTCATTGTTGCCCTCAAATGAGGGAAGAAAAGTACAACTTTGATCCCTCATTCGAAGGCAACAATAACTCTTTTCTGAATAGCAGGTGTGAAAAATTATTTCCGTCTTGGGCGTAAACACTTGAATCCCTCGCTACGCTCAAGATTCTACTTTAGAATCCCTCGCTACGCTCAGGATTCTATTGTAGAATCTTTCGCTTCACTCAGAATTCAATATACCGCCCTCGCCGTAAATATATCATTTTGCTCCCTTGAGACACAATCTACTATTTGAAGGTAACTACCTAATGTTTTTAAAAATCATATATAAACACCGTGTTTCCGTTAACATCTGTAGTGAGAATAATACACAATTTGTAGCCTATACCCTCGTACCTAAAGTACATACTAAAATAAAAATAAAAATTAAATCGTAAATACTCACACATTCAAACAAAATCTACACGGTGAGGGGCATACATTTAAAAAATGGTTTTAAACTACACCGGAACATAACATTAAACCTAAAACACGCATAACTAAACGTGCCCTACATACTACAAAGGGCAGTACAAGGTATACAGTCCCTTCACGGCTCCCTAGGCTAGTACCCGTTACTTTTAAATGCGGGTAGGATGTGTAAACTTATGACCCTTTAGGTTAGTTCCCCACCAACCCTGTCCGTTCCATGGGTTCCTTTGTGGAATGTTTTCACATAAAACTTCATTGCTGATCGATAGGGAAAGTGTACTTTTGACAGAGGCTTTGCCTGTATCAATTTGTTTTTGTAAGTTTCTGCGTCCGAATTTGAATAGAATAGAATAGAAGAGAAAAATCTTTATTTCGACAACAGAAGAACTAGAATTACAATTAAATTACTTAAAACTAAAAACAGTTGCGAAAAAGGGGCCCACTCAGCGTGTGCCGGGTCACAAAAGGTGTCCCGACGCTGGTTTTCTGTGGGTCCCGACAAAAATGAGTTGCGCGACAATCTACACAATTGTACACACGCGCAATTACATTGACCCTGGTTATGATTATTTACATTTTTTTTTTTTACATTTTTAATTATATACTAAACTTAAGAAACAGAGTTTTACACTTTTGTTTAACAATTTCGGTTTGTTCTCCTCTACAGGTCGCATTTTTCAACTGCTTCTTGTGAAATTTTGTTAGCAGGTTCGATATTCATAATTGATCTTTTTTATAATTTCAGATTTTAGAAATGATAAAAAAACTCACTCACGAGGTCTACAGCTCATAGAGCCACTAGTATTATAATATTCTTTCCCTTTAGCAATTTGGCTGATACAGCATTTATTAGAGATGAGGCTGTCTACCGATAAAGCATAAAGCATGATATCCGCATACTTGATTTCAATTTATTGTGCAATAAAGTCAAGTATAAACGACCATTTTGACATCCTAAAACAAACTCATAATACTAATTTCAAGCAAGAACTCCCATAAATTCCGGTGTATTACCCCAAAAGCTGCAATTTACAAAAATCCCGAAGTAACACTAGTCAAATTTAAACGTCCCTTTATCCCCCACTTAATTAAGTCCCCGACATAATTTAGCGGCGGTAATATTAAAAGCCGGGAGAATTTCCCCGACACGTAAATTACCGTTATCCTCAAGGTCGTATGGCTGGGAACCTTTTACTTACATTCCGTGAGTTTGAAAGCGTCTTACGTCCTTTAGCGTCAGGGCTATTATGAATTTCTAAGTCATGGTGTATTATGAAGGCTTTCTAATGCCGCGGTGTGTTTTGGGTTTATATCATTAGTCTGTAAACGAAACATATATTTTTGGATGTATTGTGTAATTTAGGGTTTTTGAAATGCATCATATCACCATTGTCAACAACTGGCAGCATGTGACAGGTCTCTAGGGGTGTTCAAAACCATCATTCACGATTAAAGGACTCCTAGCTATAAAACTCACCGTCTTCGAGATATACGGCATCAAACATTAGCAATTTTAGGCCAAAAAACCAGTTTTTTGGACGTAGCTTTTGTGAAGATGAGTTTAAAATAAAAATCTCTCTTGCGTTGTTACAGACGTCAGTAAGTTACATGTATGGTGTCCTCGGGTAAAACCGAATGCCGGGTAATTCCGAAAATAACAGATTCCTATGTAACTAAGTGATTTTGTTGCACTACCAAACATCAACAAAAAAAAATCATATTTTTGATGGTCATGATAAGATTCAATAAAATCGCTTAGACTGGAATCTGTTATTTTCGGAATTATTCGACATTCAAAATTACCCGAAGACACTTACATTTCATATACACTCGCGGACAAAGAATACGGACTGGTAAAATACCGTCGTATTTCCTAAAATAGTGCAAATTTGTACAGTTTTTTAATCCTGTCATGATCTTTATTTAATTTTACAACTAACCTGCAAAATAACACTTAAAAAAAATTAACGTTTCCGGGTTTATATCGGACTCCTAAAACCCATGAAAAAAAACAATGTTAACGGAGTGGATATCGCTCAAATCGTGAGTTTTGGAGATTGATATTTTTATGATAGGATCCCGGGAATTACTAATACTGTTGGGTATTACGAAGAATAATATATCATGTAAATAAAGCTAGTGTTAAATATTAGGAAAACCTATTGCGGTTCTTTAATTTAGGGTGACCCGAAATTTTTGACTTCGAGTGTATACAAGTCCATAAAAACATACTTGTATCAAAGATAGAGCTTTTTTGGACCATGTTTCAATAAATCATAAAAAAATAAGTAGTCATTTGGCTCTTGCAAATGTAGATAAAATATTGAAGAACCGGTAACCGTTTGAGCCATAAATATATCTATAGTTTTGACGGAGCAATATCAACTCAAAACTCGTCAAAAATCGATGAATAGCGGGTGGAGCCCCTTAATCATAATTAATCTGGCGAGGTAGATTATGACACCTTCATCTAAGACAAATGCCAGTTGGAGCCATATGCATTCTAAAAAAAACACAATGAAATATACTGTATAACATTTCATCTAATAAAGAGCGAGCGCGGATGCTGAAGAGCCTGTAAAGCTCTTTTGTTTTCGAGGACAATAGCGGTGGTGTTGATACGTTGTTATTCCAGAGAGAATGTCGTGTGTAAGCCCCTCGAGTGGGGAGGGACGCGACCCCTACGATGACTCATAAGGACATTACCGTACCTAAGTATATCCTGCACTAAAGATACGCGATGTCTGTTGAATTAGAACCAAGTAAAACTCATAAAACTCGGGAATCGAGCAGATATTCCTTTATTGACTACTAAATATGGACTGACGCATCGTATTCGTTTTCACGATCAGAAGAAAATGAAATAGGTGTGCCCGGAGCCGTTGTTGACGACTCGCAATGTAAATGAACGAACCAAGGGCATATTGAAAACGTATTTGCTTTTGTGTCTATAACAAGTCTTGGCTATGCCTCTATCGAGTCAGCTTTCTTCAAGAAACTTCCTTCTATTGTGTAAGATCTACATTCTACATTAGATCGAGTTAGCGGTATACAGAAAAAAAAACATATAAAAGCAGCTGGAGCTTGTTTGCACCACGCAAATTTGATAATATTAAAAATTTAAATATATGTAGTATTAAGATTACATGTTCTAGCAAAAAGATTATATTTTCAGAAATCGGTGAATATTTAATCAATGAATCGAAAAAAATCGCTAAAGAACTTCGCTGTTCATGAGGCAGTTTCTTTGTACAAACCATATTTAAAAATAAGAATAGTATTTTAAATTCATGTACCACAAAGCTTTTTTTAAAGCTGTACAAACTATAATGCAATTAATGATTCATCAACCAATAGAAGATATCATTAAACAACTCCGTTACATTGCTATGACGCACTGGCTTTGTATACTTGAACAGGCTAACTTGGCACAAAGGCAACACTGAGCAGTATTGATTCAACCTACACGCGAATGAACAATACAGGTGTTGCACCAAATACTTACTTATAAATTTGACCTTCTTAGGTTGCTTGGTCCTTGGTTTTCCCACTGGTTTCTTGACTGGTGCCGAGCGCCGGTGTGCTGTGGGGGAAGAGACCGTTAGCGGAGCCCGATCCGGCGCCCTCACTACGGAGACAAAGCCCATTTGCGAACAAAGACACAATTTCTTATATCGTGACTAATGAAATTGTTACACATGGCGCCAATCGGCACAAACAAAAATCCTACGCAAAAGAAACCAATATAAAACCTCATCGAGTCTCCAAACGTTTTTCTTCATTAAGCGATGTCTCCTGGGTAAACGTTTCAGGCACTTTATTTCAATCAAGAAGCGGCAAATATTCATTACAAACCTAGACCTTAATGCGCAAACCTTCATATTTCAGCGGACGACAATCGAAAAACGATTACTGCGATACTGGACGATGTTTATTTAAAGACCCTCGGGCCCAAACTAACCGATTGTCGATGTTTTCGTGACTACCTGTACCTGAAACGATGAAATATCGATTTGGTATTTTCGATTCTGTTTCATGAATGTCTTTACCCGTGACTGCTGACGCATTGCTAAGTAGAGTTGGTTCAATTGTTAAACAGAACTACAGAACAATGTGTGTAATGATCAACACGAAATATAAATAGGAGCAGACCGTTGCAACCGTTACTCACTCAGCTCCCTGAGTCAAAGCCGTGACATGGATTACTTCAACAAATTCAACACGAGTACGTACCGCGCCGTTGTCTTATTTTGCGAGTGATTCATGTAGGCGTATCTCCAAAGGCTAGAGGATTTTGCGGTAGAATGACTGCTAAATTTATAGCATAAATACCGACCTACATGCATGGAGAGATTATGACCATTGTCAACGTCAGCGCAAAATGAAGTGTTGTAGCATAGCTATTTACAACCCAAATATAACGGTGCAAAATAACAGTTATTATATACCTTTATGCCAATTTTTCAAGTTGTGACTCGTTTAAAATAAGAAAGCCCAATAAGATCCCCCAAATATGGATATGTCATTCTTATTTACTTATTTCGACTTCCCATTCGGATTCGCAAAAACACCAGAGCCTGAAATTCGAAATCCGAGCTCCGTATCGTGCCGTCCCTTTCACTCTCGTGTTATTCACTATATGAGTGAGAGGCACGGCACCATACGAAGTTCGTATTTCGTAGTTCGGAGTAGCCCCTCGGAAACATCACGCACCGTAACGCTCCCCTTCCGAGTTACCGAACGTATGTGAGTCCCAAAAATTTAGTAGGAAAATAAATCGTCGTTTAGGCAGTTTTGGGTTCGACTTGTGCTCAAATAGTTGCGAGGTAATAAGGCGACAAGAGACGGGGCGAGGACGTGAGGAGAATGACAGCGGGAGTCGGGACCGGGACGTATAATCCTTCACAGCGCCTAAGCCCACGTTTACATCAGACAATGCGGAGACGACTTTGTAGAGCGTTAGGGCAACTGTAATGTAAGGATTACATTGTGATAATTCAATATCTAGAAATGACAAAGTATTGATCCTTTTTTATTGCGAATGGGTTTGCTCTTGGCCAACATCTAACCCATGGGTAAAGATGAAGCCGAAAATGGAGCCTTTTTAGATATTGAAAGACTTCTGAAAGGGCAATATAGATGAAGTGTGATCATGCAATTGACAACAAAGTTAAACTAAAGATAGACTTGACATACGATAGCCAAAACGTTAACATTCGAGGATCTTCGCGCAACGGATCCATCATTTTCTTGTTTTTCATAATAACTTGAAACTCTACAAAAATCCACTCTTCTACTCATTACATATTTATCTGACGAAACTCGTGCATATTTCACCAACAGACAAAAACAAACAAGAGACCGAGTACTTTGATGAAATGAGAACAAGTTTTACTAGGTCGCAGCACCGCAGTGAATATGCACAATTTCACACTGCAGATACCCAAGCCAGAACTGCGAAAGGATATAAAATAAGTTCCGTGAAGTTTATTACAAGCTTCAAAGGCTATATAAGCCAAAATAAAACTACGGGATGAATCAAGAACAGAATCAAAACGGAATCCCAGCCGCAATTAAAAGCAATCATAACATTAAAGAGAGCAAAAAAACCCTGTGTAAATCGGATATAAATGTTTGAAACGGCAGCTAAGGCTGAAAGGGCAGACCCCTCGGCGCCGCACGATACGACATGTAAACTGATAAAATATTTAGAGCCCGCTTTAAACTCGCGAGGGGAGAGAGTAAATTTACAGCCATTGGGGATACAAAACGCGACCGCGTAAGTCTACAGGCACAGGAAACGCATGGAAATTTTCAATATATAATGACCAACTGAGTTGTCCAACTGTGGAACTAGTCGGGATGTACACAGTTCGGCTAAACGGGTTTTGAATGTAGCATTTCATAAAAATCATTCGTGTGCATCTAATGCAAATAAATGATTCGGCAGATAATGCCAAACTTAAGTTATCCAGGAGTATAGTTAAAAAAGATGATCAACGAAGAATAAGTTTTCTAGATCCGTATTCAATACTCAATACTTTATTGCAATTTCACAAAGTAGTTGTGCAGGTGGTAAACTTATTGCTAATTTGCCACAATAGGAACGCGAATAGTTAACTAACAAGTCGAGAACTTATAAAACAATACAATTATGGTACGTCAGCACTTAAGTGCAAAGCGTCGACACTCGTTTTTATTTTTCAGTCCTCGGCTCTCCGTTCTGATAAATGGGCCGCAAGTCTAGAAAACCATGGGCACGTTTGAAGTTGCGAGCCGGTCTCATTAGTGTGATGGAAATGGAACGTGGTTGAAGTTTAAATTAAAAGTGTGCCGGCTACGTGCGTCGGAGATGTAATAGCACCCTCAGTCTTGACAAGTGGATTGATGTGCGGAATATGTCTAAAGAAGAAGAAAAACAGAGAATAAAAAAAGAAAATAGAAACACAGAGAAACAGAAAACGGAACCAGAGAAACAAATAAGACACAAAACACAAACAAGGAACAACACAGAAAACCACAACAACAAACAACAATACACAAAAACAAACACAACAGAAAAACAGAGAGAAAAATCTGTTCTTTGTCAGATAGTTAAGTTCTATAAGTGAGAACCTTTAATTGGCTTTGTAGTTTATAGAAATGTGTTAGTTTTCCATGTATTTAGAATAAATATAATAAATAAATGGAATGCGTTTCATCGCCGGTTCTCTTGACTTTTCAGCAACATACATAATTTGAGGGTCAAATCAAGGCACCCTCGATAAATCTTAAGTTTATCCAAAACCAAAACCAAAGTAAAACTTAAAGGACCTTCTCAAATTGGCAAGTTTCAGCATGACAAGTGCAGCGGAACGAGGCGGGACACGCTAACTTCAGGCCTGCAATGCATCACCATTAAAGTGCTCAAGTAGGTGTTTCAGAAATCTTAACGGGCTTCATAAAGAATTCTATGATAGCTATAATTCTTAAGAATACGTGAACGATGTAATGATTAAACTATTGCAGTTTATATCTAAGCGTACCATTTTTAATAATAGAATGGAAAATAGCTAGAGTCATTAACGTACAAAAATTAATTTTAATCCATTTACAATCCAAAGGAAAAAAAAAACAAGTTAAATATAGCTTACAATCCCACCCCATAAGAGCAATAGAAACAAGGATTGAACGCCGGTGTCAAATGGAATGCTACAAATTCACAATGACTCCTGTTGCTCCCCGCGGAACAAAGGGGTCCTAAACTTGTTGAGTTAATTAAACTTGACTGTTAATCGCACCCTAAACAATTATGTAATCGCTATCCCCTATGCCTCTTCACAAATTGCCTGTTGACATACCCGCAGAGTGGCTTGACGAGCGTTTGTTGCCGTCACATTTGAATAATGTGCCGAGTTTTAGGGATGTAATGAATACAATTTGCGGTTTTGATTATTGGCAAGAGTAGACTCGGGTACAGTTATAAGCTTTAACTCATGAAACAGGTAGACGTTGATATAAAATTTGGAGCAAATACTGGGCAATGGTACTGCTAAATTGTCTGGTTTGGTGGATTATAGGGTTTTCTCGTTTAGACAGGCCAATGCGAGGTTAATAAAAACTTAAGGTTTAAATAAAAATTGATATTCTAAGAACAACAGAGGAAACAAACCAATTAATAATTTCAATTGGATCATAAAGACAAACAATAACATTCAATCTAATGATATCCCAATGTCATAGAAAACCCCTCATAATTGGGAACCTTAGGTTTTTTGGAGTGGTCATATTTATATCTTTTATTGATAGTAGATTTATTATAGAGTTCAAAACTGTTGCCGGTTTTTTTTATTTAGTACGAATGCACAAAATCATAGATGTAACTGCCACATTTGACATCTGTCAGCTGTCAAGTTGATGTTTTTTTTTGTTTCGCGGCAGACCAAGGCACGATCCTATTAATCTTTCCAAACGTGTGGTATGTCAAAGATAAGATACAAAAAAAATATTTCTTAAAACTATAAAAAAACCGGAAACTACTTATCAATAAAAAATACAAATTGGACCACTCCAAAAATAAGGTTCCCGATTGGGGTTGCAAGTTCTGCGACAAGTGGTATCGACTGATTACGTTACTTTACGTCGGCATTGCGTGCCAGAGCACCATCAGTCTGCATTATGTAAGAGCCCTGTTGAAACGTGCCTCAATCTAACGATCAAAAGAAAATAAAATTTCATGACGTCGAATTCAATTTTGAAAGGCCAAATAAAACAGAGGTCGTATTAGCCGTAAGTTTTACAGTGGACCCTGATGGATTCCATTGAATTGTATTGATAGGTCATTTATAGAATGTTGATTCATCTCATCACACAATATCAATAAACGAATAATGGAAAAACGAATCCTCTGATGCATGTATGTATCCACAAAATGGTGGCCAGATGTAGTGGTACTTCGTACAAAATGGTGGACGATATAAAGTTTATGTTAAATCAATAGGTCTAGCCTCCAGCCGCTCAGCGCAACCGATACGACCCAACATTCGTTTCTGTGCAGAAAGAGAAACCTTAAATCAAAGAACGATTTTATGTGCCCCAATCTAACAAATACTAAGTTCGACTGAGAACTTATGTAATAATTAATCCAGAAACAAATTATGCTAAGCTAATTTGTAAAAGCGATCACGAAAGTACCAGACACCTAATTAAATGACGACAACGTAGAGTTCCGCCGGAAAAGTT
This sequence comes from Epiblema foenella, assembly GCA_963556455.1. Classification (NCBI taxonomy): domain Eukaryota; kingdom Metazoa; phylum Arthropoda; class Insecta; order Lepidoptera; family Tortricidae; genus Epiblema; species Epiblema foenella. The sequence continues at coordinate 24,085,259 of OY747101.1, read as the reverse complement.
ACCAAAACTTTTCTGTTTCCATCAACAAAGTTCTCACATAACACCAACAGCTTATGACAGGGGGAGTCAGCTCAGCAGAAATTAATTGGTCTAGATTCCGGAGGGGGGCACGGTACATGCAACTCTAACCCACTGATTGCCTCTCGCAATATCTCCCTTCAGGAGATTGAGTAATACCGGCACCACGTGCTCAGTGTCAAGTTGAATTTGAATAACCGGTATCGACGCCCCCGCCCCTTGCCGGCCGGCGTTTCGTTGACGTAAGAGTTGCAGATTTCATGGAAGTTTTTAATACGAAAAAGTAGCTGCAGATGATGTTAGAAGAAGTATCATACGACGGCGTAGTTGCTGTTGGTTAAATATTAGCCACAACTCTTTAAATAGATATGTTAAAGATACTTTAGCACTGAAGCAAACTAATGCATCATATAACTTACATAAAACCCTCATTCGACAGTTTTAAATAACGTATTGTCTATATTCTAATGAACATGGGTACGTGTTTATTTGATTGATACCTGCAGAAGACTAAATCATCAAAGTGGTGACCTAAAGCTATCAAGAATAGCACGACATCTTTGAAAAAGGAAAGACATTAATGCTAACGAAGATATTAGATAAGGCTATCTGAACAATCAACAAATGGGCATTAGTCTCCGTTGTGACAGCGTTGCCGGCTCCGAAGAACACAATCAGGTGACAGGGGTCCAGCGGAGGGTCTCCCAACCTGCAGGCAGGACCGGTGCTCTGCACGAGTGGCAGAAGCACTGCATCACCGAGTCCCGAACGAGTCCTATCAGCATGGTGAAGGATTCAAATTGGCTATCTAACGGAACTGAGTCGCGGCGCGGGCGGACAGCGCGACTCTCGCCCGGAAACTGAGCCGCGGGGAGGGAGCCGGTCGATAGTCGCGCCCCGCGGCCCGCCGCCCGCCCTGCAGACCCACCCCGCCACCCCATGCGCGCTGCCGCCCGCCTCTAACCTAACTTGATAACCCGCACAAGAAAATAAGCCTACCAAATGGAAAAATAATGTCACCCACGACATCTATTACGTTACGCATTCCCCTGAAACGATGGTGAGACGGACCAACCCTTGGGCACCTTTTTCTTTTACGGTTATGGAAGTATTAATATAAACTCCGGCACCATAACCTACGTTCATAAGCATATCGGCACATATATGTGTGAGGGAGGCTAATGCGCTTCAGTATGCTGAAAGCAAACTATTTGCAGCTAGAAAAAACGACTCGAAGGCCTAAGGTCGGGGAAGACAAACTAATTTAAGAGCCGCCCAGACTCGAGCGGGTCTCGACGGGCTTCGCGCTCATAAAAACAGCGAGCTGTGGGGGGAGGCCCGGAGGGGGCACCATGCGGAGGTTCCGCCGCCGTCTCGGCGCCGCCGCCCGCAGCCAATTAACGGCCAGCAAGCCACGCTGAATTTGTTTCGCCACTCGAATTGCTTCCGATTGATTTCCGGTAGGTACTCGAAATCATTCATGAATTCACTAACACCCTCTCAATTCCGGAGCGTTTAAAATTGATGCTCATATTAAGCAGTGACGGGAGTGAATTAGGTTTTCTACTAGACTGGGCTTCCATCATTTTACTCTCAGTACATTAGATTTAGGTAAAGAAAGGTGGACTGGACTGCAGTGGTGATGGTGTAACCCCGTGCACCGGTAACACAGCGTGGTGCGGCGAATCGATGCGGCCAACAACCCCAAGACCGCGTCCCCCCGCGGTAATAACTGGAAATTCCAGCACCGAGCCTTACACAGACGTTGCATACACGTGGTGCCAAGGGAATACCGGTCCTGGCGTCCGCCTGACTGACTGCCCGTTTTCGATCGAAGCCAGAACAATTAGGTTACATCAATTAAGAGAATTGAAAAGTTTCAAACTATTACTCACCACAATCATTCGTCCAATCGTATGTTACGAGAGTAAAAATAGAATACGTCCTCCCTAATAGCTAAACTTAATATCACCCAATATTGAGGAATCTCGAAGTTAGATCACACTCCATAAAAGACATAAAATGTAAGCCTGTCAACCCCCGAATGCAGTCTGTAGATTATATCACGGCAGTGATAAATTAGTTTCCTCAATAAAACTTTGTCTTTGATGCCCGGGGGATAAGGTGACTAACGCAGAGCAAATTTATTAAAGCTACGCCAAGAAAGTCAATAACAAAACTTCATAATTCTTATAACACATTTGTTACTTTTGTTTTTCATTGAAAAAATCTTATATAATGAAATACTTCATTGCTGTTATAAACTCAATACGTTGGAATCAGTGCTCTAAATGAATTAATATGTAAATTTATTACTTAATATTAATTCTCGTACGCAAAAAAACGTTGAACGGAAGATCCTTCCTTTTTAGAAGTAGGTAAAAATCAAATACATCATAGCGACAGAAACGATCATGTCGCCAATTTAAACCTACAAGTGGCGCCCAACTTGGGGCCGTCATTGATAATTCCATCTAAACCTATTATTAGACTAGAGGTGCATAATGTATAGCTTTCCTCTTTCAAAGAGCGGCAACAAGTTGAGTCACGTGCCGGCTGGATTTGGCTAAGAATATAATTTGGAGGTGGCGGCGCGTGTCCGCCTGCGACGGTACCCGTATCGATTTTGCCTTGTTTTAGGCTTTGTTTAAACATTGCCTCCTGGCGTTATGACAGGAACACAGCCTACTATAATACCGTCCAATGATCTTCCGTACCGCTCGTTTTAAACCGGATTATATAGACATCAATTTTATCAGGATTACGTCTACACAGACGTTACTTCAGTATATGTACGTGAAGTAAAGCTCGAAAATACGTGAGTTAAATAACTTGAACAACATATTGTGTACTGCGGAACGAACAACTTTCTAGAATATTAAGTACGAAACATGGCGTCGCGGGTTTATGGAGATAATGATAAAATACTTTTCGATATGTATTGAAAATGTGCGGTGTGTTACACATAAATAATGAGAAAACACAACGAACGCCGACTTTCTCTGTAGAAAAAAAACCGTATTAATTAGAACCTATAACGAGATTAATTCTCGTTGTAATGGACATCACGTTCAGTTTAATCGTAAGTAATCAGAGTTCGACGGGTAGGTACGTCATTAATATTGACGAGGGACATCAAATCATTTGGGATTCGGGAGCTTGATATTCAAATTTTTGATATAAATTAATAACATGCCCGTCGCCCAGCGAAATGACAGCGGTTAACTGTGCAAAGCTAGCATTAATACAGGGGTGAAATAGTCTAAGATATAACCTCCAACATTACGTTAGGGAAAAGTCCAATCGGACCAGGCCGTTACACCATATGGCTGTTACTCAACAGTAACAATCTTGGCGATAGATTTTCCGCATCTGTATCACGAAACTTTGCAAGGATATCGGCTAAAATGAAGGAGGTTTCCTCTCAAAATGAATTTACGGCACATTAAGCGAATCATTTAGTCGACCCGTTTTGTAATTCAAATCGGGGTATTATTAAATGAGACGGTTAATAGAGATGACAATATCTCTATTCCCTTAGGCAGATTGTAAGAAGATCACTCATCAATATTAAAAAGAAATTTATACTTGGGGGCACCGGCCCTCATCTTTGGCGGAACATCAATTTGATATGACTTTCAATTCAATATCAAGTGGGGTCGGTTCTGCGGTGCAATATCTGCTGTATTATAATGACCCTCCCTTTGTATTGCCGACGTCTTTATTGCGGTTATTTGTTTTGCCCTATTGGATTCAGTCTCAAAGGGTGACTCAATCCTAATAAGATTTCACGCCATTATGAGCTGTCAGTGTCAACCTTGAAATGAATATACGAAAATGGAGTGTCATTTTATGAATGTTTCAAACCTGTTTCATCGAAGGGAACGGGAGTATGACATGTATTTTTTTAATGCATTTTCATTACGTAAATGTACATATAAATGAGTTGAAGAGTGGTACTGGTTGACCACTTTCTTAGCTTATTGCATAGGTAGCGCAATATTGAGTTCGTGAGAAATTGTAACTTAACTGATTTTGTCTATGCGTATGTTTTCTAAGAGTATACGAACATATTTTATCAACTACTAAGGGTGGGTTGCACCTGCACGACCATACGATTACCAACCTGGGTGCAAGAATGGAACCTCCCCGTGTGGCGTATGAGATCAACCTCACAAGAACGCCAGGCGCGCCCTGGGCAATCAGCGAAACCTATGCAGATTGGTGAATCCTTTCACCACGATGGCTAACGATTGCGAAGCTTACAAAACAATCAACGTTAATATGGCGCCGGCATCTGTGATCCCATAGAAACTTGGCAAACTTTCGATACAATTTTTAACAGACAGCTTACTTTGATGCAACCCATCCTGCATATGAAAGCAGCGGTGATGAGTAATCATTATGCAGATTTTTGATAGAACCCCTGCTGCTTGAACTGCAAGGATGATGTTACTTTATGTTGGATGAGTTTGCAAACAAGTGCGTGTCGGACCACGCACAATGAAGGGTTCAGTACCAACACCTACTAGTACACGTTTAAAATCACTATCCAATACATTGAATCTAAAAAAATCATAGGGAACTCACGGCACTTACGACCTTTTGTTTGAGCAAGACAGTTTTTAAGCGAAAACTCAAAAACCGTAAAACCTATATTGTTCAAACCAAAAATCGTTGAAAGTATTTACTAATGCACACCACCTCAATTTTTTTCAGAATTTTAAACTTTATAGTTTGGAAATTAGAGGGGGACACACTTTCTATGACCTTGACAACTAAAATCTCACCAACGGTTGACTTAAATGGACAAGTTTTTTAGAAACCTCCATATCATTTTTAAAGGCCTATCCATCGATACCCCACACGGCTATGTGCGTTGAATTTTTTTTTTCATCCACCGGTTACATGTATGGAGTGCCCCACCTAATTTAATATTTTCTTGTAATTTCACATCACTTTTATGTAGCGATTCATAGAATATACCTTCCTACCAAATTTTATAATTGTAGTGCTTATAGTCTCCGAGTAAATCGGCTGTGACATACGGACGGACGGACGGACGGACAGACATGACGAATCTATAAATCAGTAGTAATCAATCCGTAGCCAAAATGGCAAAGTCGGAACCTAAAAAATACGTATAAGTACCTAAGCTGACTTGACATTAAAGCTCTTAAGGCATAACATCTGTTCGTTTAAAAGCATGCAGTAAAACGGGCTTAGCGTGGCGTCATAAAAGACTCGGAACACGACCGCTGTCTGCAGAGGCCGTAAAGAGAATCACACGCAACGGGTCGATCAAGGACAGCCCTGTTCACAGTCGGCTAGTCACTTCACAATCGCTGAGGACTTACCTGACATATTTTGATCCCTCGTCCCATAAGAACTGTATATGATATAAGTAAGAATAAAACTGGTTCGCCTGCTGCGCAGTGTACAATCAGTTAATAACCTTCCAGCCCCGTCTAGGCCGTAGATAACAAAACCTTAAGACCGATGTCGTTCAGGATTTAATTCCAGTTAGTTACTTAACTAAACAGATAAAATTTAAGACGATATAAAAACTTTTTCATAAATTTAGACAAAGGCTCTGGAGTTTGGCTCTTTTACATTTTAAATTAAAATTAGTAGAATTTTCCCAGCGTTCACTTCGCGCGATGCCAAAACTATTTAGTCCCATCCCATGAAGCTGCAGAACAGAAAATATATTGAAAATATTCGACATCCCCTGCTATATTATTCCCCTACACCTCTTTAGCATTTTCCAACCGTTACTACAGTTACCAAGATTTATTGCCAAAATAGAGCTTTAATGAAACCAAAGGAATCCAATTTAAGAGCCCTTATGAGTTAAAAAACGCTAATCTATACAGGCCATTTTCGGTTTGAATTGACACGTGTATAATTGACATTTTCTCAATGTTACTATCTAGAACAGGACTATTGCGACCTTATGTCGTAAATTTTAAATGTAGTTTTTGTATTTTTCGTTAAGAAATATCGTTTCTAACATCAGTCCAAAACAACAATTTTCAAACTAAAAACAGCTTTTTTCCGCTTAATTTCTACTACAGACAAAAAATATATATAAATCTTATGTCACTATCTAAAACTTAAATAAAGTCATAGTTATCCTTTAATCACTTTATTGGTATTATCAATAAAGTGATTAAAGGATAACCATGTGGAATTAGTTACAGTAATTTATTTATGTTCTTGTTTTCTGTTATTTTTTACGCTTGTTTCTCTTGTTTTTTTTTCTCTGTTCTTTTACTTGTAGTTATAGCTTCTTGTGTATACTTTATCTTTGTTTAATTATGTCATTCATTATTTCATTTTTAGTTTATTTTTATTTAAATGTGTTACCTTCTGGGAAATCACTTAATGGTTCTGTCGGAAGATCAGCGCTGGCAGTCACGCCAGCACTACGCTGAGACAGAACCATTTCGTGCAATACCTTATTCTTCTGTTTTTATTTATTTTCTTGTTCTTTTTGTGTTTTGCACGAATAAATATTTCTGATTTCAATACTTTTGTCATAATTTGAAATCAACATTTTAAAAGTTATAAGGCCTCTTAAGGATCAATTTTAATAATACAAATCAAACAGGGACGCGTAACCGCAGGTCAAACGAAACCCTAGATGTCCGAAGCCGTATCGCTGGCGCGGTCAATTGCAGAGTGTCAACATGATTAAACGTCTCTAGAGTTCCGCACACATCTCGGGAACTAGGTTAAGAGACGAATAAAACTTGGGACAAAAAACCTATTGTCGTAGGCTTTTACAATTGTGAAAAGAAACTTGAGGGCGGCGAGGTTGTAATAGACTTCTAAGAAGGTTTTTTCAGGTGTATTGATATGGGTTTATATTATGTATATAGCTGTGGAGTTTGACCAAGTATCCACATTATTAGGTTCAATTCAGCGTCGATCATTATATTATTTCTTACTTGACGACCGGTTTAGCCTAGTGGGTAGTGCACCTGCCTGTGAAGCTGACGGTCCTGGGTTCGAATCCCGGTCAGGGCAAATATTTGTGTGATAAGCATGAATATTTGTTTCTGAGTCTTGGATGTTTTCTATGTATTTAAGTATTTATATCTATTAAATATATCGTCGTCTAGTACCTATAACACAAGCCTTCTTGAGCTTACTGTGGGGCTAGTTCGATTTGTGTAAGATTGTCCTCTAATATTTATTTATTTATTTATTCTGTTACTCCAAGATAGGAATAAATTATGGCAGCAACTTTTTTACTACTAAGTGGTGCTGCTGCCACGATTGGTAGACATACTTAATTAATAATTAAATTGGAGCCGTGGCCGTCCTGAGCCAAAAATCATGAATGTAGATGATAAAAATATTGGGGTGTCTTATAAATAATGTCGGTTCGGCTACTTTTATAGGTCGTATCTGATGATTTTAAGTGGCGATGTATAGTGGCTTCAGAAGGTCAAAGTGAGACCGATAATCGACGAGGGCTGGTAGTGGGTTGGTTTTCAACGGCTTCCTTTGTAGCCTCAATATCGATCGAGAGGGCGGTCGATCTTCAAGGGTCAAATCTCCACTATTAAACCGATTAAACCAACGCTGTGCCATCCGTTCATTTAACAAGTCTCCCCCTTCAACTTCACATGATTTTCTTGCTGCTCCGGCTGCTTTAAATTTGCGTTTCCAATAATATTTCAACAATACACGAATTTCGTATTTGTCGCCCTTCATACTTTTTATTATCAAAACGTGTTACGCCGTCAATCAACAAAGACAGTATGACTAAAATAAAGTACAACAATTGCATTCTTTAACAGGTTACGACATGCATAAATAGTGGTGTAGTAAATTTTTAGTTACGAAACCAGACATTCCTTATGAGACACCTTCAGTATTTACGAGAAATGAACATTTTGTAAATTGTACCAAGGCACGAGTAACCAACTGACGGAAACAATAGAAAACTGCTTCGAAGCCTAGACGAAGTTTCGCCGCACAATATTGCGGATGTAATTTGTTCCCGTCGGAGGTTCGATTTTCTACTTCACATTATAAAGTAAACCGGCAATAGACGGTGTTTACAGCAAAAGTTTAATAGCAGTTTCAGGACTTCTTTATCGGGCTTTTACGGGGCTATTTTATGGAACGTATCCTATTAAAATCGCGCTACTCACATTTGTGCTAGCTAATAGTATTAAAGTATTAAAACTCTATCCACGCGGAGGAATGAAACGTGGGAATAGGATGATGGCTATTGCACCAACATAATAGTCAAATATGGCATCGGCAGTTGTCATCCCATAGAAACTTGTCAAACTTTCCTTACAATCGGATTTTAACGAACACCGCTTACGATTACAGACGGTTTGGTGCAACCCACCCTTACATGAGGTACGATAGATAACTAACGTTCTTTCGTGTATTTCCCTACCTATCTGTCGCGCTTGCATAATATTCGAGCGACAGAGTTACACGAATGCATGAACGAACTTCGTCCTCTGGTCCAATGTCGTACATGCTCCGCGTACCTACAGCGACTACAATATGTAGGTATCTCAACTAGGGTTTGCAATTCGAATATTCGAATATTCGAATTATTCGCCACATATATTATTCGAATTCGATGACATCCATTATTCGAATAAAACGAATATTTCGAATAGTGCAGAAATTTGACTGAGATTATTTACCTTCGCGAAAACTACAATAAAATGCCAAGATAAATTATCCTCTACATTAACAACTCCGTAGAAATAATCTTAAATATTAAAAAGAATGTTTAATCAAAGACAAATAGCATATTATTTTTCTTTTCCCTTGCCAAAAACAAACTTTCTAATCTATATATATATTACGCGAGGCCGATTTTTGTACACCCATCAGATCTACAGTTATGGTCCGATTTTAATAAATGATGTGTCATAAGATTCGTCTCATGATGGAGAGTTGCATAAAACTTTTAATTTTTCATAATTTTTAGGAAAAAGGACTAAAACATTGATTTTAAAAAACTACTGTGCGCTGACCACGTGACTGGCCGCGTGACGTCACGCGACGTGGCTCCTGTTTTGAATTGACATAACACAGTAAAAAATAAACAATAACTGAACTCAAACCTGTAGTAAGTTCTTCAGCATGAGAAAATATACGTTTTAAGAAGATACTGTAAATGTAGATGTTTTTAATTGCAAGGTCATTACATTTTACATTACCTACATACTTTACAATGATTATTTTGTTTTATTTTCAAAAATATTCGTTTTATTCGAAATATTCGAATATTCGAATATTGGAAATTTAAATATTCGTATTATTCGAATACTAAAATTGGACGAATATTGCAAACCCTAATCTCAACATGCGTGTAGGGAATAGGGAAACGAGAAACGCACGACAAATACCCAACCTATTCCAATTCTAAGCATACGTTAGGTAAAATGTACCCCACGGATTGTTTTTCTTCTCGATATCAGAGGATAATGGGATAATATTACGTAAACGAGTCTTCGCTGGACTGTCCTGCTGTTTGGATTATTATAATACTTTTGGAAAAGGGAAAACATGTTTGTAATGTTAATGCCCTTTTATCACTACATAGTATAAAACAAAGTCGCTTTCTCTGTCCCTATATCCCTATGTATGCTTAAACCTTTAAAACTACGGAAAGGATTTTGATGAGGTTTTTTCTAATAGATAGAGTGATTGAAGAGGAAGGTTTATATGTATAATAACATCCATTAAATAGTTCACCCGTGCGAAGCCGGGGCGGGTCGCTAGTACATTATAAACGTCTATCAACGCAGTTTTAGTTCAGAAGCCGCTATATGAGTATATCTCTATTTTGTTTCTAATAAAGAGAAAAGATAATGTAGGTAACTTTTTTTAAAAGTTAGTGTATAAATGAAGAAAATACCATTGTTGCTCTATTGAACGTGGATCAATTTTATCGACGACCGCTGTAGCCTAGTTGGTAGTGACCATGCCTTCGAAGCTGGAGGTCCCGGGTTCGAATCCCGGTCACGGCATTTATTTGTGTGATGAACAGGAATATTTGTTCCTGATTTTGGATGTTTCCTATGTATTTAAGTATCTGTTTATCTATATGTAATGTATATCGTCACTTAGTACCCATAGTACAAGCTTTGCTTAGTTTGGGACTAAGTTGATTTGTGTAAGATTGTCCATAAATATTTATTTATTTATTTTGACAAGCACAATTTTATACCATTGATACAAATCATAATTGCGGTTGTTTCAATAGGTCATGAACATCGAACAGAGCAATTATAATCGCGTGTCCGAAAAGTCAATATGATCGTATTAATAATTACACAGCAACATAAACATTCGAACAAAGCTAGAATAACATTTTCAACAGTAAAGCTCTAATCGATATCGATACGTTTCCACGAAATGCATTAGTCACTGTTGGAGTGCAAGTTGCATTCAAGCAAGGGCCGACTTTCACATAGGCTTCTCTGGGCAACTGATGTGGTCTCTACTCTCTATGGGTGGGTTGCACCAAACCGTCTGTAATCGTAAACGGTGTTCGTTAAAATCTGATGGTATGAAAAGTTTGACAAGTTTCTAAGGGATGACAGCTGCCGGCGCCATATTTGACGAAGATCAGCCTGTGATCGTATGTTGGTGCAACCGACCCTATGACTGGCACTTGTCAATTTTAGAACTAGACTACTATGCGAGACCCAATTACTGAAGGTGTCTCATAAGTAATGTCGGGTTTCGTAACTAAAAATTTACTACACCACTATTTACGCATGTCGTAACCTGTTAAGACAATTCTCTAGTTTTATAAGAATGCAATTGTTGTACTTTATTTTAGTAATACTGTCTTTGTTAATTGACGGCGTAACACGTTTTGATAATAAAAAGTATGGAGGGCGACAAATACGAAATTCGTGTATTGTTGAGATATTATTGGCAACAAAAATTTAAAGCAGCCGCGGCAGCAAGAAAATCATGTGAAGTTGAAGGGGGAGACTTATTAAATGAACGGATGGCACAGCGTTGGTTTAATCGTTTTAATAGTGGAGATTTGACCCTTGGAGATCGACCGCCCTCTCGATCGATATTGAGGCTTCAAAGGAAGCAAGAAGGTTGAAAGCCAAGCCAGTACCAGCACTTGTCGATTATCGGTCTCACGTGGATCTTTTAAAGCCACTTAAAATCATTAGATACGACCTATAAAAGTTGTCAAACCGACTTTATTTATGAGACACCCCAATATTTATATAAGGGGTGAAGAATTCAAATCCAAAGCCTTCAAAGGAGTATACGGAGTCACCAACTCACACTGGGCTGGCATTGGGACGACTGTCCGTTGTCTTTAATCTATGAGCAGAGGCCTATGTCCAGCAGTGGGGCGTGGGACTACGTGATGATGACCCAGACCAGCATCCATGACACAAATGGCATAACCCGTAAGACGGCTCGGTACAGTACGTATATTTTTATGAAAACCAAGCCTGTAGCCTGTAGACGAAGTTTTCCCTCTCTGTCACACTTGCAAATCTATCCGTAAGTGCGACATACTGCCCTCTCAAGGAGAAAAACCATAAGTGACAAAAAGTAAGTTTCGAGATAAAGCCAAAAAACTTTAGATTTCTTGTAAATTATGCACTTGTGGTTGTCTAAATCGTGATCTACAAAAGATATAGTACTATATCTCCTAGAGAGAAAGATCACATTTTTTTTCCTGATTACAAGGCTGGTAATAAGTCCATTCTGCAAAAAATGTCACTTATGGTTTTTCTTCTTGAGACGGCAGCATAGAGGGAAAACTTCGTTTGTGGCTCGCGGTAGGCCCTCTGGTGTAGCCTTCTAAGCACGATACTTGTGTCACTAAGGTATTTTAATGGAACTAAACCGATTTCAATTTAAGCATTTCTGGTATTTTATATTTCTTCTAATAGGTACCGACTTAAAATCGAAAAACAAACAATTTTTAAATAAACCTTTTACTTAATATACCAAATGCCCCGTTGACTGTGCCGGTTCGGTGCTATACTTTAGCCACCCCAGGAGCGGTCCTAATTGAACACTATGGAGGAGAAATTGCATTACAAGTTAGGACACATCCGGTGGGGAGACTTGCAGTTATTTGGACGTGAGATACCGCTCGTCTGTTGATACTGTCGTGACTAAGGTACATTATGCAAGCAAAATCAGCGGTACATTTTGCTATGCAATTTTGTTTTTCTCAAGTGTATGCTGTATTTATGTTCTGAAATTTAACAAGAGATGTGTGGGATTGGATGTCACAAAAACACAAAAAGAGACTAAATGGGTGAAATTGGTAGATTTTTTTTACTTTGTAACCAGTAACCAGGATTAAAGAAATACTTACGCCATACGGCATTAAGTCCGCCTTTTTTTTATGATAAAATCATTTCATTTTTCATTTATTAACAATATAAATTGCATTAGAATATATAATAAAATAATATTTCTAAACTCTACAAAATCAAGAGTTCAAAATACATGTCAGAAGTAAATAATGGAAATAGAATAGTTAAACAATAAATAAAATGTCAAAATTAATTAAAAAGTCAAAATTAATTATAGGGTTTCATTTGTGGAATAAAGGTGAAATAAATAAATACTATGCATCCCGGAATTATCCCAAGGAGAAGATATTGAGGGTAAAAGGGGACATAAATTAACGCAAACGTAGTCACAAACAAAAGCTTGTAATTGTAAGCCTGATGTTACTACCAATTACCGGCGATTTTAAACTACCCTACCAAATAATTTACCTACTATAGTCAGTGTAAGTTGATATGAAAACCGTTATATGGCAAAGAGTTTATACACACTTCGTGTCCTCTAGAGGAGGGTGATGAATAAATTCACGATGAAAAAATCACGGTGATCCGCCGTTAAAAAGTAACAGTGAACCGTGTGACTTGTCAAGGAGTAACAACATTTTGGAACAAAGACATGAAATCGGGCGAGTAATTACAGTAATTAATTATCACATTATTTCGTTGGAGTAATTAATTAATTACTTCAACGAAATAATGTGATTAAATATATTTACGAAAGGGTCTCAACTGTGCATTGTTACTGATAGTGCGCGTAATAAAAGTAAACAAAGTAACTTTAATTTAAAAGTTTTTGCGTGAGTAAAAAGTGTGCCATAAAGTAACTGCAAAGGTATTAACAACAATCTATGGATCGTGTAGATCTGAAGTAAAGTTGTTTAACTTTTTTATTTTATTTATTTATTAACTTATTAAATGTAAGGTTTAAGGTTTAAGATCATTTAATCTCATAAAGAATTATACAATTCACTTACATGAGATAACATATAAATAATAAACAGACTTTGTCATGAGCGCACAAAGACAAATAAGTACTTAAAAAAGAGGGTTAAAAATGTATTAACGGTATTGTAGTAATTTCAATTATTTGTGGGTTTAGACTTCGACTGCAGCTGGAGCATGACTTAGGCCCTTAAAACCGAATACCTAAATCAAGCAAAACCAACAATGTATGTATTGTTATATTTTTTCGATATATTGTCAAAGCATTAATGTATATTGTGGAGTAGACGTAGCAGTCTCACTAGTCACAGAGTAACATCAGTTGTTACTGATGTTACAAAATATCAGGAACGGCGCCGGGAACGGTGAAACGTAAATTCGTGATACGAAATAACTGGTGTGACAAAATCACGGCAATTTTTCACAGTGATTTGTTTGGAACGCGAATAACATTAACGGTGATCAAAAAGTAACGCTTTTCCCCATGTCTAGTGTCTTCAGGGACGCATATAAAAGAGCTACATTCCAATTCCGAAGTAAGATGGCTCCCCGAGCACGGTGAGAAATCGCGAGCTCTGGCAAGAGAATTTAGTGTAGCGTTTAGAAAATTCACAGTTGCCGTGATATAAGGTAAACGTCCCAATTCTCGATACCTTAGTGCCCAATAGATGACCTATTGATCACATCTGTTATGATGACATGATATTCAGTGCCATTTATCAAGTCACTGTCGAGCACTTCGACATTTACCCCCAATGTGGGTTCATGGACCTTTTTTGCAGTAGTCCATGCTTCCACTGTGGAGTCACATCCCCATACTTAATGGTTGGAGTTATGACATTGTGAGATCGTTTTGTATGGGGACAGGTTCACTAATTATATGTATTTTTTGGCTATGAGAGTAACTTTTTTGGTTATTCATGATAATCATGTTTATTTGTAGATTCTCTTTTATGGAAATATTTCAAAATGGCGGAGTCATACAGAGGGGTGGAGACGCTACGCGCTAGTTTATTTATCGAGTTCTTTCTCGCCGCTCGCATTAAGTTATCATCAGATTTGCGGATTTACTTTCCCATTTACGAAAAGCCACCCGGGACTCTCATTTCCTGACCTGGGCATATACTCCGAACCTCGAAATCCGAATTTCGTATCTCGCCGTCCCTTTCACTCTCGTGTTATACACTATATGACTGAAAGGGGCGGCACGATACGAAGTTCGGAGTAGGTATAGGCCGCGGCCTACGACCGTTCTACGTGGATCATTAATCATTGGCCAACGAACTCGTATCAAAATATGTTTGACTCATATGTAACGGTCAAATAATATTGTTCCACGAATCTCATATGAGATAATCAACAATTCAACAGTAATGAATAGCTAGCTTGTTTTGTAGAAGCTTTACTGTAAATTGTAAAGGTTTGTAGTTTTACGCGCAGCTATTTTAATACCAGAAAACAATATATCACTAGTGGCTCTGTGAGCTGGAGTGAGTTTTTTTATCAATTCCAAAATCTGACATTGTAAAAAAGATCAATTATGAATATCGAACCTGCTAACAAAATTTCACGAGAAGCGGTTGAAAAATGCGACCTGTAGAGAAGAACAAACCGAAATTCGGACGCAAAAACTTACAAAATCTTTGAAATATTTTTTTTTTGAATATTTCCAAAAACTAACTCGACAAAAAAAATCCTTATAATTAGCGGACCTGCTCATAAAATTTCACGAGAATTGTTTGCGAAATGCGATCTGTAGAGGAGAACAAACCGTTGACAAATATATATTTTTATATTTCCAAAAACTTATTCGACAAAATAAATCTGTATATTTATCCAACCTGCTCACAAAATTTCACGAGAACCGGTTGAGAAATGCGGCCTCTATAATAGAGGAGAACAAACCGAAATTCGCCCGCAGAAACTTACAAAATCATTGATAAAAAAATTGTTTTTGGAAATCTCCAAAAACCGTCTCGAAAAAAAAATTCTATATAACTATTTAACCTGCTCACGAAATTTCACGAGAATCGGTTGAGAATTGCGACCTGTAGACGAGAACAAACGGAAATCCGAAAAGCTGACGCAAAGACCTTCGTTTCACTCGGTCAATAATCTCTATTCTCTAACGTGGTTTTCTCAACATCAATATTAAGAGGTCTTATAAGTTTTGAAATGTTTTGATTTCAAATTGCGAGAAAAGTATTGATAATACCAATAAAGTGATTAAAGGTTACGATGATGAAATTAGAGAAATCAGGCCCTTATTTTACCAAGTTGACATATACTTAGAGACCTTATACATCTCTAACAAATCTCGATTGTTATTAGTTTCTTAGTCTTATTTTTGACATGTAACACTACATTTAATTAATGATACTTTGATTATTGTATTATTTTTATTTGATGTACCTAGATAGATTTTGACTTGTAAAAGTGCCCTTGAGGCCTATTTGCAGAATAAATGTTTTGATTTTGATTTTTTATTTTTGAAATCGACAATTTTCATGCGAAAACTGTTTCGCCAACTACAATTGTAATGTTTTTTGACAATTGTCACGCCTGTCAGCTTTGGTGAAATAGGGGCCAGGAGGTAGGTAAACGTGCCAATGCTCGACATCTTAATGCCCAATAGATGACGCCTATTACGGCAAGGCCCATTCAGAGATCTGACGAAAATACTGGAGTTTGAGTTTCCAGTGTGAACAAGTAAGTTCTACATTACACTACACAAAAATTACTGTGGACTGAATAAGAACAAAAATTGAAAAATGCCTTGGTAACTCTGTCAAAAAATCCTAAATATCATCGTAAAAATAAACTTTAATGCTGCAGATTTCGTTATTATCAACGATAGTGACGTTTTTTTACAAAGGATAGCTTTTTTATTTTTCTAACAAAATAACCGGATACATGTTTCATAAGTGATTCAGTGTTCCAAAAAGTATTCAAATGTACTAAATATTTATGAAATTACGCGCAGAGCTTCCGTAGAGAGCGGGATGGTCAATTGCAAACTCACGCGTGTTAGAGGGGGTCATTTGCAATGGAATGGCCTTGCCTTAATCACCTCTATTATCACTGACATAAGGTCAGTGTCGAGCAAAGGGACCCGTAGAAGGGTTTTTACTGATCTTAGTACTGATGATGTACTTTTTTGAGATGTTGTGTTGTATACATATTTTTGCCCTTTACGGTAATGTCTACTTAGCTGTGATAGTTTTCCTTTTAAATTCATCGTATATACTACGAACATGATTTTTTTCACATGCCTAGTAGCTACCGTTTAGCTGGCAGGGGGGGGGACACTAGACCATAGCAAAAATTATCATTTCAAAGCTTAATATCACGCCAACCGATTGAATCAAAAAATGCTTTTAGAAACTTTACAATATTTTTGAAAGAACTATCCAACGATACCCCACACGATGGGGTTTGGAAGAAAAAAAAATTGCACCACCACTTTACACGTAGGGGAGGTACCCTAAAAAAAATTTTTTTAATGATTTTATTCTACCGTTTTGTCGGCGTCATTGATATGTATACTCATGCCAAATTACAGCTTTCTAGTACTAACGGTTACTGAGAAAAGCGGGGGACGGACGGACGGACATGGCGAAACTATAAGGGTTCCTTGTTTACTACGGAACCCTAAAAAGGGCTTTCCGAGCTAGTGAGGTGAAAAAAATTATTTACTGTTGTATTGCCAAACTTTCTTAGTATTCAAATGCAGAAAATAGTGCCATCTCAATCCGGCAAGGGGACCAAAGATTAATGTATTCAGTATTCACAAGCCGTAGACTGGCTTAATCAAAGGAACCGCTATCCGAGATACAATTACAGAAACACACGCTATAGATTATTCACCCCGCAATGTTAGGTCATGCGCTGTGAACCTTGGCGTAGCAAAATTCTGCCGCTTACCAGCTCATCACGGCGTTAGTTTTTATACAAATCTAAAATAACAGTCACCCATTCTTTCGTCATCGCACTTGCATATTCGAGCGACAACGTTTTGGGTTCATAAATCGGCGTACAAGTCTCACCCAATAGTCAAGTCATAACATACATAAATTTACACTAACGTGAAACATATTTACACTCAATAAGAGAACAACGGTTGAAACTCACTTGGAAAGTCACTATTTGCTACATGTTTCGGACTACCCCCCTCCCCCTCCCTGCCCTGTCGGAGGGCAGTGTTGCGCGGTCGATTGCCTTGATAACACTCAACCTGATGAAGGACTCCAATTGTAGTCCGAAACATGTCGCAAATAGTGACTTTCCAAGTGAGTTTCAACCGTTACTCTCTTATTAAGTCATAACATGCGCGCATCTCCATACATATTCATGGGCTTGATGAGATGAGATGAAACAGTCACGGGGACCAGTCACCCGAACGATCGGGAGGCTGCGGAAGTCACCCTCTGTCCCGCTTCCCCGTCCTCTAGCGATCTAGATTTCGTTCGGTCATTACTCCTAGTCTTTCTCAGTTGTATCCTAAAGGAGCCACATGTCCAATATGGCATCTAATCCCAAGATTTGGCGTAGGTACTAGTTACGAACAGGGACCGATACCGGTATTAAAAAAAAACCCTGAATTAGCCCAATATTTTGGATTATTTTTTGCTCTTTACGTAGGGCTGAATCATGTATTTAGGTAACAACGTCGTATTATTAGATTGTCCCATTAAAAACGAAATAATGAACCGGTGACCGTAATAATACCGGTATTTTTCTATGGAGAAAATATCCGATCCCTGGTTACGAAAGCTAATGCCATCTGCCATCTGACCTTCTATCTCAGAGGGGAAACTAGAGCATGTGTGATTATTTATAAGATACAATTAACTAGTTCTGTACGGTCGAAAGCAAAAGCTTAATACGTGTAAGTAGTTTGGATTGGAACGACTTGACTCTATGCCTTTTATGTAACAAGCTTTTTTGGGCACATTCCAACGATTCTGATTGGTACATTTCTCTAGAGTGTAATAATTTTGGCCCATAACGGGGTGCGAACTCCGTTTGCAGAAACTTTTATCTGCAAAGCAAATTGCTAGAGCTTAAGTGAAATCAGCTGGTGGTTACACGTAAAACAAATTATTTTTGGAATGTTAGTGGCAATAAACGTTTGCCGTTTGGGAAGTTTCTAACAGATACGGCGGGGGAGTTAAATTGGAAGCGCGAATGGGGGCTATCGCGTATGAATTCGCCGCTAGAGGCGCTAGTGTAGCGCGAGGTCTCCGAAATGTCAAATGTCACTCTTTGTGGTTGCGCTACGCGGGTTAATATCTAATTGGAACAATATGGTGAGTATTTTGCAATACCTGAGCTTGATTATGGCAAATATGAGTTACGGGTCAGTGACTGTCAGTTCTTTGAGACAGTTTTGTCTTTCGGAAACTTATTTCCTCCTTTATGTCCTAACAAAACGAGACTGCGCTACAATGCGGGATGTTGGATATTTTTACGGTACGGTTTTAAGGTATTAAATATGATTTAAACGTAAACCAATAAAAAAAATTGACAGCTGGACCGGACCTTACTCGACAGTGGCGCCAACTGATGAGCACAAAGACGATAGCCCTCATTTTGCCCCAACGTATATTATTTTTACACAACAAAGTCATTGTGAAACTATAGATATAAATATACACTAGTTGAATTCGCAAAGGTAGTTTCACTAAAAGGTCGTATTTTAATTGGAATAATTATAATTCACAGTCTAGACTTTCGCGAAGACAATAAAACACAAGTAAAAGCGCAGCTACGGCGGGTTTATGCCATTGCCAACCATAAAGTATGGAATAATGGCCGCCCCTACATAATATAGGGCTTGGGATTCGAGAAATTATCTTGCTGCTATTTTATTACAGTACTTTGTTCAATGTATTTATAACTGCTTCAGCATTGTTAATCGGCAGGGAACAATAATGGTACGAGTAGTTGACAATAGTATTATGCTTGAGGGAGAAGATGTAACAGATAGACAGAGATAATTAAATTTATAATAATTATACTCCCGTAGTTTGAAAGGCACGCTAAGCTGTCGACCTCGGCTGCTGTCTACGGCAGGAGTCGTTAAGCCAAGTTAGAAGTCTTGGGGCTGCTTGAGAGCTTCTAACAGTCAAGTTGCCCACTCACTTGATAAGAGGAGGAAACGAAAGTTGCACCACGTCCGTCGTGACCATTGGGTGGTGCAGTGCAACAAAACTGGCAACCGTACTGTTTTCTCGACGATCTCACGGTTCGAAATAATTGCCATACGACAAATAATTAAATATGGATTGTACCATTTGTACCTACTGTATTTCTTTTATGAGAACAGTCGAATCTAGTCTTAAGTTTAAGTTTAGTTGATGGCGTAATTAAAAACCGTTACAAATTGCCCCAGTTTCGCACCGCTGACGTCATTGCAATCATATCAATAAATTTTTCAGGAGTTCAATTAATTTACAAGCATTTTGCGTTGGCTGATGAACCAATGCAATGATATAGACTAGACACTCGGCAGTTCAAGCACTTATGGCCAAGTTCGCAAAGCTGGTTGCCAATTACATATCACTTATTTTACTATCGTTTTTTTAAATGTATGTTTTTGATAGGATAACAATTTACTGGTATGTATGGAATGGCGACGCGTGCGGTATTCGAGGTAAAGCAACGTCGGCACGGGTCAGTTCTGGGATGGGACAGCTTTGAGTGGTTATTAACTGAGCACTTCCGTGATTTGAAAGGCACGTTAAGCCGTTGATCCCGGCTGCTGTCTATGATAGCAGTCGTTAAGCCAAGTTAAAGGCCTTTAGGCAGCTTGAGAACTTCTAACAGTCAAGTTACCCACTCACTTGACAAGCCTAATTCCAATAAGGTCTGGTTTATCCTCGGTTTGGAAGTTCAGATGGCAGACGCTTCCCGCTTCTTCTTGTGGTCCCAAAGGAAGACCAGCGCTAGCCAATGGCTAGTACTATGCTGATTTGGGGCCATTTCGTGGCTATTTTCTGTATTTGATGTTTATTTGTACTGTATCTGTGCCACGAATAAATGTCTTTTCTTTCTTTCTTTCTTCCGTAAAAACGAGTGACTATTACGCCAAATCTTCATATTAGGTAACGAACCCCGTGCATCCTTCATGTTGCAACTGTAATGACAGGCGTTAGAGCGACCAGATTATTTAGCGCTGTGGGAACGTGTACATCAAAAGTAACTACGCATATGAAGAGGTCAAAAGCCCTTATTCCCTTACAATAAAGACTTGACGTCTTCATATGCGTAGTTACTTTTTCTGTTGACTGTACCTACATACCAGGGATGTAACAGAGCTCCGGTTCCGTTAAGTCGGAACTTCCGATTGGTTTTAAACATCCGCCCCGGTTCCGGTTCTGTTATTATTAAAACGGATATTATATCGGATGTCAAAGCAGCGCAGCGGGGAGAAATGAGCGGCGTATATCAAAAACAAACAGGTTTATAATTTTTATTTAGAATAGACTTAGACCTGCCCTGCCCTTAACATCTTATCCATCTATCACTCGGGCTCCGCATCCGGTTCCGCATCCGTTTTCAGTCTCGGCTCCGATTCCGGTTCTGGTTCCGATATACCGAATTTAATACATCTGGTTCCGCTTCCGATTCCGATAAAACCAAATCTGTTACATCCCTGCTACATACATTGTAACGGGAATGTACTGTCCAATTACATTTTTTTACAATTACGATGCCGTGGGCGCAGCAAGACCGCTCGCCCACTCGTCTCCTTTTCTGGACGAACAGCTTTCATTGCAGAACTCGACTGACTCATACCGTTCAATATTTGCCTCGCGAATACATCTCTTATCCGTACGAATTAAGACCTTTGTTGCACATTTAAGAAATGTATAGAAAGTGGTGTAGGAGTGCGCTCAATTTCCTTTGAATAGAAGAAATGTATTGAATGTAATTATAATTAATGCTGATCGATTGATGTTGAATGCGGACATTTAGGACGGCTGACGGATTAGGAGTCTGGAATGAAGAGTTTATTATTAGGGCCATTCTGCTTTTTCATGTACATAATTTTCAGGCACTTATTTTTAAATGCAGATTTTGGAATACTTGGCCTTCACCTCATATTTTTGTATTGTTATTTAGCAAGAGGTTTAATTGCAGTATCACTTCCGATAGTTTTGGTTATTAACGAACCACAGCTAATATCCATAAATCGAGTAACTCAGTGGTTCTTGTGTCCCACCATTTGTATGAATAAATGGTTATAACCACCAGTGTGACCACTTTATAATCGGCGTTCCTACTAAAAGAGTGGTCAGAAAACTACTAAAAATACCAAATGAATTTCATAATCTACTAGAAACTACTAGACTAACTAAATCAAGCTTGACTGTGTTTAAATCGCAATTATTTGTGTATAAATCTTGTATATCGTAGTTCGGAACAAGCATTCGTCCTTTGCTAGGAAGTTAGTGAGAGCGAAAGGGAAAGAATGTCAGTAAAACACTCAATCATGCAAAAGGACAGCTTCGAGATAGAGCGAAACAACCAAGGTCATCATATCCCTATCTTGCAAATCTTATAACTTACAGTATTGCTATGATCTCCCATAGGGGTCAGATACACGGTTATTATTATCACAATAATGGGGTGTCAATATTATCGTGGTATTGAAATATGGACTCGATCGCGTCTTAGCGCGAAAATTTAAATGAAATTCTAAAAGTATGGATTTCATAATAAGTAAACAAATACATGTTTTCTTAAAAGCTGAAACGTTTAATTTACGACATTTTTAACATATTGAAACAGATTATCAAAAATTGACAAGTAGCCAATTGTGGATTGCTATAAACTACTAAAAACTACCGACTTATTTTCTACTACTGAAAGCTTGAAAAAATTCCCACAAAACTACCAAAAAAGTAGGAAACTACTAAAAGTGGTCACGCTGATAACCACAGCTAATATCCATAAATCGAGTAACTCAGCGGTCCTTAGATGTCTCACCATTTGTATGAAAAGAATGTTTTTTACCAATATGTTAATATTTAAGTATTTTTATTACCTATAAATTCGTATTATTAGGTTCAGGTACTATTTCGAAATCCTATTTTTGTACACTAATTCAATTCATATCATAGATTTTTTTTGTAATAGATAACTGGTCATGAAAAAGTAGAATGATCCATAATACCCACGACACATCAATATTGTTTTGTTTAAATTTAACCGCCCTTATATTATTATTTATTAAATTGACACTCGAGGTTGAATTCAAAGGGCCCTTGATTAAAAACAATGGAGGCGGGGGATAAATTCCACGCGGCTATTCACAACGCTTCACCACGGCTCAGGGGACCAGTGTAAGACAAACCTATGATTACTTACGCCATGTTGTTATCAATACAGGTTCACACAACTAAGCGACGTGGAGATAAAATACTGTAAAATATTCAAGATAGTACAAAGAAAATATCATTTTCTCAAACATGCAATGAAATATTGCCGTTATGTTAGTTATAACAGTCTGCGAAATATCACGGTTTGGGTGCGGTGCAACGAGCGGACCATAATGGAATTTCATATAACATTCAAGGCCTAGGCCGGCACAGTCTTTTGTTTTGGGGGCGGCGCGCCCCGAAAACAAAACACGGCGCCGGCCGCCCACTGCCGCAGCGCGTGTGAGTTCTTAGAATTTCATTTCAAGTTTTCTTATAATTTTCAAATGTCATTGCATTTTTTGAGAAAAGCACTAAACAAGGATTGTCGGCCTCGTATGTCTAGATGGCCTCGTTATCACTCGGTTATCTATATAACTACTCGGCCGGCATCCCCTATTTCGCGGCCTCTGCAGTAATGTATTTTGCCTTGCATAATTACATGCGCATTGTCGAACCTATACTAATTGCTCAACACTGGGGGGTCTATATGATGCTCGCGTCATAGCGTGATAAACGGACAAAGCATCTGTCACTTTCTGATACCATTCGATAAAAAGTGACAGATGCTTTATCAAGTCTTTTATCACGCTATATACCACCATAATACGGGGCCTGGTAGACTACAGGTAGTCCGAATGCTTTTTTATCAACGTAGTATTATAGTAAGTAATATAATAATGGATTTAGGAGGCCTTATAAGTTTTAAAATGTTTTGATTTCAAATTATGACAAAAATATTGATAATACCAATAAAGTTATTAAAGGCTATGATAATTTTATTAAAGTTTTAGATAGTAACATAGCCATATTTGGATATTATTGTGTGTAGTTGAATTTAAAAGGAAAAAACGAGTTTTTAGTTTGAAAATGGTCGATTTGGAGTGATGTTTGAAAAGATATTTCTTAATAAAAAATCCAAAAAATACATTAAAAGTTTATGACATAAGGTCGCAATAGTCCTGTTCTAGATAGTAACATTGAGAAAATGTCAAGATGCGTGTCAATTCAAACAGAAAATGGCGTAAATAGATGGGCGTTTTTAACTGATAAGGACCCTTAGGGCACTATTGCGGCTGCCTCGCTTGTGTAGCGCATCATTTGTCGGGTTACAAGCAACAGTCACTAAGTAACAAATACCTACTTGAAATAAAGCTCGTATATCAGCATCGTTTGATTACTGAGATACGAGGTTTCGAAGAGTAGTGACAGATTTGATAGTCCGACCACGCTAAACTCTGCATTGAAATAATTTGGCAACACTACCTCAAACGTCACATTTTCATACAAATGTGACGTATAATGCACAGTGTTGCCAAATTATTCCTTGCAGAGTTAGCGTGGTCGGACTCTAGTTAGTTTTGCTTCTCACCCGACGCACTGATGTTAGCCGAGGCTCACACGGATGGATTTAACGCCATCATGCGGAAGAGAGCCGCCTCACTGGTGTACTCACACCTCAGATTCGGTTGAAACCGCTCAACTAATCTCACGGGAGCGCAAACTCAGAGTATTCCAGTGTTCCAAACCACACGCGTGATCGTGCCGGAGGTTTTCCCCTGGATTTTCCCCAGGCTACTCTCCAACCGCGCACTCCTATCGCTTTATTGGGCCCGGCCTATAAAGCCACAGTCAGGTTCAAAAAAAAAAAATCACTGGTGCGTTGGATGCAGAACAGCTCCAATAAAATCTTGGAAATGTTTGCCAGACGCAAACTGGCGCCCCCATATACATTCATATCAATAACTTAATGATTAGCAATCGAAACTCATTGCTGCTCATTAAATTATCGATAAGAGGTATTTTACAGTGGTTTTAAGTTAATTTAATCACTATCGCTAACACTAGTTTTATTCACAGGAGGATTGCGTGAAAAGGAACGTATGAATGACGTTTTTTGAGTGATGAGATAGCATGCAGATAGAGTGAACGAGTGTGAAAGAGAACGAATGACTTTTAGATATTAGACACGTTGGTGTTTCCCTATTGGAGAATCGAGGTCGGAGCTGTAACGAGAAGACGTGTTATTACATTATTTTTCTTATTATTTTTTAATATACAGTTTTCCATTTAAAAGTAGTTTCTACACTAATTGGTGTCAGAAGTGGGATGTTGGCGAAAAAACGAGGAAATTACTAACCAATGGATCTGAGTTATCTGAATAAAGAATATTTTATTATTTAATATTCAAAATACGATTGCGGCGTCAATATGTACTAGAGGTGAGAATCGAGTTAAAAGATCTTGTGAATATCATTACAATCCGAGGGTAACGCAATTTCTCGAACCCGCCTAATGGCTCGTTCACGGAACTTTATACATTCGTTTACCGGTAAAAAAACGGGGAATCGAAGAATGGTGATAGGTGGGTGACATTCTAATAAACTCAAAATATTCTTTATTCAAATAGGCCTAGCAACAAGCACTTTTGAATCGTCAGTTATATATTACATAAATTGAATCTAATTATTCAGAGCAATTTATTGATGCATATGAAATTTTAAAAAAGACATGAATTACTGTAATTTATGTCAAAAGAGAGTATAATAAATTCACAAAAAGATCGTCAATATATAAAATAAAAACATAACAAATAGTATAATCTAGACAGTTTATACTATTTGTTATTTGTAATATTGTTCATATAACGTTATTACAATTAGAAATAGAAGAGGCAGGATGATGGGACACCTGATACGGCACGACAGCTTCTTCTTAAACATCTTAGAGGGCAAAATTGAAAGCAGGAGAGGAAGAGGAAGACCTAGACTGACTTACTTTAACCAAGTGAGGGAGGAAGTTGCCGAGTCGTATGGGGAAGTCAGGAAACTGGCAATGAATAGAGAAGAGTGGCGGTTACTCCACCGACAAGAGCGAAGCTCTTAAGTTTTGATGATGAACGTTACAGTTTCAGACCAAAAATTTAAAAAAATCCGACACAAAACATAGTTGAGTCCTTATCAGTTAAAAACGCTTATCTATTTAGGTGATTTTCTGATTGAATTGACACGTATCTTGACATTTTCTCAATGTTACTATCTAGAACAGGACTGTTGCGACCTAATGTCATTAATTTTAAATGTATTTTTTGTTTTTTCATTAAGGCATATCGTTTCAAACATCACTCCAAATCGACCATTTTCAAGCTAAAAGCTTGTGTTTTCCGCTTAAATTCTAATACTGCGTGTATTAGAATTAAAGCGGAAAAAACAAAAACCGCTATGTTACTATCTAAAAGTTTAATTAAATCATCGTATCCTTTAATCACTTTATTGGTATTATCAATACTTTTGTCATAATTTGAAATTAAAACATTTTAGAACTTATAAGTCCACTATCAAGATATTCAATTAAAATTCGCCCTACATGCATCCGTCAATTTCAGGTTTGAGCTACCTATAATTCGAATTTGGAGCAGCCCAACTGGGGAAGTACCTCCGCCTTGAAGAAGACCACAGCCATAATAACATTATCTTAGCGGCTTATGGAGGCGACAGGTTAACCACGCGCAGGCAGCTTTCTCGCGCAAAGAATTGCCATCGCAATCCAGCGCGGGAATGCTGCCTGCGTAATGGGCACCATCCCGAGGGGACCTAATTTTGATATTAATTTTTAATGTTTAGTTTTTAGTTAGGTATAGTTGTTTTTATTTCAAGTTTTTAATTCATTTAATAATTATTATTTTCATATCAAATGTCATAATTATCATGTAAATTGGTTTTATGAATGAAACTTATTATCTACTATACAAGTATGCAGTGTTGTATTCCTGGAGGTGAGCAAGGCTGCCAGAGCTCCCGAGGATGCACAGTGTTGAGAGCGAGGGACCTAAATTTGTCCCTTCAGTTGTCAACACAGTGTATCCTCAAATTTTATAAAAGGTCGGCAACGCGTACGTGACTCCTTTGGAGTTGCGGGCGTCTATAGGCTGCGGTAGCCGCTTACCGTCAGGTGGACCGTCAGCTTGTTTGCCACTGGCGTTGTATAAAAAAAAAAGTTGTGAGAGTTGCGGTGAAATTTCTATTAGGTATTTGAATAGTGCCGCTGTTAAATCTATTGTATTATTTTCGTAGTGGCATTGACTTGTATTGTTTGCGGAATCAAAGCCGACCGAATACAAACGGATGTTCTAAGGTCATGAAACGTTTTAAATCTTTATATATCATTTCAATGCCTCAGGGTCAGGGCCACAATCTAACGGTCGTGGAATCGCGAATCACAATGACCGGGCTAGCACAACTACCGCTGCGACGCGACGCGAGTAGAGAAAAATCTACCCTCCTCTTTCTAACCCGCACAGTTCGAGCGAGACAGGAATCGCCCCCTCTGGCCACGTGGTCCTACTGCCTTTGTCCTACCGATCGGACCACATGAACTTTTTTTCCGGTCGGTTCGATTATCTAATCGGACTATAGAAACTGACGTTTTCTTAGACCACGTAGTCCCACTAATCGGATTACGAGAACTTTTGATTTCCTGCTGGTTAAGGAAAGAGAATAGTCTCCGTGAGAGTTCAACTCTTTTTTTTTAAGTAAGTAGTCTTAAGTATCCACGCAACGTTTGGTGACAGCGGTAAAGCGACAGTTTACATTGTCAGTGTCGCTTGTTTCGGGTGTAAGAAATGTTGGTCCAAATTGTTCGGAGGGGGCTATCATCAGGGCCGATTTACATTAGTTAGAACATGAATGCAAGATTCATTACATTGCGGGGCTGCGGGCTACCGAGGTAAGATGAATACAATCATAACCTTGGTCATATATATACAGGTTGTAACAAAACTAGTGAGGATCCGTTAAAGCGCATATTCGGTATCGTGTTCTGATTAGGAAAAAGTAGAAGAAAATTTTTTTTGACGCGAAAAAATTTTTTTTTCCCTGCGGACAGGGTAACAAGGGACCTGTACCGTTGCGAGGTGGCTGCTCCGATTCCGGTTGGCAGAGGGCCTAGAACCGATATCGGATGCGGCGTGGTTGCGGGGTAGGGGCATTTGTCCTCCCGCGGCCGGTTGAGGAGTGCTACGGGGTAGGGGCGTTTGTCCTCCCGTAGCGGTGGTGCACTGGGGTAGGGGTATTTGCCCTCCCGGTGCTGTGAGGGTGGGACCGGGACACCGTGTGTCTGGTGCCGGTCCCAGGTTTCCCCGGGGGTGTAGGGAACCAGGTGAGGGAAAGCACACCGTCCATGCTGCAGTGTGCTTTTTCGGAGAGGGTTGCCGGTGATGTCGTGGTTGAATGTTCGCGATCCCATGGCATCACCACCAAGGCACGTGAGGGTAGCATCCCAGAGTTTTAGTGGGTAGGCTAGTCCCTTCTGGACTAGAGAGCCTCACATAACCAATACGTAATTTCTGGTTCTCCCCCGGAGCCTTAGGTTACGTAGTGGTATGCAGTTTCACGCATTTCTCTGAATCAAAAAAAAAAAGGTCGTTCAAGTCAGCCAACTGTCCATACAAAGGCCAAAAATTTATAGTGTCAAAAATATTTTCTTCTACTCTTTCCTAATCAGAACACGATACCGAATATGCCCTTAAACGGTTCCTCACTAGTTTTGTTACACGCTGTATGCACTGAAATTTTAGATTAGACAGATTTTGTTGATAATACAATACAAACATTTACATAAATGTCAGTCCATATGTAAATGGCATGCCGCATATATGTTTTGTGGGTTATTAATGAACCATAAATATTCCGTTTTCACGGTCCATTTGGTGAGAACAGTGGATATCGATTTGAGGGCGTCTACGCCGGTCACAATACCGCTACGCAGAAACTAACACAATAGCCACAACGAACCAGGGACCGATACCGGTATTTTGAAAAAACCCTGAGTTAGCCCAATATTTTGGATTATTTTTTGCTCTTTACGTAGGGCTGAATCATGTATTTAAGTAACTACGTCGTATTATTAGATTGTCCCATTAAAAACGAAATAATGAACCGGTGACCGTAATAATACCGGTATTTTTCTATGGAGAAAATACCGGTATCCGATCCCTGCAACGAACATCTGTAGCGGTAGATCTAGCGTGAATTAAACTGCTAATTAATCTCGCAGGCGATAATTTCGCATTAGGGGCCGGTCAAGTATAACGTAAGCACTACAGGGGGGCGGAGGGGTTTATACTTTGCTTATTTTTGATGACATGGGGGGTGGGGGGGTCTAGATGGTGATTACGTCAGCAATAATTATTAATTTTTTTAAACAAATGGCAACCCACACATTGTCTATACTTGAAAACGAAACGCATTTTCGGGAATTCCCACAAGTAATACATAATTGTTTAAATAAATTAATATCGTGTGCGTCAAAGTCTTCTATCCTAAATCTTTTTTCTTATTTCTAAATTTAAACTGCGGCTCATGATTCAAAAAAATAGTAGGTACCATGTTTACGTGAGAATGGGAGAGGGGGGAGGGGGGGTAAGAGCTTTGATTACTTTTGCTGACAAAGGGGGACGGGGGGTAAATAATTGTAATAAATCTGCTTACGTAATACTTGAACGGCCCCTTATTCGATGGATCCCTGAGGGGCTACTACGAACTTCGACATGCGAACTTCGTATCGTGCTATCCCTTTCACTCATATAGTATATTACACGAGTATGAAAGGGAGGGCACTATACGTTCGGAGTACCGGTCCTGATCCCACGTAAAGGTCGAGTTATCCGCGAAGGCCGTAAAGTCAGATTTTAACGGACATCGTTACCATGTTTTTTTTTATTTTTAGCTCGTAATCGCCCACCTAGGTGTCAAAGCGGACTCCGGGTTCCTGACCGGGCACAACCGGAAAATTACTGGATGATAAATCGTCCACTGCTCAGCATAGATCTCTCTACGAGTACGCTACTTTATTTTTAACCTTACTGTGGCTTTATAGGCCGGGCCCAATAAAGCGATAGGACTGCGCGGTTGGAGTAGCCTGGGCAAAGTCCAGGGGAAAACTCCGACACAGTGTTCAAAAACACGCGGGTGGTTTTGAACACTGGAATACTCTAAGATTATGCGCTCCAGTGAGATTGGTTGATCGATTTTCTGAGGTGTGAGAGGAATCAAGCTGCTGGTTCACTAAACCTAGCCCAGCTGAGAAGAGTCCAGCAAGAAACTCAGCTAGGCCCGACCTGGGTCGGACTGGCTCTACCCGGGATGCGGCGGTGCGGGGACGAATAGGGACTAGACTACTCGTCCCTAAACTTATCCAGCAGTAACCGATTTTTCTAATATCGCCACTCGTCAGCCCATCGAGTTGGTGAATGTTCCACGCTCCTTTTACAGTGGCCACCAATCTTACACTATTAGGGTGACGACATAATTATATCAGCATCGAATCGCATTTTGAAATACAAAAACGCAATATTGTATGAAGATGCGTCCGCATCAATTCATCCTTCCGCAGCGATTCAGCTTCAGCATTAAATGCGTATAAGTGTAGCTATCCATTTAACATACTGAAGAATGATTATTCATGCATGATAAAGCATGAGGACGGCTGCTTAAGACGTGAAACTAGATGCTTGCGAATGAGAATACTTGATTACGCGTGAGACATAACGCTTGCGATTGATAACTGCTGCTTAAGCGTGAGCTGGAAAGCTTGCGAATGAGAAAGGCTGCTTACGCATGGGATGCAAGGAGTGCGGGCGGTCAACCGCGTCATTATCACGTGTCCATCTAGCAAAGTGCAGTTGACATATCCATAACGGTTTTCAACTTCAACTGCGGCATAACGTATGCGATTCAATTCAATAGCATGCGATGCGATCGCATACTTTAGCGGATGAAAGCTTGCTATTACTTTAGCTTTAAAAACGTGCGTTAGCTCCCTTTAGCACCTGAACACATGTAACAGCATACTTTAACTTCCGATGCGTATAGTGTGTCCAAAATCATCCAGCTAAATGCGATTCGATGCTGATATATGTGTCTTCACCCTTATGTTCCAACTGCCATCACTCTGCCTGGTAAGGAACGACCAACTCCACAAATGTTCAGAACACAAGACACGGTCGACATAATATGAATAAACAAGGTCCGGAAAACCTTTTTAATACAAGCAGTCAATAACGATAATTTAGTTCTGACGCCAACATCTTCCTGTTGCCCTTCATGGGCGCGTTCTTACCCGTAAACGGAATATGATCGCGACTTTACCAACAGTCAGCGGCGCTACCGCGAACAGCAAACGAAGATTTTCCTCTCTGTCGCACTTGCAAGTTTGCATATAAGTGAGACAGAGAGGGAAAACTTCGTTTGTGGTTCGCGGTAGCCCCGCAGGGTGCGTTGGTAGATTGAGACACGCTCATGATTTTAGCGCATGTCAAAACGGGATGCAACACTCTTCGGGAATGGCTTTTTTAAACGTCGGTAAATATGTGATTGTGAAGTTTTATTAAATTTCCTCTCGACAGAGTTTAGATGAGGTAAAATACCATCATATTAACTTAATTAATAATGCGTTGTTTTAGTAGGCTGATTAAAAAAGGAAAAAAAAAAATACTGAACTTTGCATTTTTTTCTATCGAGAAAATTTTCCTTTCGAGTTGCGGGCGTCTATAGGCTGCGGTGGCCGCTTACCATCAGGTGGACCGTAAGCTTGTTAGCCACCGGCGTTGTACAATATATATATATATATATATATATATATATATATATATATATATATATATATATATATATATATATATACATATATATATATAGTGAACGCTATACACGGAAAGAAATTATTATAACAATACTACCAGAACATATTGTAAATTTTATTCTAGTATAAAGAAACAGAATTAAGTTAAATTTACCGTATTAACTTTTAACAACAAATAGTCGTATTTTAATAAATGCCAGAATATTATAGTAAACACATTTTAGTAAACAATACTCAAAACTATTTATAAGCACATATTATTATTGTAGAGACAAAATTTCGATAGTGGTAAAGTATACCTTCATAATTCATTTGTTGTTGCTAACTGTCATTTAAAAAATACAATATTGAAGTTGTCTCTAAAATAACACAAGTAACAAAAATTGTCTTAGTTGTTTACATTAGCTAGATTCATATAGTACTGTTTACCCCATAATTCGTTTGTTGCTGCTAACTGTCAATTAAACAATACAATATTTAGGTTGTATCTAAAATACCGCAAGTAACAAAAAATGTTTTAGTTGTTTGAATAAGCTAGATTCATGTAGTACTGTTTACCCCATAATTCGTTTGTTGCTGCTAACTGTCAATTAAACAATACAATATTTAGGTTGTATCTAAAATACCGCAAGTAACAAAAAATGTTTTAGTTGTTTAAATAAGCTAGATTCATGTAGTACTGTTTACCCCATCATTCGTTTGTTGTTGCTAACTGTCAATTAAACAATACAATATTTAGGTTGTATCTAAAATACCGCAAGTAACAAAAAATGTTTTAGTTGTTTAAATAAGCTAGATTCATGTAGTACTGTTTACCCCATAATTCGTTTGTTGCTGCTAACTGTCAATTAAACAATACAATATTTAGGTTGTATCTAAAATACCGCAAGTAACAAAAAATGTTTTAGTTGTTTAAATAAGCTAGATTCATGTAGTACTGTTTACCCCATCATTCGTTTGTTGTTGCTAACTGTCAATTAAACAATACAATATTTAGGTTGTATCTAAAATACCGCAAGTAACAAAAAATGTTTTAGTTGTTTAAATAAGCTAGATTCATGTAGTACTGTTTACCCCATAATTCGTTTGTTGCTGCTAACTGTCAATTAAACAATACAATATTTAGGTTGTATCTAAAATACCGCAAGTAACAAAAAATGTTTTAGTTGTTTAAATAAGCTAGATTCATGTAGTACTGTTTACCACATCATTCGTTTGTTGTTGCTAACTGTCAATTAAACAATACATTATAAACTGGTAAACAATTATATTTATATAGTACTGTTTACCAGATTATAATGTATTGTGTAGCATGTGAATCGTAATATGAAACGAAACGTTGTTTACGTTTGCAAAAATATTGTATGGATTGCTTGAACTTTGGTTGGCAACACCGACTGGTAGCCATTGTTTTATTTATCATTTCATCTTTCGGAGCGTGCGCGTGCAGAGCAGAGACGTTAACTGATTACTGTGACAAATTGTGATTCAATAGATCATAGAAGTGAAGAAGTGGTCCAATGGACAAGGACATTGAAAAGTTGCTCGAATCCTGGCAGTTGGCCGAGTACATACCTATTTTTGCCGGTAAGTTTTATAAAATTTAGTTAACTAAGTTCCTACTCTACTAGGTTAAGGTTCCTTTAGGCATACAATTTATTACGTCCAGTAAAGATTTATCTATCATTATCAATGTGAATGAAGCGAAAGGGATGTCTCAGGCAGGATCTCAAGGACGGACGATATATGTACCTAAATGTATACCTAGACTACAAAATTCAAAGTGCACGCGACTGAATGCATAGCAACATTTATCGTAACGACACCAGTGTGGTTTTAATTAAAAGATTTTGAAAAATCGTGCGCCTTGTGAATATACACAGTGAGGAAAGTTTTACTTGCCTACATCAATAGTAAATTCATCAATGCACTTTCGTCAAAAAAATTAAGTCTTTTTTCCTTGGGTCCTCATTCATACAGTCTACCTTATTTTCAGAGAACAAAATAGACATAGACACACTTAGTCTCTTGGATGCGGACGTGATTAAAGAGCTGATTAGACCTGTGGGAGACCGCGTCCGTTTTCAAAAAAATCTGAGCCAGTGGAACGAGTTCACTAACCCGCTAGCAGTAAGTGATGAGTGCCTACTGTACTTACTTAATGTAAATGTAGTATTATAACACTTATAACTCTCCACTACGGCACGGAGAGGTTATAGGTAGATAATATGCGCTTTGAGGTAAGATGTGTTTGTCTGTTCCCATGTATCTTGATAACGACTGGGCCGATTTGGCAACAGTCTGTTTCTTTGCGTGTGAGTCTCATTAGTATTTAGTTCTTGCATTATCAAGTATAACATTAAATTTAAAATCATTAATAACCCTATAATGCTATCTAAACAGGGCCGTGACAATGACAACTTGGTTACAAAATTGAGACATTCAACTCTATTGGAATATGAAAATATCTTTGGACTCCATCAAAAGCTGGTATCTAAGTACTTTATTCTTTATCCAACTACAGCGAAGCAAAATGGAGGGTTGTGATTTTAACTATGATCCCTCATAACTTCTAAACTATTATTATAATTTAACAAATGAGATATTTTTATAAGTACATATTATTTTATTATAGGTTGCTGAGCAGCAGCCTTCATGCTCCACACCGTCCACTGATCACAACACCAGCACGCTTGATGACATAACAAACTTAATATTGTTGCCCACGTCCAGCACATCAGCAAGTACTTCACCAAGTACTTCAACCTCAATATTTACATTGATTGATTCACCTACAGTTGCATCAAACGAAGCAGGACATTCTCCTTTCAAATATACTGTAAGTTTTAAAGTTTGTACTATTATGTAGGTATACCTATATAATAAATAACTTACCCATTATTAATAAACTATTATAATACTTCTATTTCTAGAGACTGAAGGATTTGTTAAATAATACATTAGAGGGCAAAGGACTACTAAATTTGTATTCCGAAAGTGGTCTATTATCAAGTAATGGCCGTAGAAAAATCTGCAATATTATTGTTAAGCATATACTAGAAAAAGAGCCACTGCAAAGAATTTCTGGTTCGACACTTCTGGAGTACGCCCAAGAAATTAAAACTCTTTTCAAAAAAGAAAATATTTGTACATATTTTGTGCCATATATTAGTAATAGCAAACTTAAACTAAGGAGATTGGCTAAAGGCAAACTGTATGACTGTCTCCAGAATCGTAAAAGGGAATATAGAGAGGCCATTCAAAATAAACCGAAAAAGAACACTAAAGAAACTCCAACTACTGGCAACCATGGAAACCAGGCTCCTACAGGTTAGTTAAACTCCTTGGTTCAGTTTACTTAATTTATTTGCTTATCTATGTATATATATTTATTGTATTGTATTGTTTCTCTTTCTAACTGCTTTGTTTGTGTGAGGTATGCAGTAAAGAGTATTTGTATTGTATATTTATACCTATATAATAAAATATTAAATCCAGGGGCCTATTTCATAGAAACTCATAATAATAGTCTAATAGTAAAGACTCGAAGACTTGGAATATTTATTTAAAATATTGTAAAATACTAGTGTTCTGCTCTGCTACTATTGTAACTCATTATTAGTTAGTAGCTATTTTTATGAGACTCATAAATTCTATGAAACAGGGCCCAGAGTATTTGTAAAGTCGAGTTCATTTACACCTACACATATGAGAAAACAAAAATATCTGAACCCGCTTTTATGCTCATGACAATAGGGTCGTGTTCAGTTATTTTTGTTCCCGTAAGTGTGTAAATGTAAACGAAGTCGAATGTATCAAAAGTTTTTCACCGTGATGGGCATTTTCTGTTGATATAATTACTTATAATAATTAAAGGTCTGGAACACTTCATGAGGATTGTGTGTAGTGATGGTACATTGCTCAACTCAGCGGCCAATAATGACCTACTTTTTAAATAATCTGGCCGGACAAACAGACAGATAGACAACGAAGTGATCCTATTAAAAACGGTTACAAATATTATATTATGTATTATATAATAAATGTTGTTATATTTCCAGAAGATAACGAAGACATAGAATGGCTGAAAAATTCCTGTGGTCCTTGGGATACGGTTGCTGAAAAGTGGCGTACAACCGCAGAGTTTCGTCATGCAGAAATTATGAAAGACACAAACACTGTTGACAGCTATATGAAAACATACCCCGCTTTACAAAAGCCTGCAGGATTTCATCTCTTAGTTTCTGATTTTGCATATCAGTATCCTGAATGCAATGAAAATTTCCAAAAAAATTTTCCACTGTATAAACAGAAAATACTAGACCTTACTGTGAAGAAATTCAGTAAACATCCTGACCAAGGACTGAAAGCTCTGATGGAAGAGTATATGAATGCAAGTAAGTTTATTTATCTCATCTATATTTAGGTGTTTAGTCAAAAGGGGTTAAGAGCGAAAGGGTGGAGCCGGTAAAAAGAAACCGGTCAAGTGCGAGTCGGACTCGCGCACGAAGGGTTCCGTACCATTATCTATAAAATATCCAGCGGACTCCCGCAACCTTTACCAGGTCATAAGTCCACCTGGTGGGGGGCCTACCCACGCCGCGCCTTCCGGTACGTGGTCGCCACTCGAGAACCTTTCCGCCCCAACGGCCATCAATCCTACGTGCTATGTGCCCCGCCCACTGTCACTTAAGTTTATGGGATGGGATCACAATTACATATTTTTAATTTTTTCCAGTTAATGAAGAAGAAGAAGCGGCTACTTCTGTGGAGACAAAATCAATTTGTGCCTTATTGTTTTTGCCGCTTCTCTTGGGGAATCCCATTGCAAAACACAAGAAAAAATGTTGGAGACCATCAAAGCAAGAAGCCCGTGATTCTTTCATTACGCATGTGAAGGCTGAAGTGGATTTAAAACAATCAATCACTACTCGTAAGGAAAAGTATGTAACCCTTGGACTGACATTACAACCTACTATTTTTATTGTAGGTTCATCCATTAACAACATTAAAAACTACTACATAGTAGTTAACGATATTTTTTATGTCGTCAATTCAATAGTTGAAGCAGTGGATGTAACATTCAAACTATTCCATTCTCTGCATTGCGAATATCCTGCAGAATGTTGCACCGTTTACAGCTTCCTACAAAAAGGATTGTACAAATTGAGCACCAAATGGGATAAAGAATTCACATCTGTCAATGCCTTACTGGCTGATCTAGATATTGAATAGTTTATACCTGCATTCAATATAGGTATCTACCACCTACTCCTAGGTAGCTTTGGCCTTTATTTATAGGTTCATTATAGTAGGTATCTAGTTAGTTTCAAAACATGCCAAAATGTTTTCTATGTAAGAAAGACTTGGAAAATGTTAAAATATTATGTAAGCATTTTAATAAATGTCACTATAATCATAAGTTTACATTTTATGAATGTAATGAAGATGATTGTAACAGAAAATATTTTCTTTTGGATTCCTTTAAGAAGCACATTTCAAATCATTTCAGGAATCATATTCCAATCGCTTCATGTGATGCCAGTTTACTTAGCCAATCTACTGAAACTGGTGTCAGTAGTATGTCAAGAAGTACAAGAAACATTGAATTCTCTCATGACAACTATTCAACCTCTGGCATATCCGAGCTACCTTCATGTAGTAGCATGGTGCAATTACAAGAACCCTTTACGCCGTCACCCAGTAGTGATCCAATTTCAATATTGACTTCTTCTTTATATGTCAATCCTGTAGTACCTCTTAAAGTAATAGAAGACGTTGTAGAAAAAGTTAAATCACTGTTTCAAAATTCGATATTTAATCCGATGTCAACAGATTTATTGAATTTTTATCAAAAGGGCGAAATTTCTAAAAACTGCTATAATTACTTGCAATCTAAAATCAATAAACTGATGTCCTCATTGGATAATAATTCTACAGAACACAAACGAATCGCAACTTTCAAGAATCAGGGTACATACATTGAACCTGTAGAGTATAGTATCGGCCAAAGAATGGAAACAAGCTACACAAATGTAAATAATTTTCAATACTTACCAGTTACATCCACTGCTCAACATATCCCATTACGGCTAGTTCTCAAAAAATTTTTAGAAATGAATGGCGTATTAGAAAAAACTCTTAAACACTATAATGAGTTAGTTAATTCTACTGATCAAAATTTTCTTTTGAATATAGTTCAAGGCGCGGAATGGAAAAAAAAAACACTTTTACATGATGCAGGTCGTATTGTATTACCTCTAGCTCTCTATTTTGATGATTATGAAGTAGGAAATCCTCTAGGAAGTCATTCCGGGATACACAAGCTCGGTGCAGTTTATGTTTCAATAATGTGTTTATTACCTCATCAAATGTCTTGCTTGCGGAACATATTTTTATCTTTGCTTTTTCACTCCTCAGATAGACAGAGTTTTGGAAACCGCGTTACTTTCGCACCCCTTATAGCAGAATTGAATTTTTTGAAAGAACATGGTATAGTTATTAATAGGCCAGAAGGTGATGAGGTCAAAATTTATTTTGAACTAGCCGTGATGCTAGGTGACAATTTAGGTTTGCACGCGATTTTGGGATTGGTAGAATGTTTTACAGCAAATTACTCCTGCCGAATTTGTAAAATGAGAAGTGATAGACTAAAGAAATCTTTTGAATGTGACAGAACATTGTATAGGACTTATGAACAATATATAACGGATTTAAATGCTAATGATGTTTCTTCGACGGGTATAAAAGGGGAATGTGTTTGGCATGACATTCATGGTTTCTCAATAATTGATAATGTGGGTGTTGACATTATGCACGACTTGTTAGAAGGTGTGTGCAAATACGATATGACATTTATTATATGTCATTATGTTGACGTTTTAAAATTATTTACACTACAAATTTTGAATGATAGGATGGCCGCTTTTGATTATGGTCCAGATAAAAATAATCGTCCTCAAAGTCTGAATATAGAACATTTGCGATCTCATAATATAAAGATGTCAGCTTCTGAAATGCATACCTTTGTTAAGTATTTTGGATTAATAGTTGGAGATTTTGTTCCGGACAATGATTCTGTATGGCAATTATACATATTACTCAGGAAAATTTTAAACATTGTAATGTCTCCTGTAGTACATGTACAGGATATACAGTTATTAAACTCTTTGGTATCTGAACACCATGAATTGTATATTATGTATACTGCAAGAAATTTGACGCCAAAGCTTCATTTTTTATTACATTATCCTGATATGATAAAAAAGTTTGGTCCACTAATTTCAATTTGGTCTATGAGGTATGAGGCTAAACATAGGATATCCAAATTATATGCTAATGTTTCTAGTAATAGAAAAAATATATGTAAGTCAATAAGTATAAAGCATCAACTGCAACTGAACCATGTTTTTCTTATGAACGACTTTCATGATGACAAATTTAAATTTGGCCGCACGAAATCGGTATCTGATAAAACTAAAAATGATATAATGCAAAGCCTTCATATAAACACATTGGTTGATTGTTTTTCTTGTAATTGGGTCACAATGAAAGGCGAGCATTACAAGAAAAATGTGGTCCTTATGTTGGAAGTAGAAGTTGATTATCTACCAAAATTTGCTTTAATTGAAAATGTATATGTGATACTAATTAATAATGAGGATGAAAAGAAAGTTATATTTGATTGTTCGTTATTTGAGACTACAAGTTTTAATGAAAAAAAGTACTGCTATGAGGTAAAGCATACAAATAAAAGAATGTGTTATTTTCAAGAAAAATTAATTAATTATGCTTGTCATACTTTAACCATAAAAACGCAAAATCTAAGTTACATAACTTTAACGTTACCAATATAAAAATATATCGTTCAGATTCATAATGTTCCTTCCCCAAAATGTTTCCCGATATGTCCCCTGCCTCGAATGAGTAGAAATCCGACCGCTCTTAAAAGGTGTCATGTTCTTATTTGTATTAAACAGGAAACAGGTAATAAAGCATCACAATTTTAAAATCGGTCGATTTTTTACTCATATTTTTGTCTGTTTGTTTGGAGAGCTTTAAGAGTCCGCAGTAAGCTCGGCCGAATTTCACCTTCCCATACAAACGGAGTTTCGTTCTCATTTTAAGACTACGTATTGGATTGTGATGAAACTTTGCATATACAATGACATAACGTATATCTATGTCTGTAATTAGTTTATATGGTTCAAGTTTATAAAACAAACGAAATACAGCAAAAACAAGTTTTGTATGAAAAACTTAAATTCTCTGTATTGTTTTTACTATGGTATCTAAACCTACATATAATTACAGACCTGGATATACCTCATGTCATTGTACATGCAAAGTTTCGTTACAATCCAACACGTAGTTTTAAAATGAGAGCGTAACTACGTTTGTATGGAGAATCGAGCTTATTGCGGACTCTTAAGGTAATTTTAACGTGTAAGACCTCCATGTTGATTTTTAAAAACTATGAATAAAACTCACAAATTTTTATTGTTTTGTTTTATTTTAAACTGTTGTTGACCATGTATTACAAGCTTGCTGTAATTGAGTCTTTAAAAAAGTTTACATGGTTACCGTGTTGTTAATCAAGAAAAAGTTAAAATCTATCAGTTAAGTCGCGAAAATTATACTTATATTAAAATTTCGTGACGAAACAGATTTCAACTTTTTTTAACAACACGGTAAGTATGTACATACTTTTTTAAAAACCCATTTACCTACTAAATATTGTGGAGCAAAAAATAAAACATTGCTGTAATTACCAAAAAAATATAGTAAACTGAACAATATTAATTCCTTAATATAGGAAACCCAATCATTTGATGTGGTAATGGCTACCCACAATGTTAGTAATAAACACAAAATGAGTAGTAAAGTATAAAAAAAAAATTAGTAAACTGAACAATATTAATTAATGAATATAGTAAACTCAATCATTTGATGTGGTAATGGCTACCCACAATGTTAGTAATAAACACAAAATGAGTAGTAAAGTATAAAAAAAAAAATTAGTAAACTGAACAATATTAATTAATGAATATAGTAAACTCAATCATTTGATGTGATAATGGCTACCCACAATGTTAGTAATAAACACAAAATGAGTAGTAAACTGTAAAAAAATATACAGTTTGGTAAAATCTCAACTTGGTAATATTTGCATTAAATTTGTTAATTGTCACAATAATAATCTATTAGTCGTTACTAAAAATCTGGTTATCTCCAAAATACAGCATGGTGTTACGAACGATACCAATTCCGTTATACTTAACAAAACCTATTTGTAATGAATACAAATAGGTTTTTGTGCACTGTACACAAATTTTTGATTATGTGTACCAGCATTATGTTTAACTGTGGTAGATATTCTTGTAAGCTATTACCAGATTTTTGTAGTAAACTCGACAAAATAGTTAGCTGTCGTATATATTACACGACAATCTGGTTAAGTTAACTTTATTCTGGTTACCTAAACTAGAATTTTCTCTCCGTGTATAGCTTGGTAGCCATTGAAGTATTATTTTACACTCAAAAGTTGGTAGCGGTCAAAGTAGCGCAATATATCTTTATTCCTACAGTAGTAACGGAACTGTAGGAATGAAGATATATTGTGCTACTTTAGTGTAAAATAATACTTCAATGGCTACCAAGCTATATAGCGTTCACTGTACGTATAAAATAAGACTAAATTTAGAAGGAACGGCGGACTGGGTGGCAATTACACCTATAGCTCAGTTGGCTAGAGCGACTGGCCGCGAGTGCCGGGAGGTCGCAGGTTCAAACCCTGCTCGATGCCTAAATTTTTCAATTTTTCCTTTATTCTAAAATAAAATAAGACCTTTCGCAGATAAACTGAACGCAGAGAGCATAATGTATTAAGAATAATGGCAGGAAATAAGCAGGCTAAAGCGAACAAACAGAATACATCGTCCAAGTCCATGTAGGGACATCTGTTAATAATGAGCAAGTTCAAGTCTCTCTCTCGGTAAAAATAGCTTCTTATTGTAAGGTCCTACACATTTCAGTAGTAATAGGACATACGGCTTTTTGGAAACGAGATGTTGAGCCAGACAACCTTGAGGGAGAAATCGATGGGTTCTTATGTATTCTCTAGGAACGTAGTGACGCAACAGGACACGGGAAGAGCACAGGTATAGTTGAATCTTTTCCACAGGCCACGGTGAAATTAAGTCTATGTACAATGTCATAAAGATAATTTTCCCACTTCATCTAAGAATCGGTATGGTTCTATGAAGAGGTTCAACGCAAATTGACTTCAAGGTGAAAATTTTCGACGGTCTACAAATGTTGAAACTGTTTTCGCTTTCGTTGATAAAAACATCGCAAATGTGATTCGAATTTAATAAAGTTTGTATAAATTAATTCAATTCTAACAAAAATGTCCTATTCACCTATTTGTGAGAAGTCTCAAATAATTAAGGCTGGGCTGACACAGCCTGAATTCTAATCTTAATTTATAACTTGAATTCATAATCTGAATTCCGGTGCCTTATCTCACACATCTTAAAAATTAAGATTTACCAGTGGTCTGGTGACGATCGCCTCGCGAACATCTTTAAGTACCTATGTAACCTCACGGAAGATGAAACACTAATATCACTTTATATAAAAATCACGATCATAAATACTTGATTTACCCTGAAAATTAAACAAAATGATGCAATGCTGCTGGTGCCACTTAAAGGCAGAAAAATTGCATCACTGTCTTTACTGACGTATGGCATATCTACTTCCGAATGTCAGTAGCACCATATGATCAGTTACTTTGACTTTGTTTCTATAAAATGTTCACAATTACCCAACATATTAATAATCTGATTCCGGTACGTGTGTGCTCGCCCACAGAAAATGTATAGAAAAATGTGCTTTTTGCTTTAGGATTTCATAATCTTAAAATCTTAAAATTTCTTATTCTGAATTCATAACAATCATAACTCATGTTCATATCAATCTGACAGATTGCTCTGAGATATTCATAACCTGAAAAATTAAGAATGTGTGTGTGTAAATGGTCAATTTGTATGCAATTCCGTGGTAACTGAATGAATAATATGAATTCAAACTGTGAATTAAGATATGAATACCGACTGTGTGAGTCCAGCCTAAGTAGATAAGTAGGTATGACATCTTTAGTGCGGTGCGGATGACTCAACGCAACGGCTGCAGTCGTCCTTGCCTCAACGGTTTTATTTAAACTTGGAACAAAAACAAAACTTTCGACGACAGGTTCGAACTCGTTTAACGGTCGCCGGTGACAAATTTAAATACTTTTAAATACGTTTCGGCAAAACTGACTAAGGCAATAGTTTTTTTGCGATGTGATATATTGGTCTGTCCAACAGTTTTTCTGAATAATCGATAAATCAACATAATAATAAATTTAATAGGGGTCTTCGATTAATGTGTCATACTGTAGTCTACCGGCCAAAAGAACCGTCCAAGTGCGTGTCGGATTTCGTACATTTAGTTCCGAAACAACCACATTAAGTTGGTTTTAATAGGAAAAACAAGGAAATTTCAAAGAAAAAATGTGTTTTATCAATATTTTAGGATTTGCTGGTTTTAACATACAATAGGAACTTAAAAAGTTATTCAGGACAAAATTTTGCAAAAAAATTTGATTTTGGTGACGGACGGACAGACGCGTGAGTGAGACCAATAAGGTTCCGTCTGGATCCTTCGGGTACGGAACCGTAAAACGAACAATACACAACAACATTGGGGGAGAACCCAGACTTTATTGGAATTAGACTTGTCAAGTGAGTGGGCAACTTGACCGTTAGAAGTGCTCAAGCCGCCCAAAGGCCTCTAGCTTGATATCATAGACAGCAGCCGGGATCAACGGCTTAACGTGCCCTCCAAAGCACGGGAGCGCTCAGTTAATAATTTCTCAAAATGGTCACCCATTCATGAACTGACCTCGGCCGACGCTGCTTAACCTCGCATACCCCACGCGGGCCACGAGTATTTTGTCATACTAATTTCCCTAAACCCTGAAGGGACTGAGTGAGATATACGGCTTATTTTAATGAAAGATGTACACACGGGTTTGTGTCAGCCACCAGTCTGTTACGT
Organism: Epiblema foenella; assembly: GCA_963556455.1. Classification (NCBI taxonomy): domain Eukaryota; kingdom Metazoa; phylum Arthropoda; class Insecta; order Lepidoptera; family Tortricidae; genus Epiblema; species Epiblema foenella. Next base: position 24,041,791 of record OY747101.1, on the reverse strand, counting down.
TATTTGCTACTTATTAATAGGTCACCCTGTGGCAAGTTCTTACCCACCAACTTTAATCATTATGTTGAAATGTAGGAAAAAGAAAACTTGCCAAAAAGTAATACTCTTAAGTAGCAAATAATATAATAAATCATTTGAAATAAACATTTATTGATTTACAGGCTGTAATAATAGTTAAATAACAATAACTTAAATAATATTACAACTAACTTAAATCTAAAACAGGCCCTTGGGGCATTGTATCGCGATGCTGATACATTATACACAATAAATCATTTTAAGCAACTGAGAACCTTATGGAGCTGTAAAAGTTTATTATTCAACTTGTTTCTTTGTTTATTATTCTACTTGAACTTTTAAAAAATTTAGAAACTTAGCCTTTCTGTTCCCAACTCACTCAGCGTGCTGGTAACTGGCATGAGAACCACACAAGATCCGGTTCAAACTTAGATATTATGCTCGTAAACTATGTTTTTTAATTTGTTTTAGTCTTTGTACAATTTTTTTAGGTATTCATTACTAATAAATTAGTAGCTATCAGTTTAGTGACTATTAAAATAAATCTCAGCAAATGAGGTGTCCACGAATATCTATCTACCTATATATCTAATCAATCACTGAAGATACTTATTGAGTAATCTTGCAAGAGTTTGACGGAAATAAAAAAAAAGATCTTTTTATTTAGTTTAAGGAGTACCAACAGCTACTTGATTATGTTAGAGCCTCAATCTGTGAGTTTCAATTAAAGGAACTCACAGATCGAGGCATAACAAAGGATTTAACCAACTTTGCGCACACATTCGCACTTTGTTATCCAGAATGACCTAAATAATAACGGTAAAAAGAAAATTGTACACAACTCAAAGCTTAGATGGGCCAATAATATTTATATTTATAGCATAAAATATTATTGGCTACATAAGATTATAAAAAAATATTTCAGTGATTATTTAAAAAAGACATGACAGTCAAGAATATATATTATCTTTGTAATTAGAGAAAATAATATTTAGATAGATTATTGTAATAATTTCTTAATATTTAGAAGACAAATTTTTATTTTACTATATGTGTAGGTAGACAAATAATTTGATGTTATTTTAAAATTATTTTTGGGTTGATTTTTTAATGCCTACAGGCAAAACATAGTGTTACGTAAACCATTATTAATTCACCAATGTATTGCACCTATGACTTTGACTATCAAATTTATTTACTTAGAGAAATAATGAGTTTTGATACTCATAATAATTGGGATTCGGAAAATTATTGTGAACAATGACAGAACTATATACCTATTGAGATTTTTGCTTGTCTCATTCCCAAAAATTAATGAAAATGATATGGAATAGAAACCTATGTCCAGCAGTAGACGTCTTTCGGCTGATAATTATATATAATGAATTGATGATGTGTGTTGATGGACATACCTATACATCATGAAATCATTTGAAAATATACTTAATTAAGGTTATTGGCAACGTTAAACCGTGTATCTGCTATATTTACTAAAAATTTCAAATCTCGAATTAATTTTCTTACTTACAATAAAAATATTAAAAGAACAAAGAAACTTTATAAACAGCTGCACTATCTGCATCTGAACTAAAATACAACGAACAAAGTGGAAGGCAAAACACCAATAAATACAGCACAATAAGATCCAGAATACTGAAATCACTGAATACATATCTTCGTCGAAAATAACTGCATAATAAAGAAAAAAGACAAAAAATTACTTACATTTGTTCTCCACTTCCATGGCTTGGTCTGGCACAAAACAAAACAAATAATTCGGTTCACCACGAGCTCGCGACTACTTCGCACAAACGGCAGATGCTGTGTAAGTTTATTTATTTCAGCAACTCTTATCTATAACTTCTATTGCACCGTTAAAACAGAAACCGAATTTAAACTGAAGAATGGCAGGATGTGAAGTAAAATTGGCACCGCAATGTTTTCATAAATGAAGTTTTTGTTTGACACAACGGCCGCATTCTGCGCTGTGATTGGCCGAATCAAATTTACCGCCATTTTGTTGGAATGAAATCGACCTGTGATCTATGAAGCCGTTTCGTTCAGAAATTGTGCACCTAATGTTGAATTAAATACGTATTGATTTTCATAATATATGTATACATATATGGATAACCGAGACTTTTGTGGTAGTATTTACAAATGAAATGAATGAGTTATCAATCTTTTATCCTCTGGTTCCAGTCCTGTCCTTACGCCATCTAGTGGAAGTTTTATGTACGAGTAAGTACATAAAACTTCCACTAGATGTGTGATGTGATAGTATGAAATGAAAGTGAGACCACATTTGGGCAACAAGCTTTTATGTTAATCAGTGAGGGCTATCTAGTATGAATTCGCCGCTAGAGGCGCTAGTGTGGCGTGAGGTCTCCGAAATGTCACTCTTTGTGGTTGCGCTACGCGGGTTAATATCTGATTAGAACAATATGATGAGTATTTTGCAATACCTGAGCTTGATTATGGCAAATATGAGTTACGGGTCAGTGACTGTCAGTGCTTTGAGACAGTTTTGTCTTCCGGAAGGAAATCCTCCTTTTTTCCGAACAAAACGGGACTGCGCTACAATGCGGGATGTACGATATTTTTACTTTACGGTTTTAAGGTAACATATGATATAAATGTAAACTTCGTTCTCATGCCCATAATAACCAATATCAATTTTTGACAGCTGGGCCTTACTCGACAGTAGCACTACCATGAGTTTACAATGACCGTATTCGCTAGCGTCTGCGTAAACGATTTGTATGCACAAAAGTACAGCGCCTCTGGCGGTCACTCATAGAACTAAGGATCGGTAGTATGAGTTCTACGGTAAATTACCTATCGAAAACTAAACGCTAGCGACTGACGTTTTGTAGCTGTCAAATGGCTGTTACCGTAGAAAATAGGCACCATGAGTTACAAACTTGACAGATGCTATCGAACAATACGCTATCGAGTGTAGTAACTATTTCACTATAACGCTACCATAAGTCAACAGTGACCGTACTCGCTAGCGTCTGCGTAAACGATTTGTATGTACATTAGTACAGCGCCTCTGGCGGTCACTCATAGAACTAAGGATCAGTTCTACGGTAAACTACCTATCGAAAACTAAACGCTAGCGACTGACGTTTTGTAGCTGATTCCATAGAAAATCGGTACCATAAGTTACAAACTTGACAGATGCTATCGAACAATACGATATCGACTATAGTAAACTATTTCACTAGCAAATTGGGCCGTGAAAACATTGGAATACTTAGGTTATAAATTATTTATAATAATAATTTATTTAACTTGAACACATTTTACACGGAAAGATAGTCAGTGGATCCCAAACTAGGCCGTGCCTGTATCTTGGGAACCAAAAAGTGATTTGAAGAAATTTGAAGCACTATTTATACAAATAATGTCTGCAAGGCATTACTTAGTGTGGGATATGTTACCGAAAGGCTGCATATGAAGACGAACGACGTGAACAGAGAAAATTTCAAGCTGTTATGATCTGGATGGTGTAAGTACCTGAACAAAATCAAGGTAGGGTCGCTAGGCCAGTTACGCGGCCTGCGTCAGTTTGTGGCCTTTTGAAGAACGAGATTTTGTCAATTAAAGATAACATTTTTACATGCCCTAAAGAAATAGTAGCAAAAAAATATCCTTTCAGTTCACCAACTCATCCAAGTGGCCCTAAACTGGCGCATCAAATTAACAGGCCGTAAACTCACCTACCGACCCTACCTATTCTATAATAGAAAATAATATAAACTAAATAACGTAGGCGGACCCGCGGGATGGGACGAGATGTAGCTTATGTCTATTTCAATTTATATACTGGATTTATGAAATTGGATTGGTAGTTCAGAAGATAACTTAAAAATAAATATTTGTGGACAATCTTACAAAATCAACCTAGTAGGCCTACGCCAACGCCTGAGGCCGAAGCTTGTATTATGGGTACTAGGGGACGATATACATACTTTATATAGATAAATATATACTTAAATAACATCCAAAACTCGGGAACAAATATTCATTCCCATCACACAAAATAAATGCCCTGACTGGGATTCGAACCTGCCTCGCAGGCAACAAACAATTACCTGTTCATAAATCTATAAATGTCAATTTGTTCTTACTATTTTCAGATTCATCAACAGAATTTGGTGCTGGAAAATGTTGATGCCAGTGTCTTATTAATGGGAGTGCTCTACAGAATCAATTAGTTAGAAGACTTGAATCAAGGCGACCACAGTATATTCTTGTTTTAGAAATGTATTGTTTGCAAATACCTACTTTTCTGTTTTTTATTGAATAGGAAAAATAAAGAGTATGCATAACCGTTAAAAAAAAGTTTATTAAAATATATTCATTTCTATTTCCTAATGCCAAAAATTGTACAAACAAATCTAACCATTGTTCCACTATCTTTAAGGCTGATTAGAACCCACAAATATTAGTAACATATAGGGTATAATATAACTTAGATGTATTCTCAATATTATTAAATTTAAACATGTAGCTTAGGAACTACAAACAAAATATAAATCAACAGGCCAGTCTCACTCTGTTTGTGTTCTCTGTTGTCTGGAGGATACAAATTAAATATAAATCACACTGTCTTAAGCCGTCGTCTCCCGACGAAAAAAAATAAACAATAGCATTATTTTATTATGATCACGGGGATCCCAGGGACCGGTAAACGACAGGTTTAAATAAAGACATTATTGTCTGTATAGACCTTGTCTAGGGAGCCTTATGTTCGGCCCGCTAAACAAGGACGCAGACATAAATAATTTCCACCTTTAACAGTTGATGGTAGCAATTAACATTATTAAGATGTTCGTCCAAAATAGATACTTACTGCTGCATATTTAATTAACCAGTAACTGGAATTACGAGGCACTTGTACGCGTTTTTATAAATCATAACCTCAGATCATAACAAAAACAAACGACTGTCACCTACGGGTTATTTCTATATTTTTAAAAGGGATGGATTCTTAGATTTTTGCCTAATATCGTCCGTGCTCTGTCTTTTTAGTATAGTTAGAAAGAGAGATAGCTTTGTTTGCTGTGAAGTTAGGTACGTCACTCGTCGTAACTTTTACTACACGATGGATCGAGCTTACGTGAGCGAGCGTAGTAAGCGTCTAATTGACTCATGGTGCCAGTTCAATCGAAATCTATTCGAACCGCGTTAACACGCTAGCGACTGTAGTAAAATAATGTCATTTTTCTATAGCAAGTCATGGTAACTGTACATCGAGACCCATCTTCAATTGAAGAACGTAAAAAAATAAGAGTTTTGAATCGACAACATATATCGGCAAAACTCGGATTGTCGCGTATTTGTATACTAAATAATGACAAAAACGATCGGCCATATTGTGGCCATACTTGTTTGTTGCCATTGACGCATGCGTTCAGAAAATTTATGATTTTATTTATTGACATTGATGGCGGGTGCGTTCAGGAATTGTGAACGATAAAAATCATTTCAACGAGTGGACAGCCGAATGAATTAAAGTGGGTGACAGACCAGAGGGGCTACTCAGAACTTTGTATAGTGCCGTCCCTATCACTCGTATATTGTATAACACGAGAGTGAAAGGGATGGCACGATACGAAGTTCGGATTTCAAAGTTAGGAGTACAGAGGGGCTAATAAGAACTTCTAAATCCTAACTTCGTATAGTGACGTCTCATTCACTCATATAGTGTATAACACGAGACTGAAAGGGACGGCACGATACAAAGTTCAGAGGACAGGCCCAGTAGGGCTACCGCGAACAGAAAACGAACGAAGTTCGAATAATCTCCCTCTCTGTTATTATATATGGAGATATTCGAACTTCGTTCGTTTGCAGTTCCCAGGGGTTTTCCCTCTCTGTCGCCCTTACGTCCGAACGTGCAAGTGCGACAGAGAGCGAAAACTTCGTTTGCTGTTCGCGGTAGCGCCCCAGAGGGGCTGCCGAAGTTTTTTCTCTCTGTCTCACTTATGTGCAAACTTGCAAGTGCGACAGAGAGGGAATACTTCGTTTGCTGATCCCGGTAGCGCCACAGGCCCAGGGGTGCTACCGCGACAGCAAACGAAATTTTCCCTGTCTGTCGCACTTGCACGTTCGGACATAAGTGCGACAGAGAGGGAAAACTTCGTTTGCTGTCGCGGTAGCGCCCCTTAACTGGTACACGAGTTTTAAATTTTTTATTTTATTCATAAACAATGCATGAATTGTGTTTGAAATAATAGGCAACAAATAAGACAAATAGATTAGGATTAAATATAAATAAAAACAATCTAGGAAAGATGTCAAAAATTCATGTCATGCTAGGTAATTAATAATAAGTTTACATTCATTTACATAAATACACTACAATAATGCACAATATCATCTAGATTAAGGTATACACTTAATATAAAATAATGTACTTACTGTCAAAGACTAAGAGTCTGGGGCGCTACCGCGACAGCAAACGAAGTTTTCCTTCTCTGTCTCACTTATATGCAAACTTGCAAGTGCGACAGAGAGAGAAAACTTCGTTTGCTGTTCGCGGTAGCGCCACTGGGCCTATACTTCGAAATCAGAACTTCGTATCATGGCGTTCCTTTCACTCCCGTGATTTCACTATATGAGTGAAAGGGACGAATTTCGGAGTAGTCCCTCTGTTCACCTGTCAAGTGTCATAAACTCCTCCACTACATGAAAACACTATTTAAATAGAATCTTTTTGAGTTTAGCTCCAAATGTGTGTTAACTTGTTATTAATTTTATTTCTCCTGTTGTTGTTGTTTGTTTACCTGTTGGATCGCCGGCGAACTTACTCGGCGGTTTTTAAGTACGGGTACTAAGAGCCGTAAAAACGAAGACTTAATCGGGTGTCTGTCACCGGCTTAATTAATGTTAATGGAAGATGATCGATGGATGGCTGGCTAAAGAACTGGCGAATGGAGGATGACTAGCTGTATTTTCCTCAGAAGTATTTTCTGCGAACCACGAACCGGAAACGATGTATCTCCCTCTCTATCGCTCGGATTCACTAGTGCGACAGAGAGGCACATATTTCGTTTTAGGTTAGCGGTAGGCCCTGTGTCTTATCACTATCTCTGTCGCACTTGCACGTTCGGACGTAAATGCGACAGAGAGGGAAAACTTCGTTTGCTGTCGCGGTAGCGCCCCTGCTTTGTTAGCTGTGAAGTTAGGCACGTCACTCCATGACGTAATGATTACTACACGATGGATCGAGTTAACGTTAGCGAGTGTAGTAAACGTGTACTTGACTCATGGTGCGAGTACAATAGAAAACTATTCGAAACGCGTTAATACGCTAGCGACTGTAGTAACGTAACAAGAGTTTTCGATGCCAACTCATGGTAAGCGTACTGGTGAGCACAAAAACGATAGCCTTCGTTGTTATGTACTTTCTACGTGGAAAGTGTTCGGAACTTAATGGTTTCGAACAAGTACATGAAATACACACTAGATGTCACTAAAACTAAAAAAAAAACAATTTATATAATTCCATCCGAACCAAAACGTCCATCTTCTGAGTTTTTTTTTACGGTTCCATGAGAAAGCAGAATATATTGTATTGAGGAAGCGCTTTAATACATCTACGCGTTCCTGAGAGACTTTTTTTTATATATTATAGGGGGCAAACGAGCAGACGGATCGCCTGATGGTAAGTAATTACCGTCGCCCATAAACACCTGCAGCACCAGAGGAATCGCAAGTGCGTTGCCGGCCTTTCAGAAGGGAATACGCTCTTTTCTTGAAGGTTTAAAGGTCATATCGGTCCGGAAATACCGCAGGCGACAGTTCATTCCATAGTTTGGTTGTGCGAAGCAGGAAATTTCTGACTGACAGACAGCCAGGCCACAAGATGCTTCAATCCCCCTGATGATTCCTTTTCCTTTTGAGATATAGAACATAAAAAATAATTAGTATCTTTTTATAGGGGATTGACGAGAGACATCATCCTGTTGTGGATTCGTTTTTATTATCATTGACTTAGAGACCATATACATCTCTAACAATATTAATTAAATTAATGTTAATTTTGACGCTCAGAGACCATATACATCTCTAGGATATTATATTAATTTCATTATACTCCTTGTTTAATCTTGAGAACTTATACATCTCTAACTTTACTGATGTTGTAATATTTGTAATAGATAACTTTGCAAGTTTATCTTCACTGTATGACATTAATTTACGACCGGTTTAGTCTAGTGGGTAGTGCACCTGCCTGTGAAGCTGACGGTCCTGGGTTCGAATCCCGGTCAGGGCAAATATTTGTGTGATGAGCATGAATATTTGTTTCTGAGTCTTGGATGTTTTCTATGTATTTAAGTATTTATATCTATTAAATATATCGTCGTCTAGTACCCATAACACAAGCCTTCTTGAGCTTACTGTGGGGCTAGTTCGATTTGTGTAAGATTGTCCTCTAATATTTATTTATTTATTTAATTTTGTTATAATTGTAAACTCGAAATTATTATTCTTTCTTGAACTGTAAATTAATATTTTGACATGAAAAATGTATTATTTATCATAGCCAGACTTTCTTAAATTGTATATTAATATTTTGACATGTAAAAGTGCCCTTGTGGTCTATTTGCAGAAAGAAAAAAAATTAAATCCTTAAGAACTGTAAATTTTTCTAGCGGAGACTCTGTAAAATGAAACCCAGTAAGTAGGTACATGTCTATTTCTAAATAAATAATTTAATTAATATATTAGACAACAGCACAGTTTAGTAATATAACTAATATAGTATACGTCGTTAAAACAGTATAGTTTACAAATAACATAGTGCATTTATCGGTTATTAGACAATTATTTGGCATTCACAGAAATACCTACCTAAATGAATTAAGTATACAATTCAGCCTATAGCATAGTCATGTTTATGTCGGGAATATACATATAGCTTTAGTCCCTGGCTAGCAAGTATGTATTAAACGCATGGACTTCAATTGTTGAGCCATTTAGGTGTCAAACTAATTATGTTATTTTATTAAACTATGAAGCGTCCAGTATAAAGTGAGCTCTAATTAAATGGCTCAATAATTAAAGTCCGAGACCGTACGTCAGGTTCACTAATAAATATGGACCTTATTACAAAGGAATACAGTGCAAACGTGTACATATAATAATGAACTCGACTGTAAGTGTGAGATAGACGAATACTATATGTGAAACATAAACAGGATCATACTAGCTAGGCATATTAAAAAAAGAACAGAGCAAACTACATTAGCGAACTACCATCGCGCCATTACTTCCTTCGTAAAAACACATTTTTATCCCCCTTATGAACTCACTAAGTTCGACACTACTATCTTTAGAGACGCCAGCATTTTTATGGTAATTTTTAAGTTTGTACCTTTGTCGCTACGCTGATTCAAATTTGCTTGCTCAGAAACAGCCATCTGGAAATTTTAATAGGAGTTTGAGAAACTAACTAGTAGGTAAGTAGGCTAACTAATACACAAAAGAAGATAAACTTACAATATAAATACATTATTGTATAAAATAATTCCTTGGGCACGACCAATTCGTTGTACAAAAATTACAATGTTCGTATTTGCAGCTAAACGTGGCGCTACTGTCTACGCTCAACGATAAAATCATACGACCCAGCGCTAGTTATTAATTTGGCCACACGCATAACTAAGATACAGAGAACACTACTCTTCTTAATCAAGAGTCCCTGCGAATATTACTAAATAACCCATAATTAAAATATTTACAATAAACTAACTAAACATAGGTACAAATTCATACAAGATAGCTATACGAAACAAATATGCGAACAAAACTAATACTTAAACATTGGTACTTTAAGGTACTGTATTCATGACGTAACTATACTATGTCTTTACAGGGTAAGCGGCTCCATCTATCGAGATTTTAAGGAAACTTTAAGAATCTTGGTTCCATAGGGGCTACCGAGAACTCTTTCACACTTGTTAACACAAACATGAGGACTTTTACGCAGTGATAGTACAAGTACTGCTGTTTCGTTACCCGCTTATAAATTTGTAAGATAAATTATAGAATAACTTTTATTCCATAACCGTAATTAAATATTACGCAAACATTTCAATATAAAACCTACGGAAATGTTTATACTTAGGTATTCGTCGTATTCAGATGTTCCAAGTTAACTACTTATGACTAAGGTCGGTAAGTGGGTTTACGGCCTGTTAATTTGATGCGCCAGTTTGCGGCCGATTAGATGAGTTGATGAACTGACATTTTCTTGCTTTTTTTAATATATTCCCATTCAATAGCTACTAATTAAAACGCATACGACTCACTATGTCTTTAGGGAATGTAAAAATGTAAACATCTTTAATTAGAAAAAACTTCGTTCTTCAGGAGGCTGCAAACTGACGCAGGCCGCGTAACTGGCCTAGCGACCCTAGTAAGATGATCAAAATACTTTTAATACAATACCAGGTAAAATTGATACTAAAAATGCATTACATAATAATACATGAACGCCTTGTATACGTAACGAGTTACTCCACTATATATATTTCATGGCATTTATTTATAGATAAAAAATTGATATATTCTTTATTGTGGTGCTGGTGAGCCATTTTCTAGCAAAGAATAGTTAATTTCATATAAAAAGGTATTTCTCTGTGAGGTTATTATGACAAAAATAAGAATTACAATAAGTTAGAAAGTTTAGGATTATCTATTTAACACTATTATAAAGTGGTGAAAGAAGAATATTGTTTACGAATATGTTTTTGTTATTAAAGTTTTTTGTAAATCCAGCACAGAGCGACATCTATTGGCGAATTATCAATTTATCACAATTTACGTGTATACATTTAGCTCAAAACATTTTTAATACTAGTCCTAATCTACATTATGATACAAAAATAAATTAATATGCTAAAAGACTAATGGAAAGGTGTTGAGTATTTGGATAAAATTATAATGAATTACATGGATAAAAGACTTAAACTAGGAGTCTGTAGACGGTACCAATTCTGAAAAATCTAGGCTAATGCCTGGTACCTTGTGTATTCAATTTTGTGTAAAAAATTAAAATTGGACATACTAACATTCAATAAAAATGCATTTTGTATAAAATATGCTATGCATTTTGCAACTTATGTCTGGGCATTGAAGTTCACAATAGTATACATAATTTAGTGTAGAATATATATAACTGCTACAACAAAACATTTGCTTCAATGGGAATTTTGTCAAACCATGTTAAAGAGAGTTGAGAGTTGCATTGCAGTTATTTGTAAGAGTGAGATGTAGATGTATATTCCTATCTCATTCTAATAAATAGCTACGTCTCTGTCACTCTTTTTAAAGGTGGTTGTGTGGAGCTGGTTACACGGTCATTATTATCGCACGATACCCACATATCATATTGACTCATTGAAGCAAAATCCAAACTATTTTGTAATCCATTGACACTTGGTGTTGTGATAATAATCACCGTGTAACCGGCGCCGTTGACTTACGGATTTGGCGCCACAGAGTAGGCAGATTATCTAGAAAATATTAGGTCACTGTGATCATTTACCAAGAAATGGTAAACAAATTGCGCCTTCTTCTTGTCTATGATTTGCTTATTTATCCTTGACTGGGGCTCCTGCGTTTGGTTAGGGTTGTCTCTTAGAAAAATAGCGCCGAAGAGGGTTGACAACGTCTTAGAATCTAGACCGTTTTCAGCACTGTGTTGTAGAGCTTCTTGTAAGAACTCGCACAAGTATAGGAAAACATTTTTCCTAAATTCAGGTAGCTCTAGAATAATCTGCTTGCACTGTAAATAATTTGCGGAAGCTCGGAGACTGGCAGCTTGAAGGTTATATGGTATAATTGGGTCCGCAGTGCTCTCCAGCAGTAACAGCAACGCCTCTGCCACTGAGTGGATGCTACCGGGAATCGGGTCCACTGAGCCAATGTCCAGCCAATCCCTGATCTGCAGCACCTCGCTATGCAAGCCCGGCTGTTCGAACAAGTTGGGTTCTTTCAGGCCATGCAAGTATATGTGGTCGACTAAGAACCATATTTCTTTTGGTATTGAATATGTTGACTGGTTGGACACACACTGGTCTCTCTTGCTTTCAAGCTCAATCAGTTTCCCCAAAGGCACCTCACGTATGGGCATGTTCAAGTTCACTAGAACTTCTATGGAGCAACCAAAACAGCTCCTCTGATATGTCCCGTTTATTGTTATAAAGATATCTTTTCCACCAAATAAGTGTAGCACCAGTATATCATACAACTTATCAGTTCCTGCATTCATTTTGCAGGCTGAAGTCTTATTTATAAGTACTTTCAGCTGAATCTCGCATGCCTCGTCAGCGCATATGCATTTTTTATATGGTTCAACAATCAGCCAGTCTTTACAGAAGCTAGTCTCATCCAACTTCTTTATGAACTCAAACTCCACAGGCAGTTTCCCTACATTAGTTATAGTGATTGTACGTACTTGTAACTCTAGGTACCTCACTGTGTCAAAATCTATTTCTGTCTGGTCCACTTTTACCTGTGGTATGAGTTCATTTTCCAATTTATCAAGCTGTTTAATAACTTCCTCATACACTTTTTTGTATTTTTCCTCATTAATTATTTTGATGAAAGAGTTAAATATAGCTGAGACCGGTTTGTGGTCACTGATATTGAGAGCTGGATGGCTTCGGTATTCCAATTGAGTGACATTCTCTCCCCGCCAGAATATTCGGTCGCACCAGGCTGGAGCCCTGTTCTTCTCACTAGAATCCCAGTTATCAGTGCCAGGATCATACTTGTATGTCGGTTTGAAATTGATGATACCTTCCGTATATCCTACGAAGACTTGATTATGCTTATGTTGCTGTTTTAATTGATCAAATTCTAGCACTGTGGTGAAGTTTCTTTCATCCACCATCTTCTTTACACTTGATGGATCCAATTCCGTTATTCGGTAGTTCAAATCGCCAATCCAATAGATGTGGTCATGGTCTTTAATGGCTTTCGCTTGCTGGTTTGGCTGTGCGAACCTCATGCGATTGCAGATGTCTCTAAAATCCTGATTCCTCCTCTCATATTCTTCAACATGTGCAGCCAAATGGGAGTTGACAAAGCACAAGGAGGTGCTGTGCAAATCAAATCTAATAGCAACTCCACCTTTGTTCCCCATTTTTCCCATGATACCAGTTCCCACCGTGTCACAAACCACGTTACGAACATGATGCATATACTTTTCCTTTATTAGGATAATAAGCAACATACCAACAAGTCTCACCTTCTCCACTTTCACATACTTAGCTCTCGGATCAACGTAATTCAATACCGCTGCGTACCACTCATCTTCTCTAAGTGTTTGGTCAAAGAGGAATGTTTCTTTAGACAGATCAAGCTCCTGAAAACCAATAGCATACAAATCTGGAGGCTCTTTATCTACACAAAGCCAGCCCTTCAACGGTATTACAGGAGCTTTGTCATTCACATTCCAAGTGCCACAGAAAACAGTGAATTGCTTTGTAAATGTGTAGTCCAACTCTTTGTCAGACATCCTCCTTTTGATAAGACTTTCTCTAATGGCAACGGGCGCGGAATTAAGCGTGTGAGCGACGTTACGCCGCGGCACAACCATACTTTCAGCAATAATATCCTCGTCATTTTTCCCACTATACTTCTTAAGCCACACAAATTCTGGCTGCCTGGGCACCTTGTTCACTGCTTCTATCCCCCTAAAAAGATCGTCAACGAAGTTGTCAACGCGCGGGGTCATTTCGATCTCAAATTTGTACTTATTGCTACGCGACTGGAGATTCAGGTACAGGACCGCTTCGGGATCAGATGGCTTGTTGTCTATCTCACATTTAAAGCTGCTGTCCACAGGTAGGACTACCTCTATGGACAAGTCTGTGAAGGACTTAGGTGGGTAGCACGACGTATACAAGCAGAACACCGCCTTCTCGTCTCCATATTCGACGATGGCTAATATTCTGTCCTTGTTTACCCATTCAGGCTGCAACACTTTGGCGTCGCATAAAAACGCTGTAACTCTTTCGCTGGACAGAAACTTCTCTTGTACTACTGCTTTTATGTCGTCGTGATTCATTTTGTCTCATAAACTTAATTAGATTCGCGTTAAATATTTATCGTTTTCACATGATTGACGTTCACATACAATTCTCTGGCCTAAGTCAATTACAATTTGACACTTTTGACAGATGACAGATACGAAAAATTATGCTTCGTTTCGTTTCGTGCAAACGCAGTAGGTACTAAGCGCAATATTTTTAAAAAGCAGACAAAGTGTTTATTCTTTATTTAAGGTAGGAAATCTTATAATAAAATTACTTCATCCTCATTCATTTCTTCATGATCATATCGACGCTGGAAAGGCAAAATGGCAGATTCTGCCGATTTCAACGGTGTGTATAACTCAATATCGCCAAAAATGTCGGTTATCCCATTTTGCCTTTCCAGCGTCGATATAGTTCCCGTGTAATGAGTGTATTCATTATGCATGTTATTAATATACTTTATAGCTTGCGACGATCACCTATTAATTATATTACATATTCATTAAATACGCATGTTATTAATATGTATAGCTGGCACCTTGCAGTCAGCCACTCAAAATCGTCTAAATGTGCTTTTTGACAGAATAATGACCTGAAATTGTCACATATGCATTGTCATGAAACTTATGGTAAAAGTGATACCACAAGTCCTATCGAGGAAAATACACGATGTCTGTGGGAAAAAGAAAATATAAACTGCTAGTGACAGTGACGTGACAGCCAGTGTTGCCAGATACTCCGCTTTCCCCAAGCTTTCCCGCTTTTTTCCCCCCGTTTTTGCCCCTGGCTTCGTTACCGCGTTTAGCTAACGCGGATCCGCTTTAATTAAAACGTTACCGTTTGCTCAGTGAAAAGGCGATAAAGTCAAAACATCGAACGAATAGAAATATCTAGAATGACTGCAAGTAATATTTATAACTTCCCTGCATTTGACGGCGTAGAGCACAATTTTTTGATTTGGAACATAAAAACAAAAAATCTATTAAAAATGAATGTATTTCGCATTTTCATTCAAAAATCCGCGTTTTTAAAGCACACCTTTCGGTTTTGTATTTTGACATCTGGCAACACTGTGTGACACGCTGTGACATTTCCGTTTCCGACGCCACTAACTTTCAGTCCTTCGGGTGAGTTTTAATTAATAATTATTGTTGTAGTAGTTTTAGTAATCAGAGTGAAAGAGTTAAGTACTTAAAATGCTTTTTTTAATATGCCTCCTAATAATTATTCTTGACTAATACGCTCATTCCACAAAGGTGACCTTGCTGTTGACAACCGCTGGCTACACGGTTGCACACGGTTGTAAACAGCAAGGTCACAACGCAACAGTTGTAAACCGAGGAATTTTTGTGGTCCTGATTTCTGCTAACCAATCAAATGTGTAATTATATACACGGGTTTCTGGTTTGGCCTTAACATATGGCACAATTCAAAGATAAAACATTTAAGAGTTTTTGACTGTTTCCGAGTAAGTATAATTAGTTCTTGTTATTTGAATTTCAGACTAACTGTCAGCGCCGGCCCTAGCCGCTAATCATGGTGGAGTGACTAATCCCCGCCACTCAAAGGCGCCTCCAAAATGTTATCTTTTGTTCTTTTTTTTCTCATTTGGCAGTTGGGCATCCCTAGACCCTAAGTGCCAAGAATGGCCACTTCATCCTCCATCCGATGTAAGCTTGGGCCGGTCCTGCTAACAATTTCACAACACTCCCACACTTGATTATGACGAAAAGCTTATGGCGAAACGTCAGAAGGTAATTTGTTCAACTTATTTATTGTTATACCTACTTATAATGTTGGGTGAGTATGTGGGGAAACCTCAACACGGCATACTCATCCAACAACGGCACGAGTTACCTAATTGTGGTGACCGTATGCATATTATATTACTCATATGAGTCATATGGTCAATGATTATGGTCACTAATTAGTGGTGAAAATAATTTATAGCATTGCAGGTTTACATCCAACACACAAACGATGGAAACAAACGCACACGCTACTGTCAGAAATACAGAGAGTAGCTTTTCCTCTCCTTTGTATTTCTTCCTTTTTTTCATTAAAAAAATTACATTTCTTTTCAACATCATTGATATACTGATCAAAAGTACTTTAAACTGATGATGGTTATGACTAATTATAACTAAATAACTTTTAAATGGCAGATACCCAGGGCAAACAATGAATGCACAATACTGGATTACCTGAACGAGGACTGCTGGCGCGCGGTGCTGAGCTACGTGCCCGCGCGTGACCTCATGCGGACGGAGCGCGCCAGCCGCCGCTGGCAGGCAGTGGTGCTAAACCACTTACGAGGTGAGGAACTGACAATACTGGATTACCTGAATGAGGACTGCTGGCGCGCGGTGCTGAACTACGTGCCTGCGCGTGACGTCATGCGGACGGAGCGCGCCAGCCGCCGCTGGCAGGCAGTGGTAGTGGTGGGCAGTGGTAGTGGTGCCAATTGTTTAGTCACAATTTTACCCCAATCGACCTAGTTCCAAACTAAGCAAAGTTTATACTATGGGTACTAGGCGACAAAATACATACTTATTAAGATAACATCCAAGACTCGGGAACAAATATTCGTGCTCATCACACAAACTAATGCCCTAACCGAGATTCGAACCCGAGACCTCCAGCTTCATAGGCAGGGTCACTACCAAGTAGGTAACAAATAGGCTAAAGCGGTCGTCCAAGAAAGAAAGTAGAACTATGTACTATTTGTCAACTTTATTTTTCTAGATATCCGTATTTACATACTGGAAGAGGATGACATAAGGATGATCCTTTTCAATGCCTGTTGTTTAAATCCGACGAAATATAAGTCGTTTAAGAGTTGGACGAACAAACTAGGATCATCAGTTGTGGCCTATTTCTGCAACAACCGGGAGAGTTTAAAGATAACCAGAAAATGTCCTAACTTGGAGACTCTAGGGGTAAATATGTTATGTCAAGTTATGTTAATAAATGTTTGGGGACAGTCTTATCACACAAATAGTTCTTTATCGATATCTCGATATTTACCGAAGTGCCGTTATTTAAAATCGACCATACATTTTATATCATAGAACATTTTCGTGAGTTTCATACATATTGAAACGGGTCACTCACTTCTAAGGTCTAATACGTAAACGACGGCCTCTTTAGAGTGCCGATGCCGCTGACGTAGGGCTCAGGTAATACTATATGTATTGTGGTTTGGTTGGTTTTTCTATAATTTAGTACCTACGTTACAATAAATATTGCTAATAGTATATAGCGAAGCGATAACTTGAGTGGTCCTTCGAGCCGTATCTTCCCTCATGATTAAGAATCGTGTATTGATTTGACACATGTCGAGCGATTTGCAACCCTAATAACCTTAATTTTTATTATTTTTCACACATACAAATTATCTTAAGTTCAGCGTGATATTGCAGCTCAAACGAATGCATAACTACTTGCTGGAAACGTTTACACACAATCTGAATGACTCCTTCAAATTCCTGCAAGGGATTCATTTCTATTCTTGCTCTGTGAGTACTAATAAGGTAGCTAGGCCGGTTAAATACGCGACCAGAGCCAGTTTGCGAATAAGTATTCCATTTGTTAATTATATAAAATATATATATTTTCTCGATTTTGAATGGATTCCTATTTTACTTTCTGTTTATCAATCATCAACTCATCTTAGTACTCGCAAATCGGCACACAAAATTAGCTGGTGAATGCTGGTCAATAACCGACCTATTGACCCTACATACTCGTAATGTATTTATTAAATTAAGTACGTAGTTACTTATTTATACACATCACTCTCTAGCTAGACTGATGTCTATAATTAAATGAAGTATGATAGGTTATCCCACTAACATTGTAAATGCAAAAATTTAGATGTTCGGATGTTTATTACTCAATCATCCAAAAACGGCTGAACTGATTATGATGGAACTTGGTATACAAGTTGGTGTTTTAAGCCTGGATTAACATATAGAATTTTACGCTTTTTATGAAGTTTACGCTGACGAAGGGCAGAAGCTAGTAAAGTTACATGAATGGTAATGTTTTTGGGTTTTATATTGAGCAATACAAATTTATACAAAGCTTAGGTATCTATTTATTTATTACAGATATCAGACAGCTGTGTCATTCAGTTCATAGGCGATAAAGCCTTAAAGGAACTGAAATTTGTTGATTGCCATGGAGTGACTGGTGAATGCCTGAATACAATAAATACGTCAAATTTAAAAAGCCTTTATTTTGGCGGTTGTCGCGGGCTGAACTCACGCATGATTTCATCTGTGGAACGGTGGAATGAGCTAACAGAACTCACAATTACTGGTATTGATTGTGGCTTAGCTGAAGAAATACAGTTACTGTTGGATAAGATGCCCAAATTAGAACAGTTGAAAATAATTAGTGACGTTAAGATGAGCTATCAATCTACCGAGCCTTTTATGTCGTTTGACCCGCTTAAAACACCTCAGTGTGAACTTTCTGGTGGGAGATGAGGATGTTGAAGCCTTTGCGCGGTGCTGTTATGAACTGATAACCTTGGGGTTGCTTGACTGCCAATGTGAGTGTATTTTTTACTGGTTATGCAGCAATGCCCCTGTAGCTTCTCAATGTTTCTTCTGCTCGAGAAACCATATTTCAAGTTTCAATACTATGTGAACCTAGTAATACCATATCAATCTGAAATACTATGTGAATCAGCATTGATAGGAACTAGATTTACCTTAATCCAAACTCGGAAAAGGTGCAATATTTATTTATTTATTGTTATAAAATCCACAGCACGACTACATACTACATCCACACTACTAATTTGACTGTACAAGTGTACAGTTATATACCATTAAATATTCTTACTTACTCTTCAGGATGCTCATAATTATCTTAACATGCACTCTAACACCTTGAGTATTATTCAGATGTTATTGAACACCTTGTTCGCGATATACCTATCTGATGGTGACTGCAGATACTCCATATTGTGTCAGGCGTGATGGCGGCTGGCGCGGCGGCGCTGGGCCGGCACAGCGCGTGACTCGCGTCGCTTTGTTACTGGGCATCTTCGACCTGGAGGACGACGGCGTGCTGGCCATCACGCTGGATATCTTTCACTAAAAAAGACCTGGAAAACAACGGGAACTTGGATCCAGCGACGACCCAGAATCGACATCTCTGGAGACGACAAATTAGGAGAGCCGACACCAAATAAAAATGGGACAAGGCCAGAAGAAGTTTTCAGAAAACGATCCAATCCACACCACTTTAAACTTGAACCTTCTGGTATTCAAAGCCTTCTGGTTAAAATTCATGCATTTCAATGGTGAGAAGACTGATACATCTCAATTTAGTCAGCTTATCATAAGTCCGTCCTTTTTTGCACATTCGCTAATCCTCTTTCTACGCGTTACAGTACATGCCTACGGCCTTAGAGCGATTTCGGCCGTAGAATTTGAGCTTGACGGTATAAGTCACCATACAGGTAGCAGGCGGTGGAATTCAGCAGCGAATTTTGTCTTGTCAGCACTAATTATTGATATTGACACACGTTTTACAAAATAATCGCGATCGGCAATTGGTGATTGTGAGTTATAATTATGATAAAGAAACATGAAAAGACTTAAAACTATGAATATACAAAAAAAACATTTCTTTTAGAGGTGGCAACACTAGACATGACAGATGGCAGAATTGGCAGATGACAGTGAGGGTCTAAGGACGGTCTAGGTATTTTATTTTCATATTTTGTTTATTGGGGAAAAAAACAGATACAGGCCGATGTAATAAATAGGACAAATCAGTATAAATGAAGTATGTACAGTCTGTATCCTAAGACAATTCCCACTAGGATTTCACACATATTAGTTAAGATGACATTGTAAAAAAGTAAGTAATCCTTAATTAAATCTTGACAATATAAGATATACACTATATGGTCAGAACCAGTCAGAATTTTAGTGTGCTTGTAGAGATACAGCCATTTCATGAGTGACAGTTAAATTACTGAGTGTTTATTTACAATTTGCACACATTAAAAGTTATCTACAAAGTTTTCACTGAACTTGCACAGATTTCGGTTCACTCACGTCACTAATTTTATTTTGTTATTTACCTGAGGCAGGACAAAAACAAATTTATATTGATTACACAAGTTATTTTTAATTGCAAATTTTTTGATGAAATATCCACAATTTCTTTTCACAAATATTTATAACTCCATGATATATGTAGGGTCGGTAAGTGGGTTTACGGCTTGTTAATTTGATGCGCCAGTTTGCGGCCACTTGGATGAGTTGATGAACTGAAAGGATCTTTTCTTGCTTTTTTAATATATTCCCATTCAATAGCTATTGATTAAAACGCATACGGCTCAATATTTCTCTAGGGCCTATAAAAATGTAAATATCTTTAATTGAAAAAACTTTGTTCTTCATAAGGCCGCAAACTGATGCAGGCAGCATAACCGGCCTAGCGGCCCTATACTAGGTACTAAGTATAAGCAGGGATTTATCCTTGAACACAGTTCCTAAATTTCAGACAGATATAATCCCCTTTTTTCAAGATTATGGCAAAACGTCAAAAGGTTGGTTATTCATTTTCTTCATCATAAACAAATATATTATTTCAATAAAATATATTTATTCTAATCTTTGTAGTCCCATATCAATTAATGATTTTGATTAATTTATCTAATTTCATGGTTTTCTATCCACATAGCGAACCTATGTTACTTGTAGTAAATTGTAACACGAGTCAAACCTACTATATGTGATAGTCCACATTGAAAGGGACCTTACGGCGGCGGGCGCTTACGCTGCGAATCGGTGCTATTGTACTAGAACAACGGCAATAAAGGCGTAAGTGCCGGCCGCTATAAGGTCCCTTTTGATATGGACTACCACATATATTCAAAATAATGTTGGGTAGGCAAGTTGGTAAACCTAACCATTGCTGGTTAATAAAGTTTCCTACCTGATTATGGGTTTATGTGCCTGATATCTGGTCATCATTCATGATCAAGTGAATTTACTAAATTTTTCAATATCTTCACCTTCACACAAAAGGAAACTCACATAAATATACTTCTAAGTATCCTATTTTTTTTATGAAATGCTTCCTTCATCTGAGAACCGAAAACGAAGTATTACGGTCTTTGTCACTTGAATTTTCAAGTTCGCATGCAGATATTTCGCTTTCAGTTTGCGGTAGGCCCTCTGACATGTGCTTGGACCAATGATGTTTTAAATTTCGATGCCATTTTACTTGCAGATGTCAGATACAGGAGAGAACAATGAATTCACAATACTGGATTACCTGAACGAGGACTGCTGGCGCGCGGTGCTGGGCTACGTGCCCGCGCGTGACGTCATGCGGACGGAGCGCGCCAGCCGCCGCTGGCAGGCAGTGGTGCTAAACCACTTACGAGGTGAGGAACTGACAATTCTGTGGATTACCTGAACGAGGCAAGGACCTCAAGGTACCAGACGAGGTGGATAGACAATATTGTCTCAATATCTGGGCCAAATTGGACCCAAGATGCAAAAAATAGGATATACTGGAAAGGATTGGAGGAGGCCTATACCCAAAAGGGGTCCTTAAAATAGAGGTAAAAAAAAAAACTAAATTAAATGTAGTATTATATATGCTTAATAATAATAAAAAAAAAACCTGAACGAGGACTGCTCTACTGAGCCACGTGCTCAGTGCTTTAACTTAAAATCAATGTCATTGTCTGCTTATACTCCCAATATAAAAAAAAACTTAACTTTTTTACCTACAATATTATAAGCAAGGTGTGATCAATAAATTGAACTTGAGTTATCATATTTTCAGGAGTAAATATTACTATAGTTGAGGAAGACTATAAACAGAACAAGATCGATTCGAAACTCGTTGCGTTGCATCCTGCGAAATACGAATCATTTGAGAGATGGACTCAAAAGTTGGGGTACTCAGTTGTGGCTACTTATTGCACCAGTTGGGAGAGCTTCAACAGAATTAGCAAAACCTGTCCTAATATACAAACTCTAAAGGTATAAATACCTAAAACTCAAACCAAGAAAAAAAGTGGGTGGACCATTACAAACAAGCTAATAAGTTAAACCGGTTTTTAAAACCATGCACAGTGTCAGCGAGCATTCGTGAGCTTGTTGAATGAATGAATAAATATGGTACGTTACGGTACGTTGTTACCGTGTGTTGTTGTTGTTTTGTGTGTTGGCTTACTCATTGGGCATGGTTAAAAACCAGCTTCACTAGGTTGTTCTTAGGCTCGGTTTTATAAAGATCCGTTAGACCTTATGTCGGTCTGTTATGTCAAAAAATGTACTGAGTTACTGAAATTTGATCTGACATTTGGTCTAACGGATCTTTATAAAACCCGGCCTTAGTCTACCTTTTTTCTTGGTCTGAAATACGTCCTACCTACTTAATTGATACTTGGCCCAGCTACCACGATGGGTTATAAGTACTTTCATGATTTGTGGCCGAAATGTATTAAACATGCATGACGGTATACCTATCGACCCTATCGCTAGTTTCCCGAGGGCTCCTTTTGTAAAAGTTGCTAATATTGTAAAATTTTAAACTGTTAATATTATAGTTTACATGTCCGGCGACATATTGAATGCTATATGTCGCCGGGCGTGTAAACGCGATCACTTCTCACTTACGTATTGCTATTAAGGCTCGGTTTTATAAAGATCCGTTAGACCTTATGTCGGTTTGTTATGTCAAAAAATATACTGAGTTACTGAAATTTGGTCTAACGGATCTTTATAAAACCCGGCCTAAGGGACGAATTTTATGTGTCCAACACAGAAAAGGCTGGTGGTCTGGCCAGTTTAGACTTGTAGAATTAAAACTTGTAGCTGTATATGGCCGGCACCCGTGGGGTGCCCGTTCAGGCGATAGAAAAGTGATGTAGCCACTGTAGCGAGTACAAGTGCGTGCGATGGAAAGAGATGGCCCCGTTTAGGCACGTGCCATACCAAAATAAAAAAAAAAGGAATAATAATTTCGAGTTTACAATTATAACAAAATTAATGTCATACAGTGAAGATAAACTTGCAAAGTTATCTATTACAAATATTACAACATCAGTAAACATGTATAAGGTCTCAAGATTAAACAAGGAGTATAATGAAATTAATATAATATCCCAGAGATGTACATGGTCTCTGAGCGTCAAAATTAAAATTAATTTAATATTGTTAGAGATGTATATGGTCTCTAAGTCACTGATAATAAAAACGAATCCACAACAGGATGATGTCTCTCGTCAATCCCCTATAAAAAGACACTAGTATTAACGTAGTCACTATGTCCTAGCAAGCATGAACAGACCGGACCCCACAAACAGCACCCGATCACGAGTATGACGCGTATCTCAGCCATCACCTAAACAGAAGATTGGGTTAACGATGGGCCTTCTGTACGTAGTACTATTACTTATTCTGTGCCCCAGACTTAATTTATGCTTGTACTTTATAACAATAACAATAATAACTATTATTATGGCTACTCTGGAGTCCACAATTAGGCGAAGTATACTGACAGATAAGATGTTGTCAGGAGTAAAAAAAAAATTAGTGACGGTATATATCGATAAAAACAACAATAAGTATATCACTGCACGCTACTAAACTTATCCCAATGTTGTAATCTATGAGCTTTCAAATTTTCAGCCACTAAAGGCACATTAAGCGAGACAAATTAATATTTAAATAAATACCCCCGTATTCATAAAACTTAACAAACCTCTGCTAACTAAAAAGTTCTTTGTCCCATTCTCACAAACGTCAATGTCAAAGTGACAGATAAGGACAAACGAACTTTAGCGGCTAGTTAACTAATATAGGTTTGACAGACGTTTATGAATAAGGGGGGAAGTCCTTAAAATATGAATAAATCAGATGATTTACAAATCATTTTAATATGTCAAATTCGGAGCGTATTATATTGAGAGAAACACTACTAATTTCGAGTTTTGATGTTCTCGGCAAGCACCTGAGTACCCGATAAATTGGGCCAAAAGATCAGTAAGTCTAGTAAGGCCTTAAATGATATCGATATGAACAGCACTGGCCATACTGTGGCAACATTTGTGCATTTTAACTTGTCAAACAATTCAATTCAATCAACTAACAACAACAACAACTTCGCCTAATGGTGGGACTTCAGTATAACTAGGTACATTAAATTTTTAAAATATCTATTATTAAATTTAATTGTATATTCGTTATATTGCAGCTCGCATACATGCCTCTCTATGCGCAAGGGGAGTATACATACAGTCTGAAAGAATACAAGTGCTTAAAACGACTATGTTTCAAATCGGGTCGCGTAAGTACCTATAGTATGCACTGTGTTGAGAGCGAGGGACGTAAATTTGTCCCTTCTGTTGTCAACACAGTGCATCCTCAAATTTTATAAAGGGTCGGCAACGTACGTGACTCCTTTGGAGTTGCGGGCGTCTATAGGCTGCGGTGGCCGCTTACCATCAGGTGGACCGTAAGCTTGTTTGCCACCGGCGTTATATAAAAAAAAAGTATCGAATTTTATTATAGATCTATTGTGACCTATTTCGACACTAATGCCGAGTTTTATAAAGATCCGTTAGACCAAATCTCAGAACAAATTTCAGTAACTCAGTACATTTTTTGACATAACAAATTCAGATTCAGATTCAGATTCTTTATTGCATTCATGTTGTAACAATTAGGTCTTAAACCAAACCGACATAAGGTTTAACAGATCTTTATAAAACCGAGCCTAAGGGTCGGTTGCACCAGCAATACGATCACAGGCCGGTCATCGTCAAATATGGCGCCGGCAGCTGTCATCCCATAGAAACTTGTCAAACTTTCCATGCAATCAGATTTTAACGAAAACTGCTTACGATTACAGACGGTTTGGTGCAACCCACCCTAAGGCTAATACTTTCCTGCAGAATACACTGATACTGTCAGCAAACATGCCAATGTCGCCTGCCTGTACAATGCTGGCGACATTGGCATGAATATGACTTACAGTTCCTCATCTTTGTTACATGTTTAAAAAGTGGCAATATTTCCGCAGGCTATTAAAATTTTATTGCTCTTCTCGAGGTCCTCTCTAAAATTCGATGTCCCTAATTTATGTTAGACATAAAATAATTTTCGGCTTCAATTTTGCCGCCACTTACAGTCTACCACCCTAAGTTCCAGCATGCTAAACATTTTGCATGCTGGCAAATATGCCAACTCAGAAAAGGAAAGAGCTATTTCCTTTACAGTTTCCTAGGTCATATTGACTTATTGTTAGTTAGGGTCTAATAAATTCGAAAATTGTTACAGATATCAGACGAATGTGTCAGTCAGTGCATTGCAGGCAAAGCCTTAGAGGAGTTGGAATTTAATTCCTGTGATCAAGTGACTGGTCAATGCTTATATTCTATTAATTTGTCAAACTTAAAAACCCTAATTTTCGACTTGTGCCGTGGGTTAAAGACTGAGCACATAGTTTCAGCCGTTGAACGGCTTGGCGAGCTAACACAGCTCAAACTGATTTATGTTCATTATGAATTAGCTGAAGAAATGCAATTAGTGTTGGATAAGATGCCCAAGTTGGAACAGTTAGAAGTGTACAGTGATATTAGGACAAGTTGTAGTAGTTCGGAGCCTCTTTGTCGATTGGTTCGTCTGAGGCACCTCGAAGTTGGCTATCAGCTGGTCGATGATGATGTGGAAGCCCTGACGAGGTGCTGCAAGGAATTGCGAAGCTTGGAGTTTGTAAAGGTGTACCCCGGAGGGTGGTGCAGGACTAATAACGACACACAACTGCAGTCGAATATTAATTGATTTATTGTCTAGAAAATACATGGTTTATATACTAGAGAGTTCCTTTGTTCGTGTGCATTCTTGTGGAAGTAATATACTTCTCAGGTTACATCGTAAAATAGGTAAATCATGTTACAATAAATAATATGTAATGTGATACAATCGAATTAGTTAAATGGTGCGTTAAATAGGTTAACGGCGTAATAAGAGTAATCGGTTATTTGATACCTTAATGCATGTGTGTGTGTACTCACACTACAGCTTTCCTCTTTTTTTTTTAGACAAAAATAGTATGCTTCAGAAATCTATTTTTGGCTAATGTATAATGTACATGTATCTCTAAACGGTATGTAATATAAATCTTAACGCTATTTGGTTATACAATTTTTTCTAGTTTAGTATAATAAAATTCTTAATGCTACTTGGGTATACAATTTTTCTTAGTTTCTACGTTTCATGTTTCTTACATGATTGTGTTCTACAGATTTGCTCTAACATATGTTTAATGTCGTGTTAGCAGTTAATATGATATTTGTTACCTGTTATAGGACACTCTTTTAATTATGATTGTAGCGGTTCCTTATTTGGAGTTGGTATTTATCGGTGTCTTATTGCTCTTGTGCTTTAATAATAGACTGGTTTATTTATTAATGGGGTTTTTCTTGATCCTTATCTCGTAATAATATTAATCTATTCTATTATTAATAATATTAATATTTCTTTTTTGTAATTGAATTTCAACGCTCGTTGTGATGGCGTTTTTTTTTTTTATAGTACTTTATATTTTTTGTCGAATTCCCATGTGGAATTTATATCATTTATTTACGTTTTTGTCGTAATACGCGGCGTTTTTGTCGTTTTTCCTTTTTTTACGGCGTTTTATTATGTCGTCGTTTTCGTATATGTTTTTCGTTCAACGTACGTGTTTAGTGTCTTGGTATTTTTTTTTTTATACCGTATTAAAGAAAACAGTGGCTCTTGTAAGCTCTTATCTGTGTCTTATTTGTCATTTATTTTTATTGCGCATACATTTTCTTTGGACGTCATTGCGCTTTTTTTTTTGTCAGTCACTTATTATTTAACTTGTGACAAAGTGTGCACTACTCATTGCGAACTTGCGAAGGTACATTGCATGCAAATAAAATTATATGGCCGGCCGACCCTTAATTATTACTACAGTATACAAGGATTTTATACATAATTATATTTATGTAGAGCGCGCATAATACCTTAAGAGGTATTGGTTTACAGGTCTGACAATTCTTTTAACACAAATTGTGTCCAAGGACTTTTACATGATTGATGCTCGATCGAATTATGTTCGAGTCAAGGATTAGTTGTTTGCCTAATTGACAGTTCTTTTAACACTTTATAACAAATAGTGCCCAAGTATTTCCACTCGTTTGATGCTCGATCGAAACGTGTTCGATATCCAAGGGTTTTGCTGTCTACCTTGTGTACTGGTGTACCTTGCTATTCATCATATATTTAATTATTCAATGGTCCCTCTCGGTACTATCACTGAGTACGGGGAAACACATTGTTTTATTTATTTCTTAAATAAATTTGTCTTAGTATTTTTATCCTGAAATCTTCAACATATAAGAATTTCATCGACTTTTAGATGATCAGGCTAATCGTCTAGTGAAATACTTATGTGTATCCGTTTTTCGGATTATTATATGGGCGCGGGAGAAGATTATAGTCACATAATGGTTCTAAAGTTATGATTCCGTTGTTTAAAATTGTTGCTGTTTTTTTTTGTATATTTTATAATTACTACGAATTATTTTAATTGGCTTTTAAATTTTTTTTTTTGCCATTTTTATTTGTTTTGCTCGTTTGTCGTAATTTTTGATACATAAATGTTGAATCAAAAGCATTGTCCGATTAATGTTAATACGTGGAAACCATATTGAAATTTTTATTTTAGTATTCTAAAGAGAATGTACTATGTGACGTTATCTTTCCTCGGACTCGATGTGAGTCGTCCTTACGTGTCATATGGCGCGGAGTGCGTCATGCGCTTCCTATGGCGCCACGACTTGCGCTCGCTGCGGCAAATCATATGTGCCTTGCGTCGTTTATATGTGGTGTACCGCTTCTTCCGGTAATTCAATACTTGGTCCGGGGCGGGCGTAGTGGATGTGGACTTTTTGTGGTCCTTTGCTCCCTGAATCGCTTTTTTAGCGTGGAGTATCCAATATATACACATTGCATAGCATTTTTAGTGTATGCTAAGCTTGTCATTTCGTAAGCCTTCTGTGAATCTGGCTATGGCCATTTTTTCATTTAGCGACTGTAGTATTGAGTACGCTTCTGGTTTCCCATTGGCCTGGGCTACTGTGAGGTTTACAAATAGCTCCTCGAGTTCTTGGCCGTACCGCTCGATTATCTTATGTCCTTGTTTTGTTGTGAGCAATCTAGCTTGAATTGCGATTGTCGATTTGGTTGGTAAAAGTCGTAGTCTTATCTCATTAAGTGATGCAGTTACACTTATATGTTTATCCGATATTCTTAGCTTGGCGCTTTGACTTAATCGGATCTTAGTAACGAAAATAATAAATGACTTTAAATCGGAGTCTTTAATCATTGTTGCGTACAACTCTATAGCATCTATGAGTTGCCTTGTGACGGTTTCCGATCCGTCCATGGCTGGTAGCAACGCTACTGGTGCTCTTAGGCTAAAATGGTATTTTGACGTCATTTTGCCTTGTTCGATTTCTTTCTCGTAAGACGCGTGTATTGCGATATAAATCGCTTTTATCTCCGTTAAATAAGACTGGATTAATTCGCTGTCGCGTACATATATTTCTGATCGCCCTAGCTTATGGCTATTCTGCTCTACATTTTTTTTTTTTTTACTCATTATACAATAATTCAACCTGCTGGAGTTCACTCTGACCGATCGCCTATTTTCGGCGTTTTGCACTTAATTTTCTAATGTCTTCTTGTAATAATTGTAACTCTTTATACAATTTTTGAATGTCGGTCATTAGTACATATGAACTTGACACGTAATGCGTTTGCATAAACATTGACATAAAAACGTGCTTCTAATCTTAAATTGGTCGGTTTACGCGGTTAATTGCGCTTAAATGATACCTGTAGGCAGATGCTGCTAGTTGATGGTGGCTGGCGGTTGGTAGTTGACAGTGTCCAATGCCGATGTTGTAGCCGTTGTCGCGCTGGTCGTGCGGTTCGGAGCTGCTAGACGTTGCTGCTGTCAGCTTGGCTCGTACTTGCGCTGCTGGATGCCCCGTTTTGAGCTATGATGACCTCTTCTTTCTGGCTATTTTTCGTGCTCTGGGTTCCCATGGTTTGCTGGCTCTGGCTGGCTGGACGGTTGGGCGGCGGCAGTGGTGCTTGGCTTGGTGATGTTTATATTGCGGTTGCCCCGAGTAGCCTGACGGGCAGGGTTGCCCCTTGGTACTCGTGCATACCGGCTGGCAAGGTCGCCATGTAAAGGTGTACCCCGGAGGGTGGTGCAGGACTAATAACGACACACAACTG
This sequence comes from Epiblema foenella, assembly GCA_963556455.1. NCBI lineage: Eukaryota > Metazoa > Arthropoda > Insecta > Lepidoptera > Tortricidae > Epiblema > Epiblema foenella. The sequence goes on along the minus strand of OY747101.1, from coordinate 24,012,384 downwards.
CAGTCGAATATTAATTGATTTATTGTCTAGAAAATACATGGTTTATATACTAGAGAGTTCCTTTGTTCGTGTGCATTCTTGTGGAAGTAATATACTTCTCAGGTTACATCGTAAAATAGGTAAATCATGTTACAATAAATAATATGTAATGTGATACAATCGAATTAGTTAAATGGTGCGTTAAATAGGTTAACGGCGTAATAAGAGTAATCGGTTATTTGATACCTTAATGCATGTGTGTGTGTACTCACACTACAAGTTGTTAGATTGCCAAGGTGAGTGTACCTATTTTCCCTAGCTATAGTAGGTAGACTTTAAAACTAAATATTATTACTAAATGGATTTAATAGGCTTCAGCTGTAATAATTGTTATTGGTTATTATGGGCATGACAACGAAATTTACATTTAAATCATATTTAATACCTTAAAACCGTACCGTAAAAATATCGAACTTCCCGCATTGGAGCGCAGTCCCGTTTTGTTCGGGAAAAAAGGAGGACATAAGTTTCCGTAAGACAAAACTGTCTCAAAGCACTGACAGTCATTGACCCGTAACTCATATTTGCCATAATCAAGCTCAGGTATTGCACAATAGTCACCATATTGTTCCAATCAGACATTAACCCGCGTAGCGCAACCACAAAGAGTGACATTTCGGAGATCTCACGCTACACTAGCGCCTCTAGCGGCGAATTCGTACGCGGTAGTCCCCATTGCGCAAAACTAAACCTTTTTTGAAGTCACTTGACGCTTCGGATCTGACATGACATCCTTTATTCCTGTCACTAGTTACGTTCTATTACTCGATCATTATATTACTTAGGCTCGGTTTTAACCGACTTCAAAAAAAGGAGTGTCAATTCGGTTGTATGTTCTTTTTTGATAAATTAAACTAGTATATAAATTAATTTACTTTTTAATGAAACAGAATACACTCGTCAATGCGTTACAGAGTAGAAGTTATAATGGCGGGGTTTTCATCAGAGAAACAGCCAAGCGTGAGCTGTCAAGGAAAAGGCGCGAAATTTAAAATTATGATTCTAACATTTTTTATGTCTTGTTACCTCAGAACTCCGTCGTTTATGAACCGATTTGGAAAATACTTTGGTTGGTAGCATATGCTTCAAGGTTGGTCCCGGTCCTGATGATGGGGTCCAGGAGAAATTGAGGGAACTGCTCAAAATTAAAGGGAAACATATACCGATTTTAGTATTTTCGGTTACAAACTGTGCATTTTATAAAGATTAGTTAGAGCTTTATGTTGGTAATGTATCAGGCGGGGACGTCCACCGTTGGCGGGGACGTCCACCGCGCGATCGCGACAACAGTGACACATATAGTCCCTATTCGTCCCGGTACCGCCGCACACCGGGTAGAGTCAGTCCGACCCAGGTCGGGCCTAGCTGAGTTTCTTGCTGGACTCTTCTCAGCTAGGCTAGGTTTAGTGAACCAGCGACAAAACTCCCAGTAGCTCGATTCCACTCACACCTCAGATTCGGTTGAAACCGGTCAACCAATCTCACTGGAGCGCAAACTCTTAGAGTATTCCAGTGTTCCAAACCACACGCGTGGTCGTGCCGGAGGTTTTCCCCTGGATTTTCCCCAGGCTACTCTCCAACCGCGCACTCCTATCGCTTTATTGGGCCCGGCCTATAAAGCCACAGTCAAGTTCAAAAAAAAAAAAGATAATATATCAAAGGAAATGTACTGAGTTACCAAACTTTGATCTGAATGACCTGACACCTGGCCCCTATACGTGGAAACTTCCACTCCCTGATTAATCGCTTCGCGGGATGACTTCGGAATAAATAGTACATTACTTACCAAGGGCGGTAAAACAAAGAATGTCTCAGATCGCTGGTATTTGACGCCCGAGCCGAAGGCAAGGGCGATAATTATGTGATCTGAGGGTTTCTTAATTACCGCCCGAGGTAAGTACAAAATTTTATGTCACCCCCTGGCCAGGAAGTGGGATTTTCCGCGCGCGGAGCGAGCGCTAATTGCCACTTTATGGCCAGGTGTGACATAAAATATTTTATATGCTAGGCTATAAACTCGATGTAAGTACTGGCCATTTTACTATTTCATGTCCATAATAATCAAACACTTTTTTTAATGCAGATTTTGGAATACTTGGCGCTCACTTAATATTTTTGTATTGTTGTTTAGAAAGAAGCTTAATAGCAGTATCACTTCCGATAGTGTTGGTAATTAACGAACCACAGCTAATATCCATAAAGCGAGCAACTCAGTGGTCCTTGGATGTCTCACCATTTGTATGAAAAAATGGTTTTTACCACTGTGTTACCCACCTTTTACAGCAATATGTTAATATTTAAGTATTTTTAATTATAAATTCCTTTTATTAGGTTCAGATACTATTTCGGAATCCTATTTTTGTATCGTAATTCAATGCATATCATAGTTTTTTTTTGTAATAGAAAACTGGTCATGAAGTAGAATGACTCGTATACCAAGATTCATCATAATCCGTTCAGCCGTGTTTGCGTGATTGAATAACAAACATCTACAACTAAATTTCGCATTAGTAGGGTTGCCATAAGCATGAGGACGAGTACCGGGACACCGGGGTACCGGGAGCGTTGGAGGGAGTACCATAGGCCTTTTTTTTTTCGGGCGACCGGTCTCCCGGTCGGCTGCCCGAGGTCCCGGTTAGGGCGGTAATTGGCGGACGTAGGCAGCCCGCCTTCGCCCTACTCTTCTTCGGCGGATGGGTGGTGCAAGAGGGTCATCCTCTCGCTCCCTTTCCGCCGCCTCCTTTTGGGACATGACGGCGCTGCAGAATGCGGCGACCGCCTCCCAAGCGGCCCTGCTCTGTGCCATTGCACCTGCTATGGCCGGCAGCGAGAGGTCCGCCCCGATGGCCGCGATTAGTTGGCATCGTGGTACATGCCACGCGGGGCACACGGCGCGGGTGTGCTGCGCCGTGTCCTCGTCTCCGCTTGTGCAATGTTTGCACGTCGTGGAATCCTCGCGGCAGGCCACCCGACACAGGTATCTGCCGAAGCATCCGTGCCCGGTAAGTACCTGAGTCAGGTGGAACGTCATCTCGCCGAGAGTAGAGAGAGTAGTACCATAGGCCTGTCGTCGGGGCTCGGAGTAACCCGCGATTTGGAGAGGTTCATGTTAATTTATTGTAATTTTAATTTTATCTATTCAATTTAATTTAATTCAATTCAATGTCTTTTTTTAATTTTAATTTTATAATGCTATCTATATATGGACTTGTTCTGGAATAAATTATTTTCAGTTCATTTCAATTAAAGAAAAAGTAGTATGGGTAGAGCTCATGAAGAAAAATTGGAAGGACATCAGCGCACTGCCTCATCCCTAAATTCAAAGCAGATGTGGGGCCCGGGTCGGGTCTTGTCGTGGGACGGCATCCTTCATGCGCGCGCGCCACGCAGGCCTGTCTTAATCGTTAGGCTTATAGCCGTCCGTACTATGTACGTGCATAAGTACTTATTTACATAGCTACTGGTCCCTACTAGTTAACTATGCTTTTCAAACTGGGACAATAGGGATGTTGACTCAGAATGTATTAGTATCCAAATTATTATCCAAAAGAAAGAAGAGATAAAACTATGCCAAATGGTGAAAATCCCATTAAATTATCTCAAAAAATAACGAACCTACAACCGCTAGAATGTTGTTAATAAGAGTGAGAAAGCGCTACAAATCAGTGATGTCACTGACCTAAAGCGCCATAGTAAATGAAGATCGTTCAATACAGAGGTGCGTTTTGCAAAAAAGGGACAGAACATGCCCCCACTTAAAACTTTGAAGACTTGTAATTATGTAATTACTTATTCTTTTGAGTTACATTTTTCGCTGTTTGGTTGAGAATTTGATCTTTTTTCGATAAAATTTGAAGTAGTCGATTTTCTTATTTAGTGTCAACATCCCTATTTGCTTAATGGGCGGGACACTGGAACAACAGGCTTCAAACCGAGACATGTCCCGGCATACCGGGACGTATGGCAACTCTATATTAGTAGGATTTTACATATTTTCAATAAGTTTCCCTGCGGCAGGCATGACCGCGCGCGGGGCGCAGGCGATCTGTCAGAACGCCGGCGCGCGGCTCGAGGCGCTCGCTCTGCTCGGCTTCTACGAACTGCAGGACGAGGACGTGCTCGCGATCATCCGGGGCTGCCCTCGGCTTATGGTAAAAAAAAATAAAAATAACAGGTACAATTCAAAATTCAAAATATTTATTTTGTAAATAGGCTTAACCTAGCTCTTTTACACGTCATTTTAATAATATGTATACATATATTTTACATAAATGCGGCTTTATCTTCTATAAACTCATTTATAGTGTAATAAGATTTTTGTAAGAGATGGCATTTAACGCTTGATTTAAATCGACTCATTGACAATTTCAGCATATTAGAAGGTAACTTATTGTAAAACCGTACACAGTTCCCCATAAAGGACATATTTACTTTACGGAGACGATATCCGGGAATGGTTAATTTATTTTTATTTCTGGTGTTATAATTGTGAATGTCACTATTTAATTTATACATGTCAAGATTCTTACGAATGTACATTATATTTTCATAGATATATTGTGAGGCTACAGTGAGAATATTAATTTTTTTAAACTTATCTTTCAGAGAAATGCGTGACCCCAAATTGTAAATATTCCGTATAGCACGTTTTTGTAGGACGAAAATTGAATTGATGTCAGCGGCTTTGCCCCACAATAAAATTCCATAAGACATGACGCTATGAAAATAGGCAAAATATACTAGCCTTGCCGTCTCAACATCTGTAAGCTGACGAATCCTTTTAATGGCATAAGCAGCTGAACTGAGTCTACTTGCCAGAGTGGAAATATGTGGACTCCATTGTAATTTTGAATCCAAAGTTATGCCAAGAAAAACTGCTTTATCTTCAAATTCAAGAAGTTCATCTTTTAGAGCAATCTGTGCGTTACTTGTATTCTGTACATTAGGCAATGAGAATCGAATGCACTTCGTTTTCTTGGCATTAAGGAGCAGATTATTTATAGTGAACCAGTGAACAATAGACGACAATACATTATTTCAAAGTATACAAAAACAATTGAAAGGGTAGGTGGCTCAGCTTGTGTCTGCACCAAAAGACCACTAAAGACTCTTGTCTACAGACCTCTTACCTTATGATATAATATAACATTTTCACATACATACATATATTCCATATGGTATACCCTCCTGACGACCGGCATCCTATACATAGTACATAGGCCCCAATTAAGTTTTGACTCTGTGTCAATTTGACAGAGTAACATTTATTCTACCAAGTTTTGATACCTAGTCGTCAGGAGGATACAGGCTGTAACAAAACTAGTGTGGATCCGTTTAAGGGCATATTCGGTATCGTGTTTTGATTAGGAAAAAGTAGAAGAAAATTTTTTTTGACGCGAAAAAATTTTTTTTTCGTTGGGGCAAGACGTCCAAGTCAGCCAACTGTCCATACAGAGGCCAAAAATTTATGCGTAAAATTTAGACCTGAGCGCTCTTTTTGGAATATAATACAGGCCCGAGTTTTTTCATAGTCGCTGAACGTGAGCGGGACGGGGCTGTTGACGCCGTCGCTGCCGGCGCGGGCGGCGGCGGCGCGGCGCCTCGCGAGCCCGGGGCTGCGCCTGCGCCTCGACCTCACGAACACCAACCTGGAGGACGACGACTTCCTGGTCGGTGTAAGATGTTCCAACGGTCCGACCAGCGAGTCGTGTCACAACAAAAATGCGGCTAATTTAAAAAATCTTACCTTGTAATACGAAATACATAACAACGTACTTGTAATTGACAGAATACAGAATACAGTCTTTATTGGTAAAAATACATTTTACAGGTCATATTATTATTTATTACATTTTATTTAATTATGGTAAATTTAATTACATTAGGTATAAACATATCTAGGTCAATGATCTTTCTGAGCACACATAAACTCGTCAATCGAGTAGTACCTATGCTTTAGCTTTGACAACTTATTTGTTACTGTAGAGATGCGCCGAATATGGGTTTGACCGAATACGAATATTCGGCCGGATATTAAGTCCAGCTGTTGCCGAACCGAATATTCGGCCGAATTATTCGGTTCAACGTAATTCCTTCATCTATTGTTGTAAAACAAACTAATCGAATGGTAAAATTCTTGTTCATTATCAAAGCGAAATATTGTCAAAAAATAAGTTAAATCACTGTTAATAATGGGTCTAGTATTAATTTCACGAAGCAGTAACTATAATACACTCTTATAACTTGTAACAAAACTCTCTCAAAATAGTTCGGTAAATATTCGGCAGCTGAACCGAATAATTCGGCCGAATACCGAACATTCAAAAACTTGCCGAATATGCCGAATACCGAATAATAACTGAATATTCGGCGCATGCATGTTCGGTAATATTGTTGCCATATAAAGAGTTTTCAAAAAAGGGGCTTGTGATACGACTCGCTGGCTAGACTATCAAGTATAGTACCGCATTCGCGGCCAGTCGGTGCAACCAAATCGCCTTCGGAACCTGGGGCGCTACCGCGAACAGCAAACGAAGTTTTCCCTCGCTCTCGCACTTGCGTCCGAACGTGCAAGCGCGACAGAGTGCAAAAACTTCGTTTGCTGTTCGCGGTAGCGCCCCCGTTCGGTCAACCCTCTCGTTCCCTCTTATGACGCCTTTGGAAGTAGCTTACTGCTCAAGGAACTGCAGCGTCCACTGTCCAGTGTGCGTACTTGACTTACGATGTTCTTTGTTTTGTTTATTCACAGAATAGCTACGACGGTGAAGAATATGAAGAGATGAAGAGACAATACGAGGACATGAATAATAAATATGAAAACATGGTTATAGAGTTAGAGTCGTGAACACTTAAACATCGCACTTATACAAATTTGAAAGACAGAGAGAGAGATGGCTACCCGAACTAGAAAGATAAAATAGTAATCTCGCGCTTCCTGTCTGTGCATGCCTACTGGTGCTGGTGGACCTGAGCAAATGCCGCCATTTTGGCTCTACTTTGGTGCTGTATTTTTACACGACTGCACAAGTTGCGAAATAGAATAATAATTTAAAAATAACAGTGAACTATAAAGAAAGAAATAAGAAGCAAACGTATATTTATTTATTTATTATCTAGGATCACCAACAGTGGCAACAACAGTCATTAGCACTATACACAGAAAAGTACATGGTTCAGCTGTAATTGCTGGCGCAATACAACATGCATTATAGGAAGCGTCGACTTTAGAAAAACTTAAAAGAAAACATCTACATAATGATAATTAGTTAATAGTACGTAATATGCTTAAAAATAAACTAGGAACAAGAGGGTCCAAACTCTAATGACGAATGGCTATGGTTATTGAGGCACTTCAACCGATAATCGACAGCAGTTTCGCTTTAAATCGATTTAAACTGTCATGAATGTCATGATGTATGTCCAGCTGATGTCCAGTGGTGGTGGATATTTTCTGTATTATATTTTCTTTGCACTCGGAAGACCACTACGTACAAGTTCAATGCCTGAAATCCAGTATATTATGTCCCACAACGGCAAAGAAAATAGAATACACAAAATATAAAATTGCTTATTTCATTTTTATTTTATGTTCTAAATATACTGGTCACGATTATTGTTAATATTTAGTACTGCTAATCTGATAGATAGTTTCATCAAGTTGTCTGATAACAATCTGGCTACCTCTTTCTTGTCTCGAACAGATGAAACAAGAGAACAAAGAAGCTCGATATTTATTAGTGTTTTACATAAGAAAGAGATAGAATTACTCTCCAGTGCCTTGAAAATGTTCATGTGAACAATAGTTTATTTTAAGAGTTACTGCTCTAAATCAATGAAATAAACTCCATATATATTTACAGTTGTTTTATTCCTGTATCTATCTTAATCGTTCGTAAATAGACAGACAGAGAACACTTTTCCATTTATAATATTAGTACGGTATGGACTTTTATGTATGATTTTTGGATTTGATGCTTTCTAAAAGAATTTGAGGTGGCAACTCTGCAAAAACAACAGAAATACTACAGTCTGATTCCCCACAAGCAAATAAAAGTTGAAACTTGTAGGGTATTTCTCTGTATCTTTTTAATGAGTTACCACTATTATAGTCGTTTTGCAACCAAGAAGGTGGGAGAATTATTCGCTAGTTCAATAATCAGGTTTTGGAGGCCCCCAGAGCTGGGGGCCCCGGGGCACTGCCCATGCGACTTCTTCAACGAAACTTTTTGCCGTGTACTTATTAGTATGGTGTAACCATGTGAAAAAATATATATTGACAAATTGATCAAGAAGAGGTAAACGTCAAATGGTTATGGTTTAGTTTACTCTGTGGTGCATTAAAATTTGACGTTGACGTATGGACGCCTAAGTCGCCAAATAAATACTATTTTTATTTGCATGATTAATAGTTTACGTAAAACAACAATTGTACATTTTTAGCCCGAGTATTTCGGCTGCTTAAATATCAGTGTTGTAACATGGGGGAGCCCAGTGATTGGCAATTGCGATGTACGGAACTGAAGCAGCGGGGCTCGCATTTACTGCAGTCTGGGCAATGGTCGGACTGCTCGTTTCTGGTGGGTCTGGAGCCTCACCAGGTGGTTGTTCCGGGCCACAAGCTCATCCTGGCTATGGCTTCACCGGTTTTCGAGGCTATGTTTTACGGGGGAATGGCTGAGAGGAACGAGCCGATTCCAATTTTGGATGTCCAACCAGACGCCTTCAAAGCACTTTTAGAGTGAGTTTATTTATAAACTAAGTCATATAACAAATTACGAGTTGGATTATAAAAACTGAACAGTCAGTAGAAGTTGTTTCATTGATAATTTAAAACTACTCTGTGAACACGTATTTCTGTATTTTGATACCAAGTTACTATCAACTCTAAATGCACACTAGTTTTCACAACTAGTAGACTACAATCATTGTAGTGCTTGTTATTGAGTATTGAGTTTATTTCTGCTTGCATCCCCTATGTATGTCATTGCATGTAACCCATCTGAGCCCGGATATTCCCAACAATATATCTATTCATAATAATCATTCTATTTTCTCACAGTCAAAGTGTTAATTAAATGTAACAAAAATAAGTTATATCACAATACAGTAGGATTACAGTTCAGTTGATATAAATTTCAGGTACATCTACACAGATCACATAAATATAAGCTCTTTTGATAAAGCTTGCGAGCTCTGCTATGGAGCCAAGAAATACATGCTGCCGCACCTAGTGAAGGACTGTACGCGCTATCTATGGTCAGATTTGTATCCAAAGAATGCCTGCAGAGCTTACGAATTTGCCAGACTTTTTGAGGAAAATGTTCTCATGGATAAATGTTTACAGGTTTGTGATATACATTATTATTTTTATTAGCCTTTTCATCGGACAAAATGTTACAGTTTTAACTGAATATCTCGTATATTTCGCTTTTTTTCCATTTCTGGCTGTCCGTTTGCCGGGCGGCAAAGGCCTCCTCCAATCTTCTCCACCCTTGTCTTTCTATAGCCACTCTTCCCCAGGTCTTTCCCGCTACCTGTCTGATGTCATCTTCCCATCGCTTTTGTGGCCTTCCTCTCTTCCTTTTCCCGTCTCTTGGGTACCATCACTGGGTGACAATTTAGTCCATTTCTCTCTACCCCTTATCAAGTGTCCAGCCCACTTCCATTTTTGCCTCCTTATTTTTAAGGTTATGTCCTGGACCTTGGCCTTATTTCTGATAATATACATATATGTTCTTATTATTTTTACTAAGTTGGATGTAAACAGTTTGAATACAAGCCACTTAAGACTTTTATACTCATGATACTAAAATAAAAATAAATAATAATTAAATATAAAAATCGTTTATTCTAGACTCAACAAATCCATAATTGTTATTTTGTTAGTAGGTACATATTAAATGACATAAACCATTCATACAGTTAGTACATCTTAATTACTATTATTCTTATTATTTTCTCCTCCCCATCACAACCCAGTGCCTCAACATGGAGCTATCCCATCGTCCCTCCAACATCTTCAGGATACTATCTCACTTCCTCTCACACGTCTCAGCAGTGAGGCGGCCCTCTTGCGTATGATGGCGTGGAAACCATCAATGTGCGCTTTGGCAAACATTCCTGGCGCACTGCAGTGATGAGGCAGCATCCTGACGACATTGTTGTATTGGACTCGCAACGCATTATAGACGCGCTTTGTAGCTTTGTAGCCATCTTCGGCCGCATGAGCGCTAGGGCACTGATTAGTAGTCGAAGTGGTCGCCATGGCCGAAACCGGTCGGACTCATCATCATCTTCATACTTCATCCATAGACTGCACGTGTAGAAAGACGTTAGCTTGACGTCGACGTCCCTTGTACATCGTGCAAATCTACGGATCAGCATGTTGCCCATAAGATAGTGTTCTTTTTGTTCGATTTGGGATTCTAAGCATATTTTTCTGACTCTGGACTTGTCAAACTCACCATACAGTTAGATTGTAAGGCTGTGTCCATATCATCCGATATTGGATCCGATACCGATAAAAAATGTATGGGAGTGTACAAATATCGGATCAGATGGTGTGAACACGCACTAACAAACACTAGTTTGGTGAAAACCACATTAAATGTCGATTTTGAACCAACCGCAAAATTGAGTTGGTTTTAATAATAAAAAATCTCATTTATGAATATATTAGTATCTGTTGTTGAAATATACGTAATAATAAATGGATCAATCAACTTTTTCTTGTTGTTATTCTGTCCCGTCAGCGAGGAGACAACAGTAACCATGTTTCTTAGAAAAATGTTATAATATGGACTTCAAGCATGCTCAGGAGATGACCCATGTCCAAATGGATTTATACTTATAGCTAAAACTCATGTTTGGTAGATTTAAACCCTATAAAATCACGGTTTTAAAGAGTGACTCAGGAGACGTAACCATGGTAACAAGCAACAAAGAATAGTTGATCCACCCAAATATTATCAACAAATTTCAAGTTCATAGGTCAATGGGAAGTTAAAAAATTCTTCGAAACAAAATTATGTGACAGACGGGACGGACACGTGACTAACAACAAAAGAGTTCGCTTTCGATCCTTCGGGTACGGAACCCTAACTTCGAATTCGCCTTCGGATATCTCTCTCGCAAGTCTACATGAGTTTGCAGACTGTACTCGGTTAATACACCGGTTTGACGACCGGTTTAGCCTAGTGGGTAGTGCACCTACCTGTGAAGCTGACGGTCCTGGGTTCGAATCCCGGTCAGGGCAAATATTTGTGTGATGAGCATGATATTTGTTTCTGAGTCTTGGATGTTTTCTATGTATTTAAGTATTTATATCTATTAAATATATCGTCGTCTAGTACCCATAACACAAGCCTTCTTGAGCTTACTGTGGGGCTAGTTCGATTTGTGTAAGATTGTCCTCTAATATTTATTTATTTTATTTAATACAGTGATACATTTCAGATAATAAGTACAGACACCAAAGAAGTGCTAAGGGACAGCAGTTTCGAGGAAGTGGAGCTGAGCACGATGATCACAGTGTTCTCGCTGGAGCACCTGAATGTGGACAGCGAGCTGGACCTGTTCGAGGCGGCGGCGCGGTATGCGCGCGCGCACCGCGCCCCGAGCCCCGCGGGCTCCAAGGACAAGGGGGAGAAGGTGAGCTACACCAAACCAGGGGACTATAAATTAAATTAAAAAATTAAAAAATCATTTATTTTCAGACCAATTGATCCATAGATTGTTAGTAACAGAGTATCTTAGAAACTATGTTAGTGAGACATGTGTATATATAGCAAAACAAAACAATAAATAAAGAACGTATGGATAGCCATTGATAGGGGCAAGCAAGGCAAACAACATGCCCTATTTGACCCTACCAATAGCCACTTCCACCCAATATTTGGTGAGCGGGCAGTCGAGGCGCTCGGCCAACACCCTCAGAAGGCCGTTGCTGCTGCCGCGCACTCGTTTCAGCAGTGACCATACTCTTTTTCGCCTGATGGCAAAAAAGTCATCTGTTCGCGCCTCTGCGAACATTCCAGATGCACTGCAGTGCCTCGGCAGCCTCAACAACATTCTGAGGATGTTATACTATAGTCTAGGGTTTTTTTATTTTTATTTTTATTTGTAACTTATTTCTAATCATGTGGCCTGTCCAGCGCCACTTTTGCCACATGATTAGACAAAATCTGGACAAATGGACAAAAGTAGTTGAGTGGTATCCCAGAGGAAATAAAAGGAAGAGGTAGACCTAATCTTAGATGGTCAGACGACCTTAAAACAACTGGAGGAGGTATTTGGCTGCAAAAGGCAAGGGATCGTGACAAATGGAAAGCTCTGGAAGAGGCCTTTGTCAAGGGACAAGTTGAGGTTGTCGATGGAGAACTAGAACATTAGATTAGATAAAAGAAATAAAAGTATAAAATATAATAAAAGTAAAACATTGATGTAAGAAAACAAAACTTCAACAATAAAGGCTATTTTTATTTTTATTTTATAACTTATTTGTTCAACAGTCCTTTTGGATTCTTGTTATTTTGTTTTATATATTGTTTTTTTTTTTTAATTTGCTTTGGGGCAGACTGCAGATCCCATCTGCTGGGTGAAACATCACTTTTTCTCCACTCTTTCCTGTCTTGGGCTTTTTGGAGCCAGTTTTTCCTGCTACAGGGTTACTGACACCAAATGAAAAATCTATAATTTCGTATTTTTCTCAAATATTATAATCGAATGGTGTAAAAAGCAGCCTGATAATAAATAGGTAATCACAAAGTTACATGTTCAACGTTTTTCGAGGGGGCACCTCCTGTCCTTCCGTAAAACGTACCTTCGCATGGAGCGATCGTCATTTACTGTGACATTTGTGACGTCACATTGCAGCGCTTTCTCTATTAACCAGCAACGTTAAAAAGAACTTCATAATTTTTTGAGATTTTAGGATAGGACTTCCATAGCTGGGGGTTGAGTTGCTACTGAAAAGCTAAAGCAGCAGTCCCAATGATCCACCAGCACCTAGGACAAGGAGAGGGAGGGGGGAGGTGAGCTACAGAACTGAGGCCTATTACAGAATCAGTATGTTTGAGTATGAACTGGATTCGTCCGTCCCAAGGATCCACTAGTATTAAGGAGAAGGAGAGGAGGAGGTGATTTACTGCAGACCAGGGGCCTTCCATGTCTCGGGCGAGACATGGGCGCTAACGATGGGCCTCATAAGAAAGCTCAAGGTCACCCAAAGAGCAATGGAAAGAGCTATGCTCGGGGTTTCTCTGCGTGATAGAATTAGGAATGAAGCTATCCGTAGCAGAACTGGGGTCACCGACATAGCCTTCAAAATTGCGAGACTTAAGTGGCAGTGGGCGGGGCACATTGCTCGCAGGACTGACGGTCGATGGGGCCAGAAACTGCTTGAGTGGCGTCCACGCACCGGAAGACGAGCTGTCGGTAGGCCTCCGACAAGGTGGAGTGATGACCTGGTGAAGGTCGCGGGAATCCGGTGGAAACGAACGGCACAGGACCGGTCTAAATGGCGAGGCTTGGGGGAGGCCTATGTTCAGCAGTGGACGTCTTTCGGCTGAAATGATGATGATGATGATGATGAGGGGCCTTCAGCTCTTTTACAAAGATGTTACGGGCTGGAGTTGGTACTAGAGAACGAGGGGAAGGATAGAGAATATGCCTAATGATGAAAATTCAACTCAAATAAGTACTCAAACTAGCAACAAAATAGTTCTAGCTCTGAGCTAGAGTTAGATACAACAGAGGGGCCAAAAACGAACGAAGTTCGAATATCTCCCTCTCTGTCCCTCTAATAAGCAAGTGCGACAGAGAGGGAGATATTATAATATCGTTCGTTTTCGGTTCGCGGTAGCCCCTCAGGTCCGGGACTAACCGTAAAAATTATTTATTTATTCATTGTAATGTCATGTATACACAATAAGATGTTACATTTCTAATTTAAGTCATTTCATGACACCCTGTAAGGGCACACAATAGTCATAATGTTGATTGTTCCCTCACTGCTGAGGATTGTGACTCTTATCAAGAATGAATGTTTACAAGCAGTCGCCATCGGCTCCGCTCAGACGCCCGGTGGAGTGCAGCACTGACAGTCATATTCAGCTGCTGGGATATCTGTGAGACCATCAAAAGGGACCTCATGGTCTTTACTTTACCCTCTATCTTCCCTGTCACCATTAATATCTCCAGGTTATCAACCCCCCTACGCGCAAAAATGGCCAGGCGCGGATCCAGGATTTAGTCCAGGAAGGGATTAACATATGAATTGCCTCCCTCCTTTAGGCAGTCGCAGTCTGTTGCGTCGCTCAAGGGGAAGTTGAAGAAACTGTGGCTTTGTGATTCTGGCAAATTTCATAAAATATTTACCTTTTATTTTTCTCAGGCTATAATTTTCTTCTCAGTATCGTTTATTTGTGTATTTATACTTGTCCTTAATAAATTATATGTGTATGTATGTTTTATATCTCTTGTCTTTTTTATACCTTGTTGTACAGGTTGCTGAATTTGTCTACCTCCGTTCATTTCTTCTCTCATTTGCTCAAAGGTTAACTGGAAGAGATCCCTTAAAGGGATAAGTTCGCCTTTGTACATACAATTTGTTTTTGTATTTGTAATTTTTGTTATTGTGTACAATAAAGAGATTTACTACTACTACTACTACATATGCATATCATACCTAAGCAGATGTTTAGTGTTATGTTTTATAGTGTTTAGATAGCTTCATGTAAAGTCTGTATTATAATGAACGATTTAGCTTGTATGTGCAAGTACAAAATATTATTCTGTATGGCTACACATTTCCCACATTGTCAATGTCATGTTGCATGTTAAGAACAGCTCTCTCTCATGTTTATTGTTTTGTAATTTCATGTTGTTTCTTGGTTGTCCTGAAAATCAGCGTCATGATTTTCATGACACTATGCTGAGCGGCACCCATTTTGGTACTAAATAGGTACCTATTTGGGTGGATCAACTTTTTTTGTGTTGTTATCTTGATCCGTTGTCCAAGGGACACTAGTAGCGTAGTTTGTTAAAGAAAATGTTGTATTAAGTTCTACTTACATGCTTATTAAATGGACCATTATGGAAATAGCTTATAAGTACCACAAATACTTATGTTTGATAAACTTAAATAGCATAAAACCACGATGGAATGCGAATTTAGCCCCCTGGACAACTAGACGTAACCACGGCAACGAGTGGCACTAAAAAGTTGATTCACCCATTTACTATATCCTAGAATGTGTAAACAACTTGTACCAAATAAATATTTCTTTCTTTCTTTCTTTCTTTCTTTCTATATGTGGTGTTGTTGGCAGGTGGTGGTGGTGGAGAGTAGCGCGGAGAGCAGCCCGCTGTCGGGCTCCGGCGAGGGCGCGCGCGAGCCCGGCGGCGCGGCGGAGCCCGGCCGCGCCGCGGAGCCCGGCGCCGAGCCTGGGCGCGGCGCGGAGCCCGAGCCCGAGCCCAGCGAGCCTTCAAGGCCAGGTCAGTCACGAGCCTTATTTATTTAACGTTGATGAACCCTCAGATCATTTAAAACAGGAGACGCCTTCATTTTTCCGAACAAAATATTTCTCCAATTTCGGGGGGACGAGGTAACCGTTCCTTCGTATTAAGCAGTACCGCTGCTAACGTAACGTGCTCGTACGGGTGAGCGTAATAGTTAATGAATTTGGAACTGGGAAGCGATTGCATCTATAGCTCAGTTGGCTAGAGCGACTGGCCGCGAGTGCCGGGAGGTCGCAGGTTCGAATCCTGCTCGGTGCTTAAATTTTTAAATTTTTCCTTCATTCTAAATTTGGGTATGGGATGGCGCATCGTAACTGACGATTCTCAATATGATTTGAGACGTTAGTGCCGTTAATGAAGCATGAGTCTTCTGGTAGATGTCGCTGTACGCCTCCCTTAAGGCGTTTGTATAAAAAATAAATGGGTTATATGATTAAATAAATAAATAATAAATAAATAAATAAATATTAGAGGACAATCTTACACAAATCGAACTACCCACAGTAAGCTCAAGAAGGCTTGTGTTATGGGTACTAGTCGACGATATATTTAATAGATATAAATACTTAAATACATAGAAAACATCCAAGACTCAGAAACAAATATTGATGCTCATCACACAAATATTTGCCCTGACCGGGATTCGAACCCAGGACCGTCAGCTTCACAGGCAGGTGCACTACCCACTAGGCTAAACCGGTCGTCAAATTATTTGGGTCAATCAACTTTTTCTTGTTGCTATTCTGTCCCGTCAGCGAGAAGACAACAATAATCTAGTTTCTTAGAAAAATGTTTATAATATGTCCCATGTTCCAATGGATTTATTCTCATCACTAAAACTCATATTCGGTAGACTTAAACATTATAAAATCAGTTTTAATGAGTGACTCAGGAGACGTAACCATGGTAACGAGTAACAAAGAATAGTTGATCTACCCATTTATTTAACGTTGATGAACCCTCAGAGCATTTAAAACAGGAGACGCCTTCATTTTTCCGAACAAAATATTTCTCCAATTTCGGGGGGACGAGGTAACACACATATAAAGAAACCACGCACACTTGCAAAACATTCTCCCATTAGAATTACGATTTGAAACGGGATATTTACCATGTATATTTGTATTTTTGAGTTCCCGATATTTCGGCACTGTTGCAAGCGCCATTATCAAGGATTAATTAGTTAATATAGTATACATGGTAAATATCCCGTTTCAAATCGTAATTCTAATATAAATGACCATGTAAGCTTGAAATCTTATATTCTCCCATTAGTACGCACCTACACTAAAAGAATCACGCACGCACACTCAAAACACTAAATTTTACCAATATTTTTATCGCATGCCTAAATTAACCAATGTCACTAAGGATCACATTTCTTATAAATTCTCATGGATAGTAGCCCTTACAGTACGAAATACGGTGACGTTAAATGTCAGAATAGCGGCCGCTAAAGCGTCGAATACGAATGTTTTTAAATAGACTTTGTAATCGATGCTCGATTTACGATTTTAATTAATTTAATTGTGCAGAAAATTATAATTAAAGCGAAAACATTCGTGTAAGTGAAATTACAATTTGATAAATTAAAACATCTATTAGATTTATACGAACATAGTTAAAGTGATTAAATTACAAAAGAAACAAAAAAAAAACATACAAACAAATATTTACAAATTAATTAAAAACTAATACCAGCTTGCCTAGCCACAAAAAAAAGACCCCGTCCAAAAGTTCCGTCTGTAGCATGGTGCCCATAACACTGGCGGCGTTACCTCTCTGTATTGCTAAAGAAATACGTTGGGAGAGGTAAGCGCCAGCCCTATGGTCCCCTGAAGCGTCAACGAGAATTAAAATGTTTTTTGAACCCGTAAATATCACGTAAAGAGCACATTTCGAGACTAACGTATAATCGATATCGAATAAAGAAGTAGTTTTTAATGACGTGGCAGTTGGCAGAGGGGTAAGTATAAGTATATCAATGCCGTCTCCAGCCTCGAAGCAGGCGCGGATACAGGGGGGGGGGGCAACAGGGGCAATTGCCCCCCCCTGAAGCCTGTGTCAGGGGAGGGCATTTGCGTATGTCCTGACGTAGGAAATATGTTCTGACAATAAAAACAGTTATCAAAAGTCAGTTTTATTTTCGGAAAGTTCGAAAGTGCCCCCCCCCCCCCCCCCCTGAACTAAATCCTGGATCCGCGCCTGGCTCGAAGGTGTAACCCGCCGGGTAGGTCGCACCAGCAGTATGTATAGGTAGCGCCACGAGGGTTGAGGTCTCGCACACAACAACATGTCATGTAATGACTGCGGGATTTTGAAATCACTATTCTTTTTTCGTGCCTATAGTGACAATAAATTGCTCGGTAGACCAAAAAGTTTCTTTAAACTATACAAAAATACATCGAATTCGAACAAAACAGTAATTAAAATATTTTGATCTAATTCATTTATTTATATGTAACTAGCGACCCGCCCCGGCTTCGCACGGGTGCAAAGCTGATGCATGTATTATACATATAAACTTTCCCCTTGAGTCACTCTATCTATTAAAAAAAACCGCATCAATATCCGTTGCGTAGTTTTAAAGATTTAAGCATACAATACATAGGGATATAGGGACAGAGAAAGCGACTTTGTTTTATACTATGTAGTGATTATGAAAATAAATGAATATGGGTATGAATATATATGGCGTCAACTGTTAACCCATATAAACTTGTGAAACTTTCAATACAATCAGAATTTAGCGGTTACCCTAAGGTCCGGCCACGGCTTCGAGCGGCGGCGATAGCGATTTTCATAATACACTGCCCGTGATCCTGCAACGAACAGATGAAACGCTTGCCGCGCCGCAATAGTGTTATTGACTCAAAATTCGAATAATCCAAAAGAAACCACGCAAAAAATATACCAAAAATATACTTTAAGTACTTGAGTCGTGCATAAATAGATTCATTAAAGTTATAAAAAGTGTGCTCGATAATCCATTTTTAGCGATGTTTTTAAACCTGCTAGTGACGGCGGGTATAACTTTGGTCGCGGTGTAATCAAGTGCAAATCGCCCTAAATAAACCGTCCGTTTCCACAGACAAGCTGACCATCCGCAACGCGATCGAGAAGATCCGCTTCCTGACCCTCACCCCCCAGCAGTTCGCGGAGGGCCCCGCGCGCTCCCCCCTCCTCACGGAGTCCGAGGCCTTCGCAATACTCATGAACATACTCTCAAGCAGCTCCGACGTGCCTTTACCCGCTGGATTCAGTACATGTCGGGTGCCGAGGAAGCAGCTCATCGGAAGCGGCCCAAGCAACAACGTAATGGAACTAGCTAAGAGACCCCGCCTCGTTATACACCCGCATGGAGTCCGACGATCTCACCGGTGTTACTGAAGCCATGACTAAAGAAACTAACGATGCATGGATTGACAGTGTATAATGCCCAGTGTTGCCAGATGGTTACATTTCTTACATTTTTCGTAACTTTTGACCGGCTCGCGTAACATAAGTAACTTCTGTTGTAAATGAAATTTTAGTAACTTTTGAGAATAATGAAACTGTCTAAAAAGAAAGGTTAATTGTATCTAACCGGAACCAAGCGAGACAATTTATAGACTTACAGATATATAGATACAGAAAAGGTGACAAAAGAACCTACATGGTATGACTGTCTGTCCGTCTCTGTATGACATTTGAGCCATACAGACCATCCATCAACCTTACGTTATTCTGTCGCCGAACTCGCCGAATTGTAGCTGTACGTGGCTACTCATTTCCTAGAATCGATCGTTTTGACAAGTAATTATGAGAAATATAAAACATGTAACTTTTGCATCGAAAATGTAACTTTTCAAGAAAAGAAACGTAATTTTTGTACCAAGGGCCCTGGCAACACTGATAATGCCCCAGTTTCATCAGAAGGTCATTCTACTTCTTCATGACCAGTTTTCTATTACAAATAAAATCTATGATATGTATTGAATTAGTGTACAGTCATCAGATATATCGGAGCGAACGAGGTGCTCACATATATCTGAACACGACTCTATTGTCAAGGCGTTAAAGTGCATGTTCAGATATTTTTGAGCACCCTGAAGAGTACAGATATATTTGATGGCGACTGTACAAAAATAGGAATTCGAAGTACCTGAGTCTAATAAAAAGATTTTGTAGATAAAAATACTTAAATATTAACATATTGCTGTAAAAGGTGGGTAATACAGTGCTAAAAACCATTTTTCCATACAAATGGTGAGACATCCAAGGACCACTGAGTTACTCGATTTATGGATTAGCTGTGGTTCGTTAATTACAAAAACTATCGGAAGTGATACTGCAATTAAACCCCTATAAATAACAATACAAAAATATGAAGTGAGGGCTAAGTATTCCAAAATATGCATTAAAAAAAAAGTGTCTGAAAATTATGTACATGAAAAAGTAGAATGGCCCAGCACTTATTTCTCTTCAAAGCCCCTAACATTTCATAGATTATTACAAACGCAGCAACTGTTTCATAAGGAGCTCCGATTTCTTCACAAGTCTCCTTAATTTCCATAAAACCCCTTTTTAAACATCAGATAATTCCTGTTTCATCCCCAAGCTTCCAATATAACGCAGCGTGCCTCCGCCATTCCACTTAAATCGTAGGGATTTTATAGAAAACTAAAATTTCCATGGCTTCCACCACTTAAAAGACCCCCATACCTCTTCCTCTGGACATCCTCTCAAGCTATTAGAGCGGGGATTAGCATTGCCTTTTTTTTATAGAACGCCGGTGGCAAACAAGCGTACGGTCCACCTGATGGTAATGAATGAAATGAAAGTAATTTATTCCAGAACAAGTCCATAGATAGCATTATAAAATTATAAGATAAAAATTAAAAATGATATTGAATTGAATTAAATTTAATTTAATAGATAAAATTAAAATTACAATTAACTATATTTTCATAATAATTCTTATTTTGCAAATAGCAATTAATGAAATAATTCTCACATTTAATATAAAGCACCAGTAGGTTTCTAAAAAACTTTTCCATTTAAGTCAATTGTTGGTAATGAAATTGACGTATACTTTTTTTTTTAAATAATAAATAAAATTACAATAAATTAATATGCACCTCTCCAAATCGCGAGTTACTCCGAGCCCCGACGATAGGCCTATGGTACTCCCTCCAACGCTCGTGTAGCGCGCTGGCGTCCCACTCTCTTACCGCCGCGAGCAGTGTTGGCCAGCAGACCAGCACCATGCTCCAGCAGGTGTTGGAGCAGGGTGTCTATTATTTTATCGAAATATCTTACATCGATTTTCATTTCACCGAAAACTGTTCCACGAATTTCATTAGTTTTTTTTTTCTAATCACATAATCATCAATTCATTGCATTTTATATAATCGAACCACTTTTCATAGTTAATCGTTTCGAATCCGTCTCTAATCGTAGCGTAACGGTACATCGAATTTACCTTTCATCGAAATATTCGTTATTCATAGTATTAATATAACGAAACTTGATTCACAGATAGTACGTTCCATATAGTATTCTTTCCAAGAACAATGTTTCATCGAACAACCAAGCAAGCATGATTTTTCAAGGCACTATAATCTTTCTGGTCTTATATAAAAAAATAACCTCGAAGATTAGGACGGGAGCAAAGCTCCCGTCTTAATCTTCTAACCAATCCGCATTACAGTCGGTTTTGCCCTAACTGGTCTTTCTGGGCTTATATAAAAAAATAACCCCGAAGATTAAGACGGGAGCTAAGCTCCCGTCTTAATCTTCTAACCTATCCGCATTACAGTCGGTTTTGCCCTAACAGGTCTTTTGTACATTTTAGGTTTTGGGTATTTTTGTTTATGAGTACTTTTACAGAGTACACCAAGAATCTGAGAAAAAAAATAATTTTAGACTTACTTATATCAAGAATAGTAAACAGTGGTGAAATGATGTTCTAGGTAATAAGAATTTTGGGAACTGAAACCTTCGTTAAACCAAAATTATACTAAAGGCCATTCGATGAACGACTACGTCGATGAACAAATAAAATACTGAATTAAAATTCGATGAGTTGATTCTTGTGTAAAAGGTAATTCGAGCAAATGTTTGAGCGATCTAACGAAGTTCGATGAATGATTCCTAAGTGATAATAAAATTCTGCGAATAGTGTTATGGGAAATGATAATCGATGTAACGATTTTCGGTAAAATGATGGATCCCCGTTGGAGCATGATGTTGGTTGTTGGTAGCCAGAGCTCCCGAGGATGCACTGTGTTGAGAGCGAGGGACCTAAATTTGTCCCTTCTGTTGTCTACACGGTGCATCCTCAAATTTTATAAAAGGTCGGCAACGCGTACGTGACTCCTTTGGAGTTGCGGACGTCTATAGGCTGCCGTGGCCGCTTACCATCAGGTAGACCGTAAGCTTGTTTGCCACCGACGTTGTATAAAAAAAAGCACCTATTTGTCCACAAAGCACGTAATATTTCGATTAAGGCGCTCCATTCATTGATTTTTTGTCGAGTTTTGAGTTGATATAGCTCCATAAAAACTATAGATATATTTATGGCACAAACGGTTATACTGGAAAGATTCATAGAGATACGTTCAGTAGTTTTTGAGATTAAACGGAACGTACATCCATCCGCACAAACTTTCACGTTTATAATATTATAGGAAAAAACTCATAGTATTTGGAAGGAGATTCATATTTCAGTCACTACCTCAAACAAAAGCGCCCATCATTATAGATAGATATATTATGAAGCTCCTATTTGCTCAAATCTAATATAACTGTACAGTTTTTTATACTCTTTTATGTTTTTACTTTGTATTTGTTTTGTTTTTTCAATACAACTTGAAGATAAAAGTTATGCTTCTGTTTTATTGTAGAAATATTTCGCTAATGAAGAAACAATTTATTTGGTGCGACTTTTATGCTATTGTTATAAGAGGTAAAAAGCAGGTGCATCCAAAAAATAGGCCATAAGAACATTTGAAGTTCGCTTTTATATGTAGTATTATGTCCCTAGTCCCTAAATGTCATGATAGAAATTCTAGTAATTTTGACATACACTCAAATTTATATTGTATTTTTTATCTTGAAATAAATGAATCTGAATCTAAAAGTACCCCCTACCTACTACTCTGGGATCCCAGGATTTTCAGGGCTCATTACAAAAGATTGCTATTGTTTATCTTTTTAGACGATCGCTTGAAATTACTCCACGATTCGAGTCTCTTGCCACGAGAAAAAAATTGCGTTAATAAAAATACAAGAAGGTGACCACATTTTTTTCTTATTTTTAGGGTTCCGTACCAAAATGGTAAAAAAGGAACCCTTATGGTTTCACTTTGTCTGTCTGTCTGTCTGTCACATCACTAAATATCTCAAGAACCACTTATGCTATCGATTTGAAATTTGGAACAGTTATAAAGACGGGTAACCTACATGCATAGAACTTGGTTTTTTTTAAATATTTTTTAATATTTTTTACATGGTGCCTTAGTGAAGCGAAATATCTGCTACTTGAAAATGTAAGCGGAGCACATCAGCGTAATTTTATCTCCTATCGCGTATGACATTGGCTCTGTAAGAGCTTTATATACTTACACTTAAAAAGGTAATAAATAACGTTCATTTCAGTAGCTTAAAAGATTATTTTATTGAAGTATTGTATGTTTGAAACAGTTGTAGTATTTAGATAAGGGGGCGTCCATCAATTACGTGAGATGTTTAAGGGGGGGAGGGGGTCGAGTCAAATCTCATCTAATCTTACGTTGGAGAGAGGGGGTTCTCGGCAAATATCACGCAATTTTATTTCTGATTGAAACAAAAAAAATATATACTATTTTGGTCCATTTAATCCAGATTGTACATGCTTATAAGATTTAACCTTAAGCGTAATCGTAATACGATTAAGATTATTCACTAATTCGTTCGAAAGAGAATAATTTCATTCATACTTCGACGTTAACTCTCAGCACTATTGATTACTAGTCTTAACTAGTCGTAAATAAAAGCACGAAGTAATTTTTTTTTTCTTTTTACAATAACAATCCAACGCGTTTACGTAAGAAACCCACATTAAAAAAAATCTCACGTGAGATTGGGGGATGGGGTTGAATAAAATCTCACGACATCTCACCAGGGGGGGAGGGAGGGACAGAAAATTTAAAAAAACACCTCACGTACTTTATGGACGCCCCCTAATGTATAGTTTTTGGATTATCGTATCTTATAAAGTAATTTAACTCACACGTGGAAATAGTTACAATAATCACGGAAAAGTCCACTGCCAGGGGAGGCATACAATTTTGTACGTACCACGGGCGGTAATCTCAGATCCCACATTTATCGCCCTTGCTCGGGCGTCAAATACCAGAGATTGAGTTTTACCGCCCTAGGTTATAGTCAGCCATAAAACTATAAGCAATAAAATTACACAATTTGAATTGCAACCTAATCGTAGCTTCTTTAAAGCTTAAAATATCTGTGTTTCGTAAACAAAGGTTATCTCAACAACTACCGTCAAATATTTTTTGTCGCATTACAATTTTTATTCGTGTCATTTGACATTGAACTTTAGTGCAAATTAGTAAGTTAGATTTTGCTGTGTGTAAGAAATCACTTACGATCTTTTGCAATAGATTAACTAATTTTATCTTATCTTTATGGTTATTTAGACATAGACCACCAGACCGACTGGAATATAGGTATATTAAATACATTCTTATTGTATAGATGCCGACATTCACGGTGGATACTCCATCCCCAGTGATGGTGGATCAGGTTTTCACGGAACGGCCCCCGCTGCCCGCTCTACCCTACCCGCGGCCCCGGCATGAAGGTAACTTCGACTCTGTTGCCACGGCATACGGTGCATATTGGACTGTAGTTCTGAAACTTGTAACCGTTGCCCGTTATATTGGGGCAAATCTGCCTCATGCGCCACTAAGGAAAACTCGACTGTATTGTTAACGGTTTAATTTATTTGGTGCGACTTTTATGCTATTGTTATAAGAGAGAGGTAAAAAGCAGGTGCATCTAAAAAATAGGCCATAAGAACTTTTATGTCACACCTGGCCATAAAGTGGTAATTACCGCACGCTCCGCGCGCGGAAAATCCCACTTCCTGGCCAGGGGGTGACATAAAATTTTGTACTTACCTCGGGCGGTAATTAAGAAAGCCTCAGATCGCATAATTATCGCCCTTGCCTTCGGCTCGGGCGTCAAATATCTGCGATCTGAGACATTCTTTGTTTTACCGCCCTTGGTAAGTAATGTACTATTGAAGTTCGCTTTTATATGTAGTATTATGTCCCTAGTCCCTAAATGTCATGATAGAAATTCTTGTAATTTTGACATACACTCAAATTTATATTGTAATTTTTATCTTGAAATAAATGAATCTGAAACTAAAAGTACCCCCTACCAGTCTCTGGGATTCTCAGGGCTCATTACAAACTGGGATCAGATACCGGTATTTTCTCCATAGAAAAATACCGGTATTTTTACGGTCACCGGTTCATTATTTCGTTTTTAATGGGACAATCGAATAATACGACGTTGTTACCTAAATACATGATTCAGCCCTACGTAAAGAGCAAAGAATAATCCAAAATATTGGACTAATTCAGGGTTTTTTAAAAATACCGGTATCGGTCCCTGATTATATATTGGGGCAAATCTGCCTCATGCGCCACTAAGGAAAACTCGACTGTATTGTTAACGGTTTAACCTTCATATTTAACTGATGCTACTCGCTAAACGCTCGTGTTTTCGTTCACTGCCAATCGTTGGGAATTGCTTACTTTCCGAACTTGTATCGTAAATAACTATTGCATGATAACAGCAGAAAATATTTCCTTCATTATTTGTTTTGTCACTATGCATATTTGCAGACCTTGTTTTCTTAGACCATGATACTTCTTTGTTGTATCCTCATGATTGAGGGACCGGGCGACTGAGGGTATCCCTCACCACCATGATACTACAGTAATACCCAACTGATATGGCTTACCGATGTACCTGCGCAGAAGATGAATTTTTAAAGCGCGGGAAATGCTATTGACCAATCGGCACGCTCCACGCACCGCGCTTCTTTTTCCTGTACCGCTATTGGTCCGCAGCTGCCGCCATGTTAGCGCGCGCCGCGTGGCATGTTAGTCAGCCGCCATACTTCTAATCGAGTGCACGCGCATTATGAACAGTGTATTATGAACCTTATAGTAGTGATCTAAGGTTAATTGTAAGTTTTAAGCATTCTTTCGTTTATCTTCGGAGCGATACTTTCTTTTCTGCGCGAACGAAGATTCACAACGCGCCTTATCAGTTGGGTACTACTGTACACATGTATATTTGTGCCCCAGGTCACGGGATCCGACTATCCTCTACCATCCACACGCTGCCGGGACTAGCGCCCGAACACCTGGAGCGACACAGCACCGACTACAACAAGATCTACTGCCAGCGCCCCATCATACAGCACACCGACTGCCTGAACACCAGCGTTCTAGACTGTTCCGTCACGTTCATGGTGGACAAGAACATCTGTCTACTCGGAGTACAGGTGAGAAACGACTACAACAAGATCTACTGCCAGCGCCCCATCATACAACACACCGACTGCCTGAACACCAGCGTTCTGGACTGTTCCGTCACGTTCATGGTGGACAAGAACATCTGTCTACTCGGAGTACAGGTGAGCGGTGAATAGAAAAAGATTATTGCCAGCGCCATCATACATGAACACCAGCGTTCTAGACTGTTCCGTCACGTTCATGGTGGACAAGAACATCTGTCTACTCGGAGTACAGGTGAGCGGTGAATAGAAAAAGATTATTGCCAGTGCCATCATACATGAACACCAGCGTTCTAGACTGTTCCGTCACGTTCATGGTGGACAAGAACATCTGTCTACTCGGAGTACAGGTGAGCGGTGAATAGTAAGAGATTATTGCCAGTGCCATCATACATGAACACCAGCATTCTAGACTTTTCCGTCACGTTCATGGTGGACAAGAACTCTTTTCAGGTGAGTTAACACCCCATTGGGGTGTGAGCCTAGTTTAGCCGAAGTAGCAAGAAGAATAGGGCCTATTAATCCCGCCGCAGGCGCCGATACCTTATTTAAAACCGGTAGTAAGTGGGTGGATCAATTTTTTTTGTGTTGTTATCTTGACCCGTTGTCCAAGATACACTAGTGGTGCAGTTTGTTCAAAAAAAGTTGTATTTAGTTCTACTAACATGCTTAGTAGATGAACCATTATGGAAATGGCTTATAAGTACCACAAATACGTATGTTTGATAAACTTAAATAGCATAAAGTCACGGTTGTATTGGAATTTTGTCCCCTGGACAACTAGACGTAACCACGGCAACGAGTGGCACTAAAAAGTTGATTCACCCAAGTATACCGGTAACGATCCCTGGTTATTTCCCCAGGCGCCGATACCTTATTTAAAACCGGTAACGATCCCCGGTCATTCCCCCAGGTGCCGACGCAGGCGCCGAGCGAGGAGAGCGCGGCGTCCGCGCTCGGCAGCTCGGGCTACTCGGAGCTGCTGTACGCGCACCTGCTGGACGCGGACGGCGCGCGGCTCACCTACACGCACTACACGAGCCGCGTGCCCTACCGCCACCTGCTCGACATCATGTTCAACCGGCCCGTCTACATACAGCGGAACAAGGTAACGACCCCCGGTCATTCCCCCAGGTGCCGACGCAGGCGCCGAGCGAGGAGAGCGCCGCGTCCGCGCTCGGCAGCTCGGGCTACTCGGAGCTGCTGTACGCGCACCTGCTGGACGCGGACGGCGCGCGGCTCACCTACACGCACTACACGAGCCGCGTGCCCTACCGCCACCTGCTCGACATCATGTTCAACCGGCCCGTCTACATACAGCGGAACAAGGTAACGATCTCCGGTCATTCCCCCAGGTGCCGACGCAGGCGCCGAGCGAGGAGAGCGCCGCGTCCGCGCTCGGCAGCTCGGGCTACTCGGAGCTGCTGTACGCGCACCTGCTGGACGCGGACGGCGCGCGGCTCACCTACACGCACTACACGAGCCGCGTGCCCTACCGCCACCTGCTCGACATCATGTTCAACCGGCCCGTCTACATACAGCGGAACAAGGTAACGATCCCCGGTCATTCCGCCAGGTGCCGACGCAGGCGCCGAGCGAGGAGAGCGCGGCGTCCGCGCTCGGCAGCTCGGGCTACTCGGAGCTGCTGTACGCGCACCTGCTGGACGCGGACGGCGCGCGGCTCACCTACACGCACTACACGAGCCGCGTGCCCTACCGCCACCTGCTCGACATCATGTTCAACCGGCCCGTCTACATACAGCGGAACAAGGTAACGACCCCCGGTCATTCCCCCAGGTGCCGACGCAGGCGCCGAGCGAGGAGAGCGCCGCGTCCGCGCTCGGCAGCTCGGGCTACTCGGAGCTGCTGTACGCGCACCTGCTGGACGCGGACGGCGCGCGGCTCACCTACACGCACTACACGAGCCGCGTGCCCTACCGCCACCTGCTCGACATCATGTTCAACCGGCCCGTCTACATACAGCGGAACAAGGTAACGACCCCCGGTCATTCCGCCAGGTGCCGACGCAGGCGCCGAGCGAGGAGAGCGCCGCGTCCGCGCTCGGCAGCTCGGGCTACTCGGAGCTGCTGTACGCGCACCTGCTGGACGCGGACGGCGCGCGGCTCACCTACACGCACTACACGAGCCGCGTGCCCTACCGCCACCTGCTCGACATCATGTTCAACCGGCCCGTCTACATACAGCGGAACAAGGTAACGATCCCCGGTCATTCCGCCAGGTGCCGACGCAGGCGCCGAGCGAGGAGAGCGCCGCGTCCGCGCTCGGCAGCTCGGGCTACTCGGAGCTGCTGTACGCGCACCTGCTGGACGCGGACGGCGCGCGGCTCACCTACACGCACTACACGAGCCGCGTGCCCTACCGCCACCTGCTCGACATCATGTTCAACCGGCCCGTCTACATACAGCGGAACAAGGTAACGACCCCCGGTCATTCCCCCAGGTGCCGACGCAGGCGCCGAGCGAGGAGAGCGCCGCGTCCGCGCTCGGCAGCTCGGGCTACTCGGAGCTGCTGTACGCGCACCTGCTGGACGCGGACGGCGCGCGGCTCACCTACACGCACTACACGAGCCGCGTGCCCTACCGCCACCTGCTCGACATCATGTTCAACCGGCCCGTCTACATACAGCGGAACAAGGTAACGACCCCCGGTCATTCCCCCAGGTGCCGACGCAGGCGCCGAGCGAGGAGAGCGCCGCGTCCGCGCTCGGCAGCTCGGGCTACTCGGAGCTGCTGTACGCGCACCTGCTGGACGCGGACGGCGCGCGGCTCACCTACACGCACTACACGAGCCGCGTGCCCTACCGCCACCTGCTCGACATCATGTTCAACCGGCCCGTCTACATACAGCGGAACAAGGTAACGACCCCCGGTCATTCCCCCAGGTGCCGACGCAGGCGCCGAGCGAGGAGAGCGCCGCGTCCGCGCTCGGCAGCTCGGGCTACTCGGAGCTGCTGTACGCGCACCTGCTGGACGCGGACGGCGCGCGGCTCACCTACACGCACTACACGAGCCGCGTGCCCTACCGCCACCTGCTCGACATCATGTTCAACCGGCCCGTCTACATACAGCGGAACAAGGTAACGATCCCCGGTCATTCCCCCAGGTGCCGACGCAGGCGCCGAGCGAGGAGAGCGCGGCGTCCGCGCTCGGCAGCTCGGGCTACTCGGAGCTGCTGTACGCGCACCTGCTGGACGCGGACGGCGCGCGGCTCACCTACACGCACTACACGAGCCGCGTGCCCTACCGCACCTGCTCGACATCATGTTCAACCGGCCCGTCTACATACAGCGGAACAAGGTAACGATCCCCGGTCATTCCCCCAGGTGCCGACGCAGGCGCCGAGCGAGGAGAGCGCGGCGTCCGCGCTCGGCAGCTCGGGCTACTCGGAGCTGCTGTACGCGCACCTGCTGGACGCGGACGGCGCGCGGCTCACCTACACGCACTACACGAGCCGCGTGCCCTACCGCACCTGCTCGACATCATGTTCAACCGGCCCGTCTACATACAGCGGAACAAGGTAACGACCCCCGGTCATTCCCCCAGGTGCCGACGCAGGCGCCGAGCGAGGAGAGCGCCGCGTCCGCGCTCGGCAGCTCGGGCTACTCGGAGCTGCTGTACGCGCACCTGCTGGACGCGGACGGCGCGCGGCTCACCTACACGCACTACACGAGCCGCGTGCCCTACCGCACCTGCTCGACATCATGTTCAACCGGCCCGTCTACATACAGCGGAACAAGGTAACGATCCCCGGTCATTCCCCCAGGTGCCGACGCAGGCGCCGAGCGAGGAGAGCGCGGCGTCCGCGCTCGGCAGCTCGGGCTACTCGGAGCTGCTGTACGCGCACCTGCTGGACGCGGACGGCGCGCGGCTCACCTACACGCACTACACGAGCCGCGTGCCCTACCGCACCTGCTCGACATCATGTTCAACCGGCCCGTCTACATACAGCGGAACAAGGTAACGACCCCCGGTCATTCCCCCAGGTGCCGACGCAGGCGCCGAGCGAGGAGAGCGCCGCGTCCGCGCTCGGCAGCTCGGGCTACTCGGAGCTGCTGTACGCGCACCTGCTGGACGCGGACGGCGCGCGGCTCACCTACACGCACTACACGAGCCGCGTGCCCTACCGCCACCTGCTCGACATCATGTTCAACCGGCCCGTCTACATACAGCGGAACAAGGTAACGATCCCCGGTCATTCCCCCAGGTGCCGACGCAGGCGCCGAGCGAGGAGAGCGCCGCGTCCGCGCTCGGCAGCTCGGGCTACTCGGAGCTGCTGTACGCGCACCTGCTGGACGCGGACGGCGCGCGGCTCACCTACACGCACTACACGAGCCGCGTGCCCTACCGCCACCTGCTCGACATCATGTTCAACCGGCCCGTCTACATACAGCGGAACAAGGTAACGACCCCCGGTCATTCCCCCAGGTGCCGACGCAGGCGCCGAGCGAGGAGAGCGCCGCGTCCGCGCTCGGCAGCTCGGGCTACTCGGAGCTGCTGTACGCGCACCTGCTGGACGCGGACGGCGCGCGGCTCACCTACACGCACTACACGAGCCGCGTGCCCTACCGCCACCTGCTCGACATCATGTTCAACCGGCCCGTCTACATACAGCGGAACAAGGTAACGACCCCCGGTCATTCCCCCAGGTGCCGACGCAGGCGCCGAGCGAGGAGAGCGCCGCGTCCGCGCTCGGCAGCTCGGGCTACTCGGAGCTGCTGTACGCGCACCTGCTGGACGCGGACGGCGCGCGGCTCACCTACACGCACTACACGAGCCGCGTGCCCTACCGCCACCTGCTCGACATCATGTTCAACCGGCCCGTCTACATACAGCGGAACAAGGTAACGACCCCCGGTCATTCCCCCAGGTGCCGACGCAGGCGCCGAGCGAGGAGAGCGCCGCGTCCGCGCTCGGCAGCTCGGGCTACTCGGAGCTGCTGTACGCGCACCTGCTGGACGCGGACGGCGCGCGGCTCACCTACACGCACTACACGAGCCGCGTGCCCTACCGCCACCTGCTCGACATCATGTTCAACCGGCCCGTCTACATACAGCGGAACAAGGTAACGATCCCCGGTCATCCCCCCAGGTGCCGACGCAGGCGCCGAGCGAGGAGAGCGCCGCGTCCGCGCTCGGCAGCTCGGGCTACTCGGAGCTGCTGTACGCGCACCTGCTGGACGCGGACGGCGCGCGGCTCACCTACACGCACTACACGAGCCGCGTGCCCTACCGCCACCTGCTCGACATCATGTTCAACCGGCCCGTCTACATACAGCGGAACAAGGTAACGATCCCCGGTCATTCCCCCAGGTGCCGACGCAGGCGCCGAGCGAGGAGAGCGCGGCGTCCGCGCTCGGCAGCTCGGGCTACTCGGAGCTGCTGTACGCGCACCTGCTGGACGCGGACGGCGCGCGGCTCACCTACACGCACTACACGAGCCGCGTGCCCTACCGCCACCTGCTCGACATCATGTTCAACCGGCCCGTCTACATACAGCGGAACAAGGTGCGCAACACAACAGAACAGTTTTATTATTATTATTATTATTAATTCTTTTTCGCATTGTAAAAAAATATATATTATTTATTACCCACGACGGAACGGAGAAGGTA
Organism: Epiblema foenella; assembly: GCA_963556455.1. Taxonomy (NCBI): domain Eukaryota; kingdom Metazoa; phylum Arthropoda; class Insecta; order Lepidoptera; family Tortricidae; genus Epiblema; species Epiblema foenella. The sequence continues at coordinate 23,980,616 of OY747101.1, read as the reverse complement.
TATGCGTTTAGGGTGAGAGGTTGTTTGTTTGTTTGTTTGTTTGTTTGTTTGTTTGTTTGTTTGTGTGTGCACATCAATATCTTCAAAATGGCTTGACCGATTTAGAAGCGGTTTTCGGCAATAGATTTGTAGTTTAGTCAGGACGAATTTTAGCTGGGTGTTACGATGATAACTCACCAGGGGGCGCTGCAGTAAACATTTTTCACCGTACATCCGTTGTGGGTTTTTCAAAATTTTTAATTTTGTTTTTTTTTAATGTTTAAACTTGACATCTGTGTATGACATCATTATTCATTATTTTTATAATTAAGTAGATAATTTTGACAATTAGTAGGTAAGATTTCAAACACAATGTATATTGTTATTGGAAATATGAAATGAAAATGAAATGAACACACTCGTTATTGTTTAAGCCGTCCTCGCCCGGTGAAAAAAAAAGTTTGTATGATACCGTTGTTATATAGAGTACTAGCGACCCGCCCCGGCTTCGCACGGGTGCACTATTTAATGGATGTTATTATACATATAAACCTTCCTCTTCAATCACTCTATTTATTAAAAAAAACCGATCAAATTCCGTTGCGTAGTTTTAATGATTTAAGCATACATAGCGATATAGGGATATAGGGACAGAGAAAGCGACTTTGTTTTATACTATGTAGTGATGATAAACGGATTTAAAGTTAAAGAAGAATTATCATTAATAAGCAAACTTGGCTGTAACAACCGTTTTAATGTTGCTGGTTAGAGAGAAAGCGCCACAGATCAGTGACGTCATTAACCACGAGCGCCATAGTAAATGACGATCGTTCCGATACAAAGGTGCGTTTTGCGGAAGTGACAGAGTATGCCTCCTCTTAAAACTTTGAAGACTTATAATTATGTAACTAGTTATTCTTTTGATTTCAGTTCAGTTCAGTTTCTTTATTGGTAAAAATAATTAACAAGTATTAAATTAAAAGTACTATAACTAGTTATGCATATTGGTTATATGAATTACATACTTATATTATATTTTGATCACATTGTTTCATTAAGTACATTATTGATTAAGATGGTAAAATAAACCTAATCAGCCTAGCAAAAACTCATCTACACTGAAGCAAGCAAGTTTTATAAGATGGGATTTGAGTTTCTTTGAAAATACTGCGGCACTTTCGGATGATTTTATGTCTCTTTCATAACTATGGCATTAGATGTTGACGTTAAATTTTCCTCTTGACATTCAGATTTTATTCTAGAAATTGTGTAGATTATACTATTTTTTATGTTTTTATTTTACATATTGACGATTTTTTTGTATCTCTTTTGACATACATTACAGTAATTCATGTCTTTTTTAGGGTTCCGTAGCCAAAATGGCAAAAACGGAACCCTTATAGTTTCGTCATGTCCGTCTGTCCGTCTGTCCGTCTGTCCGTCTGTCCGTCTGTCACAGCCGATTTACTCGGAAACTATAAGTACTACAGTGATGAAATTTGATGGGAATATGTGTTGTATGAACCGCTACAAAATTATGACACTAAATAGTAAAAAAAAGAATTGGGGGTGGGGCCCCCCATACATGTAACTGAGGGATGAAAATTTTTTTTTCGATGTACATACCCGTGTGGGGTATCAATGGAAAGGTCTTTTAAAATGATATAAAGTTTTCTAAAAAACATTTTTCTTAAAGTGAACGGTTTTTGAGATATCAGCTCTCAAAGTCGTAAAAAGTATGTCCCCCCCCCTCTATTTTTATAACTACGGGGTTGTACAGTCGCAAACTGGATATAGGAACCCTAGGACGGGTTTGGTTATAGTTTACCCTGGACGGGCAGGTAAATAAGGTATGTTCCCTAGGACGGGAATGAAGGTAAGTTCCCTAGGACGGGATTTAATCCAGTGTGCGACTGCACAGACTGCGTAAAGTTACTAGAACAGGGGTGGGCTTAAGGCAAGGGAGCCTACCATCCTACGTCCCTAATTCCCTAAGTCCCTAACCTATCCACACTTACTACCTTTACACACACAGCTACTCTTACAGGGATATCTGTTGCCGACCTCGACCTAAGACAACAGATGGATTCCTACGGGAAGGAAATAGGGTTAGCGGAGGTTGTGGTTTTCTCACAGCCGATCAAGCAGGCTCACTTGACCGATTAAGGCTTGAAGGTGTCTTCGCCACTGTGAGAGGATTCCTGAAATGGGTGGTGGACCCTACACTCCCGGAGAGAGCGTAGGGCTATAGGTAAATAAAGACCAACGGACAATTGGTAACTGGGTTTATTACAATTTTTTATTCTATTATATACAAGTTTTGCTTATGGCACACTATTACATTTTATCTTAGTATACTATAGGTGTAATGTGCAAGGAAGGTAAAAAAGGTGCAGTGCAGGTAATATTTATTGATCTTTTGGACTTAATAATGTGCGGAATCTTAGGATAACTTAATCTAGGGCGATGTTTCGTAACACACGTGTATCTCATGACGCCTTTAGAGGCGGGTTATTCTGTTCTCTGAACATATTGGCGTCTCTCGGCCAGGCGTGGGCGTTACAGGGGCTGTATTGGGCGTAGCTCTGTCATCTCAAAGCTGCCTCCGTGTTGCTCTGCGGTGCTTTGGCTGGGCCGCTGGCGTGCGGGCTTCGGCGGAGCCCGTCTGGGGGGCGCCGGGCTGACGGGGCACGGCGGTGCGGGGACCGAGTGGGACCGGCGGGCGGCTGCCTTGGCTCGAACCCACTTGATGATCTGTGGACAAAAGTAAAATATTAATAAAATAATAATAAATGTTGTTGCTGATGAGACGAGACTGACTGCTATCGAATGAGACTGGATCTGCTGCCAAATTGTGTTGTCTAATTCTGTTTTAAGAGCAATTTCGTTATTTACTAAGTGTTTAAATAAGTCTCTGGAACTGTCAAGTACTTCCTCATCTCTGGCCAGATTTTGAACTAGTCTTGTGGTTGTGTTTGTATTCATGGAGAAATTTGCTTTCTTGGAGTATGTGGCTAATACACTCACTGTGTTCATGCGTCTGGCGGCTAGTATATTATTTCTGGTTTTTATTATGCAATTTTCAGATATGTGAATGACTGCGTTAGTTTCTATGGTTATTTCTTCCCTTTCGCCGTCACAAATAATTGATGTTTTGATCTTCTTGTTTGTAATGATAAGCCAAGTATTTGGCATGTAAAGTTGTTTCCAAATCGTGGATGTGACGTTAAGGAGTCGGGTGTTGCATTCTATAGCTTCGGTTTTCTTAAATAATAAGTCATTGACACAGTTTTTGTTTGATTGCATGTTCTTTACGGAAGTTGGGTAGCAGATGTAATCGTTATTTCTCTTAAGGCATGACTGGAATTCTTCTTTGTCGAGTTCAAAATAGTTTTCATTGTTGTAATCGATTCCAATTATATTGTGATATATTTCTATGCTGTATAGGTTTCCTTCTTGATCCTTCTTTGGAACGGGTGTCACATGGATCAGAGAATATTTTGCAATATCTTGAATTGCGAAGTAACCATACACTTGTATGTGTGTTTGGTTTTCTGTGCTTTTCGTGTAGATTAATTGATTTTGAACTATTTTTAATTTGGTAGGCAGTTTCGTGTTTGCATTGGTTATAATCTGCTTTATATCTTTAACTTTCAACACATTGTAAATTGTGCCTTGATGCAGGGATACTTCTAATAGCCCTGAGTAATGTTCCAATATTTCGGTTATGTAGTTAACTGCCAGTTGGTACATTTGCAATATATGGATATGCAACCAGTTGTGATCTATTCTCTTGTACCAAACGTTTACTTTATTAATATAGTCGACGGCTTGATTTAGATTCGTCTGGAATCTTTGGAGTTTTTTGTTAATTCTTTCTTCTGTTTGGTTGACTGTGGCTATTGTGGAAATCATGAACTTGGTCTGATGATTTGCCGCTTCTATGAGTTTATTCTGGTTTGTTCTCAACGTGTCGATGTCGTTGTAAACTTCATCATTTACGCCGAATATGGATGTTAGTAACTGTCCAAATAATCCTCTTTTCTTTCTAACGTATCCTATTTCCATTATAACTTCTTGGGCTTTTCCTAACTTTGTTTGTTCTTCGTATAAATGTTGATATAACTGCATACAATGGATGTCCGTGTTATCTCTTTTTGTCTGTTCACAAAACTGTTGAAATTGGGATACTATGCCTTGTACATTTTTCACATCATGTGCTATGGACTCCTTTTCATAATTAGCCTGTATTCGAAATATCCCACGATCTATGGTTGCAGTTCCAATGTGTTCCACATATATTCCTTCCTCTATATTTTTTAAAGTATAATTTGCATATGTTGTTGTGAACAAGCTCAATAAAATGCCGAATAATAACATCTAATTAATTAATCCAATTGATGTTCCTTTTCGCCTACGTTTGTTTTCATTATTGTTGGCTCGTGCCGAGCGGATCAGGTTGCAGGTTACTCTAGACGGCGCACTGTCTGGCGTAGTTTTAATATTATTTGCTCTTTCAGCATTACTCGGCGGCGGCTCGCGCCTGTTCATTGTTATTGTATCATGTTCCTCAATCGGTAAGGGAATGACTGAGTGAATTGCTCTTTTCAGGCAGGTGCCCGACGGCCTTTGTAATGTCAGCACTCTATTTATACCATCGCTTCCTACATGTGTTTCTTTTATTTTTGCAAGTGGCCATTTACTAGGCGATACGTTTTCGTCTTTTATTAATACCACAGTTCCGTTTTTTAAATTGGTTTGGTTAAATTTCCATTTATACCTATGTTGTAATTGATGCAAATAATCTTGTGTCCAACTTTTCCAGAAGTCTTTTTTCATCTTTTGAATCAATTTCCACCTACTTTGGAGGTCCATATGAGTGTCCGCTACTGGGTCAGGAATGCCCACTGATTCTCGTGATATCAGGAAGTGGCTAGGGGTTAGAATTACGTTGTCGTTTACGTTATCATTTTGTGCGCATAACGGTCTGGAATTTAAGCAGGCCTCTATCTGGCATAGGAGTGTTGTTAATTCTTCGTAAGTCAACGTGGAATCTCCTATTACTCTTTTTAAATGGTGCTTCATAGATTTGACTCCAGCTTCCCAAATCCCTCCGAAATGGGGCGCTAGGGGTGGTATAAAATGCCACTGTGTTCCCAGGTTTGTTACCGCGTTCTGGAATTGCGGTGACTGTGTTATTTGTAATAGTTCAGTGTGCAGGAACTTGGCTGCTCCTACAAAGTTTTTTGCATTGTCACTGTAGACATGGTCCGCATGACCTCTTCTTGACCTGAATCTGGCGAACGCAGCTATAAAGCTTTCAGTTGTCAAATCTCCCACTAATTCAAGATGTATGGCTTTTGTAGCGAGACATACGAATACTGCTATGTATCCTTTGGTGGATCTGTTTCCTCTTCCTTTCGTTGTCCTTACTTGCACGGGTCCAGCATAATCAATGCCTGTATGGCTGAACGTTGGTGATGGAGTTACTCTTGGTGCTGGTAACTGTCCCATTTTCTGACATGGTGTGATGGCTTTATAGCGTATACATCTAACGCATTTATTTATGCAAGCTTTGACCATTCTTTTAACACCAATTATCCAGTATTTCTGCTGGACATAGGCTAATGTTAGCTTGTTTCCGCCATGTAATGTTCTTTCATGTGCATCTCGGATAATTAGAACCGATACATGGTGGTTGTATGGTAATATTGCGGGATGTTTCTGGGCATATGGTAATTGTGAGTGTTCAAGTCGCCCACCTACACGCATGATCCCGTTTTCATCAATGAATGGGTCCAAGTTTGATAGTTTGTTACTTCTTTTTAAGGGTTGTTTGTTTTTCAGGCACATGTACTCCTCGGGCATGGTTTCAACTTGAACTTTTTTGATTATTATGCGGCTGGTTTCTACTATTTCTTGGTACGATAGGTGCTCGTTTTTAACGTCTTTTCGGGTCCATCCATGGCAATATGAGAGTACTCGTAGCATTCTTTGCCATTCGGAAAATCGATCCCATATTTTTTCTTCAGTGGTCGCGTCGTTTACGACTATATGGTGGCTCATTTCTATCTCCTTACATACTTCTGGTAAAGTTTTCGTGAATGGTATCTTTTTATCTTGGAGCCAACTTGGTCCTTGCCACCATAAGTGATGGTTTTCTAATTTGGTTGGTTCGATCCCCCGGGACAATACATCCGCAGGGTTATCTGATGTTTTTACGTGATACCATTGTTCTTTTGGTATAAGTTTCTGGATTTCTGTCACCCTATTTGCGACAAACGTCTGCCATCTCCCGGCTTCTCCTTTTATCCATCCTAATGTTATCATTGAGTCGGTCCAACAGTAACAGGTTATATCTTTGCAATCTAATGCATTTTTAATTTTATCCATCAATTTCGCTAATAAGTGCGCGGAGGCTAGTTCTAGCCTGGGTATTGTTGTTTTTTGGTTTTTTGGCGCTACTTTACTCTTTGCTTGTAACAATGTCACATAATATTGTCCATTGACCTCGATTCTACTGTATACTACTCCGCCGTACGCCGATTCACATGCGTCAGCATACCCGTGCAGTTCTACTTTTGTACTTGTATATTTTGTCCATCTTGGTATTTTTATCGTTTCGACAGCTTTTATTTGTTGTTGGAATTCGACCCATTTCTTTTTGGAACCTTCGTCTACCGGTTGGTCCCATTCTGACCCATTTGTCCAGAGCTCCTGGATTAATGTCTTCATTGTCACAATAATCGGTGCTAGCCACCCCATGGGGTCAAATATTTTTGAAATCTCGGATAATATAAATCTTTTAGTTGGGTTTTCATTGGTTGTAATCTTGATTTTAAACTGGAATGTGTCGTGTAGAGGCGACCACATAACTCCGAGTGATTTCCTTGTTTCATGTTGGGGTAACTTGACCATGTCTTCCCTCAAGTTTTCTGGAATATTACCTAAAATTTCTTCACTATTCGAGGACCATTTCCGTAGGTTAAATCCTCCTGATTTAAACATGTTTATTAACTGGTTTTGCAGAACTTTAGCCTCTTCCTCACTTTTCTCACCAGATAAGAGGTCATCCACAAAAAAATCTTGAAGGGCGGTTTTGCTGGCTAGCGGATAGTTTGCCTGTTCGTCCAATGCTAACTGCTGTAGCGTTCTAACAGCTAAATATGGCGCTGAAGAAGTTCCATATGTTACAGTAGTAAGCTCGTATTCCTCGATCGGGTCCTTGGGTGATTCTCTCCAAAGGATTCTTTGATACGTTAAATCCTTTTCATTTACTCTTATGAATCGGTACATTTTCTCTATATCCGCCATCCAGGCTATCTTATGCTTTCGCCAGCGTAATAAAATATTTGTCAAATCTTCTTGTAACCTCGGACCCTTATACATGTTTTCATTAAGGCTCATTTCCCTTTTTCTTTTGGCACTGGCATCAAAAACTACCCTTAACTTCGTCGTTAAAACATCATCCCGGACCACTGGTTGGTGGGGTATATAGAAGACCCCTTTCCCGTGGTCTGTTTTCTTCACTTTCCTCATGTGACCCATGTCTTTATATTCAGACATAAATTCTAGGTATTGTTTTCGTAGTGGTTCATTGTTTTCAAACGTCCTTTCTAACTGAAACAATCTAGCCGCAGCCCTTTTACGTGAGTCTGCGTATGTTATTTCTCGGTTCTTAATGGGAATGCGAACGGTGTAGGTACCGTCTTTATTTCTTTGCGTGGTTTTTTGGTAAATTTCTTCACATATTCTATCTTCTTCTTTTAACTCCACCTTCTCTTGAATCTCTTCGAGCTCCCAAAATTTTGTCAACTGCTTGATTTCTTCGGTACACACAGTCATACTCGTTATTTCCATGTGTTTAGTTTCGTTGCTTAATTGCCATCCGGAAAAAATCCACCCGAATTCCGTATCCTGCGCTATCATGTTGTCTTGTATTTTTTCTAAACCCCCTAGCAGTAGCTTCCTATACTCCTGAGCCCCTAGTATGATATCAATTGGACCTCTCTTATAATACGTTGGATCAGCTATAAGCCGGTTTCCTATCTTATCGGAACTTATTTGTGGTATTTCGTGTTTTGGAAGTGCAGAAGTCAGTTTTGGTAACACAAAAAGTGTCACTGGCAGCCTAAATTCACTCGGAAAGCGTGGTTTTAATGTTATGGTAATAGTACATCTCGATGTCTTGGGCTTTTCATCGCCAATACCTTTTATCTCGGTTTGAACCTTTTCTCTTGGATAAGATAATATTTGCGCAGTTTCCTCCGTACAAAACGATGCCTCTGAGCCTTGATCACACAAAACTCTTAACAACTGAGTCCCTCCATGGTATGTAGAGGTTTCCACTAGGGCCGTCGCTAAAATTGTAGTTTTCTTGCCCCCTGGGCTTGGCTCCATTGACGATACATGAGAGTTTATTTTATTAGGCAATTTTTCCTTCTGGGGCATCCCTCTATTACCAAGTTTATAATTATTCGTATTAGTCATTGCTGGTCTATTATATTTGTTATTGTAATTGATATCCATATGAAGCATTGAGTGGTGATATTTCCCGCATACGCTGCATACTGAGTTGCTGTAACATTTGTCCGTTGCGTAATGGCTAATGCAATTTAGACATATCTTTTTGTTTTTTGCTGCATTTGTGCGATCTTGTACATTCAATGCTTTAAATTGCATACATTGGTAAATACCGTGATCGTGTTTGTTGCAATACCAGCAACCCGGGATCGACACTTTCCCTGGACTATATTCAGGCTTGTACGTACTGACACGATTCTGGTGCGGATAATTTTTATTGGTACTGTTAGTGGATTCTAGGCATTTAAATCTTTTTGACATGAACTCCATCATGCTGGTTAAACTTTGTTGTTTATTCGGTTCACTCAGAGATAACTCATACATATTATTCGTTTCTGAATCCCACTTTCTTGAAATGATGCGAGTCAGCATTGGATCCCAAGTCGCGGTATCCACTCCTTGGTTCCTTAAGCCCGCTATACTTTCACTTATCAAGTCGTACATGTTTTTCAACTTCATTGTGTCAACCCGGTCTATTTTTGGCAAATCTAATATCTTGTCTATAAACTTGGAAATGATTAGTCGCTCGTTCTCATATCTTTTTGTCAGCAATTCCCACGCTGCATTATAATTCAACTCGCTAATACACAAATGCTGAATCATACGTGCTGGCTCACCGCGTACGTGCGTTTTCAAATATTGCATTTTTTCTGCGCTAGTTAATGTGGCCTCGTTATGAACCATATTCTTAAATAAATCATGGAATGAATACCATGACTCATAGTCTCCGGTAAATATTGGGATCGTCATTTTTGGCAGATTTTTCCCAGCCTTGGTACTGGTGGAACTTGGTTTTATGGAGGTCTCATTTATTTTGCTAAGTAACTGGTATGTTACGTTCTCATACTCTTCCTGGACTCCTTCAAATTTCTTGGCAGTAAAATATGAGTCAGCTAGGGTTGTACCTTCTATAAGCAACTCAGCATGTGAACCTTCTATGGTGTCCCATTGCTTTTGGATGCTTTCTAATGTGGCTTGCAACATAAAACTGGATTCTTCTCTGGTTAGTAACTGCCTGGCTACAGCTAACTTTCTTTCTAACTGAGACACTCGGAACTTATGGATTCCAAGTTTAGGGTTTGCTTCTTCTGTTTCTAACTCCTTCATGGCAGAGGCAGAGGTAGACGGCTTGACTAGGGTTTGTCCGTCCTCTTGCAACTTTTTCTCGTAATAGCTTAGGTGGGTTATTGCTTCCTTGAAAAGGTCCATGATACCACCAAAGTGGTCGGTGGTAAGGTAATCATGGTTAAGCAACTTTTCTTCGTTTTTCAATTGCTCGTGGTTTTCTTCTACTGCCTTTATCAAGTCTCTTAAGGTAGTCTTCCTGTCCGCGATGTATTTCAACGTCTTCCTACTCGCGGCATCTTTTTTTATGTTGGTCAATATGGTTTTAATTTGGTTTCCTAGTTTCTCCTGGCTTTCGATAAGGTTGTTGAGCTTGACAGTGTCCATGTTGTCAGTTTGTCGGTCGGTTCCTAATCGTTTATTCCTATCTGGGAGGGTACGTTAAAGAGGCGTGGGAAATGGAAACCCACGTTCCTAAGTAGTTTGGGAGGACTTTTTTTTTTTTTTTTTTAAATCCGGTACTAATCCGGACCCGGTACTAATCCGGCTCGAAGGACCATATGTACAGTCGCAAACTGGATATAGGAACCCTAGGACGGGTTTGGTTATAGTTTACCCTGGACGGGCAGGTAAATAAGGTATGTTCCCTAGGACGGGAATGAAGGTAAGTTCCCTAGGACGGGATTTAATCCAGTGTGCGACTGCACAGACTGCGTAAAGTTACTAGAACAGGGGTGGGCTTAAGGCAAGGGAGCCTACCATCCTACGTCCCTAATTCCCTAAGTCCCTAACCTATCCACACTTACTACCTTTACACACACAGCTACTCTTACAGGGATATCTGTTGCCGACCTCGACCTAAGACAACAGATGGATTCCTACGGGAAGGAAATAGGGTTAGCGGAGGTTGTGGTTTTCTCACAGCCGATCAAGCAGGCTCACTTGACCGATTAAGGCTTGAAGGTGTCTTCGCCACTGTGAGAGGATTCCTGAAATGGGTGGTGGACCCTACACTCCCGGAGAGAGCGTAGGGCTATAGGTAAATAAAGACCAACGGACAATTGGTAACTGGGTTTATTACAATTTTTTATTCTATTATATACAAGTTTTGCTTATGGCACACTATTACATTTTATCTTAGTATACTATAGGTGTAATGTGCAAGGAAGGTAAAAAAGGTGCAGTGCAGGTAATATTTATTGATCTTTTGGACTTAATAATGTGCGGAATCTTAGGATAACTTAATCTAGGGCGATGTTTCGTAACACACGTGTATCTCATGACGCCTTTAGAGGCGGGTTATTCTGTTCTCTGAACAGGGGTATAAAATTCTAAAAAAAATAGAGGTGATGCATGCTAATTAACTCTTTCAACGATTTTTGGTTTGATCAAAGTATCTCTTATAGTTTTTGAGATAGGTTGATTTAACTGTAATTTTGGTTAAGTTATTTTTGCTGTTTTATAGATACTAGTACGGAACCCTTCGTGCGCGAGTCCAACTCGCCCTTGGCCGGTTTTTTAAATTTCATATGCATCAATAAATTGCTCTGAATAATTACATTCAATTTATGTAATATATAACTGACGATTTAAAAGTGCTTGTTGCTAGGCCTATTTGAATAAAGAATATTTTGAGTTTGAGAGTTTGAGTTTGTCACTAGGAATCTTATTATATATTTTGAGGCCAATGACATTGAGTGACTTTCTGAGCTTGGCAAGCCTGTGTAAGGGTGCGAGCAACTGTGTTGAGAGCGAGGGACCTACATTTGTCCCTTCTGCTGTCAACACAGTGAATTCTCAAATTTCATAAATGTGACTCCTTTGGAGTTGCGGGCGTCTATAGGCTGCGGAGACCGCTTACCATCAGGTGGACCGTACGCTTGTTTGCCACCGGCGTTGTATAAAAATATGGGCTGCCTGCGGCCGTTATTTCCCGCACGTACTGTGTTAGTATTATAGTTCGCGAGATTGAGTTGCTTTTTTCGTCATTCTATTAAGAATTTGATACTTTTTCGAGAAAAATCAAGTTTTTTTTTTAACCTGACTGTGGCTTTATAGCCCGGGTCCAATAAAGCGATAGGAGTGCGCGGTTGGAGAGTAGCCTGGGGAAAATCCAGGGGAAAACCTCCGGCACGACCACGCGTGTGGTTTGCAACACTGGAAAAATCAAACGTGTTGATATTCTTATTTGTTGTCAACATACCTATTATTTCTTTTATAATCTCTACGTGTGTTGCAGGTGTACAAAGTGGGCGTAGTTTACAACAAGATGGGCTGGTACCCGATGGGCTCGTGCGCGCAGCAGGTGGCCGCCGAGTCCGTCTTCTTCAACTTCGGCATCGGCCAGTCCAGCGACTCGGTGCGCGACGGACTCATACGGTCCATCATATTCACGTACTAGCACACGCGGTGCGTGGATGACAGTGTACTTGTCATATTCACATATTAGTACAGGCGGTACGTGGATGACAGTGTACTCGTCATATTCACATACTAGTACACGCGGTACGTGGATGACAGTGTACTCATCATATTCACGTACTAGTACACGCAGTACGTGGATGGCAGTGTACTCATAATATTCACTTACTAGTACACACAGTACGTGGATGACAGTGTACTCATCATATTCACATACTAATACACACAGTACGTAGATGACAGTGTACTCATCATATTCACGTACTAGTACACGCAGTACGTGGATGACAGTGTACTCATCATATTCACATACTAGTACAGGCAGTACGTGGATGACAGTGTACTCGTCATATTCACATATTAGTACACGCGGTACGTGGATGACAGTGTACTCATCATATTCACATACTAGTACACGCAGTACGTGGATGATAGTATACTCATCATATTCACATACTAGTACACGCAGTACGTGGATGACAGTGTACTCGTCATATTCACATACTAGTACACGCAGTACGTGGATGATAGTATACTCATCATATTCACATACTAGTACACGCAGTACGTGGATGACAGTGTACTCGTCATATTCACATACTAGTACACGCAGTACGTGGATGACAGTGTACTGATCATATTCACATACTAGTACACGCAGTACGTGGAACGTGGATGACAGTGTACTCATCATATTCACGTACTAGTAACACGCAGTACGTGGATGACAGTGTACTCATCATATTCATATACTAGTACACGCAGTACGTGGATGACAGTGTACTCATCATATTCACGTACTAGCACACGCAGTACGTGGATGACAGTGTACTCATCATATTCACATACTAGTACACGCAGTACGTGGATGACAGTGTACTCATCATATTCACGTACTAGCACACGCAGTACGTGGATGACAGTGTACTCATCATATTCACATACTAGTACACGCAGTACGTGGATGACAGTGTACTCATCATATTCACATACTAGTACACGCAGTACTTATATATTATGTAAGCCCGAGTAGAAATATGTGGATTGCGGAATTTCATTGGAATTGATTTCTTACACTGGCAATAATTTTAATGATAGATTGTCAGACTTATCAGTGACAGTTGCAGTTTATTTCAATAATAAGCAGTGTTGATAATTAAATGATAAATAACAAAAAAATGCCCAAAACGATTTCTAGTCAAGAGCGGAATATTATTATTAATAAACTGCCAAAAAAAACTCTAGAAACTGAGACTATATCGCAAACCAATTCATAATTTAACATCAAGCCTGACAGCTAAACAAGTCAAAATGTCATTTAGTCTGTTGCCATATAAATGAGAATAATATCGCCCTCTTGTCAATGGTCATATATTTCTGGTTGGGCTTTAATGTACTCAAATATGATAAAAATGTTGTCATAAAATGTCAGGTATTTTTTCAGGAAGCAGCAATATGCAACATTGGAAGTTTGGAACTGTTATATAGTCACAAGTCATAATATGACATTTTTAAATATGATAGGAATGATATACAAAGTTGCCACGTTTATGTATGTACCGCCGAGTAATTATGCTCAACATTGCTTAGAAAATTTGGACAGAATATACAAATACCTTCAGCATACAATTGTCGCAAATTATTACCAGTTCCTTTTTGACACATCATAACACCCATATAATGTGGCCAAGAGCAATCCCATTTTTTATAAAACAAAAATGCGCGTCCCATCGAAAAAATGAATAAAAACAAGTACCTATTTATATTAGAGCTTCATGAGTACTTAAAAAGTTGTAATACGTGTTTTAGAGGAGCAATCAAATGAATGTATTTTTTTTTCTATCAAGTAGTAATTTATGATAATAATTCACCATGAAAACAGTTATATACTATGTTATTTTTAAATCTAGTGACTAAATCATTCGTTTCGATTCGGATGATATTTCCGTAAGTTGATGGAATTTATATCATAAATGAATTTATAACCGTAATAAAGTACGTGTTATAAAAAAGATATTACAATAAATTGAAAACGATGAAATGTGAAATTCCTTTATCGCGGAATTTGGAAATATGGTCGTGTCGATTTTTGAACGATACAAAATTGACGTCAGTCGAATAAAATCGTATACAAAAGCTCCTGCTCTAGATTCGTATCCAATAATGAAATATATGGGAACATTAAGAAAAAATTACAACAAAATCGATTTGAATAATCAGATTCAGATTCATTTATTCACAATATAAGATTACAATATAAATTACATGTCCATTTACAAGAATCTCTATTGTGATCGTCAATAACATTAAATAAAACAAAATAAATTAAAAATCAATGAATAAAATAGCAGTTACATAATACAATGAGTATGATAAAATTCACCTGAGAGGATCATTCACCATTCAATAATAAGCTAATTATGTCAATCGATTCGTCTAACCCCCATCACTACAAACGCTAATTCATAACTGTTAAAAAGGAACTGGTAAAAAATCCGATAATAAAGGCGGGTTGCATCCACTTACGATTACTGTCCGATTAACTTCAAATATGGCGCCGGCGTGGCCGGATTTTAACGAACACCGCTTAACGTCACTAGTATGTGATAGTATATGATATATGTACGTGTGTGTTGTAATTGTCCACAATATAATGGTGGTGCATAATATGGAAACTTAATATAATAGTCTAATACTTTAATATGGCAGTAGTAGTAGAAGTAAACTTTTTATTGTACACAATAACAAAAATTACAAATACAAAAAGAAATAGTATGTAAAAAGGCGAACTTATCCGTTTAAAGGATCTCTTCCAGTTAACCTTTGAGCAGATGAGAGAAGAAATGAACGGAGGTAGACAAATTCAGTAACCTGTACAATAAGGTATAAAAAAGACAAGAGATATAAAACATACATACATATATAATTTATTAAGGACAAGTATAAATACAGAAATAAACGATATTGAGAAGGAAATTATAGCCTGAGCAAAATAAAAGGTAAATATTTTATGAAATTAGCCAGAATCACAAAGCCACAGCCACAGTAATATAATATTACGAAGTCGTAAAAATACTACTAAATGTTACGTATACAATGTTGTCAGTGACCCACAGTGACCCAGGTAAGGCCAAGGAGCGTTTCAACCGACCCCTTCCCGTACGTTACCAAATATTGATAGATACAAAATGTGATAATCCATATTGAAAGGGACCTTATGGCGGCCGGCACTTACGCCTTTATTGCCGCTGTTCCAATACAATAGTGCATAGGTGCAACGTAAGCGCCTGCCGCCATAAGGTCCCTTTCGATGTGGATTATCACATATATAGATGACAAAGCATCAAAATTTAATGGATTAACAACGACGTGTTTACTGGTTATCTGTATTCACTAAAGTTTATACATTTGTTGAAAAGTTAAAGTTGACGACCGCTTTAGCCTAGTTGGTAGCCCTGCCTTCGAAGCTGGAGGTCCCGGGTTCAAATCCCGGTCAGGGCACTTATTTGTGTGATGAACACGAGTATTTGTTCCTTGGATGTTTTCTATGTATTTAAGTATGTATTTATCTATATAAGTATGTATATCGTCACTTAGCATCCATATGTAAGCTTTGCTTAGTTTGGGACTAGGTTGATTGGTCTAAGATTTAAACAAAGTATTAAAGCTCCGTGGCCAAACCGACCCTAATTTTGTATGCGTTCGGTTAATGGTTTCATTTCATTGTATATAATGTTTATGTAAGATAATACTTCAGTTCAACTTCCATTAAATCTAACAGACTGTGTTCAAAAATATCTGGCACCTGACACCATTCTATTCATAGAACTGTCAGTCCATGTCTTAATAGGGTACTTGACAGATGTAATTAATGAATTTAATGATGATAAAACCTTTTTTTTAATGTACCTTATAATAATAACGAACAGCATCCGCTCGGTGTATCCCTTGCATTTCATTAGTGTCAAAAGGGCCTCTACGTGTTGGCTATGTGGTACTCGTTTGGTACTTCGGTGCCTCGGTACTTCGGCTCCACGCACGCCTCCCAAAGGTCCGGGATACCAGTGTCCCGTGAACGGTAAAGACATACCAAGAATAATAATAATAATTCGTGTTGGATCGGACATTGTGCCGTGATATCCCAAAGGAGAGATACAAAATAATAATAATATATACTTTATTGTGCACCACAAAGTGAAAAAGAAATACAAAAAAAAACTTATAATTCCTAGAAGCTAATACTTTACATTTCAATGAAAATCATTCAATGAATTGATATAGTTTTAATACATTTAAGTTTCTCTTATCTGTGACTCAAATTATCGAAAAGACGCCAAGCTAGTGACGTCATACCGCCACAAACAGCTGCTATCAAAACCGTTCTTGCTAGTTGATATATAATTTTGGAAGTGTCACGCGAAGAGGTTAGTCCATTTATAGCAGTGTGACGTCATACGAACACTGGATCGCGTTTTAGCGCGAACATTTAAATGAAATTAAAAAGGTATGGATTTCATAATAAGTATGCAAAAATATGTTTTTTGATAGCTGAAACGTTTAATTTATGACATTAACACAATAAAACAGATTAATAAAAAATTGTCAAGTACCCAATTATTAATTCAAGTAGTACTTGTTTACTTAGGATGTGAAAGAAAACTTTTGGCTATCAAAGACATTTTGTACCATGTTACAGAGAGTACATCTTTATCCTCATAGCAGTTAGGTCTAAAATAGTACACTGCGATTCTTCGTTTTAGAATGATGTAACGGTTATAATCGTATAATAAGTGTTAAAATTATATAAAGTGTATACACAATAAAACCTTATAAAGGCCTAAAATTAAGGGTTGTTCACACTGAACCATCAGAACTCGACGGCTGATGTAAACATGTCATTTGATATAGTTTTTTTTGGCACGGACAGAGGTCCCATAATAGATGTAGTTTAGAATCATGGATAGAATCCGATTTTTTTTATTTTGTACGGTCGACGGCAAAAATATGTTTACATTTTTCGCCGTATTACAATGGAATAAGGTGCAAAAGTGTAAACACATTTTTGACGTCGACTGTACTACGATCTAGAAGTCATGCTGTATATGTGAGGGCTGTTATTATTTAATGAGACGGGAATTAATCACTCATTATTCTTAAATTAATGCGACGACCGCTTTGGCCTAGTTGGTAGTGTCCCTGTCTACGAAGCTGGAGGTCCTGGGATCGAATCCCGGTCAGGGACTTTATTTGTGTAATGAGCACGAATATTTGTTCCTGAGTCTGATGTTTTCTATATAAGTATGTACATTGTAGCTTAATACCCATCTCTTCCCGTGGGTTTCGTAGGAGGCGAATAAGGGAAAATCGGAGGGTGGGCAGCAGCATCCTTCGATCATTACCACCATCAAACTGCGGTCGCCAACCCGCTTGCCAAGCGTGGCGACTATGGCAAATCCCCCCCTCCCCAAATTGGGGGAGGCCTATGTTCAGCAGTGGACGTCTTTCGGCTGAAATGATGATGATGATGATGATGACCCATAGTACAAGCCCTAGTTTGGGACGATTAATGTAAGATTGTCCACAATTTTTTTTTTCGTTTTTTTTTTCATATTGTACTTCATGTTTACAGCCATTTAGTGTGTTTCACCAATCACAAAGCTACAATTTACAAGTTGAAAACAGCAATAACAATCAAATAGGGTTGATTGGGTACCGGGATCCAAAAACTAGTATCTCTCTCTCTCTCTGTGCTCGAATATGCATGTGTGACAGAAAGGCAGATACTTCTTTTGCCTGCTCTGTTTCCAACGCACTTCGCCTCAGTGTTGCCAGCTTGTAACATAGTAACTTGTACGCGCGGAAACGGCATCAATATGTCAAGAAGAGCCTTAACTTCGGCGGTTGCCACACTGATGCGGTTTCCGGACGGTTTCCGCAGTGCGAGCGGAACACCGCAATAGAATTGCATAGTGCTGTCTCGCTCGCACGCCGCACCGTGTGGCAAACTCCTTCGAAAACCCTTGATCTCAATATTTAAATGTCTTCTTTAAGCTTCAGTTGTATTTCTACTGTTTCATTTAATTAGATGAATTGAAAATTGGTTGCATCCCGTTTTGTTGAATAATAAACGAGAAAATTATAACAATGTATTTATTACTGATTATGAAATAAAGATGGTTTGCAATTTTACTTGTTTTGTCTACTAATACCCTACCTACCTACTGCTTGCCACTGATATAAATAGTTAGTGATCCATTTTACTCAAAATCCTTTAGCAAAATGTATGAAAACTAAGCGACATTGACTTTTTCCCATTCCTGTAACTCTAAAATTTAATTCAAGACCAACAGGGGTTGCCACTAAAATAAAATATGTTTATTTTGGCCGCATACAGTAAGAATATTTCTTTATCGGTAGTTTTAAGCTTACGACTTAAATAAACAAATTAATTCGACTTACACAAATACAAGACGCCCAATGAATGAATGGTAGAATAGTTACTTGTTGTATAAGTGTGCAAAGTTGTACTTTAACCGTGAGTGTGGAATTGAAACATGAGCTAGTGAATGGATTCTAGGGTTGAACTGTGAGCTAGGAATAGATTCTATGGTTGAACCACGAACGAAGCGAGTGTTTCGAAAATAGAATCCTGAGCGAAGCGAGTGGTTCAAAAATAAAATACTGAGAGTAGCGAGTAACTTGCAGCCGTGTGTTACACAAATCTTGTCACCTCATTAAAGCGAAGAAAATACAACGTAATAAAAACAATTGAGAAATGTAAAATCAGTCTTTATTTTAACTAGTACACAAATATGTTATAATGGCAGTAAATGCTCGGAACGTGGTAGATTCTACGCCTAGGACGACTATCGAACTACCATGCATCCGACGAAACACGCAGCGTGCGAACCAGTAAACTCTCACTAGTGCCTCACAAACTCGCAAAAGCTCGGAAACTAATAATATTTTATAAAGGGGACAGGCGAAATAGAGAAACAGTACAACTTTTTTTTAAATACTAATGTGACGTAGGTAACTTGCTAACCAAGTCACTCATTTCATTATTAAATTTATTATATAAAAAAACTAACTGCCGTATGCGTTTTCTTACATCCCGACAAAGAAAACGTCAAGCATGACGTGGCCCTGATATAATCACTCAAACTTCAGAAAACGAATGCCAAGCTAAAATACTGCAATATGTTTTATTTGATAGTTAACCAAAAACTACGTTCTTTTAACAATGAAAGTTATTTTAATAACCCATTTTAGTTACCAAAATTAATTATTAACTGGATGACTCATCTGTATGTAACTAGACCCGTAAACGCCAGCTGTCAATTTTGACTTTTGTCATGTTGGAACTAAGCGGATTTCGTCAAGTTTAGTGGAAGAATTCGCATTGTTTTTTCCATATTACATTTAATTCCCGTGTTGTTATAAATAAAAACGTACTCATGCGGCTCAGTTCGGGTTCTAGACACTGTTATTTATAGCACTCCACTGTGATTTTTCAGATAGATAAATGTTATAGGCTATAATGTCTCGGAATCGATGCGATGGTTTGCTTGCACGAGTGGATTTTCCACTTTACACGCTTCAGACCTTAACGAATCGGCATGTTCTGGTGGCCGGAGGCGGCGGCGCCTCCAACACGGGAGTCGCAAACGGATTTGTGAGTATTGTCCTATTGTTTACGGAATTCGAAACAGTTGCGATCATTCCACTAATAATACGTGTCAACGTCGTTACCCTTGAACTGGGTCTCTGTAATTACATGTTTGTGCCCGCATTGCATTCACTTTGATGTTGACGAGTTTGTTTGTTTTTTAAGGAAATATTCGAGCTTTCGCACAATGGGACGCGGTTTGTGGCGGAGGAGGTGATGAGGCACGAGACGGGGCCGAATGTGGTGATGACGTGCGCAGTGCGGACCGCGGACAACCGCACGTACCTCACCGCCGGCCAGGAGAGCCACTGCCAGCTCTACCGGGTCAACATACGCATGGTGGACGCCGCTGAGATGCGGAGAGGCAGCTTCCGAGCGGAAAACGGACTCATACGCAGACGGCGACGCACCGTGTCTGAGAATGAAAACATTTCCAAGACAGACAAGAACAGTAATACTATGGAGAAAAGAATGTCATTTGAAATAAGGCCCAGCGACAGTGTACAGACAGATTTTGGGTAAATATTTGTTATATAATAGAACAGTTTTTAGGGTTCAGTACCCAAGTGTCCAAATGGAACCCTATGCTGTCACTCATGTGTCTTTCGTCCGTACATTGTCTGTCACAAAATTTTGTTCTGAAGAATTTTTGAATTTCCCATTGACCTATATATAATAATAGCCTTGTATTCAGACTTAGTTGTATTCTACTATTGTGCCTTGCTTTTCTTTTGCAAGTCTGATTGTCCCTCGACAAAGGCCTCATCCAGCCTTTTCCACTCATGTCTGTCGCGTGCGACTCTGTGCCATGTCTTTCTTGCCACCTGGCATATGTCATCATCCCATCTCTTTTGAGGTCTGCCTCTTCTTCTGTGTCCTTCTCGAGGATACCACTCTGTAGTTCTCTTACACCATTTTTCTTTACCTCGTATCATATGGCCTGCCCAACGCCATTTAGACCATTTTATTTTGTGGGTAATGTCATAGACTTTTGTTGTCTTCCTTATGCTAGACGATGTCAGTTTTTGAGACTTCCGTATCCCTAGCATACTCCTCTCCATAGCATGTTGGCAGATACCAAGTTTGTTCGTGTGTTTCTGGGACATACACCATGTTTGGCAACCATATGTGAGAACAGGTAGTATAGTATGCAGGTGTTAAAAACCTTACTTTTGGTAGCTATATGGAGTGTTTTATCTTTCATCACCTCTTTTATGCTCCAATATCTATGCCAACCGTTTGCAATTCTTCTTTCAATTTCCTTGTTTATGTTGTCATATGGTGCCATTAATTGACCTAAATAGATATCCTCCGTGTAGCCTACTTCAGTTGAACCTACTCTTATAATATTTTCTTTGCCGTTTGTCATCAGTTTTGTTTTGTTGACCAATGTGAACTTGAAATTTGGTGATTATGTCTATTATAACGTATATTTTACCAACAAATAATATTGATCAATCAGATATTTTAAATTTCCTTATTTTTCCTATTAAAACCAACTCAAGTTTGCGGTTGCGTCAGAACCCTAATGTCCGAAGTCAGAGACACACTTAGAAGGTTTTTATAAGTCATGAACATCATACATGTCAAAAACCGTTGCTGGCCATTTGCATCATTCCATTTTAGATAAAAACTTGGATGGATGATCATGCATGCAGTTAAAATCTAAGTTCATCAAGGGCTTAAGGCCCCTGTGTGTTGTTGAGTGGGGAAAAATAGAGTAAACTATGGGAATAGACTCAGTGTGTGAGACTTGTGAGTCTGACTGATAGGTTGGCAACCCATTACTAGCTTTACACCACATACCTATGGGGTAAGTAATGGTGTTAATATGATGATGTCCTCCCAGATGCATTCGTTGACGGCGACATCCGGACAATTTTATTTTTTCATTTTCTATACGAGCATGTACACGAGAATGACTTGCAAAGTCAGACTTGGTTTTAAAGTTCCGGCAACATGAAAAACAGTATAGCTGTCCACTTGAGTTATAAGTGTATCTACCGATACAGGAGGGCTTGGGTCGAGTTTTACGAATATGGAGTTTAGTATACAGAGCTTCGAGACGAGTGCTTTCAAAGTCATTGAGACCCGTATTGACAGCACTTTGCCAGTCCTACCGCCGCGTAGCAAGCTCCTCCCACGGCGCCACGGCTCACAGGATATCGAGGGTTGCATGGTCAAACCCGATAAATCCAGATAATTGCTTTTTGAAATAAGAACTTAACATCTATTACGCATAGTTCTGTTTTCAAAAAACCTTTTTACGCGACTTAACGGATTTGACCATGCAACCCTCGATATGCCAGTTGCAGACAGGTGGCATTTCAGGACATCTCTGTACTGTAGGTATTGTCCACCGACTTTGTGTTTGCCTGTGGCTAGCTCGGAGTAGAATACTGCTTTAGGCAGTCTTGGTGCGACTATAATAATGCTAGGAATCCTAGCAACTTATGTATTAAATACCACATCATCCTGGCTTACAATGAAAAAGAGGCACAAGTGAAATAAAAAAACTTATATTCAAGCACCACATAATGCTATCCATTGACTTTTTTCACTGTGTTTTTGGCTTATTGATAAACAGAGAAAATAAGCAATACAAACAGTCAGCTGTTCCGGCCCCAACATTATTACTATGCTGTTATGAATGAAAATCACAAAGCAATGAATCACTGTAGTGATTGAGAAACAAAACAATTTGCAATCATTAATGACTTGCATGGATAAGCATTTTAGTATACTGCCACAATTACCAGACTGTGACTACACTACGGTTTCACAAAGAGTATTCAAATTAGTATGCACTACTTGCTAGGAGCGTAGAAATGTTGTTTTTTTTTTGTTATTGGCCTTTGGGCGGCTTGAGAACTTCTAACAGTCATTTTCCCGCTCACTTGACAAGGGCCATGAGCGCTCCCAGTAATAGTATGATAACATAAGTATTCCCAAACATCAGCTCATTTAAGAAAACAACGAGTTTAGAATGTCGTTGCATCCTTTTTCAACTCATGGCAGAGTGAATTGCTTTGCATTCTATCGCTGCATGAACGACCGCATATTGCGTGACTTTCTGGAAGTGGAATTGGACATAAGTTTAAGTGGCTTAAATAATAAAAAATAAGATAAAATAAATAAATAAATATTTGTGGACAATCTTACACAAATCGACCTAGTCCCAAATTAAGCAAAGCTTGTACTATGGGTACTAGGCGACGATATACATACTTGTATAGCTAAACATATACTTAAATACATAGAAAACATCCAAGACTCAGGAACAAATATTCGTGTTCATCACACAAATAAATGCCCTGACTGGGATTCGAACCTGGGACCTCCAGCTTCGTAGGCAGGGTCACTACCAACTAGGCTAAGGCGGTCGTCAAATAATAATATGATGGCATAATCAAAGACTGGACATAGGAATTGGACAAAGAGGTTGGATAAGTGGAACACTGTCTATGTGAAATGGCCATGTCATAGAAATTATTTGATCAAACATTTATTTATTTATTAACCAACTTATATTTACAGGTAAACCAAACATGCAAGTTATAGGTTACAAAAACTTATGACTAACACAGTGCTTATTTACTTTATAGAATAGTAGTGGGAGTGGAGTTTGCCTCCAGATAGCGTGCTGCTGTAGCCAGGAACCTTGGTTCCGTCTGCGAGAACAATTTCAAAACGGGGTCGGATAGAAGAATATATATATTTTTTTTATTAAAAATGGGATCGCTCTTGGCCAGCGTCTAGCCAGGGGGCAAAGATGAGGCCGACGATGAAGCGAGCTCACCCAGAAGGTGCCTATTCACTCGTGCCTTAAAAAGGTCTAGGTTATATGAGCTCGGAAACACAAACGCCGGCAGAGAATATTATTTATATTATTAGCAGGGTTCGGACAAGTCATCGCAAAACAATCGCAAGACGGCTATAGAACAAGATCAATAGAATCGCATTATGTACAATATTATTTAATTATATTTTTCAATTACATTTATTACTGCAACCCAGAATTCACCATACGTGTGTAAAGGTATTTCCATTAACATTTTTTTTAATGCTGATGGTTGGAAAAGATTCTTTTTCTTTATGTCAACAATACTTTGTAGATCATAAATGTTCCATGAGTATATTGATGCAAGCAAAGTATAATGTCTTAATTATAAGAAAAATATTTTCATTTAACAAATAACTTATTTGGCCTAAATTTAAAAAAAAGTTTACAGATAAAAAACTCTTTACTCACCACTTTTGTCAAATTTTGATGTCATATATTACATTAATATTACTTTATTAATACACAACAAAAAACGAGCAAAAAACAAACAACACAATAATATAAACCATTATAAATAAAAAATTTGCCCTAAGTCTTCGGTGCTCGGTAGGGTTCCCAATAATAATATTTGAATTGACATAAAATTAGTTCATTATTAAAAACGCTTTTAACTCGGTCAACCGGGATGTCCTTCTGAGTGAAGTTCAAAAAAATATTCCTGACATATACCCTTACATCTGGCAATGCTACAGTTCCCCCTCCCATCTCAAATACAAAAGCAACACCATATTTTCATCTATCGGCTGTCAGCAAGGCGACCCCCTGGGTCCGGCCATCTTCAGTCTCGCTATACACCCGTGCATCACCGAACTTAAATCAAAGTTCAACGCATGGTACCTGGACGATGGCACCCTGGGAGGAGATGCGAGTACGGTAAAGGACGATTTTGTCGCTATTAGATCTAAATTCGAATGCATTGGCCTTAATCTAAATTTTAGTAAGTGTGAACTTTTTGTTAACCAAGACGCCGACTACAGGATCGAGACTATCAAAATATTCGAAGATCTGTGTCCAGGAATAAAAATTCACACCGAAGACTCTTCACCTCCTCGGGGCACCGATTTTTAATGAGGCCATTCCAGAGTTCATAAATAAAAACATTGACCACTTTAATTCGTTTTCGGACCGACTTCTCCAAATAAATTCCCACATGGCCTTATATATCCTCCGATACTGTCATTTTGTCCCAAAATTCACATACGCCATGCGCTGCAGCCCCTTTTGGAAACTTCAAAATTTTTGCGAAAAAATTGACAATATTTTATGGACACATTTAGAAAAAATTACTAATATCAAAATTGATAGCAGAATGTTTCTCCTGGCAACACTCCCAGTTAAATTCGGTGGTATTGGCATAAGGCAAATTGCGAGCGTCGCCCTTCCCGCGTTCCTGTCCTCGATACATAGTACGCTACCTCTCACAGGAAAAATCCTAAACCCATCACTTCGTGATTGTGAGATAGCGTACTTGTCTGAGGCCAGGGACGCTTGGAAGTTGGCATGCCCAGGCAAAGAACTACCTGTCCGCCCTGATCTTCAAAAACTCTGGGACCTGCCTATCTGTCGGCGGGTGCACGAGCACCTCATCGAAACCTCCTCGTCGGTTGCAGAAAGGGCACGTATGCTGGCAATATCAGAAAGGGAATCAGGTCACTGGCTCCACGCCTACCCATCTGCCCATTATGGGAACTTATTAGACCCCAACAGTTTCCGGCTGGCTGTTGGTTTACGACTCGGGGCCAATATTGTGGAACCTCATCGTTGCCACTGTGGCTCAACAGTAGACA
Organism: Epiblema foenella; assembly: GCA_963556455.1. NCBI lineage: Eukaryota > Metazoa > Arthropoda > Insecta > Lepidoptera > Tortricidae > Epiblema > Epiblema foenella. The sequence goes on along the minus strand of OY747101.1, from coordinate 23,955,268 downwards.
GGACAGGTCACCACGGCCTTGCCTGCCCAAAAAGCGCTGGCCGCATGTCCCGCCACTCCTGCCTCAACGACGTCATCCGTCGGGCTCTGGTCAGCGTCAGTGTACCGGCCACTTTAGAGCCAAACGGCCTTACACGTGACGACGGCAAGAGACCCGACGGGTTGACTCTCGTGCCCTGGCAACAGTTAGTCTGGGATGCCACATGCGTGGACACCCTAGCGCCGTCCCACTTGGGTACGACGTCGTTGAGGGCCGGTGGAGCGGCCGCCGTGGCTGAATCAGCAAAGCGCCGCAAATATGCAACTCTTGGCGATAGTTACATATTTGTGGCGTTTGCTGTGGAGACTCTGGGTCCGTGGGGACCGGATGCAATTAAACTTTTTAAAAGATTAAGTTATTTGCTTATCCGGTCCTCAGGTGACCGTAGGGCTGGCTCGTTCCTCGCGCAGCGAATTGGCATTGCCATTCAGCGAGGCAACGCGGCCAGCCTTATGGGAACTCTGCCCAGTGGCAGCGACTTGGGCGACCCATGCCCATTCAGTTTAGGCCTTTAGTTTAAGTTAGGTTTAGGTAGTTAGTAAGATCTTGTTTTGTTTTTATTCTATATTTTAATTATTTTTATTCTGAACTTATTTTCTAAACTCATGTAGTTCATTATTTCGTGAATTTAGTTAGTTGCTAACCAAAAATATGGCTTTGTTTGATGAAGAAGATTATCGACAATTTATGAGACAATTCAGGGCGAAACTGGAAGTAATTACTCTTCGAAAGGGAAATGCTAATTATGGTAAATAACAAAAAATCATACCTACCTCCATCATTACATACATAGGTAGTTTTTTTAAGATAAGTTGAATAATTAATATGCTTTCGTTATTATATACAGTGCCAACTTTCTGTTCCTGTATAAACAATTTTCGGGAAAGATGTTTGCGATTTATGTTGAAACATATCAACAACTTGATTTTTGACGATTGCTGGGAAGATATCATAGAAGTGTTTCGGCAGTTTCGAGTAAAATAGAAGTGTTTCGGCAGTTTCGAGTAAAAGGTTCGAAAGTACAACAACTGGTATAATAACTGTTTACTTTTTTTTATATCTAACACAAATGATTAAATAACACATCGGTTTGTTCCAGACAATGCAGAAGTTAATGGCTGCGTATGTGCAATGCAACCATCAGCATTAAAAAAAATGTTAATGGAAATACCTTTACACACGTATGGTGAATTCTGGGTTGCAGTAATAAATGTCATTGAAAAATATAATTAAATAATATTGTACATAATGCGATTCTATTGATCTTGTTCTATAGCCGTCTTGCGATTGTTTTGCGATGACTTGTCCGAACCCTGATTATTAGAATAGAATAGAACCAAATTTATTGCACACCAAAATAACAACACATTACAATTTAAAACTTAATAGGTACATAGAAACTAGCTTAAAAATACCTACATACATCAGGTGAACTAGTATAAAGAGCAGGAGTGCTGCTATAGTGGCCGCAATTGGACACCACTCAGCATAATGCTGTGACATTTTGCAATGCCGCAGCGCTGGTCTTCCGTGGAGCTCATGGGTTTATTCAGTTGGATCTAACTTACAGTCAATTCCCTATAACTAATTGTTGCAGCCCAGACCCGCTGCAGAGGGTGGTCCGCATCAGCCACAACGGCAAGCTGCTGGCCACGGGCGGCGCCGACTGCAAGGTGCGCGTGTGGAGCTTCCCCGCCATGAAGCTGCTGTTTGTGCTCGACGCGCACACTAAGGAGGTGAGCTGGTGGCTCTTACTGTGAGCTCAAGCTCTTATTTCACCAAGTTGACATAATATGTCAACTTGGTGAAATAAGAGCTTGAGCTCATTATTATGTAGGCTGACAAATCGACAATTTTCATGTGAAAACTTTCACCAACTACAATTGTTATGTTTATTGATAATTATCGCGCCTGTCAGCTTTGGTGAAATAGGGGCCAGATCTGCAGAGGGTAGTCGCAGTTCTTTTGACAGCTGTCATCCCAGTACAATTTATGTCAAAATTATCCTAAAATCCATGCTAGCAAAGACTGCCGAGATATATCTATTTACACAGAGAATAGCCTAAATAAATGAGCGTTTATAATTAATCAACTTAAAAAAGGAGGTTCTTAGTTTGACCCGTATGTTTGTATGTTTGTCCCCGATTATCTCGCGTTTCGCTGAACCGATTTTGATGCGGTTTTCAGAAAAATATTTGTTACATTCTGGAGAAGGTTTTGGTATACATCAAACGGATGACCGATGACGGAGTAAAAAAAACTGATGAGTACCTTTAATAAAGCATGATAATGAAATTAATGCACAGATATTATGAGATTCGGATCCGTAGATATTTCGTGACTATCGCTTGATAACGCACTTCTACTCTTCACAGCGTCATACTATAACTGACAAATGTAACTTGTACACAGCTGGACGACCTCGACTTCAGCCCGTGCGACTCGACGCTGGTGAGCATCGGCAAGGACGGGCTGGCGCACCTGTGGCACACCGCGCGCCGCGCGCCGCCGCGCCTGTCGCTCGCCTGCCAGCCGCCCAACGGGACCAAGTACCTGTTCCGGCGGTGTCGGTGAGTACTGCAGGCCAATAGATACCGGCGATAACTGTTACAAGGACGGTCTGAAGTGTCTGTGGCACCTGCCAGCCGCCCAACGGGACCAAGTACCTGTTCCGGCGGTGTCGGTGAGTACGGCAGGCCAATAGATACCGGCGATACCTGTTACAAGGACGGTCTGAAGTGTCTGTGGCACCTGCCAGCCGCCCAACGGGACCAAGTACCTGTTCCGGCGGTGTCGGTGAGTACGGCAGGCCAATAGATACCGGCGATACCTGTTACAAGGACGGTCTGAAGTGTCTGTGGCACCTGCCAGCCGCCCAACGGGACCAAGTACCTGTTCCGGCGGTGTCGGTGAGTACGGCAGGCCAATAGATACCGGCGATACCTGTTACAAGGACGGTCTGAAGTGTCTGTGGCACCTGCCAGCCGCCCAACGGGACCAAGTACCTGTTCCGGCGGTGTCGGTGAGTTCTGAAGGCTGCTAGATATCGGAATTCGGAAGGCGGTCCATTCTCTGATAGGAATTCTTACTAAAAATGCGTTGGTCCTAACGCAACAGGACGATCTAGTTATAAATTAATGACCTAAGATTCTTATTCCGCCATAAAGCGACCGTTTATATGTGAAGTGACACTAGTTCTCTAAACAGCTATGCCAGTGGCTTTTTGAACTGTAGACCTCGCGAGTTATATCTTAAACGTCTCCAACGCCCATGGCTGGCCCATTTTCAAAAATGTTCTAAACATGAATCGTTAAAAAATTAAGTCGAACCTGCTCACAAAATTTCACGAGTCAGAAATGCCACCTGTATAGAACAGCCGGACATCCAGACAGACATACGAAAGCATTTTTGCCTTAGCGGAACGTAGACGCTTCGATCGCCCTTCGCACTCACTCGATCACTTACTTTATATCAGTTACATCTCAATGGGGGCTATCGCGTATGAATTCGCCGCTAGAGGCGCTAGTGTAGCGTGAGGTCTCCGAAATGTCAAATGTCACTCTTTGTGGTTGCGATACGCGGGTTAATATCTAATTGGAAAAATATGGTGCCTGTTTTTCAGTACCTGAGCTTCATTATGGCAAATATGAGTTACGGGTCAATGACTGTCAGTACTTTGAGACAGTTTTGTCTTTCGGAAACTTATTTCCTCTTTTTTTCCGAACAAAACGGGACCGCGCTACAATGCGGGATGTTCGATATTTTTACAGTACGGTTTTAAGGTTTTAAACATGATTTAAATGCAAACTTCGTTCTCATTCCCATAATAACCAATAATAATTTTTGACAGCTGGACCTTACTCGACAGTGGCGCCAACTGGTGAGCACAAAAACGATAGCCCTCATTAGCGTGTTATTCGTCGACAGGTTCGGCCCAATCGAAGACAAGAAGGGCGAATATCGCATGTTCACGATAGCGAACCCGCTGGCGCGCTCCGGCAAGCAGAAGGGGCTGCTGCAGCAGTGGGACGCGGGCAGCGGGGAGCTCCGCCGGAGCGCGGCGGCGGCCGAGGCGCTCAGCGCGCTCGCCGTGCGGGACGACGGCCGCTTCGTGGGCGTGGGCACCATGTTCAGCGGCTCCGTGGACATATATGTGGCGTTCAGTTTACAGGTCACTAAGCTTTTATGTATAAATAAATAAATAAATATTTGTGGACAATCTTACACAAATCAACCTAGTCCCAAACTAAGCAAAGCTTGTACTATGGGTACTAAGTGACGATATACATACTTATATAGATAAATAGATACTTAAATACATAGAAAACATCCATGACTCAGGAACAAATACTTGTGTTCATCACACAAATAAATGCCCTGACCGGGATTCGAACCCGGGACCTCCAGCTTCGAAGGCAGGGTCACTACCAACTAGGCCAGGGTAGGCGAACCAATGGCACGCGTGCCATTGATGGCACGCGGCACAATATTTTGGGCACGTCGCCGATCATAAAACATGTGTAAAAAATGTGTTAAGTATTTAATGACGATCGAACGCGAGTGATCCTACGCTGCGGAGTGAATCAGAAAGTCAAAATTATTTGATGGCACGTCAATGACCCCATTAAACATTCTTTAGAAAAAATGGCACGTTGATGCATAAAGGTTCGCCTACACTGAACTAGGCTAAAGCGGTCGTCGGTAATAAATAAATATTAGAGGACAATCTTACACAAATCAAACTAGCCCCACAATAAGCTCAAGAAGGCTTGTGTTCTGGGTACTAGACGACGATATATTTAATAGATATAAATACTTAATACATAGAAAACATCCAAGACTCAGAAACAATTATTCATGCTCATCACACAAATATTTGCTCTGCCTGGGATTCGAACCCAGGACCGTCAGCTTCACAGGCAGGTGCACTACCCACTAGGCTAAACCGGTCGTCATGTATAGTTCTTTTGTTTCGCATACGTGGCGTCACTCCTGTCAACTGTCAAATCTGACATGTTCTGCATCGCGCTATCGAAATTTCTTAAGTCAGTTGCATAAATATAACTTCCAACCAACTCTCATTGGACTTCGGTCCCTGAGACTCTATTGTCGTTTCTTCATGTCTCCTATCTATTGTATATATGTAAGTATATAATACTCCGTTTCCTGTATATATCCAACATTGTATATTTTCCTTTAAAGGAGCACATCATTACTTATCCACACATATTAGCTGGTTGCATAGTCGGGGAATTGGAATGTTTGTCACTTTTAGACTGTATTAGTATTAGAATAGAGTCCAAAAGTGACACAGATTCATTACTCGACTGTACACTGGTAATTACTTAGGCACTGGTCTCCTATAAACGCCATCGGCCGCTTACAGCGTTACGCCGCACGCTACATCACACTGCTTACTATAGAAATGTACTGTTAGGCCCTGACCGACCTGAGTGATCATAACAGTACATCTCTTTAGTATGCATTGTGATGCAGCGTATGACGTGACGCTGTAAGCGGTCGATGACGTTAATAGGAAACCAGAGCCTTATATAAGTTTCCTCTTTTTTTAGATAATAGAATTTTATTTTATGTATCATTTTACACGTTGGACGACCGCTTTAGCCTAGTTGATAGTGACCCTGCCTTCGAAGCTGGGGATCCCGGGTTCGACTCCCGGTTAGGGCATTTATTTGTGTGATGGATGAACACGAATATTTGTTCCTGAGTCTTGGATGTTTTCTATGTATTTAAGTATATATTTATCTATATAAGTATGTATATCGTCGCCTAGTACCCATAGTACAAGCTTTGCTTAGTTTGGGACCAGGTTGATTTGTGTAAGATTGTCCACAAATATTTATTTATTTATTTTTATTTACATGTATTACATATCTATTTTATAACATAAAATAGCTAAATTAGATCCCCCAGATCGAAACCCTGGGGGAGGGTACCCGTAAGGCATAGCCGTCCAATGGGGGAACGCAACCAGTTTCCTCCTGATTTTTTGCCATGAATGTGTTAAAGTGGGATACGTCATCACGTGAACACTTAGGTTGTGGAATGAGCTTCCTGCCGAGGTTTCCAATGGGCTACAAAAAAGGCGTGAAAAGGTTTCTTACGGGTTGGCAACGCGCGAGTAACGCCTTTGGTATTACAAGGCGACGGTAACTATTTACCATCAGGTGGGCTGTCAGCTTGTTTGCCACCAACATGATATAAAAAAAATATGTCCCTAGAGCGCTATTACGGACGGAAGATTAAAATCTTAATTCAATTCAATACGAAGATCGATGAAAGAAACGGATGTAGTCCGGTAATTAATATAGTTGATTGTGGATGAAAAGCAGAAAGTTTGATATCGGGAAAATTATTGTTTCGAGTTCTCGACGAACATACTAAAATTTCTCACTATTCGGAAATAAGCCCTAGAATATATTCGGTAGCATATCTCTTTTTCACCTACTCATGACAAATTTTTCTCTTGTGTCTCCGAAGGTTGTCTGGAAGAGATCGCTTTTTAGCGATAAGACCGCCTGTTGTCTACCGTGAACATGTTTAATTTTAATCTTGTTTTCAATGTATTTTCTGGTGAACAACAAAGAATTTGTATTGTATTGTAAGCCATAGAGTTGCACAAAAAACTTGTTTTATTTTAGTTTTCATCTTGAAAACAATGCGTCATCATAGATAATTTTGTTATACTACATAATGAAAGCTGATAAAATCCTCTGTTTACATCTAAGCCTGGAATCCGAACTTCGTATCGTGTCGTCCCTTTCACTCGTGTTATTCACTATATGAGTGAGAGGGACGGCACGATACAAAGTTCGGAGTAGCCCCTCAGACTATTGAATATGTTTTCGACAGTGGTTTTTTTTTCATTAGTAGATTTTTTTTTCTTATATAGAATATATTTGTTGATAATGAACAGGCATATGAAATAAAATAGAATATAAACTAACCTTAAAATAAACTAAACTAAAAACTAAATATTTACAAGTAAAAAAGAGGCTCCAGCTCGGAGCTCGGCGGTAGGGTGCCCAGAAGGCTGGCCGCATTGCCGCGCTGAACAGCAATGCTGATCCGCTGAGCGAGATACGCACCAGCCTTCTGGTCACGCGTCGCTTCCACAAGGCGCTTCGCTAGATCAGATTTTGACTTGTATGGCCTAATTGAAACGCTGAATAAAAAAAAATGTCAATGTAGCGGGTGCTGCACGTGCCGCGCGCGCACCGCATGTTCGTGACGGGGCTGGAGTTCCTGCCCACGGCGGGCTTCGGGCCGCCCATCACCAGCGGCGCCGAGGCCGCGCTGCTCTCCATCTCCGTCGACAACTGCCTCACCGTGCACAGCCTGCCCTACCCGAGTGAGTTATATTTAAATATGAAATGAAATGAAATGAAAATAATTTATTCGTGGCATAGACACTAAAAGATAGTACATTTATAACTAATAACTAATAAAATTGCCACGAAATGGTCCCGCCTCAGCATAATGCTGACTCACAAGCCAGCGCTGGTCTTCCGGCGAGACCATTGTTTGTGGATCACGTTGCTCCGCTGTCCGACGCGGCCTTAACCTATTCTGAACGCACCCTTTACGCTTGCGTCAGACAGCGCCATCTGGCAGGCTGCTAATTGTCTAATTGTCAATAGGCAAGGCCGCACGGACATTCGTCAACATGGCTGCAAGTTAAAGTAATAGTTCCTTTTCCAAAACACTTAGAAAGTGACATGAATGGGCATGAGTATGGTCGTGAAATAGACCAAGTAATCTGCGGGGCTAGCACAACTGCCGCTGCGACGCGACGCGAGTAGAGATAAATCTACCCTCCTCTTTCTAATCAGCACAGTTCGAGTGAGACATGAATCGCTGAGTCGCGCGAGATACGACTTGGCAGCAAGTTGTGCTAGCCTACCTGATAGATGTCAGTGTGAATATTTTGTAAAAATACATATAATCGGTGATGTAAGGGTTACTTTATAGTAGTTTATGCAATCTAGAGAGGTAGGGCACAGCAAAATGTCATCTTGCTCGAATTTGGAGCAGCCCATCTGGGGAAGTACCTTCGCCTTGCAGAAGACCACAGCCATAATAACATTATTTACTATACAAGTGTAGCGTTGTGTTCCTGGAGGTGAGCAAGGTTGCCAGAGCTCCCGAGGATGCACCGTGTTGAGAGCGAGGGCCCTAAATGTGTTCCTTATGCTGTCAACACAGTGCATCCTCAAATATTATAAAGGGTCGGCAACGCGCACGAGACTCCTTTGGAGTTGCGGGCGTCTATAGGCTGCGGTGGCCGCTTACCATCAGGTGGACCGTACGTTTGTTTGCCACCGGCGTTGTATAAAAAAATATAATGTGGAGTTGTGGGCGGCTATAGGCTGCGGTGGCCGCTTACCATCAGGTGGACCGTACGTTTGTTTGCCACCGGCGTTGTATAAAAAAATATAATGTGGAGTTGCGGGCGGCTATAGGCTGCGGTGGCCGCTTACCATCAGGTGGACCGTACGTTTGTTTGCCACCGGCGTTGTATAAAAAAATATAATGTATGCTTTTACAGACGAGTGCCTCGTGGTCTAAGTAAGGTTCGAGACTTAAAAAGCTAATTGTATAACTATTGCGTACACTATTTTTTCTACGTCAGCAGAAATTAATTAAATCGAAACAAACCTAGTCTTGCGGAAATGAAGATTAGGCACATGGGTCGGGCGCTCGTTGATGTCTTTGTTCTATGTCCGCGGCGTCACGTGATTAGCTAATTTCATAAGATTACAGTGACCGCGACACGTGATTGGTCTATTTCATAAGAGTTCAGTTGAAGGGAGCTCCATAGAGAAAAGTATGTGAGTTCGTCTACGATATCTTAATTCAAATCGTTAGTTTATTTTGTTTTAGTACCCGCCGCGGGCTGCGATTCGATTTATAAAACAAATGACTATTTTATTGCCGACATGAGTACGAAGTTTTTGGTATCGCTAGTGTACAAGCGACTTATAATCCTTTTTTGTTCCAGGTACTATGCCCGCCTGGGTCGCCATCATCCTAATCGTATTCATTCTTTTCTGTACCTTTACATTATGTTCTTATTTAGGTATTTAATTATATTATTTGTCAATAAAGTATTGTAAGTATCATGGGGTTATGTTAGTATTTAATTTACGTTATATACACGCTCATATACATAGTAAAATGTATGTATAAAATAGGATCAATTGAATTAAATGAAGTGCAATGTTGCAACACCAAATAATGTGTATTATTGTCGTGACCAGCGCCCGACGAGGGTTCAATTGAATTAAATGAAGTGCAATGTTGCAACACCATATAATATGTGTATTATTGCGTGACCAGCGCCCGACGAGGGTTCAATTGAATTAAATGAAGTGCAATGTTGCAACACCAAATAATATGTGTGTTATTGTCGTGACCAGCGCCCGACGAGGGTTCAATTGAATTAAATGAAGTGCAATGTTGCAACACCAAATAATATGTGTTATTGTCGTGACCAGCGCCCGACGAGGGTTCTATTGAATTAAATGAAGTGCAATGTTGCAACACCAAATAATGTGTATTATTGTCGTGACCAGCGCCCGACGAGGGTTCAATTGAATTAAATGAAGTGCAATGTTGCAACACCAAATAATGTGTATTATTGTCGTGACCAGCGCCCGACGAGGGTTCAATGGGGGCTATCGCGTATGAATTCGCCGCTAGAGGCGCTAGTGTAGCGTGGGGTCCTCCGAAACGTCAAATGTCACTCTTTTTGGTTGCGCTACGCGGGTTAATATCTAATTGGAACAATATGGTCACTATTTTGCAATACCTGAGCTTGATTATGGCAAATATGAATTAAGGGTTAATGACTGTCAGGGCTTTGAGACAGATTTGTCTTTCGGAAAATTATTTCCTCCTTTTTTCCGAACAAAACGGGACCACGCTACAATGCGGTATATTCGATATTTTTACGGTACGGTTTTAAGGTATTGAATATGATTTAAATGTAAACTTCGTTCTCATGTCCATAATAACCAATAACAATTTTTGACAGCTGGACCTTAGTCGACAGTGGCGCCAACTGGTGAGCACAAAAACGATAGCCCCCATTGAATTAAATGAAGTGCAATGTTGCAACACCAAATAATGTGTATTATTGTCTTGACCAGCGCCCGACGAGGGTTCAATTGAATTAAATGAAGGACAATGTTGCAACACCAAATAATATGTGTATTATTGTCGTGACCAGCGCCCGACGAGGGTTCAATTGAATTAAATGAAGTGCAATGTTGCAACACCAAATAATATGTGTATTATTGTCTTGACCAGCGCCCGACGAGGGTTCAATTGAATTAAATGAAGTGCAATGTTGCAACACCAAATAATGTGTATTATGGTCGTGACCAGCGCCCGACGAGGGTTCCAGAATAACGCGTCATGATTTGCGGGTGAATGGGATAAGAACATTCGCATACAAAATAAATCTCACTGGATGATAAATTATAAACAAACATCTGTTTCATACTTTATTCGTTCATTTTAGAAGTCCGAACATACCTTACAGAAATAATGGCTCCACATAATAGTCAAGAACTAGTTATAAATATGTAAAACCAATTTCACCAGACAACACTATTGCATGTGAATCCGCTTTCCTGTATAGTTTTTAACATAAAACAGGGTGAATTTTTCTTATTTAACGACGTAAAACCGTTTTTTTTTTCTAAATGCTTTGTGTCACCGTCGCCAACGCTGTTGCGAGATACATAGCTGTCAATATCCACCAGTTATGTTGTCATTTATTAAATTGGTGGATTTTGACGGCTACTGTCAAAAAGATCCCTCGCCACAGCGTTGTCTATTGACATGACATCACTGGCATATTGGTGGTATTTTGAGCTATCATTAGCGATTTCTCAAATGTCGATATAGGTAACATGTAGTAATTTAACTATACTGAGTAATTATTTGATACGAATACAAAAAAAAAGAACCGTGATCTCGCACGCAACCTGAGACGGGAATCGAATCCGCGCCCCTGGTCTGTACAATCATTAAGACTACTCAGACCACTACGTCATCCAAGGCCGACTTTAACCAATTGGAAGCCCTGGGCACACTAGGGTAATGGGGCCCCTATGCCCTTGACAGATCACTAAATATTGGTTATCGTTTGGTGATCTGGCAGTAAGTAGTGGGCCCTGGGCAAGTGCCCTTAGTGCCCAGTGGGAAAGACGGCCCTGACGTCATCACAGTGATTCACAATCTTTGCGTTGTATTCTAAGCCGCTACTACTAGCGCCATCTCTGTATTTTCTTCAATAGCTCACAGCCTTTCGCCAGCCTAATGAGTAAGTTATATGTTTGACCTTCCAACCGGACATCATAATAAATAATAATACGATTTTTTTGATAATTAGATTCGTGCAAGAATACCGAGTAACTTACCACTATTAAATCTACGTTCATGACAAGGTCCGCCATGTTGTCTATGCCCAACTCTCAAGTGTGATTTTTATTAACTCAAAATAAGGCATAGATAACAGACTAATATGCCAACAGGCAAAAAAATAAACAATACCGGCGAAAAAAATAAACAATAGCCTTCTTTTGTAATGAGCCCTGGGATTCCAGGGACCGGTAGACGACGCGTTACGTGTTTATCGATATCTATACAATACATTGACAGAAAGGTAATTGCGAATTCACTAATGACAGCTCAGACTGGACATCACCCCACTTTACAAATGCTATAAGAACGTTACATACTTTTGAGATTTAATCCTAAACTAATAAAAAACTTGCACGGAAACTGTCACCGTGTAGTGACTCCATAATATCTTACACTAGCCTTAGCTAAGTCCATACATATGAGGAAATGGTCATCTGACGCCGACATGCATCGGCTAGGCCTTGCATTAAACATCGCAGAGGGACGCAGCTATTAGGTAGAAAGGGAGACATACTGGGATTTCTTAAATTTGACTTGGCCGAGTTCTAACGGCGATTTTAACCACCTCACCGCCACAGTACATTTCGTAAGTTATGTCACACACGCCAGTCACAGCACAAACGACCGAAAATGAGCTTTTCATCTCCTGTTCGGAAAGTTCTATTTTCATAAGTAGATAGCTGGGTTGAAAGTCGCTTTTCCGATCCTAGGGTGGAAAGTATTTTTTTTTTAAGTTCTATAGGGCGGGGGCGCGCGCCGGCCGCGGGGCGGTACGGCGCCGGCTGCTAGTTGCTGCAGCGTGTGTTTTTATTATTGAATCCTTAGAATATCATTTACTATTACTTTTTATTTCTCATTTGTTTTCCTCATAGTCGTAAATTAAAAGTAGTGTGGGTGAAATGGGTCACTTTCAACCCTCGGTTAACAATCTACTATTACTTGACAGTACGTAGGTTGCTTTACATCGACGATATAGTCATGGCGTGTGGGGCACTAAATGTACTGATTTTATATCAAGTCAATGGTTAATAGGTTAAAGCCCAAGCTAGAAGATACACAATCCAATGATAGTTTTATAAAATACTAGCGACCCGCCCCGGCTTCGCACGGGTGCACTATTTAATGGATGTTATTATACATATAAACCTTCCCCTTCAATCACTCTATCTATTAAAAAAACCGCATCAAAATCCGTTGCGTAGTTTTAAAGATTTAAGCATACATAGGGATATAGGGACAGAGAAAGCGACTTTGTTTTATACTATGTAGTGATAGGACATATTAAATAACTTCAACTATAACATACTACATCGCCAACTCGTATGCCAAGCGTGGCGATTATGGCATTTACCCCGCCTTGGGGGAGGCCTATGTCCAGCAGTGAACGTCTTTGAAATGAAATGAAATCATTTATTTCGGACGACGGGCATCCATATTATAAGGATAATATACACATTACAAGAAATTGAAAAGCTTGAAAGCTTGCTTGAAATTGAAAGCTTTCGGCTGATATGATGATGATAACATACTATCTTATTCTATCTGATAGCTGCGTCCTTTCACAGCTAACCGCGATGTGTAATGTATGGACCCTATCAATATCCAGGCCCAAAAGGACATTACGACTAGATACATGTCTCTTTCACACATTACTACAAGTTTATTGGTATTTATTTGTAACACATGATCCCAATTAAATCGCAGATTTTGTGTCAAGTTACAATGAGCCTAAGGAGAGAAAGAGAAACATAGCTAGTCGCGCGACATACAACAGCACTGACTAATAATATATCACTATTATTTTTTTCTATTATAGATTTTTCAATGGATTTCTATGTCGCACTGATTTCTTTCGTGGTGGAATGTGGATTTTTTGTTTGAATTTCTTCCTTAATACTGATAATATAGAGAACGACGCGTTTTCTGGCTCGGTCCATAATGGTTAATTTTGGAAGCTTTGCAAAAATAAAGATGATATATTGTTAGCCGGTACCGTCTCCCTATTGGGACACAGGAATTTTAAAACCCCGTACGTATTCGTCACATCACAATCGTACTTACAAACTAGTAAAGTTTAAAAGTGATAGCATGCGTTTAACCCTTTCACCGCCCTTTTCACTTAACACGACATTGCTACAAGCGAATATGACCCTTACTCGAAAGTATGCAAGTTAGTTTTTGTATGTGTAGGTACACGCGACACTTGTTTGTTCCAGGCGTTGAAAGATGCCTTTTCGATGCCAACGACGGATATATCCGTCACGGCGAGTGCATCATCCTACATGCATTTCTATAGGGTTCATATTCCCATGTCATGGTGTGTAAATGACAGCTTGTGTATTTGACCAGAGCATTAGAATATATGACTTACTACGATACATCTGTAATTTTAAATTTATGTTTCTTAAAACCATAAATATCTAATAGTATAGTCAAAAATATCTTTACACTACAAGTTGACTAAGATATTTTTGATTAAGTTTGTAGCTTATTATTTCAGCTGTACAAAATTTACATACTGCAATTTACTCTTGTCAATGCATCACTGTATCAGTGACATAAAACCATTACATTTTCATGGACACAAACTTCGTAAACGTGTAATATGTCAACGCACGCTAACACCCGATTTGTAGTACTTTCGCGTCATTTACAAGCTCATCATTCGTAATAACAATGGAAACATGGCAGATCCTTTACACCTCATTGCAACCAGAAATGACAAAAGTTGCCCTATATTTCTAATAAAACGGATATAGTCTTCGCTTTTCAAATTTAACCGATCCACTTAAAAAAAAACCGGTCAAGTGCGAGTCGGACTAGTACTCTATTTATTTTCGCCGGGTAGCCCCATAAAGTAGAATACGTAATGGAATAAAAGAATGTCAGTGTCAAACAATAAAATGTCAATAACCGAAGTAATCGCACTGTAACCGTTTTATTTGATATTGGGGCGAATATTCAGCGTTTTTACGCCATTGTCGTTTCATTAAATATTGTTAAAGGAGACTATGATCAGAGTAAACTTTTGTTAAAAGCGTAAACCAATATCGGGTCCGAGTCTTATTTGATCAATGTTTTCGCCGGTTTATCCCAACTTTGGGTAGTTAATCTTGAGTCGACAATGACTTTAGAAACGAGCGTTTCAAACGCTCGGAGAATCGCCCATTGAGTGTATTTGAAAAGATGAATATCTGTTTGTATGGCTGCAATGAAGTGACCGCCGAATAGTACGTGCGATGCGCTTGTAAACACAGCGTGATCCGAACCTCTAGTACAAGTTTTATCTATACAAAACACACGAACGCATTTGCGTTTAGGGTGGGTTGCACCAAACCGTCTGTAATCGTAAGCGGTGTTCGTTAAAATCTGGAAAGTTTGACAAGTTTCTATGAGATGACAGCTGCCGGCGCCATATTTGACGATGACCGGCCGGTGATCGTATATTGGTGCAACCGACCCTAAGTCTCAATTTGTATGGCAACGCGAGCAGCGCCTCTGATGGCCTTTGGTGGTAACTATTTTTTCCCATACAAGACGAGACTAAACTCAAACGCGTTCGTTTGTGGTTTGTTTCGAAAAAACATACTCGAGGTAATGAAGGTCCCTCCGGAGCGCTCACTCGGACTCCGCGGGCGTGTGCCACGTCAGCCTCTCCTCGTAGAACGCGATCACCTGCAACCAGTTACATGAAGTATAAATTTAAGTCCCTGGGAGACAAAAGTCTTACCCCCTTATTCATAAACGTCTATCAAACCTATATTAGTTAACTAGCCGCTAAAGTACGTTTGTCCTTATCTGTCACTTTGACACATGTTCTTGTGAGAGAGTGACAACAGACATTTTAGTTAGCACAGGTTTGTTTATGAATGAGAGGGTTACTCGTAGTTTTCGTGGTCATAGAAGAGAGAAAACGAGTTTTCCCAGGAATCAGATCGGTCTCATCTTGGGCATCTGTAGCTCGGGCTAGATCGATTATTCGTCTCCGAAAACACCCACTTGTGACAGTTCATGACTATGGCCAGGGTTCTGCAAATTTTTTAGCTAGAGCCCAATTTAGTTCAAAATATCATTGCTATGGGAACCTCAGAGCCGCAAGTATGTATCTGTTTTAGGTTTTTCACTATATATCTAAGGTCATCTCGAAGAGCCGCAACCGGGTCTTAAAAGAGTCGCATTCAGCTCGCGAGCCCTGGTTTGGCGACCCCTGCCCATGGCCATCATACTTTCCTTTATCAGACACAAATCCTCACGATTAGGAGTTGAAGATACAAAATCTTTTCAAAATTTGACAAAAAGGAAATGCTACACTTTTTATTTCATCTAGCTGTATGTAAATTTTGAGAGCAAAAAGGCTTTGGGATGAGCTCACATCCTCTAGCTGTATGAAAATTTTGAGAGCAGAAGGAAGCCTTTGGGCTATATAGCTCACCTGTTGTGGACACTTGACGTTGGCAATCTTGGCGGGGACAAGCTCCGCCTCGTCCGAGTCCGCCCACTTGATGAGGAACATAAGTTGCCCTGTCGCGTCGCTGGCGCCTGAATGGATAACAATGAGATGTTTAGTCTATAAAAAATAACTTGAACTAACCATCAAAGTAACATTAACTATTAAACTAATATATAATATAAGTAATTTATCGACGTTTAAGTAAAACCTGTATCGACATGCCGCCATCCCTACCGTCGCCGGCGTTTATTACCCCAGTCCTCAGTTTGGTTTGAGAATAGTATAGGTTAAGAGGGTTTATAAGTTGCAAAATGTTTTGATTTCAAATTATGACACAAGTATTGATAATACCAATAAAGTGATTAAAGGATGCGATGATTAATTAAAGTTTTAGATAGTAATATAGCCCTTTTTATATTTTATTGTGTGTATTAAAATTTAAGCAGAAAAACACAGTTTTTAGCTAGAAAATGGTCGATTTGGAGTGGTTGAAAGGATATTTTTTAATGAAAAATCCAGTAATACATTTAAAATTTATGACGCAATAGTCCTGACCTAGATAGTAACACTGAGAAAATGTCAAGATACGTGTCAATTCTATCAGAAAATCGTCTAAATAGATGAGCGTTTTTGACTGATAATGACTCTTAATCATGCGTAGGGTCTGATTTTTGTCATCATGCCTATTGCTATCAATAAGGGCATATTTACCGTGTATAAATAAATAAATAAATAAACATTAGAGGACAATCTTACACAAATCGAACTAGCCCCACAGTAAGCTCAAGAAGGCTTGTGTTATGGGTACTAGACGACGATATATTTAATAGATATAAATACTTAAATACATAGAAAACATCCAAGACTCAGAAACAATTATTCATGCTCATCACACAAATATTTGCTCTGACCGGGATTCGAACCCAGGACCGTCAGCTTCACAGGCAGGTGCACTACCCACTAGGCTAAACCGGTCGTCCAATGAGCGTTTCTAACTGATAATGACTCTTAATCATGCGTAGGGTCTGATTTTTGTCATTATGCCTATTGCTATCAATAAGGGCATATTTACCGTGTATAAGTATATAGGTCCCATCACATGCGTCAGTTTGGTTGACTTTGTCAATTTGCGACTAATACCAACGAGTTTATCGGGGTTCCTTGGGTTGAAATTGTGAACCATTCCTTTTGTTTTGTAGGTGGTATATTTGAGAATTCGCTAGAGATATGCATACGAATTTAAATATGTTATGTATAGTTACCTATGATCTTCTCAGCCTTGAGCCCCTTCTCGAAGCCGGACTTCTTGTCGTCCTTCTCCTTGGTCCGCTTCGCGTCGCCGCGGTCGTCCGCGGACGACACGGAGGCGCCGCGGCTCTTGCGCGTCGACGTGTCCTCGAGAGACATGCACACGAATTTAAAGTTACCTATAATCTTCTCAGCCTTGAGCCCCTTCTCGAAGCCGGACTTCTTGTCGTCCTTCTCCTTGGTCCGCTTCGCGTCGCCGCGGTCGTCCGCGGACGACACGGACGCGCCGCGGCTCTTGCGCGTCGACGTGTCCTCGAGAGACATGCACACGAATTTAAAGTTACCTATAATCTTCTCAGCCTTGAGCCCCTTCTCGAAGCCGGACTTCTTGTCGTCCTTCTCCTTGGTCCGCTTCGCGTCGCCGCGGTCGTCCGCGGACGACACGGACGCGCCGCGGCTCTTGCGCGTCGACGTGTCCTCGAGAGACATGCACACGAATTTAAAGTTACCTATAATCTTCTCAGCCTTGAGCCCCTTCTCGAAGCCGGACTTCTTGTCGTCCTTCTCCTTGGTCCGCTTCGCGTCGCCGCGGTCGTCCGCGGACGACACGGACGCGCCGCGGCTCTTGCGCGTCGACGTGTCCTCGAGAGACATGCATACGAATTTAAAGTTACCTATAATCTTCTCAGCCTTGAGCCCCTTCTCGAAGCCGGACTTCTTGTCGTCCTTCTCCTTGGTCCGCTTCGCGTCGCCGCGGTCGTCCGCGGACGACACGGACGCGCCGCGGCTCTTGCGCGTCGACGTGTCCTCGAGAGACATGCATACGAATTTAAAGTTACCTATAATCTTCTCAGCCTTGAGCCCCTTCTCGAAGCCGGACTTCTTGTCGTCCTTCTCCTTGGTCCGCTTCGCGTCGCCGCGGTCGTCCGCGGACGACACGGACGCGCCGCGGCTCTTGCGCGTCGACGTGTCCTCGCTGGACTCGCGCACGCGCTTCTTCGCTCGCTCCTCGGGCTTCTTTGATTTCTGGGGGACGGGGTATTGGCTTATGTATCAAAATATTTCAGAGTATGCTTTCATTATGTAACTATTAACTATGCTCCCGTGTAAGAATAAATAGAACAGAAAAATACACACGCCTTCAAAACAGATAATGAGATGCCAATAATCTGGCAAATGGCTTTTTTGAAAAAATTACGATACATGATGAAATTTCTCAGCCTCATCAGTAGATGAACACTTTGTCGTTTTCATCTATAGGAAATTTAGTATGATTGTGTAAACATGACGTTAAAGTGAAAGGGTCAAAATGTGTTAAGCCACTTTAGATGTCAAAGAGATCTAAACATATTTATTACTTGATTAGATAGGAATCCATTCCTAAACTCCAGTTTGTTTAGATAAATATTAGCACTTCATCCAAATAGTGTCAAGTAAAAAGTGCTTTATATACATTTATGTAAAATATGTGTCAAGAAAAACTGTTCTCTATGTCAATGCTCATAACAACAATTACTTATTGCGTTGTTATGGGAAAAGCACCTTATTGACACTGCCAAAAGACACAGAATGTTATTTATTAACCTCCTTCTCCTTGCGAGCATCCTCAAAGGTTTTGATGAGCTCCTCACAGTCAAGGTTGTCCTCCGGCTCCCATGTGCTCTCCTCCTCCTTGTAGCCTTTCCACTTCAGAAGATACTGGACCTGCCACCGACATTCAGATGTTATTATATATGTGATAATCCATATTGAAAGGGACCTTATGGCGGCCGGCACTTACGCCTTTATTGCCGCTGTTCCAATACAATAGTGAATAGGTGTAACGTAAGCGCCTGCCGCCATAAGGTCCCTTTCGATGTGGATTATCACATATTGTCCCAAAATTATCAGACTGGTTTTCATATTTAAGAAATACATAGGAAAGTAATTGCACACGCAGCCCACGACAAGAATCAAACCCATCCACAATCTGGTTTGCCGGACCAGCACTCTTAGCATTAGCCTACACGGACCACTATGTCATCACAGCAAATCTTTACCTTGGATTCGATTTTACTTTAATCTATATCTTTAAAGATATATAGATAGATAGATTTTGACGACTGCTTTAGCCTAGTTGGTAGTGACCCTGCCTTCGAAGCTGGAGGTCCCGGGTTCAAGTCCCGGTCAGGGCATGTATTTGTGTGATGAACACGAATATTTGTTCCTGAGTCTTGGATGTTTTCTATGTATTTAAGTATCTATTTATCTATATAAGTATGTATATCGTCACTTGGTACCCATAGTACAAGCTTTGCTTAGTTTGGGACTAGGTTGATTTGTGTAAGATTGTCCAAATATTTTATATAGTAAATGACTGATGATAAACATTTTTCGAGAACAATACTTGAGTTTTGATGTCACTGATACTATAATAATCAAGTCTTCTTTTTAGTTGTCTATGAAATTTGCTTACTGCTAAAGAATAAGCAGGTCTACTAGTGCTAATGACAGACTTGCATAATTTAACAGTTCAAAACAAGAGATGCAAAGACTGAAACTAGTAGGTATTTCTCATTATTGTTAATAGACTTGCATGTCAAAAAGCAATGCCGGATGCAATTAAAATGATTTGCTTAATTATTGCCTTTATAATGACATAATACTACTCTAAATATTATACACTGATTTGTACAATTTTATGGACAATTTCAACCAGGAGGTGAACTCCAATGACAAGGCTTAAAAAAATCACAATAAATAACTGGCAGGGCTGGCATCTCGTAATGATTTTAGGAATTAACACATACATATGGAGAGGCAACAGCAGAGTTGCAAATATTACTAGCCCGTACGTGACTACAATAGTCAAGTAGCGAATAAAATAAGAAATGCAATTATAAAAGACCAACCTTGCCTTTAACCACACGCCTGTCGAGAACTTTCTCCACCACATACTCTTCTTCGCTAGACTGCTCACTGCTTTCGCCGCTTTTCTTCTTGCCCATTTTGATATAAATTACAACAAACAAGGAAAGCTCGATGTGAGTTTTTTCGTTGCTTAAATGCCGGCACGGCGTCTTTCGAGACAAAATGGCGCTAACGAACGTAAGGTAAAGCGCTGTGGCGTTTGAAAAGTTGCCATGTTACTTTTATTTAACAAATTGCATTATACTGAAAATAAATTATTTTCTATATGGAGTTCGGATTTAGAAATGAAAAAATTCGATTCCTCATGTTTGTTATTATGAATGTCATTCCAAAGCGTGCAGGCAATGATAAATTGGAAATAGGTAACTAGGTATCATGTGATTTTTCAGATGGCAATATAGCCTAGATATTTTTTTAAGAAAAAAAAGCCAAGGCAGCAGTGTTGCCAGACACCCTGCTTTTCCACTTTTTCCCCGCGTTTGTGCCTCCTGCCCCGTTATACACAGTCATCTAACGCAGATCCCTTTTTTAAATGTTACGATTTACTCTGTGAAAAAGGCGATAAATTCAAAAGATCGAACAAATAGAACTAGCTAGAATGACTGCAAGTAACATTTATAACTTAACTGATAGTGCATGTGACGGCATAGAGCACATTTTTGTCATTTGGAACCTAATAAAGAAGATTATTAACAATGAATGTATTCCGCATTTTCATTCACAAATCCGCGTTTTTAAAGAGCACCTTCCGCTTTTTGTATTTCGGCATCTGGCAACACTGCAAAAGAAGACAAGACAAGTAGGTAAGTAATCTTTTTGGGTATGAAGTGAAATAACTTCGTATCGTTCTGCGTTTCTAAAGTTAAAAATGTACAAAATATTAAATTATTCAACGTTAAAATGTACAGTCTTGCATTCCAATTTTAGATTTCTCGAGGATATATCCACAACGCTTAAGTACTTGCCAACATTTCATTTGCCCGAATTTCATCTGCCATAATGTTATTTCTTATAATTTCGTATGGCATACTCATTGTTTATCATAATAACCATACGCCAGAATCTTTGTTTCCCATAATATCAGTTTCAATAATCTCATTATTCATAATCATTGTAAGCCATAATGATCAAATGCCATAATATCAGTTGCCATCGATAACATTTTCGAATCGGATAGGTTTGGTTAACCTTAGTCAACCTATACTATAGGTTAGGTTAATTTAGGTTAGATGAGACCTAGGGGGAAAAGACGAATAAAGGGGGACGGGGGGCGAAGCCCCCCACGAGGGGTGATCGGGGGGCTCCGCATTAAATATGGTTCGTTAGTTAGCTTGTGACCCTAAGAGCGGAAATAGTAGCCTCGCGCTTGTATGCGGGCCGTGTAGGTTTAGGTTCAATTCAGAAAGGAACACTATTAAGTATGGCATTTGAGTATTCGATTAAATAAATTTAATAATGTGGCAAACAATAAGTATGGCATTCGTATCATTATGGCATGTAGTGTTCGGGAAAACAAGAGTGTGTGAAGTAACTTTTCGAGTAAACGAAACATGCGGGCAAAAGAAATTCGGGCAAATGAAATTCGGGCCAATGAATATTATAGCATATAAATTTCGGGCAAACAATATACAACCATCCACAATAGATGGCAATTTAATGTAACCAACACCCAATTCATTGGAAAAAATGCAATTCACGCGATTGTGCGTTTTGTCACAGGCCGTATTCTGAGTTTTCCCAATGGAAAAACGTTTAGTCACTACATTTTGTCCTTCATTTATTGTTCTTTATTGCAACACTTAAGATTAGGGCTTAGCTAATTTGGTTGAGTATAGTCGAATACGGAATTTAATGGATGGTGATGATTTGCCCTACGGATTTACAAAAAAATCATCTGGCAACACTGAAGTGCATGAACACGAACTTCACTTATGTTTCATTCACAGTTTCGTATCAAAACATCGCACTATTGGTTTACCGCAGCGCGTAGTTTTCTTTTCTTGCCGTCTGTCAGAGGCAGTGTTGTCGAAATAGTGCTCAAGAATTCAAGAAGACGAATTATATTTAGTGTTATTTCGACAAGAATTCTTATCAAGAAAGTGTTGTAGTGTGGTGTGAACAATTTAGCTCAAGATAAGTTTAAAGTCTGTGACCGAACTGCTAGACCTACTTAGGTATACATTTAGTATTGTGTTGATTTGAGTGTTTTCTGACTTACGTCACAGCAGCCGGCCAATCGTCGGTCGCGCCGTGGACAGCAACAGGCTGTTGAGAAGTGGATTTGATTTTGGAACAATATTTTAACCGTAATTTAAATTAATGGATCCGTGCTGAAAATATGCTTCTAAAATGCACTGCGGACGGGAGACGAATCAAAGTGAACGGAGCTTCTGTTGGCCAGGGAAATGTCGCGAGAGGTAAGTTTTGTACATTGCATTTTATTTATTTATGTTTATTTACTAATGTTTTAATAATGTTATGTAAGTACACGTTGTAGTTTATTTGGGATGGGAGATGATTTGTTTAAACTATGAAGATGCTTTAAATACTCGTACTCAAGGTATACTTACTTTATTAAAACGATCCAGGACTTCGGATTAAGTACATACTTAATTGTTATTGTTCCTGCAACTGGACAAATATATTTCGAGCAAATACCTAAAATATAACTACGCTTTATTTTACCTTTATCATCTATCGAATAATAAGTTAATAAGTGTCTACGTAGTCAAGAGTAATTTAGTAATATATGCGTATGTAACGAGCAGTTGATTAGACATTTTTTAATGGTACCTAGATAATTTATTGTCCTACCTGTACTTATTTACGCATGTGCCCCTGGTTATGCTTTAAAATGGTCCTTTTTTGTTCCAAAAGGGTCAAATCAAAGCTTCAAGAATAGTGTTTAAAGAATCAGTAACCTTGAGTTCTGATCATCTTTGACATCATTCTATGAGGCCAGGTCCTTTGTGAATATAATTAGTGACCACTTACTTAATTGGCTATTTCAATTAGTTATAATGCATAATTACTTATATAATGAGTTAAAGGTAGTGCCGTATAAGTGACATAGGTACCCTACATTAGTGTCAACTACAGATTTTGAAATAAAGTTGTTATTCCAAGGAACTCTTTTAATTCTCTAAGTAATTCACCTTCATTTTCTTGCACCGTAGTGGTTGTCTAGTTTCTCCGTTACCCAGTCCTTGCCGCGTGCTTAAATCTTAAACGACGGGATAGGTAGGTAGGTACTCGTACTATCGAGTTCATAAATATATGTAGGTGCGTTCTCAATGATTAAAAATTATCTGACCAACCTCCTCTTAACAATAGTCATGTCCAAATATTTTTAGTCTTTTGTCCGTCCACATATTTAAAAACTCGACTGTAATATCCATCTCCCGAAGACCACGGATCTAGGGACTCGATGGATATGCTCATAGTCGAGTCACGTTATATTTTCTGAGACGACTAGTGTGAGACGTTACGAAAAAAGTTACTGTTAGTTTTTTTCTTGTTTCTAGAGACACACGCTTATTGGTTATAATTAACGTCTGAGATTTCCAATAAAATCAGAATAGACGTAAAATCATAACGATCACCCAATGAACAAAGGCAAAACTGTATTAAATGGGGTACTTACCCTTAAATATTAACGATCCCTGTTAGGGCACCACGCTGGATAAAGCGCTGGACTTAGTATCTAATAATAATAATAATAAATATTTACGAAACAATCCTTGGTTAACAATTTTTTCTTCTGCCAAAGTGCAGGACAGTTTGTTGGCAGAGGGGCTCCCTTACATAGAATGATAATAATAAACTAATATCAGCTGAACATCTCAGAAGACAAATTGCTCCAATGTTTTTAAACTCTCTGGGAGGGATCTTCTGGAATACTACGGAATTCCTCGTTGACTTCAGCCTCTCCAGCCAGACCAAATTTGACCGCCTACGGTAATTAGAACGCACATCGTTTATTATTAATAATCATATTGTGTATCGAACCCAGCGCGACCGCCGTCAAGGCACAAATAATTATATTAAAACAAACACCAGTGCGGATGAATTTATGACTGTCAATATTATTGGTATGTAGATCAAAAGACCGTTCCAGATATTCAGTTCCGGCTCGACATATAACATAACAAACAGAAATATTCGCCCAGAGAAGCTTGAAAATATTGAGCGTACTTAACTTAATTACTTACCTAATTAGAGATCTGTTAATGGCTAAGTGCATTATACATAAAACTGTGATTTGATGTGAGTGTTAGTTAAAATCAACGTCTTGTACATCTATTTGAACACAATATTCTTTAAAATGTGTAGCTTATAGTGCTGAAACATCAGATCTGCTTACAAAATTAAAATCTATCGCGTTGCATCGACCTCGAGTAAATTGTGTAATAACAAGTGATAATTATGAACACAAAACTATAGTATTCGATAATAAACAATATGAGCAGAGCAGAATATGAACTTGTTAGAGGTGAAATAGATAAGATTGAAGCATAACATGATTACATGACAATGATAATCTCAAAATAATTATTTCAAGTCACCCTGGATAAGTAGAGGTAGGCTATCTAATTAACGCATTATTTAATTACTAGACGTAATTCCTAGAAGTAATTATGTCGGACAAAGGCCCGCATCATGCACCATCTAACGGCAAACTAACAGTGATTAATTAAAGACGCTCCCGAATTAAAGCGGCCATATGATGTTTACGGTTGTATATTAGTAGTGGTCCATCCAATTCGCCTGCCGGAGCTACATGTTATCTAGGTGTTATCGAGGGTCAGAAGCGCTCGCACTTCGTTCTGTTTACTGAAGCGATGTGCGGCGCACGCGTCGAGCAGATGACACGCCCGGCTCGCACCAGTTTACTCACCTGAAGCTTGATTGCTCGTAAGTCACGAGCAATGATGTGTATGTTCGATAAACAGTAGCGTAGATTAGTAGGCGAATATCAATCATGTTCCCGGTAGTTTAAAACAACTTAAGAACATTAGGCATGTTCTTAGTTTGTTACAATAGCGTTAAATTTCTAAAAAATAGAGATTAAACCGTAATTCAAGCTTGCTGTATACCTCTATTTACTCTGTACAAAGTAAAGTTCCTGCCGGATATGATCGGATATTGATATGGAATAAAAATATTTGCCCACCAATGCACCAACATATATTTTTACAAGAAAAGTATTCGAAGTCAAGTCAATGACATATACTGTGATATAGCTGCAGTAGCCTTACAAAAGGGGAAGCCAGTGATAAGATAGCCAATGAAGGTTTGAATAAGAAAAGTCGATGACCGGCTAAATCGGTCAGCGAGTGCGCTATACGAATGATAATCGATTCAGTTAGCTTGTGCATGCATGTGTACATGGCTACGCCATATTTGCATGAAGATAACATCGCGAACAAGTTGTGTTTGGACACATTTGCATTGTGTGTTTACATTTTTTCAATAAACATTTTTCAACAACCGAGGTTATTGACAAGTATTTTTAAACAGTTTTAGTTACAACTAGTGGCTCTGTGAGCTATACACCTCGTGAGTGAATTTTTTTATCATTTCCAAAATCTGACATTATAAAAAAGATTAATTATGAATATCGAACCTGCTAACAAAATTTCACGAGAAGCGGTTGAAAAATGCGACCTGTAGAGGACAACAAACCGAATTTCGGACGCAGAAACTTACAAAATCTTTGAAATAAAAATTGTTTTTGAAAATTTCCCAAAACTGACTCTACAAAAAATTTCTATATACTATCGAACCTGCTCACGAAATTTCACGAGGATCGGTTGAGAATTGCGACCTGTAGACGAGAACAAACGGAAATCCGGACATACGAAAGCATTTTTGTCGAAGCTGAAGCAGAGACCTTCGTTTCACTTAGTCAATTACAAGCTAATCATCTCTATTGGTTAGGTTACTTCGGTTACTTTTTAAAAGTGTGATTTAATTGGATCGCTAAATTTGGGATTATGTGGACAACCCTACAAGACCTAGAACTTAGAAACCCATGATGCAACAATTTATCACAAACTGTCAAATTGTGCCCTGGCTAATTGACAGAATAACAATAAGAAATAGTTGACTGACCCACAATCCTTTGGCCCTTAATTAATAATCCTTCCCAGTTGCACGTTTATGTATTACTATATGTGTAGAAGCTAAATCTAAATTAGTTAAAAGAACCTAAACAAATAAATGTCTTATTCAACGACCATTCCGCGCTATACCGAGCTAACGTACGAATACCTACACAGACAACATAGACATGTGAAAGAGTTCTTTCGGAGTAAATATTGATATCATTGACTAAAACCGCTTTAAAATTAGCCCCCTTCCTAATGTGACATCGCATATTTTGCCATTTGACATCTAGAAATTATTGAAATAAAACAGCAGTTCCGGGGTTTACTTTTATTTCCATCGAAATTATCTCCACGCAACTTAGGACCCCTCCCACCCCTTGTCATACAATGTCACACTCCCTTAACGTGTGGCGTACTTTATGTATGGTCCTTTATTCAGTGAGATCTGAGTATCTCCTGCCAATACACTGATCTACAATAAAATACCGGTCAAGGCTTTCTCCGACATAGAAACTAGGTACTTGAACGTATCTCGATTTATTAAAAAAAAACTTGACTTGTAGAAAAAACAGTCTGTTTAAAGTAGATTGTAGCCTGAGCTGCCATTTGAGTTTCATTTTAGTTCCATATATTATAAATCCCATCTCAAAATATTTGAGTGATGTTTCTCAATATTAGTGTTACGTAAAATCGAATGCATTTAATTATCAAGATGATTTACATATTATTTCAACACGTGAAACTCACGTTCCTGAGTTGAGACTAGGAGCGAGATTCGACTCATTTTTAAGACACATTTGAAACATTTTATCTTCTTGTGAAAAATGAGGATCGCTGCGACGAATTGTTGAATAATATTACAGAGATTATAGAGAATAGATTGGAGATTAAACAAATAAGAGAAACAATAATGCAGGTGGAATGAACGTCGATGGTGATCGATTCAGGGCATGTTTACAGTTGACGTTAGTCGTTATGACTGATCTGACACAGCCCACGTGAGTCGTAAACATGAACATATAACCGTGGACGACATGCGAATTGTGAAGCCATTGCCTACTGAGTACCTTCAGAATAGGCCTACCATTCGCTTTGAAGTTTGAAACAAAGAAAATTTAATGAAAGATTCTAACTTAACTGGTGAGACCTACGCTAGCCTTCTTTATTCGATTCAGAGAGGTTATTGTCTGGATTCTAAAACATAGGTAATTTGTACGAGAAAAATACGTAGGTAGGTTCTAGAATTAGTTACCGGTTTAGGAACAAGTTATAGTTGTAATGGTTTATACCCCGCTAGCTGTACTTACTGTAAAGTACATTTACTTGAGGATATAAGTTATTTCTTGAAGCTGGCACAATTATTTATAAGTTCGATTGTAAATCTCGAACTGGCAAAATACTTCATGACAATAAGATGAGTGCGGTTTACGAGAATTTCGACTGTTTCACAGTGCTTTTTTCACGAATAAAATTAATATTTGTTAGATTGTTTTTGATTCGCGTTTATTTAACGGGATAAAAATTAACAGTGATCCCGCATGTAGCCTGAGAGGGGAGCCATCCCGTCCCGTCCCGTTAATTTTACTTTATATTTGTTCTCTGTTTCAAATAATACTTATTTCACACACAGTGTTTGAAGCGCGTGCTAGCCTTGCGAACGTGCTATATCACAAAAGCAGAATCTTTGACCGCGATAATTGGATCCATTAGGATATGCGTGATAATTGTCGGTTGCCTGTACCAAATCACCGATAATATTGGCAATTCAACTACCTTATACATGATGGTGGACTCAAAATGTAACCAGCTTCATATAAATACAAGATAAAGTGCGAGGTATTAGAGCTCACTGAACTTGACATTTTGCAGGGAACTTTAATAACAATTGTAGTTTATTTATAAGCTGTAAACTTTACGTGT
Organism: Epiblema foenella; assembly: GCA_963556455.1. Classification (NCBI taxonomy): domain Eukaryota; kingdom Metazoa; phylum Arthropoda; class Insecta; order Lepidoptera; family Tortricidae; genus Epiblema; species Epiblema foenella. The sequence goes on along the minus strand of OY747101.1, from coordinate 23,927,137 downwards.
TTTCGTTTAGTACACGTACTGTTTGTTTAGTTCTTTCATATTCTTTAAACGTGTTATTTGACATTAAAAAGCAATTGATCAAGAGATCTAGTTTTCCGAACGTAACATAACAATTATGTATTTTTTACCGTTGTACTCTCACTAGGACATTTTTTGACAGATTCATATTCAGATTCTTTATTGCATTCATGTTGACCAAAGCACACCAAAGTGATAACCCGATTTTAACTTACAATCTACGTACTTGTAATTTATAAGTCTTAGGTCATTTTGTGGTCAAAGATACTCAACTATTACATACTGCTTATTATGACTTGCTACAATTTAAACAGTTGCATAAGGGCTCGCTTAACGGCCTTCTGCGTGCGTGGCGTCACCATAGCATGTTTAACATGAATATGAATCGGTAACTAGTCGTTTGCTTAAAACTTGACACGATATTTGTTCGATAATCTATATAAAGTTTAGTAATTTATGTGGGTTAATTTGACATGAAATTATTCATCGAATTAATTATGTACTTTGATAACATTATTTTTATACTTTACGAGGGGTGATTCTTGTTTTAAAATAAAAACATCAAACGTATTATCGTTTCTACAGAATTTAAAAAAGTCATCAGTAAAATAGGAACCTTCAATATCAATAAAATTGAGAAGGGCGCAGTGTCTGCTTTAATTGATGTAGTGAGGTAGATAGTGAATATTAAAAAAAAACGCCAATTATGCCGTTGGCCATTAAACGTTCCGCGTAAAAAAGTAATCTGAATCACTAGGTGACTATTCTACCGGCCACTTCCTGATGCTGCAAGCTGCAAATAAGGAAATATTGTCTGAGGAAAACATCAAGATTACGTTACGGTCGACGAGTAGTAAGCGCTTGCGTACTATATACGGCTCATTCTATTTTTTAGAAGTAGTAACGAATACTGTTTATATTGTTCTTGAGATTAGAGGACCTTATTTAACAGATGGTAACTGGCTTCGAGTATCACTAAATTTCTAGCAAACATCGCAGCGACTTTGTGGCCCTTCTGAGGTAGTGAGTAGCATTGCGGGGTCCTCTTGTTTAAGAGCCAGACTATGAAATTAAAAAAAATGACTGCAGCATCAACATAGAAGGATTTATTTGTGATCGCTCCTAAACCACATGTGTGTTTATTCGAGTAATCCTACAGATAACCAGATAGCTACGTTGAAAAACGCTAAAGCTAAACCGATAGTTAATTGATTCTGTACTAAATTGAAATAGCAAAACAATATAGTTAAATTAGTTAAGTAGCCGTTTTCTGTTTGAATTGAATTAGTATTAGGCAGCAGGCAGTTTGAGATTAATACGATTGTTTTTTTTTAACATTAAAAATAATCCATTATAAATTAAGCAATATTTTGTTTTATTTAAGTTAAACTGAGATGGTAGGTATAGAATTAACTGTAACATTGTTAGCTGTATTTTCTGTTTTGCCCAAAATCCTAATACCTATAATTCCTATAAATAATAGTAGAAGGCAGTTTACATTGGTTGGTTATATCAACCGCTCTTTCAAGTCAGGACAAAATCAAAATCAAACATTTCTTCTGCAAATAGGCCACAAGGGCACTTTTACATGTCAAAATATTAATTTACAGTTCAAGAAGGAATAATAATTTCGAGTTTACAATTATAACAAAATTGATGTCATACAGTGAAGATAAACTTGTAAAGTTGGAGAATGACAACAAAGAGAAAAATTAAAAAGGAATAAATCAATCTAAAACAAAGCCCATTTCCGTAATTGTTAAAGCTCCAACATAACATAAATCAAATTTGTACTCTTTAATGTAATCATTTTCCTATCAGTGAATTATTTCTAGTACCCTAGTCTAATTTCATGTCTTCAGTAAAAGAATGCGGACGCCACTAAAGTCGTTTGATGGATCTGTTTAGCGCTTGTGAAATTTCTTCTTATTTCTAATTTACGCTTAAGCGTGGGTGCGAGGGAGATGATTAGTGTTTTAGCATGCTTGCGCGAGCGCACTTATCAACCTTGACCTTGTGTGCGAGCTATCAAGCTTACCGCTCTTGAGCAATTTGCAACGTTGATGATCGGAACCTATTATGGTTTATGGTGTTTGGTTTGTATTGTAGTAACCAGTAGCTATGGTGTAAAGTTTATCCAGTTAACTTAGTCGACATGAGCGATCGTAGATAATAACAGTGACAACGACAAAACAACCTGAAACTTATGGTCGATGTAGGGTTCCTTAGTATATTGGCAGGTAAGTTTTCACAAATCTGAGTCTTCAATCAAATTACTATTTATTCATTGGCACGAGTTTGATGTTTTACACAGTTTCCACTCATCACCAGATTTGCCATAATATGCAACGTTATCATAATGTTATATATTGACATATGTGTACAATTTCAATACAATTTGCTAGAATTGAACTTACTTAGAATTAGAAATATGTTTTTTTATGATGATTAAACACAAACTAAAAACAATTTAACGAATGTAAATTTTCAGTATCAAAAATAATCATTTTTTTTTCGTCAAGTTATGGAAACGGGTGAGTAGCGTTCTTTTCACAGGTTCTTTTTTTTGAACCTGACTGTGACTTTTTAGGCCGGGCCCGATAAAGCGATAGGAGTGCGCGGTTGTAGAGTAGAGTAGCCTGGGGAAAATCCAGGGAAAAACCCCCGACACTACCACGTGTGTGGTTAGGAACACTGGAATACTTTTAAGAGTTTGCGCTCCAGTGAGATTGGTTGAGCGGTTTCAACCGAATCTGAGGTGTAAGTGGAATCGAGCTACTGGGAATTTTGTCGCTGGTTCACTAAATTTAGCGTAGCTGAGAAGAGTCCAGCAAGAAACTCAGTTAGGCCCGACCTGGGTCGGACTGACTACCCGGTGTGCGGCGGTACCGGGACGAATAGGGACTATATGTATCAGTGTTGTAGCGATCGCGCGGTGGACGTCCCCGCCGGCGGGAATGCCTAAGTGTACGCGTCGTGTCTGAGTTGGACGCCGTAAGCGCAGAGTTCCATCTTTCGATGGACGCTGCGATTACGTCGTCCGGGTCCTTGAGTATGTGCCTAGGACGCCGGACCGTGCGGCCCGTAATCAGTGATCGCCGAGTTACGACAGAGGGGACTGGATCTTATAGTCTGTGACTTGGCTAAAGTGCCGATGACAGCTATTTGTTTTACTTTGTTGCTGCAGACATAATATTATCGGATTCGTTTGAATGTTGTGTTATTGACAATAGTTATTGAATATTTTGATTGAATATTTTTACTGCCAAAAAAAAACCTAACCTAACCTAACGTAAGACATACTTAATTCTGTACTAGAAGCAGGATTTTTTTACGTCGACTCGTAACGCAACATTGACTTCAGACAAATCGGATAGGTTGGTTGGATAATTTGGATATAATGAATAAATACACACATACATGATCCCATTGGGGTAGACAGAGACCAGAAAACGCCAAATACTACGATCCTTATATACTTCTTTCGCTTCAATCACATCCAACATCCAATACATCTCTTCATACAGGCTCGTCGGTTGCGGGTACTTTTGACCTGGCCTTTTTTCACAATCGCAGAAATTTAACATTGAATGAAGGTTAGGCATTTAAAATAATAAAGTTGGAAATGATTTAGAGTCATGTAAAATGTATGGAAAATAGAGCACCAAACAAATCTAAAATGGGTTTGTCCACGTGGACTGTGTACTTATCAGATTCAACTGTACTCCTATTTCGCCTTTTTACTACTAAATAGTCTTATATGTGCATTAACATTACGCAATCTGCCAGTAACAAACACTATTTTTTTAAGCTGCGAAGATATTTAGTTTATCATCTGATTGTTTGTGTTTGGTTTGCTAGTTTTATCTAAGTGACGCAAATAATTGCATAAAAATTATGGTACTTATGGCGTTTGTTTACTCTTTTTTCTACCAAAACTTTAAAGAAAATATTGGATTGAATAATTATTAACTAACAACTTTGTGAAGTTGTGCTTCTTCGGCAAAAATTCTTTGTGACTAATGTGACATTGACATACAAGTCTATTAGCTGTTTACCTAGATAAGAGTGGCTGTTTATTTGGTCTCTTCTCTACAATTGTTTTTTTCTGCTTGGCTCAACTTCTTTATATATTCTAACAGTTCTTATTTTGAAACTTTACATTTACAATACAATACAAATACTCTTTATTGCACACTTCAAAAAAAACTTGGGCTTTCATCCTCATCTTGCTCATTGAAGCCTCTTGTTGATGACCCTGACGTGACCACCATAAGTTACTTTAGTCTGCAGTGATCATCAAACTGCTTGCTCAAAGAGCTTTTTCAAGTTTTTATTGCTGGTTGTTTCAAGTGCACAACTTCCTTAATTGCATATACTAAAGAGCCTTTGTTTTTCTTGCTCTCGGCTTGGACCAACTACCTACCCGCAAATCAATATACTTATGGGAAATTACCAAAACTTGTCTTAGTCTTTCCAGGATCATGTATCTTTTAGTTTCTTCTGACTAACCAAGATAGTGTCACGGTCAGTTAGTGAATCTAGCAAAGTGTGTAATGATGACTTAACAACGATTGATTATGCATCCCATCCCACAAAAGCGTGGGTGCCTGTCGTCTTACCACGAGGGGAGTGTGTGATTACAGGCCTGTTATTCACAACACTTTACGACAACTTGGCGACCGGATGACCAGACCAGTATACGTCTCATTTCGATTGACCATAGTCGGTACGAATTTCGGGATCAAGTTATGCTAGGCACGAGTTAAATAGATAGAAGTCGGGGTGATAGCCCGACGGAATAGCGTCACTCACCTTATCTCATTACTTATTTATTTTTAGCAATCTTTCAGAGTAAATAGTGTAGTAAGTAGTTGATACGACACTCGTGACACACCTCCATAATTTAAAGAGGTTTGCGCAATGCAAAGAATAATTCTAATGGCGTTGTTTCTAAATTCGAATTAGATCTTGTGTTATGATGAAATGTATACGTTTAACTTGCCTGACAACTGTCTTGGAGCTGCTTTGAATAAGTAATATATTTTTTCATTCGCCACCGGTGAAAGTACACAAGAGAAGTATGGTAAAATAAAACATTTGAAGCGGGTAATGGGTACTTCATTTGTAAAGTAATGTAACATGCCTTGAAATACCCTACATGATACTCATAAGACCAGGTGATCGTCTAGGTGGAATAGGTAGATTCTTACGTTGTATAGTAGTATCCAGGTTCTTCTAGCATGAATGAAACCAGTGGCAAGCTCTAATTAGTGTTATTAGTGGTTACTCATAAAAATACTCTTTTGTTATTAGTTATTACAAATGTCAGTTATGCCTAAGTCACAGAAATATCTATTCTACTCTGTAGCGTCTAGCCTAAGAAGGAGCTTAGTAGGTTTGTGGGGATTAATAAGTTATTTTTTTCTCCAGGTGAGGAGAAACGCCGCAACGCCTCATTTTCGGAGGCGGGCGAAATCCTAGCGATCTCTCTCTAGAACTTGGTCCTATTAAAACAAACCTACTAATTAATAACCTACATTGGGAAAATCATTCCCTTATATCTATAATAAGTACCTGGGACTAACAGAAGGCTTGCCTTATTTGGCCTACTACTAGCCTTCCTGCTACAATATACTACAAAACTGAATTTCAGTAATCAACTTAGCTTCGGAACTTCGACGAAACTTGCACAATAGATTCGATTCAGTGCTTTTGGCATCCATATAATGTATCATTCCGACAGGATGTCTTCTGCCGCAACAATCCACGATACTCATAAATATAACTGATCTCTATTTCTCAACAGTCCTGAAAAATCCAGAAAACCATCAGTAATCTGTCTCACCGACAGCTTCCTTCCTCCCTCTATTTTCATTCCAATCCCTTTTTACATTCAATTTTTCTTTATTTCGTCGACAATATACGTTACTTTTAGAACCATAAGCAGTGGCGGATTTACAATTTTGCCGCCACTAGGCTATTCAAAATTTTGCCGCCCCTATTGACCTCTACTACAATTCGATACTCTAGTTTTTGTCGCTTCTACATATTAGGTACTTATAAGGTGTGGTAATGTATGCCTAAAATTACAGACACACTATGAAGATCGTAAAACGAGGCTTCTTTGCTCTAAACACACCTTCAATTATTTTAAAATTTATAATGCGGTATGTAGATTTTTATAGGCATAGTTAACTAACTTGGTAGTAGAATGACCATATGGATCCTGTTGTAACACTTACTAGGCATCAAAATAATGTTTTAAAGTCAATTTAAACACTTTGAAGCCTACCTACAACCTACAAGCTCCAGAAGGAAAAATGTTTCAAAACTAACAATTTTACCCCATTGTGAAATATTCTGCTCTATACAAATTTTGCGTAGGTACTACAATTGCTGTTTTACAGAGTTAAGAACAGACAAAGTACACGTTAAACATATTTTCTATCAAATGGGAATATATTACTTTTGGTTCTAACTCTATAAAACCAAATAAACAGTTGGGGCATAGTTATCCAATGGGGAGCAAAGGAACCACAATTTACGGTACAAAACATATTTAAGTGGTGAAAGATATTACACGTTGATTGAATTGTGTGAGCGGACATAGTAACATTTAGATTTTTTTTTGTACGACAACAAAAATCGGGGCAAATTTGCCGCCCCCTAAAATCTGCCGCCCTAGGCTCCAGCCTACTCAGCCTAGTGGTAAATCCGCCACTGACCATAAGCAAAATAATTTAAATTCGTCTCTAAGTTATGATTTTAGATTGTCAAACAGTGTAATAGCTTACACATGTGAGAGTGAGAGACCTGCTACTGCACTCAGTCCAACACTAAGAAATAAAAGCAACGAATGATCGATGATTAGATATTCTTATAAATATATATGAACGGGCAGGACAATCCGTTCGTTACACATTGAAGGAGCCAACGATCCAGTAGATTTTCGTTGGTTCGTTCAATTTGTTGACTCGCTGGCTGGCGTAGGGCGTACGTAGGTGATCTACTAGTATATAAGTATTTCAAGCTTGCGAACCGAGCCAGCCTGCCAGTTTTTAAGTATGCGGACGTGATGTGGTCCATTCCACATTGGCCGTTCAATCCGTGGTGCACGGCATACAAGCGATTTTACGCGCCAATCGCCAATGGAATTGTTTCAACATCACTGAAAATCCTTTCATAATTTTACATTTTATTGAGTCTAAACTCAATAGAAATAGATTCAAATGATTATAAATAAAATATAAACGTCGCTAATGAGTATATTAATCTAACTGTTTATTATTGGGAATTCATTAAAAATTCCCTTTACAGTAACATCATCACTACATAGTATAAAACAAAGTCGCTTTCTCTGTCCCTATGTCCCTATATCCCTATGTATGCTTAAATCTTTAAAACTACGCAACGGATTTTGATGCGGTTTTTTTAAATAAGTGATTGAAGTGTGAGTGATTGAAGAGGAAGGGATCTATGTATAATAACATCCATTAAATAGTGCACCCGTGCGAAGCCGGGGCGGGTCGCTAGTATTTTATATAACAACGACGTCTAGGTATTCACATTCCACTGTCTAAGGCCATCATAATATGCGTGTGATGCGTGTCCCAATCATTAGATCAGCAGACCTACGGAGGGCCGGAATGCGGCCAACGCTATTTTAGTCATTTGCATGTATGCATATTCAAACTACCGAAAATAACTCTCATAACATAGCGGAGAAAGTAGGCGGCTAAAAATATAAAATTAATTAAACATTTGCCTCGGACAAGACAAGACATTATACTTGGTAACGCGTCAGCCTTTCCGCCGTGCGAAAGGTCGTCAGGTTGGTTATTTAAAAACTTTTTAATGTATATTTTGAACATTATATTTTATGACACGATTGCCATCAGTCTGTGTAAATAAATTGATTGTACGCGAAAATGAGATGTAATGCAAGTAATAATTTCAAATTAAATAAGTTGTACTAATTTCAAATTGTAACGTTATTATTCATATTTCATTTTTCATTTGTAACTTTAGTGGATAAGAAAACGTTTTTATGTTCTGGAAGAGCGAGACCTCCTGACACAGGCACAAAAGTACCTACTAGGAAGCCTCAACCTTATCTACTCGTATTTAAAACACCACTTGTCAAAAATTTATTCCATTTATTTTAGTTTAAGTAATAGCAGATACAAATTGTGGATTTTTCATGACAAAATCCTTGATTGTTAACTACAATAAAATATAGGGTAGTTGACTCAAAATTTGACTATTCCAAAAGAAACAATGCGAAAAATATGTCAAATGGCGATTCTATTCAAATATCTCAAAAAATAACCGAGATGCAACCTTTTTAATATAGCTGGTTAGAGAGAGAAAGAGCGACAGATCAGTGACGTCACTGATCTCGAGCTTCATAGTAAATGACGATCGTTCCAATACAACTATTTGATTTTCTTGTTTGTTGTCAACATCCCTATTGTCTGACATTTTTGTTACTTTATTTATTAAGTACATCCGCATCATATATTTTACGTTTCACTTAAAACTGATAATTTAGTACCAAAATTTGGGTAAAACATATGAAAATTAAAAAAAATCTTATTTTACTAATTAATTATTTTTCTTGTTAAAATCTTATTAAACTAACATTAACAGAATTTGTATATACTTAAATATCTACAGAACCAAACTAGTAACGGTGACAGAATTGTTTTGGTTTTGGCAATAATGTCGATTAAAACTTAGACGGTCCTGAAAGATGTCGTTGGAATCATTTTTTTTAGAGCTGAAAAGGCTTACCATCCAACGTTCTCTCTATATTTGTCATAAACAAAACCCTTCAACTTATGCAAAATAACACCAGTCGAACCTTGGTCAGTCAATTTAAATAAAGATGGAATCAATTGAAACCATCTTACTGTATATGTAGTACGTCACGATTATAAACGTCACTTGGCCACAGCTCTGCAAAGTAGTTGAGACGAGATGCTACGTTCAGAGGGTCCACTAGCGCCACTCAGCGAGCGAGTTTAAGTTTTTAGAGTGACTATGTACTGTATTTTGCATTTAAGTACCTTTTGAATACTTTAAACTAGTTTGATGTAACTATTCAAAAGGTACTTAAATACAAAATACAGTACATAGCATTCGCCTTTTGTAAATGTCTATCATTAAATTTAAATAATCACAGTTATTCACGAGTGGAGCTAGTGGACTCGCTCATAATTGTTCGTACAGCCTTAGCGATAATTACCTTATTAATTTCGTCGATGTTATCGAATTCTTAATATTAATATGCACCACGCCATCTATATCTTATATACTACATGATAAACATCAATTATACTTTAGTGCAGCGCTTATGCATACCTATATCAATTATTAAAAGAGTTCTTATCGTATTTCTTTATTAGCTGGTTTAATGTGTTGGATAGCTGACCTCTTTTCATTTAGATTCTTCTATCTCCCATATAGTATCGAGGGTCCACGTAGTATGACCGCGTGTTGAATACTCGAGATGAACAAATTATGCTATAAGCAAAGCCTTTTAAATCAGACAAATCCGAAACAAATATCCGAAATACTAACGACAATCAAGTCCGCGGGTTGAGTTGACCCTATAGCGGTAGACAGTGGTTAAATGAGCCGGCGGTAGACAGTGGATAAACAGTAGCGGCCAACTGAGCCCGCGGGATGAGTGGTGTGTGGGCTGAGTTGCCCCCGAAGGGAAATTACTGCGACAGCTATAGTGCCATTTCGATAGAAACGAGATTGAATGAAGAAGTAATAAATTCCTCGACAGATGTGACTCCAAAGTTATCGCGCGAGGTGGATCTCGCTATCTAATCGCAATTTATCGGGGGCCTTGACGCCGCTGTCTATGCACACACCGGCGCTCCGTGTTACGCAAAACTACTTACTGCATGCCTTCATTTACTACATTCTTTAATACATAGGTATTGGCTAACTAGCGTATTCCCTTGACGTAGGAGGATGTCGCTTCGTATTTGTGTGCGACGGGGTTGCCGATTGCCGACTCTTTAAAGTCCCTTGGAATATTTCGGCAAGGAGGACATTCCACACTCGATGCATTTCCAGCACGAAAACTTTTAAGAATTGGCCGCTCTGCGTTTGGACTTCGAGATGCCTAGTTGTGAGGATGAACGTCGTCCCAACAACATCCTAAGGAATATCTCATTTCTCAAAAAGTTCCTAGCTTTTTTTATTGTTTTAACACAATAACCGGATAGATTTTTCATAAGTATTCCTAAAATCAATTAAAATTTACGAATATTTTACGAAATTACGAGCAGAGCTTCCATAGAGAGCGGGATGGTTAATTGCAAACTCACGCGCTTTGTCATCTGCTTTTTCATCTGTACTGTTCGGAAAGGTCGATTTTCATGAGTAGATAGCCGGGCTGAAAGTCGCTTTTCCGACGCTATGGTGTAAAGTATTTGTTTTTCAAAGTTCTACAGGCAGAGGGCGCGCGGGGCGCGGCGGCGCCGGCCGCTGGTTCCTGCAGCGCAGCTGCAGCTTCCTATTACTTTTATTTCTTATTTTCCTCATAGTCGAAATGAAAAATATAGTGTGTAACTCGGGTGAAAGCACTCATTTCACCCTTGAACTATCTCGGGAATAGGTCACTCAACCCTTGGTTAACAATCTAGTATATCCTGCTGCAACTGTGCAAACGGTTTTGTGGGTCTATGTACTTGTTTGTGTTGTATTATTATTTCTTAATAAAGTAAATAAATAATAATAATAATCTATTGAGCACACTTAATTATAATAAATGATTAAAAATAATGATAAATAAAGAGGATAAATAATTTAGTAAGCAAAATATATCGTAAGATACGGTATGTTAATGTATATTAGCTTTGTCTATAACGGGCTTAACTTATCAAGTATTTTAATAAGGACAGGAAGCCACTGGTTGCTTCACAGGCTTGCATTAGCTGAGTCGAGTCCCGATTACTTCACATTAGTGTTGTAACACCTAAGGGCCTACCGCGAAACGAAAACGTAGTATCTCCCTCTCCATCGCACTTGTATGTTCAAGTGACAGAGAGGGAGATACTTCTTTTTCGATTTTGCGGTAGGTCCAGTTAAATCGTTAACTGTTTTTAGTCGCGGTCTACGAGTTTGTTTATAATCTGACGCTGGTGATCTCTCATGTGGTTTTATAGACTTGCCACCATACTTAAGTGTGGCATACATTTACCATCTAAAATGTTTTTATTACCTGCATATAAATAATGTAGAGTTGGGGTGAGAAAGTATCGGTTGCTGTAATAAGGGACTACTGCTGTTAGGACTGATTCTGTTCTTGTACATCTAATTGAAATAAACTACTAAAACGAAACAAAATGCAATAAAGCGAGATTGATAGTTTCTTCATATTTGCTTCTTATTAATTTAGTGTAGGTAACATGACTGAAAACAAGTTTTTTTTTAATCGGTAATGGAAAAAGTAAGTATCGCTTTGAATATCAAAACATGCCGCCAAATATAAGTGACCAACAATTATTATCGTGAATGCCGAAACCGTGTAAATACCTACTAGATCAGAAAGTCAACATTGTAACCCAAGTAATCCACCAATAAGAACGCTGGTCGCCAAAAATGCCGTTAATGGATTCTGATTGGACGCCGATTGCAGCAAAACGCCTTTCTCCCACTAGCTCGAGTTTCTCACGTGGTTCCCAGACAGTTCTCTCAAAGTTCGTTTACATATACTTATCATGTTATCTTTAAAAAAAAATTTCAGTCTGCAAGCCTATCAATAAAGATTTTAGGGAAAAGGCAGCTAGCGTAGCGGTATATCGACAATATAAAATCTTATCCTTACTAATTGACCGAGTGAAACGAAGGTCTCTGCTTCAGCTTCGACAAAAATGCTTTCGTATGTCCGGATTTCCGTTTGTTCTCGTCTACAGGTCGCAATTCTCAACCGATTCTCGTGAAATTTCGTGAGCAGGTTCGATAGTTATATAGAATTTTTTTGTCGAGTCGGTTTTTGGAAATTTTCAAAAACAATTTATATTTCAAAGATTTTGTAAGTTTCTGCGTCCGAATTTCGGTCTGTTCTCCTCTACAGGTCGCATTTTTCAACCGCTTCCCTTGAAATTTTGTTAGCAGGTTCGATATTCATAATTGATCTTTTTTATGTCAGATTTTGGAAATGATAAAAAAACTCACTCACGAGGTCTACAGCTCACAGAGCCACTAGTTGTAACAAACTCGTTCGTTGAAAAATGTTTATTGAAAAAATGTAAACACACAATGCAATGTGTAGAAATTGTACGCCATGGGTACAGCGCCATCTATAGGCGCTATAATTTGAGCGACTGAATAACTTAGTATTAAAGGTATGGTGGTTTTTCAAGGATGATTCTTTATCACGTGAACCGATTTCAATATTTTTTTTCTATATTTGAAAGAAGGCCTTTCAGTATAATCGCGTCGGAATTTATAAAACAAAAATACATGCAAAGGTGACTAAAGTACAAACTTAGTATGGAAATGTGTTTGATGATAAAAAAAATAAAAACTAGATAGAGCTATAGTTATATTCTTTCTGTAAAATATACATTGATATCAATGTTATGTAATAATCTCATAATGTTTATTTATTCAAATTTTAACCACCATCAAATTATGTATGACATTTTTCACGCAAAAAAAAAATGTTCTATGCATCTATGTTACCCTTCTTCATAATTGTTCTAAATTTCAAATCAATAGCATAAAGCATGCCGTATGTAAGTATCGTTACTTTTATCGTGACTGTTTACTTGTTTAGCTTCGAAAAGTTGCCAAGTGCGTCTAGCTGTCTCTCTCAAAGTCTACAAATCACACCAAGGCGCTCGGGATTCTCGATAGCGTATCGTGATCTGGGCTACCGTGTATTTTTTCTGCTATATTTAAATATCAACATTCTTCTGACCTTAATGAAGTATATAGTTTCCGTTTATTCGGGCAATCGTCGTGTTTTGTCGATGTACGGTCGTCGACCTGCCAACCAGGCGACCGGCGATAACGATTGTTTGACTAGCACCTAATTAGATACGTAATCCAACAAGTCTTACATATGATTTGTTTTGTATGTAAATAAGTTGTCCTTACAGTGAATGTCTATATATTTGTCTGTCTTCATGCAAAGAAAATGCGGAGTTTATCATCATATGACTTCTTGTGAGTAGCAATGTACTATTCAGCTGAACAGGAATCGGTTATCATTTTTTTTCGGATCAATCATCAATGATAATACATCAGCCTATATACATACTACAAGTATCATGGCCGGGAAGGATTCGGTTGTATTTAGACCCCACACTTCAAGGAATCAGATTGTGTTTCAATTGGAATTTTACAAAATATTCGCATATGTTTTGGCTTAACCTCTCAGCTTGGCTACAACATTATCCGAAACGGTGATTGCGACGAAACTGCATAGCGATATATTTTTACGTCTATAATGCAACAGTTGACATCAATATTATTTTATATTGTATCAATATTCGTCACGTCGTGTGCGTGACTCTATTTATTTTTGGTCTGTGCAATATACGTGAAATTTTCAATTATATTCAAAAATATAAGTAATTCGAAATTATTACATTTCAATTATCTTTTAAGATTGCAAAATTTGTAACTAATTGACGATTTGCTAGTTACTTTTGAACATGGTCCTTCAAACTGGATATCATTAAGCTATGAACAAATTACACGAGTACAAACGCGTTAGAGGAAGAATTCCAGTGCGCACTGGTGCGATAATAAGACAACTGCTAAATGCATCAAGCAGGAACCAGGGTTGCTTAGGAAGCACTGTCAGATGGACTAAAATAATGCATTGGAGACAGGACGACGCGCCGGACCTTGCGCCCCTAACCACAATCAGTGATCGCCGAGTTACGACAAAGGGGTGAAGTATGAAAGGCAATCGACAGCTTTCCAAACTAACGGATTCCTACGATGGGGAGCGTAAAACCCCGTCTCTAAGATAGTTCAGCTACCTACTAGGTAAGCTAGAGCTGAAGTTCAATAACATGTGTAAGAAATTAATGCCAAGGCCGCCAACTGCCCGTGCGCAAGCCGATCGATCTAATGCGATAAAACCACAGCCGCGCATTGTTTACATTTAGTTGCAACAAGCTAATCCGATCTAATACCAACCTTATTTTTTATGTTAGAAGATTGAAATTGCAATAGGTACTATCTTTTAGAGTATGTAATTTTAACTTTAAACTACTTGAGCATCTCACTCCAGCGTATTGCTGCGTACGTCGTCAGTAATAGCTGCGTCGTCCATGAATTGACTACTAGACCAATAGAATTTCAGCCTTATTAGTTGAGCCAGAAGGATGTTGTAAACTGCATTACAATTCGTGGGTTTCGCTACAGTTGTAGACAAGATTGATTCTAATAGATTAATTGAATTTCAACCTTCCGGTTCGAGTTATACGGTTCAAAGCTTCAAATGAATCCTAGTTGCTTAATCAGCGAATCATTCGAAAGTATATCTTATTCTGTGGTAATAAAGTTGCCAGTTTGTGGGAAATGCAACTTCACGAGTCACGACACTGCGATGCAACGCAGAAATTACTAGATTACTGTTGCATAACATTATATTTGCGACTGACATTGTTGACCAGTGAAGAGTATTATTTATCCCTTATGAACAAGCAAAGATGCAATACTTTTTCTATGCGTTTTAGTTTGTGTCTCTCAAGCGCCCTACTTGTTCGTAGAACATATATTGCCTTATCTTCTTAAAATTTTATATAGTAAGAAACATTGCTTCTCGTATTCATGAACAGAAGCTCTACCGCGAACCCAAAATATTAAAGTCGTTTGTATATCTTATCTTCTACTGTCGCGTCGAAATATACACGAACGAATTTCGATTTCGTTTCGTGGTAGGCTCCGAGAGCCTAGCGGAAAACGAAATGCCGGCATCCCTCTCGCACTTGCATATTCGAGTGACAGAGAGGGAGATGCTTCTCACTCTGAGCACATGGTACGATACGTGCACATGGCTCTGATATCTTGAAAAAAGGCTTGTGCGGATCATCGACTTCCGAATTTACATAAATATAACTTTCACAACTTATAATGTGGGTTTGGTTCAATGCGATTTAACACCGATATAACCTTGTTGTAACGTAATCTACCTGTCACATTACCCGGGCAGTTATATGATGAGTCCACCGATATGACAGACCTCATGACAGGTACACAGATCCACAGCTCATCATTAATTGTGTAAGTTATATTAAGTATTAAAACAATACTATTAAGACATGGGTACCTAATTAACACACTAATGTAACACTCCTGGAGTTGCAAGCTTCCATAGGTTACGATGACGGCCTACCATCAAGCGAGCCGCACGCTCGTTTTCCACGGGCGTGGTATAAAAAATATAATTAGCTAATATTTGTCAAATTGTATCAGTTCACATCCTTATACCTATTAATTGTCTTATTGGCACAAGTTGATGAATTCTCTTTAGTTATTACTTTATGATTTGACATTTTAGACTGCATTACGGTAACTTAACAACTAGTATATTCAGGTTCACTAATAGCTGCCCTCGTGCCCTTAATTATTATTTTAATTACTTAATATGCATGCCAGACCATTTTGATACATTTTTGCCAGATGAAGACTCACTATTTGGGACAATTAAGCGTCTTGTCCGTCTTTGTAAGCAAGGCAACGTCTAGCACTCAACCACTCTTAGAAATGATACCTTAAATGGTCCATCCTTGGACAAATATCATTTTATCAAGTACTCAAAACCCTCGTTTCTTAATAACGTTAACACTTGAAAATTTGTAGAATTTCATGAGTTATATCCATAGCTGGGCACCGTTAACCAAATAGTTATCTTCATTAACCGATAATCCGTTAAAAAAAAAGTTAACATCGTTAAACGTTAAAGCGTTACATTTCGGGTCATTTGACGGAAGTTAACGTTAATAGTTAACTCTTGACGCGCCTCACTTGCATGGTCTGTCTCACTCAGCGCCTATAGCTCGCGCCTACGCCGCCCCGATCGAACGGACTTGTCAGAACCTGTTTTTCGCGGCGCGGTGTTCCTTTGATAAAATGTGTACCTACTTAGTTAACGGATTAATGGAATTTTGGACAGTTAATGAGTCAGTTAACAATTTTGCAAGTTAACTTGTAAGTTAATCCGATTCATGGATGGTTAACTTCGTTAATTAACGGATTAACGAGTTAATGCACAGCTCTGGTTAATCTTATTAAAAAAAGTAAAACGTTTATACAGTTTGAATGAAACTTGATATATACTTGTAAATATACACCTTCAGACGTCACCTAATCACAAACGTTTACATCAGATAGACAAAAGGCCGTGTTGACTGCCCAATTTTTGAGAAACGTCATACAGTGCTCCAACGTGGTTCTAGTTCTCGGCTGTATCTAAACAGGTAACGGGTATTTGATGCTGGCAATTCTTTTTAACCTCTTCACCGTCGCACTTATGTATAGTGACAGGTCCCGCCGTGCCTATCGCCATAGTCATGTGTAATGACAAGAGCCGCCGTGCCTATCGCCACAGTCATGTATAATGACAAGATCACAAGAGCCGCCGTGCCTATCGCCACAGTCATGTATAATGACAAGAGCCGCCGTGCCTATCGTCACAGTCATGTATAATGACAAGAGCCGCCGTGCCTATCGCCACAGTCATGGATAATGACAAGAGCCGCCGTGCCTATCGCCACAGTCATGTATAATGACAAGAGCCGCCGTGCCTATCGTCACAGTCATGTATAATGACAAGAGCCGCCGTGCCTATCGCCACAGTCATGTATAATGACAAGAACCGCCGTGCCTATCGCCACAGTCATGTATAATGACAAGAGCCGCCGTGCCTATCGCCACAGTCATGTATAAATGACAACATATAAGCTCATTAATAACTATACGGATTGTCTGCAACTATTAGCCCTCCCGTCTTTTTGAGCCCCTTCCCGCGGTCTTCGCATACCTATCACGCCACTGTAGCCACCGCTCCGAAGGACTGTTCTCGGCAGCAGCTCGCATGTCTCAAGGTTATAATGTAAAGCGATCAACAGCTGCAGTCACATGTCTGACGTTCTCTCTGATTTACTCATTAAATTTAAAACACGTTGTGATAACTGCTTTTGCTTTGTAATAAATACCAAGTGGTATCTACTTTCAATTAACAAGAACATTAAATGACGAGTACAATATAGTTAATTATTATTATTAAGTTGTATAGTAATAATTAGGTAAGACGTTTCCTTTATTTTATGCTTTATTTCATGCGGTGTTTACCTGTAGGTGATTGTTACACATAGCAAGTAGCTAATATAATTTGGATTATTGTAAACTTCTGTGTAAACAATTGTTGGTGAACCATAATAAACTAGTGAGCTGTAGACCTCGTGAGTGAGTTTTTTTTATCATTTCCAAAATCTGCATTATAAAAAAGGTCAATTATGAATATCGAACCTGCTAACAAAATTTCACGAGAAGCGGTTGAAAAATGCGACCTGTAGAGGAGAACAAACCGAAATTCGGACGCAGAAAGTTTCAAAATCTTTGAAATATAAATTGTTTTTGAAAATTTCAAAAAACTGACTCGACAAAAAAATTCTATATAATTATCGGACCTGCTCACAAAATTTCACGAGGATCGTTTCCGAAATGCGACCTGTAGACGAGAACGAACCGAAATTCGCCAGCAGAAACTTACAAAATCATTAATAAAAAAATTGTTTTTGGAAATTTCCAAAAACCGTCTCGACAATAAAATCCGGACATACGAAAGTATTTTTGTCGAAGCTGTTTTTGTTTCACTCGGTCAAAAAATAAAAAATAAATAAATAAACAACACGTAAAATGTAAAGGCAACCTAATACGTGCTATCAAGTAAGGATCATTCTCCGTCTTTAATTACAAACACTTTGACGTTGTAGACACGACTTACGTAATTTACTGTGGCGCTGAAGAGGTTAACTTTCGGAAACAGGAGCGGGATATTTATTATGTTGATGTCGACCTTACAGTATGACAAAATTTACATCGATCGAAATAAAACTACATCCTATGTTGGAACTTGTGCGCTTCACTCCTGCTGCCAGCATGCTAACGGTTACGTTGGACATGTAGCATTCGTCACTCTCGCACTTACCCACTTACTAGTAAGGGACGAAAACTACTTATTTCATCGTATTTGGTCCAGCGTGTCAACTAATGAAATAATAATTAAAACATTCATAAATCAAGTATGAACATGCACTTTATCATACTACGTTGCATCTAGGTACCTACTTGTGTGCAATTGTGCATATTATTGCATAACATAACGTCAAGCTGCTTCCGGGGGGCGTTTCGATTGTAGCGTAATCTGATAAGACTTAACATGTGTGCTCAGGAGATGCTCAGTAATAAAATGATTAAAGTTATCCTCGGAAACAATAACTACTTTACTAGGTTTTTCTCAAATAAACGTCTTATCAAATACTCCTCCTTAATCACTTAATAGCTTTATTGGCCATGGAGGGCCGCATTGCTTGTGGAATAACTGAGCAAGATATACTGATCAATTGAGAAGTCGTCAAGGCGTACTGAACGCTGAAAGGTCTGTGCACTTGTTTATTTGACTGGGTTGGGCGTCGCCAATTCAATAAACCGACTTGATTGTGAAGTACTGCCCACAATAAGGTTTTAATGGCTGTTTGCCAGCGGTGCGATCTGAGACTCTATTGTTAACGCGACCTGATGTTAAACATGAATCTGTGTGTAGGTTCACTTTTCATACCAGCTGCAATAAATACTATGTATTTACAGTATTCACATTCAGATTTAGAAACAATGCACACGTTGTCAATGAATGAGTTACTTTATGCCGATTTTTAAGGCTTATTCGATAAATCCAACATTTCCAAACACATGACATGTGTTTTCATGACTGAAATAACATTATATACTAGATTAATTTTGTATTAAGTAGTACCGCTGCTCACGTAAACAATACATTTAGATATAAAGGAAAAAAAGGAAAGATTGAGGAATTTCTAGCTCAGTTGGCTAGAGCGACTGGCCACGAGTGGAGTTCGCAGGTTCAAATCCTGCTCGGTGCCTAAACTATTCAATTTTTTCCTTATTTCTAAATACATAATATACTAGATCAAAATTAAGACTATTCGCTTGCCTTTGCCCATGTTCTTGGAGTCGGAGATGACTTGTACATAATTTCGGATACGTTCCTGGTATGTTGTTGCGACAAAAACTAACGTACCTATTTGCAACATAAGGGTTTATGTGAGTAAGAGAACCAAAGGTCTCTCGTTTTCAAGGAACTGATGTCTGACCCGTTCAAGCCAAGACTACGTCTGGTTTTCCCTGGGATATTGACGTCACGAATTAATTTGATAACCCATTTACTTGTTTCACGTCGTTTTGATCAATGAATCACGTATGAATATGTTATAAAATACCCGTTTTCCTTTAACGCAAATAAAGGTTCATAATGCATATGTTTAAGGGTGGCAATCGCATAGCATTGACTTCATACCGGACGTAAAAGAGAATGGATAAAAGGATAAAATATGTATGCAATTCAAATTTATGTGGATTCCACTCATACTGCTATGTAGTATATCGAGATCGCAATAATGATCTCTCTCTCTTTCTCTTCTTATCAATTCTTAATCCCATTTGTCTGTGGGATCTACCTTCTTTTTTTTTTAACTTGACTCTGGCTTTATGGGCCGGGCCCAATAAAGCGATAGGAGTATCCTGAGAGTAGCCTGAGAAAAATCCAGGGGAAAATCTCCGACACGACCACGCGTGTAGTTTGGAACACTGGAATAATCTAAGAGTTTGCGCTCCAGTGAGGTTGGTTGAGCGGTTTCAACCGAATCTGAGATGTAATGGATCTTACCTTCATTGTCTTCTCTCCACTTTGCTCTGTTTGACGCGTCAGCGTTAGCGCAATAATAAATCGATGTCGACATATTAGGTATGTCATTTGGAGTGTGAACGAATATTTTATTCGAATGAAATAGATCGTCCTGCTCATCTCGCCAAACCTTCAGTATGTAATGAATATATTATAAAAGAAAGTCCCCCGCCGCGCCTATCTATTCTATCTGTATGTGATAAACGCGAAAATTAGCGAACGGTTTTCATAAGGTTTTCAGTTCACTAATGGACGAAGTGTGTCGTAGATAATTTTCATTGAGTTTTGTGTGAATATTACGATAACGGTCACCTTTTATAAAGCTATTCCCTCAGAATTTCACGCGTAAACGCTAGGGTTTTATATTCACCTCACGCATCCTCAATCCAATATAACTTGATCCCAAGCTTCAGTGCAACTACGTGCAGTCAGAGTTCAGACTTAAGTTTGTCGCCAATCGTTTGAACACCAGCCCCGTACTTACGTGCAAGTGCAAGGTCTACCTACTCAACGCCACTAGAATGACTATTCATAAAACATTGGAACGGTTAGCCAGTAAAACTTGACCATGAACTGCTAACATTTTTGCGCTATGGCAGCTCAGACTTACACTGGTCAATATGTGGTCGGTGTTCTAACGTTACTTAGCCGTAATTGAGATGAATGACAGCCGTGCCCGTTCGAGGGAAACGACGTCACTGTGCGGTTTTAGCGTAATTATTTCCAATTAAATTTATATAATGTCTGTTTACTTTAGCCGAGGTTGGCTCAGTTTGAGCCGCGACTCGTGAGCGAACGGGGCTCCGTAAACGGTGGATCTTTGAATGAGTGAGAACGTGAACATTGATCAGTGTAAGTGTTTTCTGAATAGTGATCCATACAGGGTGTAACAAAAATAGTGAGGACTCGTTTAAGGGTCCTTACCAGTTAAAACACGCTCATCTATTTACGCCATTTTCTGTTTGAATTGTCACGTATCTTGACATTTCTTCAATGTTACTATCTAGAACAGGACTATTGCGACCTTATGTCATAAATTTTAAATGTATTTTTCGAAAGTTTCATTAAGAAATGTCGTTTCAAACATCACTCCAAATCGACCATTTTCAAGCTAAAATTTTTTTTTTTCCGCTTAAATTCTACTACATGGAATAAAATCAAAAAATGGCTATGTTACTATCTAAAACTTTGATAAAATTATCATAGCCTTCAACAACTTTATTGGTATTATAAATACTTTTGTCATAATTTGAAATCAAAACATTTCAATACTTATAAGGCCTCTTAAGGGCATATTCGATATCGTGTTAGAGGAAAAAGTAGAAGAATTTTTTATTTGACACGAAAAACATTTTCTTTTTCTTGGATATTTGACACATATTAAAATGTATACCATAAATTATCACAATAAATAGTAAATTACATATTTAATCAAAATCATAAAAAGATATGGGACTCTAGATTCGCGATAATATAGTTATTTTTTAATAGTCCAAATGTAAATTGAAAGTTACCAATAAAATTCTCATGTTTCAATAAGAAATTGTATGGGAACTATGTCCTTAAACGCAGTATTTCAGTAGTGCAAAATTATTCCAATGTTGTAATCTATGAGCATTCAATTTAACTTTCCAGCCACTAAAGGCTCATTAAGCGTGACAAAAGTAATATTTAAATATGAAGTTTAGTCCTTTAAATATGAATAAATCATAAGATTACAAATCATTTTAATTTTGACAAATTCAGAGCATATTAGATTAGAAACATTACTAATTTAGATGTTCTCGGAAGGCACCTAGGGGTATCGGATAAATTGGGCCGAAATATCGGTAAGTCTAGTGAGGCCTTAAATAATATCGATATGAACAGCACTGGCCATACTGTGGCAACATTTGTGCATTTTGACTTGTCCAACAATTTCGCCTAATGGTGGATTTCGCTTTAGTGGCTCTACGAGTAAACCTTGCCAGTGATACATTTTACGTTTTCAAACCTCGAGGCACCTAAAACTGAATCGAAAAAAAACCGTTAAATTATCGATCCTGCTCAAAATTTTTCACGAGAATCGATTGAGAAATGTGACCTGTGGAGAAGAGACTGTTCTCTCTCCTTACATCTAGACAGACTATACGAAAGCATTTTGCCCCAAGCTGAAACGGAGAAGGTTCGATCGGAGTTCGGTCAGTAAATAAATGAAAATATAATGAAAACAAGTTTTTCCAAACCAGTTCCAAATAAGATGGCTCCGATGGATGGATGGATCGGGCCGACGAGATTGACCGGTAATAATGACACTAATTAAATCCTTGTAAACAATTAGCATTGTTGTGTGCGACTGAATCATCCTAGATACATTGTTGTACTTTAGTACCTACTTAATCTACTAGACCCGAGTTATTCGATATTTCAAGTTACATCCATTCCTACCCAAAAACGATACTGTATTGTGATTATTCTGTACTTGCAAGCGTCCAAAGGCTACGACGTCTGCTTACCAACACGCAGGTCGTATGTGCGTGGTCGTATGAGTAACTGAGTATGTGTGCGTGAAACCACATGAAATTTTAATTTCATAGTTAACAGACAGGTGGCGGACTCCACAAATGTCTACCTACATATTATTATTTTTTACACTACAACTAGTGTAGACATGTAGACGAAGTGTGACACTGTGTGACGTGACAAGGGGTTTGAGGAGTCCTAAGTTTCGTGACGCACATTACAAAATCCAATGAGTAAAAAAAGTTAAAAGTTAAGTGTTAAAATGCCAAATTAGATCCATTAATGAAAAAAATAAAAATATTTCCAACTCTCACGGTATAGGCATAAGGTTTAAATTGATTTGTTGGCGATAATTTAACGTTTTGTTTTATTCAAATGTTTGGTTTGTTGTTGCTATTACAAAATAATTTAAATGGGGACTAAACTAATTTCAGAACAGCTGTAAAGTCCAGACTCCAGGGACCGCATTGGCACCCAATCTCAAGATTTGGCCTTCAAAGCCAGGAAAACTAGACATTGATCGCGTTTAAAAATAAAAAAAAATAATATAAAATTAAAACCGACAAAAAACACTAAAAAGTAAAAAATAATTGCCTTGCTTTTAATATGAGACTTTATGCTTGTTATTGAACAATGCAGACGTTTTAATTTTTGAAGCTGGTGTCATCCAAAGAAATTGTCTAACGGTCAGTATGATCGCGTCAGTATCTTGATCGAAATACCTATCCTATGCAAATGCTTGATTTATTACGGAAGATACTAAAATCGCTATGTTTCCCTTGAATTTTTGAGGACTTCCCTCAATTCCTCATGGCTCTCATCATCCGAACTAGATTCTGGCAACGACGGGACCAACCTTGAAGCATATGCTTTCAAACAAAGATTTTTTTAAATCGGTTCATGTACGACGGAGTTCTGAGGTAACACAAAAAAAAACCCATACAACCGAATTGAGAACCTCCTCCTTTTTTTGAGGTTAAAAAACCCTAACTCTAAAAAATAATGTTAAATAAAGGCAAAGTGCGGGTAGTTTGAATCCGTAGAACGCGGCTAGAAGATGTTGATACCCGCTCACACCAGTCAGCTCGCGATCAAGGCTGTTGTGATACAACATCGGAGCAACCTTGAAAAAGATCAATAAAATAGTAATGTGTGAGAAACGTATAAGTTTAAATCAATACATTGTGGACTACAAATATTTTCCCCGATGAGTGTTTTCAATTTTTCCGCGAATTTTTATTTTACCTACACAATTTTCACTTTCGTTTCTCGGCATTGTGTGTTGATGTTCGGATACTTTCTTTCAATGCACTTTGTATGTTTTCCTACTCCTGTACTTTTTTCGCGACTTAAGCAATCATGAACTCTAATAAAAATATCGCCCAAAAACACACTCCTTACCCTACCTTAATGAAAAATTAAAGCAGAGTTGGGTGCCACAGACTACTACAAATACTATGTTTAGTAGTCATTCTTTGGTGCGTTCAAGTGAAACTTTTATGATTAAAATCAGTGCTGCCAACTTAACGCAACTTTGCTACAATTTTTATGTATTAATTAATGCATGATATATTATTTACTAATATAAATACATACATTGATCATCTTTTGTTGTATAACAAGTTTTATGTATTTTCGGATATATTTATGAAAACGTAACAGTTAAAATTCGATCCGGATTTGAATTCAGTTTAGGTCGGATGCCAAGGCTAGCAAATTAAAAAAAAAAACAAACCATAAACAAAGTGTCATATTTTTGATTTCCCACCAAATTCCTAATTGAAAACGAAAACATTCAAGCTGATAAATGATTATATTAATTAAATCAAACGATTGTGTGTGTTCATGAAGAAAATGTGTAGGTTGTTTGTTGTTTACTTGTTTATTGATTCTTTTAAAAATCCACTAAGAAGTTATATAGCATTGCTGAAGAAATTGTGTAATAATATAATAAATACTTACTTTTTATTTGTAATGAGTCGTAGAAAAAGTATTGTGTGCAACGGTGTATAACTGGTATAAAAAAGGCTCGTGGTGTCTTTACTTGCGATGTTCGCTAAGGCTCACATCGCAACCCACACTACTCGCCTTTTTATACCCTTCTTATACACCAGTTGCATAATATACTAGTCTATTAACGCCTTTTAGGCTTTTTATTTTATACCAATTGATAATGTAGGCAGTAGGTGTAACAGCTTCGATTGTGTTGTAGCTGGCTGCGTAAACGACTATATACAATGTGATAAGTGTTCACAGGAAGTCAATAAATGTTAGTAATTTTATACGCCCTCCTATATACAGTAGGTAAATAATAGACTAAGCTTCCTATTGCACTTTGGTCTGGATTTCTCGTCCGAGTCGCTAATGATGGTCAATGACGCGCTACTACTGTTACTACACTCGTTATCCTCCTAGCGTTATCCCAGTACAGTTGCATCCTGAAGGATGCCCGGGGTCCGCTACCTAATCCCAAGATTTGGCACAGGCACTGGTTTTTACGGAAGCAACTGTCATCTGACCTTCCAACCCGAGGGGAAACACGACTTAACGTGCTTTGGAAGGTACGTTAAGTCGTTGATCCCGGCTGCTGTCTGTAATAGCAGTCGTTAAGCCGAAACACGAGAGTCCAGGCACTGTCTATAGGAATGCATCGATCGACTGCAAGGTCGTTATACATGTTATATAATCTAAACAACTAGGTAATTACTTTGCACGTACGTTGTAATTTGCACTCTCTGGCCTTGACAATACGAGTTGCAGTTGCATTTATCCGAACCGGGTTTTCCTCGAAGGTAAGCGGTGTCATTGTATGAGCCACCCTCTTGGAACACTAATGCAATTAACTTAATGATAATGATGAATCATTAGGAATTAACAAATTAAGAATCATTAATTGATTTGCAGACCTATATACCGGATCTGAGAGATCGTGAGGCCTTTGTGTGGCTTGACCGTTTGTGTTTTCGTTTATTGTGAGGAGTGCCTTTACCATGAGTTTACATGACCGTACTCGCTAGCGACTGCGTAAAAATTTCTATGGGCAAAAGTACAGCGCCTCTGGTGGTTACGCAATAGAACTAAAAATCGGCATATTAAATCCTTTACGCAGTCGCTAGCGAGTCGGTCATGCAAACTCATGGTAAAAGCACTGAGGGGCAACTACGAACTTCGAACTCAGAACTTCGTATCGTGCCGTTCCTTTCACTCATATGGCGTATAAAACGCGAGAGAACAGACCCTGGTTCGATAATTATCTGGATTTATTTGTCGATCTATAGGAAGTAGGTTGAGCTCTGCTGCTTTTGCAGTCAGGAGAATAAGGCAGCTTACCAATGTGGCAACGGCTCGGTTAGTTTACTTCGCCTATTTTAATAGTATTATTAGTTACGGTCTTATCTTATGGGGATCGGCTGCAGATATCGAAACTGTATTTATATTACAGAAAAGGGCTATACGAGCAATTTATAACTTGGGGTCGCGTGAGTCATTGAGAGAAATCTTTAAGGAAATAGATATCCTAACCCTGCCGTCGCTGTACATATTTGAAATAATCATGTATGTTAGGAAGAATTTATACAATTTCCCAACGAATACTGATAAGTTAATAACTACAAGAAACACTGGGAAACTCAAAATAACTTTTTATAGACTAGTGAAGGCGAAAAAGTCGTTCTTGGGAAATTGTATAAAATTCTACAATAAAATTCCAAGACACATTACTGAACTTACGGATTCTAAATTTAAATCTGTTGTGAAACAGACACTTATTTCAAAAGCATATTATAAGATAAACGATTACATCATGGATAGGGATGTTTGGCAGTGATAGCGTCCCGCACAAGTAATCTAACACAGAAATATTTTGTCCTTAGTATTAAAAAATATGTATGTTTATACTGTGGTAGCATTTGAATTTTGTACTATTTTTACTGTTATTTTATATACATAGTATATTGTTTTGAAAAAATGACACCTCGCCGAGTTTCTTACGCCGATTCTTCTCGAGGCAGAGGTTTATTTTATGAACCGGTGGTAGTTTTTTGACATTCATAAGTGCATGTAACATGCCTAAATTGAAGAATAAATGATTTCATTTCATTTCATTCGATTCAGTTTTTTTTCCTTAATGAGCCATGGGGCTACCACCATGACGTTTCTACAAATGTAAAAAATGTTACTAGCGGAGCCACCCGTAAAAAGAGCATTTTCGTCCCTCTTGGTGGCACGCGTAGAATGTTTACTCTGTGATTATACTGGATGACAGCTAAATGACAGGTGTCATCCTATCTTATAGTATAAGCGTAGTGGTTATATTCTCTTTGGTATAAGCTATTTTAAAAGAATTATAATAGAATGACAATGCATATTTGAAGAGTAAACTACTTACATATAACAAGACAATCTTCATTATCTAGTGTAATTTTACAACATACTGAAACGATTGATGTTTCAAAAGCAAGACCATTCAATACAGTAAACGAGACAATCGCCGGACGATTCAAACGGCACAATGCTATGAATAACAATTAATTACTTATTATACTCAGTTAAATATTATATTTAAACGTGAACAATGTATAGATACAGTAGAATCCGCTTATAACGACTTCGCTTATAACATTTGACCGCTTTTAACGACTTCGTAATCACCACGCATTAGATTTCATACCAAACATTTTCAAAGTAAATCAGTCCGTTTTGTGCGACGTCCTGTTAGTGCGACGTAATATCACCGGTCCCTTGACTGTTTCCACTGTCAACTTGACTTTATCCGGATTCCACTGTACAGGAGAACACAATTAATATGGCGCGCGTCAAAGCTCTTAAGTAGTTGACTGAGAGACTATTATTGCTTAATCCACACGCCTTATTACTTGGGTCGTGCTATACTACTTTTTATCAATCACTTGTGCAAATTAAACGTGTTTGATGTGAACGTGATATTGTTTGACTCCTTAATCCTAATTGTTTACATTTTTATGACTTTAGATTGAAATTGTCAAATACTGGGTCGGCGTCGAACATTAGTACGTTTATACTTTGTTAGTTCCAATATTTGACACATTTGTGAATTTATAAAAATCTGTTATACTAGCAGCGCCCTGCGGTGTTACCCGCGGAAAGGTAGCCTATGTCACTTATCTGTTAATCCAGGGTATAAGCTACCTCCATTCCAAATTTCAGCCATATCCGCCCAGCCGTTTTTGAGATTAAGAGGAACGTATATCCATTCATCCATATATCAGCACAAACTTTCACGTTAGTAATATTACTAGGATTTATAATTTATAAACGATAAATTTGTAACCACAACAAAATATCAATAAAATGAAGTACGATTTTGTTTGAGGAGACTGATACAATATGTTATAAAAAATATATAGACTAGATAAAAACATTTCTAAAATCGGCTCTAAAATTGATTTCATCAACCATTCGTTAATAATCGCTAGATTTGACAAACGATACCTCTTAGCCTCACTCCAAACATCAATAGACAAATGTTAAAAGTAAGAAATTACAAAGTATAAATCTACAAAGTATAATCTGTCTACTTATGTTTAAAAGCTATTAGAAACACCCCGGACGTACATCGGACATTAGAGTAATTTCACCTGGGATTTTCTAGAATTTTCTCCAATGGAACAAGATTATAGTTGCGTGCCGTAAGCAAGTAAAAGCGCAACCAACTTAATTGCCGTTTATCGCAGACTTTACGTAGCGGTAACAAGCCATAATTTTGTTTGTTCCATGTCCCTTCTTTGGTTGGTTATGTGTAACGAGTTAATTCCTGTCCATGACGCAGCAACATCACGGTCACATCGATAGCTAATTAAATTGCATCTTATTCAGTTGATAGAAAAGTTCAAAATTGTTAGAAAGAGCTCAAGAGCATACGACGTACTGGCCAGCTTTTTTAAATCTAATCGGCCATGCGCGTCAGTGGCAAAAGAGACAATAATCACTCTTGATAAATTTGTTCAAATATTGCACCTGTAACATGATAACTTCAGAGTTGCGAGATTTCGTTTAAATTGGCATTGAGGAGTATAATAAATATACCAATAGTTTTTCTAGTCTTCATAAGTCTATAATTTGATTTATAGTGCTAGAGTCTGGCTAATGGAGACAAGAAAAAGCGCAATAATTTACTGTGACGTCGTCTATGAGTTTTAATATCGACCCGTAAAGGTTCAACCAATATTCGGTTGACACGACAATTTATTATGTGACGTTCGACCACCGTTCGACACATTTCACATAATAATACTTGTCTTTTAAAAAGTTTTAAATAACTCTGTCTTTAAACTGGCTCTACAGTGACAAGGCTTGTTTTTTTATTATTTTTGCTTTGTTGTCCACACCAAATTTTTTTTTCAGTGTGTTCTTTTATTATTTATTTCAACAACTTAAAGAAGGGACATTGCAATAAATAAAAAAAAACTAAAATCTAAAAGCTACCTACAAATAAAGAATATCTTCCAAATCAGTGCCGATGGGCAGTGTGCCTAGAAGGCTGGCCGCATTACCTGTATAGCAACGTTCGCGTTGTGCAAAGTATTGGCCAGCCTTCTGGTTACCTGTAGCTTCGATCAGGCGCGCCGCCAAATCTTTGTAAATGCGGCGCGCGCTCGGTCCCCAGTGGGGACTCCCCACGGTCCCAGCGTCTCGACCCCAAACGCCTCAAATTTGTAACCACTACCGAGGGTGGCGTATTTGCGGCGTTTGAGGTCTTCTGCTGTGGATGCGGCATTGCCAGCATCTATGCTGGTACCTGGAAGATGGAACGGTGCGAGGGTGTCTACACATGTAGCGTCCCAGACCAGAGGCCGTCTCATCTTCCAAGGCACCAATGTCATGCCGTCGGGCCTCTTGCCGTCGTCCCTTGCCAAACCAACTGGTTCTAAGTTGGCTGGAACTTTGACGCTGACAAGGGTCCTGTAGAAGCCTCCATATTTCGCTATTTCTCTTTGTCGGTGGCACTTTTTAACCAATTTTTTCCCGATATGGTTGCTATATGGTCGGCCCATCGTTCCCTCCGGTACCCACCCGTCGTTTGGCAATGGGACCTGTGGGGCTAGCACAACTTGCTGACAAATCGTCTCTCGCGCTACTCAGCGATTCCTGTCTCGCTCGAATTGTGCGGGTTAGAAAGAGGAGGGTAGAGTTTTCTCTACTCGCGTCGCGTCGCAGCGGTAGTTGTGCTAGCCCCCCTGGCCATTTAATTTGACAATTGGATGGTACCTTTCATTAGAGTCTCCTGCTATGTGTTCTGCCATTTCAATTTCTGTCACTGCGGTTAGCGAGGCTATATAAGTACCTAATATTCATCAAGTGTGTGAAAAGAGCGAATTGCATTATCAATGGATATGTCGCCATTAAACCAAAATCATAATCTCACAGTTTGAAACTTCTCTGCATTAATATTTTTCCATCTATTTTGGAATTAGAATTGTCAAGGTTTTTAAAATCATATAATCAAATTATTTGTCACTTAAAATCGAAACTACAACCTCACAGTTAGAAACTGTCTGTATCAGTAATTATCCATGTAGTCTTCTAAACCATATTTAAAAACCGGCCAAGTGCGAGTCGGGCTCGCGCACAAAGGGTTCCGTAGCAGCAAATATAATAAACTTATTATCTCAAAAACTATAAGAGATACTTTGATCAAACCAAAAATCGTTGAAAGAGTTAATTAGCATGCATCACCTCTATTTTTTTTAGAATTTTATACCCCGTAGTTATAAAAATAGAGGGGGGGGGACATACTTTTTACGACTTTGAGAGCTGATATCTCAAAAACCGTTCACTTTAAGAAAAATGTTTTTTAGAAAACTTTATATCATTTTAAAAGACCTTTCCATTGATACCCCACACGGGTATGTACATCGAAAAAAAAATTTTCATCCCTCAGTTACATGTATGGGGGGCCCCACCCCCAATTCTTTTTTTTACTATTTAGTGTCATAATTTTGTAGCGGTTCATACAACACATATTCCCATCAAATTTCATCACTGTAGTACTTATAGTTTCCGAGTAAATCGGCTGTGACAGACGGACAGACGGACAGACGGACAGACGGACATGACGAAACTATAAGGGTTCCGTTTTTGCCATTTTGGCTACGGAACCCTAAAAAATGCACTTGTGTAGCAAATAGCCAATAATGCACTCTTTTGCAAATTGTTTCGCTTCTTACCGCTCCTACAATAAGCTACTTAAGTTAAAATGTTTATGTAATCTTAAGATAAGGCACTCACGGTCTTTTACCACAATATGTAAAAATATCATTTTTGTATTTGACTGTTTGTTGCATAAAAAAATAAAAAATACAAAAAATTAAACCTACATGGTTCATATAAACTTCACACGTCAATCTGTTTACATATATTAGACGCCCTTGAACCCGTCGTTGACGCACATGATCACAAAATATTCACGTATAGCATTGTTATTAAAAACCAAGCTATTTATAGCTACAAATCTAATAAAAAGCTAACCGCAAGGTGTTAGAAATTTATTATGCGCCGGAAAGACCGTATTCGCATGTAACAAGGTTTAAAATCCATTAGCGATGATGCCACTACTCGTGGTACTGCGGCGCAAAATGTTCGTATATCAGAATCAGTTATTTTTGGAACGAAAAAACCTAATTATACATTCGCAAACCAGTTTTGAGTGGTTGCGAATGTCTGAGAATGACAGTGAACTTTGTTATGAACGTGGCAACGTTGTTTTTTGCATACCTGTTACAGCGTGGAGATAGTTGTTTGGACACTTGCTTGCAGCAATGAAAACAAGAGCATAAAACGGTGCACTGTTTATCATTGTATGACTTATATGACTCTTATGAGAGCAATTATATTTGTAATAGCGATATGTCCAGCTTATTGGACGCCCATATCCACCTTCAAGCTCATTCCTAGTCTAATGATAATATTGTCGTTGAATATGTTCAAAATATATACTAGGGGTTAAAGAGAAGCCGTATATTGGCTATCGATTTACGGACCCGGAAACTAATCACGGAAAGCGTCCAGACAAATTAAGCTTGCGGGAGTATATCCGAGAAAAAAATAACTTAATTACTGTTGGGATTTCTGTGACGGCGACGCGCGTCACTCGGTTCAATGCACCCACTTGTCGCGATTGAATCGATTAAAAGTGAACGAGCTTGCATCGAATCGCCCGCCCGAGTGACGGCACCGCACTATACATACACACATGCACACGCACTATATGGACGCGTTCGCGATTTGAATTTTACTTTATTTAAAAGTTTAAATTTGGAACGTTGTTTGTTTTGATTATTAGAATTTTGTTTGTGGGTTAGGCTTTGGAGTCGAATACATAAATTCGATCGTGAACTGTGAGTTTTAACGAGGTGACATTGACTTTGCTGATTTGGCTCGATCCGAATTCAAATCGCGAATAGTAAAGACTCATTAGGTAGATAATAAAAAATACATAATGATTTCGCCCCTTCTGATATAAAACCGGCCAAGTGCGTGTCGGACTCCGCACATTTAGGGTTCCGAGCCAACCGCAAAATTAAATTGGTTTTGATAGGAATAATAAGGAAATATCAATGAACAAATCTGATTTATCAATATATTAGTATTTTTTGGTAAAATATACGTAATAATAAACATTATCACCTTTCAAGTTTAGAGGTCAATGGAAAGTTAATAAATTCTTCGGAACAAAATTTTGTAAAAAAACTGATTTTGGTGGCTTCTCATTGCCCAGTGGCCTTTGTTTTTGCCCCCCTTTAGCTATATGAGAGCATTTAAAAAAATATATAATTTGTATTTGGGTTGGCTTTGGGTCAACAAAATGCTTATTCTGTGAAAATTTGAAGATTGTAGCTCTAACCGTTTGGCTGTAAAACCTGTGCGACAGACGACGGACGGACGGACGGACGCACGACGAACAACAATAGTCCCACACCGCTTGGATACATAAACATACGTATAGATAGGTCTCATAACACAATAAGTTGTTTTTTCTACTTTATTATACGAAATAATTCAAACGCGGTTTGTTTGAACTGAATAGGTAAAGCTGGAGAACCCATACAAGCTATTTATTTTACTTATTGTTTAAGTGAGACGTTGTTTAAGGGGCTCCTAGCTCCCAATCACCTTCGGTCTGTAACTCTCCGTTTTCTCGTGTTTTTTATGGCTTATCGTATTAAGAACAAAGAGGTTTACCGAAAAATATACCTTATTTACTTCAAAACTCACTGTCTTTGAGAATAATAATAATATTAAAAAAGATAACTAATCAAATAGACCGCCCCTCGCCGTTTCCGGTGCAAAGGTGCCCATAACACTGGCGACGTTTCCTCGCTGAATAGCCATGGACAGCCTTTGCACCAAAAACGACTCAGCGCGGGGGTCCTCACCCTTTTGCCGAAGTCGACGGCCTATATTATGTATAAATTTCTTAGCGTCGGCCCCCAGCACCCCGCAGTCTCGACAGCCAATGGGACAAAAATGTATGCAGACTCCAGCGAAGAGTACTTTTGAGATAGCATCAAACTTTGGCAATTTTAGGCCAAAAAAACAGTTTTTTGAACGTAATTTTGTGAACATGAGTTAAAAATAAAAATTTCTCTTGCGTTAGAGACGTCAATAAGGATGGAAGGCATGTACATTTCATATATATAAGTGCATAAACAACATACTAGTATCGAAAATAGAGCTTTTTGGATCATGTGTGAATCACTACATAGTATAAAACAAAGTCGCTTTCTCTGTCCCTAATCCCTATATCCCTATGTATGCTTAAATCTTTAAAACTCCGCAACGGATTTTGATGCGATCTTTTTTAATAGATAGAGTGATTGAAGAGGAAGGTTTATATGTATAATAACATCCATTAAATAGTGCACCCGTGCAAAGCCGGGGCGGGTCGCTAGTAAATCAAAAGAAAATGAGTAAGTTGTCATTTTTTTTTCAAAATCTGGCTTTTGCATGCAAATGGAGATAAAGAATTGAAGAAGCGATAACCGTTGGTGCCATAAATTATGTATAGTTTTGACGGAGCATTATCAACTCAAAACTTGTCAAAAATCGATGAATAGCGCGTGGTGCCTCTTAACACCCTGAAGCTTGACCTTCAAAAATTGACTAAATAAACACAACCTTAATCAATTCATATATAGTTCAAAATCAATTGTTTTTTATGTAGTACCTATATTGCACGGGGCCTCACGAGGTTAAAGTTTTCCGAGAAATTTCACCACCAATCAACATTTAGTGATTAGTGAAAGCTTCGAACCAAATTGTGTTACATAATTGAATATTCTGACTAAACTTGCAAGTCACGTATAAATGAATAATAAATAAATAATAAGCATTGCGATTCAGCGAGGAAATGCTGCCAGCATCCTTGGTACCATGCCACAGGAGCCTATTTTAGAATTCGACTTTTAGTTTTTGTTTTATATATCTAGTTATTGAATAAGTTAGTTGTTTATTTTATTCTGTAATAATTCTTATTTTTATAAGTTTCTAATATGTCTTAAATTTATAATGAAAGAAATCTTTAAAAGTTAAAAAAAAAAAAAAATATATGAGGACAATCTTACACAAATCGAACTAGCCCCACAGTAAGCTCAAGAAGGCTTGTGTTATGGGTACTAGACGATATATTTAATAGATATAAATACTTAAATACATAGAAAACATCCAAGACTCAGAAAAAAATATTCATGCTCATCACACAAATATTTGCCCTGGCCGGGATTCGAACCCAGGAACGTCAGCTTAACAGGCAGGTGCACTACCCACTAGGCTAAACCGGTCGTCGTATAGTTTAGGTACACAGCCAAAAAAGTCGACCACTTTGGCCGAAAATTGCTAGACCAATATGTTTGCGAATACTGTACACTACACAAAACTTCTACACTTGAAAGCGATCAATTTTAACATCAGACAATTGAACTTAGCTTAAGTCCTATACGTTTCGGCAGTTAAATTGTAAACAAATTTGTAGCCCGTAACTTACGGGCTTCCAGAAATATCTGACATACAAACATATTCTCACCCTTATATCAACTCTTGCTAAAGGTTGAAGTCGCTTGGTGCCCGGCACCCAGCAACAGGTGGGGTGGGTGGGGTGGACAAACATGGTGGTAACCAGTATATTTACTTTGTAAGGCCAAGTACGCGCCTTCTCCTTTTACTTCGAGCTAAGTAAAAGTTAAAATAACGTACAGTCTTCATTTGTAAGTTGAGGTTAGTGAAAATGGTATGTTTTATTATTATAGTTTTATAAAATATTGCCTATGTAGCCAATCGTTTGCCTAAAATTTTAAGACTTCTCTTCAATAACTTGACGACCGCTTTAGCCTAGTTGGTAGTGACCCTGTCTTAGAAGCTGGAGGTCCCGGGTTCGAATCCCGGTCAGGGTATTTATTTGTGTGATGAACACGAATATTTGTTCCTGAGTCTTGGATGTTTTCTATGTATTTAAGTATATATTTATTTATATAATTATGTATATCGTCGCCTAGTACCCATAGTACAAGCTTTGCTTAGTTTGGGACTAGGTCGATTTGTGTAAGATTGTCCACAAATATATATATTTTTTTTTATAAAATCGAGCAATCTAACGAAGCTTAGGTTAGGTTTGGTTTAAATATGCTTTAACTTTTGAACTTTTCTATTAAGTATATTAATATATACCAACTCGGAGCAAATGCCATTTTCGTCCAATCCTACTAGTAAATATGACACTGTATGCAAATACTTTATTAAAATGCAGTGAAGGTTGGCCCGGGCGGCAATACGTGGGGTTATGCAAAACATAGTTTAACGACAGATTTATATACAGGGAAAATTCTTTTAACTTTTTGAGGTTAGAAATGCAGGCGAATTTTTTATGCATTCTTTCCATCATAGTTTGTATACAGGTTACACGATGACACTAGTGAAATATGTTGAAGAGGAAACTTAGAATAAAGAATATTTAGTAAAAGCAATCATAATTTAGTACTACTAGCGACCCGCCCCGGCTTCGCACGGGTGCAATGCTGATGCATGTATTATACATATAAACCTTCCCCTTGAGTCACTCTATCTATTTAAAAAAACCGCATCACCGTTGCGTAGTTTTAAAGATTTAAGCATACATAGGGATATAGGGACATAGGGACAGAGAAAGCGACTTTGTTTTATACTATGTAGTTGATGGTCATGATGTGTTCTATACCGCCAAAAAGTACGTTTTTACCAAATACCATGTTAAAATACGAGTAGGTATCTCAAGTATATGTTTCCCAAGTAACCCCAACTTACAAAAGGTATTTTTTAGGTGTCTCGGGTATATTTTAGGTACTAAAATAGATGTTTCGGGTTGGTACTTTTTGCTGTTACAGGAAAGCCAACCTTTGTTTTGTTGAGTCTCCAAGCATGTTCTATTTTAAGCATCTTCTGGTGTTAAATTAAGGTTTTTCATATTCTTCTACACAGTTGTCATCCACGTGGATATCGGTCCACGTCATCTTCAGGTGTACGTACTTACTAATCACTACATAGTATAAAACAAAGTCGCTTTCTCTGTCCCTATATCCCTATATCCCTATGTATGCTAAAATCTTTAAAAGTACGCAACGGATTTTGATGCAGTTTTTTTTAATAGATAGAGTGACTGAAATTAAATTTTATGATAATGAAGGTTTATATGTATAATAACATCCATTAAATAGTGCACCCGTGCGAAGCCGGGGCGGGTCGCTAGTGTTTTATATACTAGTGGCTCTGTGAACTGTAACCTCGCGAGTGTTTTTTAATTTTGTTTGAAATTAAATCGTTTTAGAAAATTTCCAAAAATGGCCTCTACAAAAAAATCTATATAATATTCGAACGTTCTATACACACACTGCTCACAAAATTTCACGAGAGACGTTTGAGAAAAGCGACCTATAGAGGAGAACAAACCGAAGTCCGCCCGCAGATAAAACGAAATCATTGAAAAAAGATTGTCTCTGAATATTTCCAAAAACTGACTCGGTAGAAAATCTATAAAATTATCGAACCTGGTCACAAAATTTCACGAGAATCGGTTGAGAGGTGCGACCTGCAGAGGAGGACAAACGGAAATTCATACATACGAAAGCATTTTTGTCGAAGCTGAAGCAGAGATCTTCATTCCACTCGGTCAATGAATTGTGACTGGTTTGGTCAATCATGTAGTCCGAGGTGTGTCCAAGAAGTCAATCAAGTTTTCCAGCCGGAAGTTCCCCTTTCACCAGATCCGGACAGCCCGGCTGCCATAAAGCGGTCGTCGCCATTATGATACGTAATGACGTGTAGTAACCCTTCAGTCACACTTCGCTCGTGGTTCAATTTTACAATCCTTCGCAAGCTCGGCTTTCAAAATATGCACTGGGGGCAAACAACAACTTTGTGGACGTACATAACAGAGAATCAGAGTTTAAGTCATCTACCGATTCCGGAGATCTCCGTCCAGATAACAAAACAATGTTGTTTGTTTTTTTTTTGCCTGTAGATAACAGGTTTGAAGTCAGTTTTGGCAACTAAGTTAGGGTTTGATAAACACTGGCATCTACAGGCCGAAATCGTACCAGATAATGAGGACACGGGCAGGGCCATACCCAGATATTGTTTATTTAATTAAATCTTACTAAATATACGCAAAATAAGCAAGGTGTAAGATTCAGTATACTGTAGCAGTCGAGCACCGGTTCCACACAAACATATCTTTCATCTCGATCTTATCGTCAGAACGATATTATTGTCGACGGATACGTAATCTCAATATGCTCCTTAGAGTATAAATATGTCTAAAGAGATCCTATACCGCGGGCCACTAAGAGTGACGAAAAAGGTCTTATGCAGATAAATTGAGAATTGGTTTAAAATGGCTGCTGGTTTACCATAACTTACGTCCTTAACTTGGGCGGGTAATAGCTTGTGTGACGTATTTGGGCACAACTGTCATATAAAATAAGTTGTGCTCGACAAAAATAGTGAAACTGACAGAGACAACAAATGATATGTAACTCTCAGTCGCTCTTATCCAAAATGTATATGACTTTCTCGCTCGCTTGGGGTATTACTATTTGCGTGTCACGTCTGTAAGTCAGTCTATGTTACGCTCTTTTAGACGTGGGTATCTGAGGATATGCATGTAACGTTATCTACACGTATCTAAGTCGCGACTCGCGTTATTTTCGGATTGTACATATGGCCGTTAGTTTGATTTGAAGGAGATATTTCGATAGACACATGTTTATTACAGTCCAAAGTAATTTTTGTCTATAAATACCTAAAGAGAAATTAATAACTTTAGAAACAGTTCAGAATTCCTTTGAAACTATTCGTTGCTGAGGGCGTACTTTTACGAACGTAGGTACGAAGGTGCTTAGTTTAAAGATTACAATACAATACAATACAAATACTCTTTATTGCACACCTCAAGGACATAGTACAGTAGAAAATCACACTGAGTAGAAGCAAATGACAGGCGATCTTATAGCTAAAGAGCGATTTCTCCCAGACAACCTTAGGGTAGCGGAGATGAAATCTAATCATAACGATTCATAGTAGATGGTACATATGAAACCTACTGATAATTACAATAATGATATTTAATAAAGAATAATATACATACATAGATATAGTATACAAGTACATATACATCAAACATATACACATAGTCAACCCTGTCAGCCACATAGGTAGTCTAAAGGAGCTAAGTCTCAAGTGTGTAAGATTAAGTTAACTTGTATAGTTGACCCTACTGGAATCATCCTTCGCCGTGAACATGTTAACTCAATGAGCGGGAATGGTCATATTTCACAAAGTAGACAAGTGGCGTCAAATAAAAGCTAGTATAGTAGTTAATGGCGACCGTTTCCAATACCGACTATTCGCCTAATTGACTCGTCACTGCGGTAATGAGGCATAAATCTAAACAATCGCCGGTCGTTCCTTTAACGAGGCGCGCAATGGTCGTCGTTAAACATTTTATTGTGATATCGACCTAACTTTGAGATATACTACTCGATAGAAAATATGAGCCACAAGTATTTTGTGCGTTACGTGGAAATCTTGAACCCGTTGACATTGTTTTGTTATATGTCCGGAGATCTCCGGCCCCGGGAGATTTATTTATATTCAATAGATACAATAATACAAATTAAGAAAGGAATTGTAAATTATGTAACTAGAATTAAGTAACTATAAATAACTAAACACTAAAAATGATATCAAAATTAGGCCCCCTAGGTATTGTACCCATTGCTCAGGTAGCATTCCCGCGCTGAATTGCGATGGCAATTCTTTGCGCGAGAAAGCTGCCCGCGCCTGGGTCTCCTATCGCCTCCCCAGATGACTTCTTAAACAGTAATATATATATTTCTGGCATGAAAGAAGTTGGATACTGAAGGATGCGAGACATCATTAATTGTGATAATCCTCATTGAAGGGACCTTATGGCGGCAGGCGCTTACGTTACACCTATTCACTATTGTATTGGAGCAGCGGCAATAAAGGCGTAAGTGCGGGCCGCCATAAGTTTTCTTTCAGTATGGATTATCACAATTACCCCCTTATCAATTAGATTATGTCTAATAATCACTACATAGTATAAAACAAAGTCGCTTTCTCTGTCCCTATATCCCTATGTATGCTTAAATCTTTAAAACTACGCAACGGATTTTGATGCGGTTTTTTTTAATAGATAGAGTGATTGAAGAGGAAGGTTTATATGTATAACTAGCTTTTGCCCGCGGCTTCGCCCGCGTATTAAAAGTAATTTTTAACCGTCTACAAAAAAGAAGGTTCTCAGTTTGACCTTCATGCAGATATGTATTGGATGTCATTTTCGTAATCGGCACCCAGAGGAACCTCGAAAATGACACCCATATTGATTTTTAAGAAAATAAATGTCGGCCTTCTTGGATTTGAAAATGGATGTCATTTTTGTAATTTGCACCCCGAGGAACCTCGAAGATGACACCCATATTGATTTTTAAGAAAAATAAATCTCCGCCATCTTTGATTTCAAAATGCATGCCATTTTCGTAATCGGCACCACGAGGAACCTCGAATACGACAACCATATCGATTATTAAGAAAAATAAATGTCCTCCGTCTTGGATTTGAAAATGGATGTCATTTTTGTAATCTGCACCCCGAGGAACCTCGAAGATGACACCCATATTGATTTTTAAGAAAAATAAATCTCCGCCATGTTTGATTTGAAAATGCATGCCATTTTCGTAATCGGCACCACGAGGAACCTCGAAGACGACACCCATATCGATTATTAAGAAAAATAAATGTCCGCCATCTTGGATTTGAAAATGGATGTCATTTTTGTAATCTGCACCCCGAGGAACCTCGAAGACGACACCCATATTGATTTTTAAAAAAAATAAATCTCCGCCATCTTTGATTTGAAAATGCATGCCATTTTCGTAATCGGCACCACGAGGAACGTCGAAGACGACACCCATATTGATTTTTATAAAAATAAATATCCGCCATCCTTGATCTGAAAATGAGTATCATTTTCGTAATCGGCACCCAGAGGAACCTCGAAAATGACACCCATATTGATTTTTAAGAAAATAAATGTCGGCCTTCTTGGATTTGAAAATGGATGTCATTTTTGTAATTTGCACCCCGAGGAACCTCGAAGATGACACCCATATTGATTTTTAAGAAAAATAAATCTCAGCCATCTTTGATTTGAAAATGCATGCCATTTTCGTAATCGGCACCACGAGGAACCTCGAAGACGACACCCATATCGATTTTTAAGAAAAATAAATGTCCGCCATCTTGGATTTGAAAATGAATGTCATTTTTGTAATCTGCACCCCGAGAAACTTCGAAGATGACACCCATATTGATTTTTAAGAAAAATAACTCTCCGCCATCTTTGATTTGAAAATGCATGCCATTTTCGTAATCGGCACCACGAGGAACCTCGAAGACGACACCCATATCGATTTTATAAAAATAAATATCCGCCATCTTTGATTTGAAAATGAGTGTCATTTTCGTAATCGGCACCCAGAGGAACCTCGAAAATGACACCCATATTGATTTTTAAGAAAAATAAATGCCCGCCATCTTGGATTTGAAAATGGATGTCATTTTTGTAATTTGCACCCCGAGGAACCTCGAATATGACACCCATATTGATTTTTAAGAAAAATAAATGTCCGCCATCTTTAATTTGAAAATGAATGTCATTTTCGTAATCGGCACCCAGAAGAACCTCGACGATGGCACCCATATTGATTTTTAAGAAAAATAAATGTCCGCCATTTTAATTTGAAAATGAATGTCATTTTCGTAATCGGCACCCCGAGGAATCTCGAAAATGACACCCATATCGATTTTTAAGAAAAGGAAAAATTTGCTCCCCGCTCAAACTTGGAACCCTCTTTTCACCCCTTAAAGGGAGCAATTTCGAAAAACGCTGAAACATGTTTTGTTGTATTTAAACAAAGAGTCTATATACGAAGTTTTAAATCTCTCACTTCAAAAAAGATTTGCTCTCCGTACAAACTTGGAACCCCCATTTGAACCCTTTAGGGGAGCAATTTCAAAAAACGCTTAAACATGTTTTGTTTTATTTGAACATAGAGTCTATGTACGAAGTTTTAAATGTCTCACTTCAAAAAAGATTTGCCCCCCGTACAAACTTGGAACCCCCTTTTGAACCCTTTAGGGGAGCAATTTCGAAAGACGCTTAAATATGTTTTGTTGTATTTAAACATTGAGTCTATGTACGAAGTTTTAAATGTCTCACTTCAAAAAAGATTTGCTCCCCGTACAAACTTGGAACCCCCTTTTGAACCCTTTAGGGCAGCAATTTCGAAAAACGCTTAAATATGTCTTGTTGTATTTAAACCTAGAGTCTATGTACGAAGTTTTAAATCTCTCACTTCAAAAAAGATTTGCTCCCCGTACATACTTGAAACCCCCTTTTCACCCTTTTAGGGGAGCAATTTCGAAAGACGCTTATATATGTTTTGTTGTATTTAAACAGAGAGTCTACATACGAAGTTTCAACAATCTCACTTTAAAAAAGAATTTCTCCCCGTACAAACTTTGAACCCCCTTTTCACCCCCTTAGTGGAGCAATTTAGAAAAACGCTGAAATACGCCATTAATATATTTTAACACAGACTCTATATATAAAATTTCATGTCTCTCACTTTAATAACTACGGTTTTTCATACAAACTTTGGACCCCCATTTCACCCCTTTAGGGGATGAATTTTGAAAAATCCTTTCTTAGTGCACCCCTAGACCTTATAAGGAACCTACGTGCCAAATTTGAAATCTCTAGAACCAGCGGTTTGGGCTGTGCGTTGATAGATCAGTCAGTCAGTCAGTCAGTCAATCAGTCAGTCAGTCAGTTTCTTCTTTTATATATTTAGATAACATCCATTAAATAGTGCACCCGTGCGAAGCGTGCAGAAATATGCAAGTGGTCCTTATTACAGCCTGGCCCCTGCAGTATAATCATGTCGTAGCGGCTCCCGCGTCGGATGACACCCAAGTGCAAACAAACAGAGATGCAATACAATACCAATACATACTCTTCATTGCACACCTCACAGCCCTGGTTACCTAAACGGTCGCGTAGCGTGTAGCGCGGCAGGTAGCCGCTACGTGAAAGCGCTGAAATTTGAAATTCCGTGTACATAGTTTTATTGATATTTATTTATTTATTTTATTTGACACACCAACAAGATACTAAGCTAATACATTAATAAGAACGTAAAGTTAGATGACGCAAGTCCTGCCTGTATCTCAATAACAGGCGTGCAACATTATTAAGTTAAGATACCAGGTCAGTATAGCAATAATCAAGAGTACAATTTAAGTTTCCTATATCAGCAAAATTACAATTAATGCGTTATAGAGAAAATAATAATATTAATAATTTATATATATAAAACATTAAGGTTACAGTTTATATCATGCATGAGAGATGTGACACTTTACTTGTCTATTGGAATTGGAACCAGCCGCTTTCTGAGTTCTGACTGTGTTTGTGGTTTGTGCGCTGCAAGCGGAAGTGTCAGTGGACACAAGATGGCCGCTATCGTCGTATTAATACAATTTTAATGTGGCCGCTATCTGTAACGAGGTCCAAATCACTTAATAATCGTTGTAGGTCAACCACGCACCTGCTGCATGGGTTCTTCGGCTTGAGGTATTATTTAGGTATTAAGGTCCCGATGTTTGACTCCTTATTACTTTTTTTTTTGTTGATGGCTTTCACTCCTTGCTGAATTTGGCAAGGGGTATTTCGCCAATGTCGCCGTATACAGACATATCACACGAGAGGAGAATGATCATAGTTAAAAATTTTGATTTTGGTGGAAGGATATGTCTGGGAACCTAAAACAATCCTTATTACTTAATACTCGGTAGTTGACGCCTATTTTTCACGTATAGGTATTATTATGACGTAAATTTGAATGTGACACTGTAAAGTATTCGGTCAGTGTCGGGCACTCGGGCGATTATCTTAACAATTTAACATATTTAAAATTACAAAGGTATTATGTGCTGAAATGGCAAGTCAGACGAAAATCATAAATTTACACTAACGTGAGACATATTTACACTTATTAAGCAGGTGTTGCGCGGTCGGTTGCCTTGATAACACTCAACCTGACGAAGGACTCCAATTATAGTCCGAAACATGTCGCAAATAGTGACTTTCCAAGTGAGTTCCAGACGAAAATCGATATATAAAGTTAAAAGCGGTTAGAACGAATATAATTTTATTATAATAATAACTATTCGCTCTTTCATTTGACCTCAATTTTTAACACCTTTCATTAATTATGGAGCTTTCTCCAAAATGACAGATGGTAGATATATAATTTTCAAATTAATTTCAGATGTACATTGTAGAATCTCATATCACCAGACCAAACTATAAGGCTGTGGTCTGGATGCTAGCGCAGCAGCGGGGCGGCAAGCGGGCACCCATACATTTGAGCGAGTTGAATGTGAACGACTTGCGTTCAGTCCGCGGCCTAAGATTAAAATTTTTGGGTCGAAATATTCTGAAACATGAAATATTTTCAAAAATCATATTTTCAAAAATCTCGCCCCTACGCTGTTGACTTGACTCTATTGTCATGCATTGGCAATATTGTTTTTTGGGAAATACATACGAAACAAACACATTACAGCGTGTTATCTGATTCTAGAACGATTCAATGCTAATAAGAACTAAACAGAATAAAGTTGTGGCATCAGGTACCTACACTTAAAATTATGTAAGTTGGCCGAATTGTACCAAAACAATCCGTTCTGAAATCAACTTTATTGTTGAAGCTAGACAATAAAAAATCTATTAGCAATTTTATAAAATTTCGTCCACTAAAAAGATCAACTATGGTTTCATTCGTCTTGGGGCGTCATCAGCACGCGGCCGACGCGTGGCCATCGATTTGCTTACACAAGAGTCGTTAGTCTATCGTCGAATGCCGGATATTCGAGTACTATATCCTTTGATAGGTATATAGTGTTACTACAGATAGTTACCGTCCATTTATTATTATAATAATAGTAGAATGAAATAGTTTTGCAATCTTCAAAGACACCGCAGGGCTTGACTTGACTGATCAGGGTGGAGTGTTTTCCGTGCAACTCGAAAAGCGGTGTTCGTTAAATCTGATTGTATATGGAAGGTTTGACGTTTCTATGGGATGACAGCTGCCGGCGCCATATTTGACGATGACCGGCCAGTGATCGTATGTTGGTGCAACCGACCCTTAGCCTACGATGTACAGCGAGTCCCTACCGGTGCCTTTACCATGAGTTCGCATGACCGTACTCGCTAGCGACTGCGTAAACGATTTAGTATGCCGATTCTTAGTTCTATTGCGTACCCGCCAGAGGCGCTGTACTTTTGCCCATACAAATTTTTACGCAGTCGCTAGCGAGTACGGTCATGTAAACTCATGGTAAAGGCACGGGTGACCTTTGATTAACACGGTGGAATTGGAACAGTCAGTCTG
Organism: Epiblema foenella; assembly: GCA_963556455.1. Classification (NCBI taxonomy): domain Eukaryota; kingdom Metazoa; phylum Arthropoda; class Insecta; order Lepidoptera; family Tortricidae; genus Epiblema; species Epiblema foenella. The sequence goes on along the minus strand of OY747101.1, from coordinate 23,882,599 downwards.
TTACGTCCGGAACAATATAAACTACAGACTATCGCAGAACACTATCACAAGACAACAACTCCCCTTGTCTATCTGGCTAGCATCTTGTGCATCTTGTTTGTAGATAAACTATAACTTCTATATATGACTAGAAACAGTTATATTAGGTAGTAGACACTAATTACTATCTACACTAAACAGATATCAGAGTCACACGCAATCGTAAATAAACAATACAATTATCAGTTTCCATGCCTCCTTTCTAAGCCTATACCTATAGAACGAACTACTTGATAAGTTGATATACTTTACACACGACTGTATTCAATTGGAGTAACCAGTAACCAATGATACCAGTGGTATTCTGCGGTACCGAGCCCATTTATTTACCTTTTCAACGTCAACTACGGATAAATCCGCACCGTAGGTTCACCACCAATGACGGCTTCCGTCCGTGCAGTGCGATATCAACCTCCATGTATTTCTAGTTCGACCTCGCATTTGACGTTCCCATGTCATGGCGTGTCAGTGACAGCGTTTGTATTTGAAAGAGCGTTCAGAATAAAACGCTACACCTAATAATGAAATTAGTGTTAATATAACCATCCCTCGACAGTCACAAATAACAGTAAAGCAAAGGTAAACAACCCAATACGTGGCTAGTTACGTAAACATATAACTGTGTCACGGAGAGCGCAACGATAACGCATAAGTCGCACAACTAACGATACGGGCGGATCAGTGGCGTGCAGTCCATAAAGACAAAAAGACATTGCCTACCCTGTCATTGTGACAGTCATATATTTATCTGGATATTATAATCAATAAGTTTAATAAGCAATCCGCAATGGATAAATCACAAAACCATAAATTAACGTTAACGCCATCTATCGACTCCTCAAAATAAAATTAGTTTCGATTATCCCAATTCCAACGGGATGCGACGGCAATGGAACCAATACAGTATCACGCTACACTAGCGCCGCGGCCGACTGTGGTGAAGGCACAAACTATTCCTGCCTAGATTTATCTATGTGTGCGTGTGTAGCGACGCAGATACACTGTAGTGTGCACCCCTATAACACGAGGCATTCAACAACAAAACTCACGCACACAAACGCACAGGGTAGGCAGTGTCTATTCCCGAGCGCCTACGAAGCTTTACGAACTACCTACTACTCCGAGCCGAGCGAGTTAGTTACACGGCTATTTGAAATAGTTACATTGCTCAAATAATTTGTGCAAAAAACGATAATTACGGTAACTATTTCTCTTTTCCCGGATATATTTGAATGACAAAATTTATTTATTTTTTCTTCTTGGTCGCCATTGTTTGTTGTGTTGAGTATTAGTGTTCGGTTCGAGGTGTGAAGTGATAGATTTTAGTTAGAAAAATGGATCATTTTCACTGTGAAAGTGGCTGTAGTGGTGTGTGCGCGCTAAAAAGATAATGCGTTTGCAAAACTTTCTTTCATAGAAAAAAAAAACAGGTTATAGAAAAAGGCCGGAGTACACCGGAATTGGAATTAATACAAATTAAAGGAAAAGTGACACGCACTTAAATTTAATAACAAACAATACGATACCTATCCGTGGCTAACAGGTTGTGTAAATAACAATCGCCTGTTTTGTTCCCGTGTGTGTTATTTACTAATAAAAAGCGCCACTTTGAATATCCACAAATTGATAATGTCTATAAAATCAATCGATATATGGATATTGGAGGTGGAAAATCTCACCCATCGATGATGACGCAATGCAACAATTTTGGTTAGTCAATACTCAATAGCTTTAAAATATTTGCCTACCCTGTCAAAAAACTCTGTGCACGCCACTGGGGCGGATCACACTTCTCCGTTATGACAAGTTTTAGGCCATAGCAGAGACAAGTTAATTATAGACTGCCAATATCTGTACATTTTGGGAGTGCCTTTCAAATAAATAGCCTGCTGTAGCTAGTTTCACTATGGAGGGGTCCCTGTACCATTAATTTCGTTTGACCCTTAGACCTCTGCTTAACACATTAACGCCATCTATGAATACAACAAGATATATCCTAATAGATGGCGTCAATGTGTTAAGCAGAGGTCTATGTGTCATACGAAATGATTGATACAGCGACCTCTTTCTAGTGACACTAGCACCAGCAGGCTTATTTTTTTAAAGGTACTGCCACAACGTATAGATATTGGCAGTCTATATAATTTACTTGTCTCTGGCCATAGTAGCGCGCAAGCGCATGGCCTAGTGGTAAGCGGGCATGGCAACATCCAGGCACATCTCCCATAATATGATTTCTACATACATATAAGCGTACATGGTAAAGTCGCGGAATAAAAGGTTCGTCACTTTTGGACCTTCACAGTGTAGAATTGAAGTCAAAATGTGATTAAGAAGGCCCAAATAATTTTAACAATTAATTTAGATTAAAAACCTTATTATCTTAATTTGCTATGGCTTATCTGAATTACTTATTTGTGCGTCTTGTATCACGAGTTCAAACTGTGACTAATCTAGTTTCTTGAAAAAATAATGGCGCGCGCGCAGTAAACAAGATGTCTTCGAAAGATTAACATGGAGGTATTATGAACGATTTTGTACATAGTTTTCCTTATGAAGGCAGCATGTGATGGCAGGATGGTGTAGAATAAGTGTGTTACGGATTTAAATAACTATTTGCCTGAAATCCAAACATTTTTTAAACACGATAATATTGGCATCGTATTGCGGTAATAATCACCGGTAAGCGGACTTAATGATCAATAAAAGGAAACCGAGGGCCTACCGCAAACGAAGTGTCTTCCTCTCTCGCTCGAATAGACCAGTGTGACTGAGAGGGAGATACTTCGTTTTTCGGCTCGCGGTAAGGCCTCTCTTTGCCCGTAGGAAACTGTCATTACTACAGAGCGTTTGCCGTTAGAAGTCACTTTTGCCACATGTGAAATGAAAAAAAAGTTATGTGGCTGAAACGAATTGATTAGCATAATAACCGGTTATGAACGATTTGATCTAGTAACCGGAATCGATTCATGTCATTATCATTTTACAATTTAAAACAAATACAACGAGAGAAACTTGAAAACCGCACAGTAAAACCGCAAACCGCGATGAAGTGCGCATTCTCATTATTTATTTTATATATTTTTAATGCCGGCATTAAAAATATATAAAATAAATAAAGAAAAAGCAAATGACAGATTTATGTGGAGAAAAATGGAGGAGGCCTGTTACTCTATGAAGAGGTCCTTGATAAAACAATGTTGAATTAAAATTATATGTATTTATTAGAAATTTAATCAATTGTAAATTGCATGCTATTTAATCACAATGTTATTGCAAACTGAATTTTATTAAGGAAATAAAAAAGGCTTAATTATTAATTATTATTATTATATTTTTAATGCCAAATATTACTAAATTTAAGAAAAATAAGACGCAAAATGTAACGTTTGCCTATCGTGTTTTTGTTTATAAAATATGTTGGCAAACGGATTAGTTACCCATATCGGCCACCGCTCCGCGGCGCCACTGTCTACGTGTCTAAATCATCGTTATCGCCTGATTTAAGGCTTCTGGGGATATCAATGCTTGAATCCCTTAATTTGTTCATATACTGTGTAATAAATAGTATAATAAACAACCTTATTGAATGTGACTCTAACGTAAGTATTGGGTGCTGCCATGTGTCAAAAGTGACTTCTAACGGCAATGCATTTCCCCAATGTTAAAAAGAAGGCCCTCTTTTTGCCCGTAGGAAACTGACATTACTAGTTCATTCATACATATTCCCCTTCGTCAACATACGTTATTGTCGTTTCATAAAAAGTTACTGATTTGACGATCAGTCAACTTCCGTATTATAAAATTATCAAGTCATAGACAAGCCAAGCCATAAACAACATCTTCCACCATAAACAACTCAACCCGCATGTCTGGCCGACTGAGCATTCTCGCAAAGGATATACAAAACCCTTTTTTTTGAATTTGTAATTATGAATATTAGGAAAAGCATTACATCTGTTACTTATATGTTAGAGAAAGACGGCACGCATTTCTGTGCAATTCTTCTTCAGTCTTTGAAGTGTACAGAATTCCCCGCAGCTCTGGTTCAATGGAAGGAGGTGCAGTGCAGAGGACACCCACCCAATAGATGGATAGATGTCGTCCAAGAAATTACCGGGTCCACACTACAGGCAGTACAAAAGGCTCAAGACCCAACGGCCTAGGGAGCAGTGGTCGAGAGAGTTACCCATAGTCGTCACGTTCCTATTGACCATGAAGAATGTTAGGTTAGGAAGAAGGAAGGGGGAAAGGAAGGACCTAACACATGGGATAATAGGTGTCAGTTGTTGGATATACTTACGTCAAAGTGAAGATGAATTGACAGCAAATCCATTCCCAAACTATACAGGGTGTCCAGTAAATAATGGACAAGCTTCTAACAACCGATAGAGCACCTGAGGCTGGTCCAAAAAAGGACTTTCAGGTTCAGTAAAAGTCCCTTGGTTTTCGAGATACTCGAACTTTTCCATTATCTTAATAATTGGCTACCACCCGAGTCAACGAAAAAAGTTGTTAATGAAAAACAGAGATAACTTTATGTAGGACCTCGTCTCTACTAGCTGTCAGCACAACCATCCACAAGCCAATAAGGGTAGGCAGCAACTGGCTTGGGAATCTTCTGGAGTAGAAAGCGTCCATAGGCTAATTTTTAATAATGAGTCCTGGCTGCCCTATAGCTCTAATACCTGTCTGTTAGCAACACTATTAGAGAATATTTAGCAATAAAAAGAACGTAAATATCTCTTCATTTATGGCCTCGACGGTCATTAAAGTCAAAGAAGGTACCAATTATTCAGAAAATGGAAAAGTTCGATTATCTCGAAAACCAAGGGACTTTTACTAAACCTGAACGTCCATTTTCTGGACCAGCTTCAGGTGCTCTATCGGTGGTTAGAAGCTTGTCCATTATTTACTGGACACTGTATAATCGCGGTCTTATAATACATATAAGTTAGGTGGCCAAATTACCATCCCGTTTTAACAGGTTTCTCAGCCAGTTTACGTAACGGGCGTATACATTTTAGAAGTGAAACTCAATAATAGGAGTTTTCCTCATTGGCTTTCGACATAATGTGTTATCTTTGTCGCGCTACGAGTATTGGGGTCAATGTTTACACATCGTGTTTTGATTCGGCAGGATGTCTGGCTACTTCGTATCGGTTGTAAGTCGTTTGTTTGTTGGATATGAGAAAAGTCGATCATACAGATATTTGGTTCATGTAACTTTATCACTGCAATAAGCGAAAGGTATTTGTAAACATATAAAGTTCTCGCTAATTGACACATTAAATAATTTAGCCACATAATGCTCCTTAGAAAAACTTTTATATAAATGAATCAAAATTTAAAGATAGATTCAAGTATTGTCAAGCTTATCAAGCGGGGCTAAAGTAGTACAAATAGCCCCTAGGGAAAATATGAATACTTACATATTTGTTTTTTTTGTTTTTAGAACATAAATTACAACTCATTCTAATTTGACCAATCAAAATACTTCACCATATTAAATCCACCAATCAGCAAACACGTCAACAGCCAATCGGAACTTTGGGTTATTTTTGGTACATACTTGGTTCAACTAATTTAACTATTAAAAACATTAGGTTTTTTTCGTCCCTATTTCAACTAGACTGAGGTAAAACAGTTTATAAAAAAGTTGCCGCCATATTCACATTGTATTTTATTATAAATTGTGGGTGGATAATCTTTGTTTATTTATTTTCTCGCAATCGAAGTGAAAAGTGAAGTGTATAACTCTGGTCTAAAAGCCATTCGTTCGGGAAAACAGTTCGAGTGATAATATGGCTTATTATTATTTTAGACCCTTGTCATAAAATCTACTATTATTTGGCGGGAAAATTTTCAGCTCCTGACAGATAATAGACGGAAGATCAAATTCAGCCAGATTTATGGCATTCGGTGGTATTCGTTCTTGAACAAAATTAGAGAATATCGGTAGCCTTGATTTAGTTAAGCCAAGCCGTCGACCGGTTTAGCCTAGTGGGTAGTGCACCTGCCTGTGAAGCTGACGGTTCTGGGTTCGAATCCCGGTCAGGGCAAATATTTGTGTGATGAGCATGAATATTTGTTTCTGAGTCTTGGATGTTTTCTATGTATTTAAGTATTTATATCTATTAAATGTATCGTCGTCTAGTACCCATCACACAAGCCTTCTTGAGCTTACTGTGGGGCTTAAAAAGTAAAAAAAGAAAAAAGAAAAGAAAAAGCCGAGCCTTAAATTTGAAATGATGATACTTATTTATACTAAAGATCATACATCTTAAAGAGCTAACAGCCGCGCCCTAAAGATACTACTTAATAAGGTTAGTTGGAAGAGATTCCTTATAGGGATAACTTCGGTTTTATACTTTGATCTTGTTTGTGTGGCATCTTTATGCTTCATATAACCTGTATGATGTGAACATCAAGTGCTTGCCTACTCGCATATTGTTGCAGCTATCAATTTAGTAATAACCCTATAATATCATAAATTTCTAATTTCCACAAAGGAAAGAGTTCTGTGAATCAACACATTAGCATTTATCACCAATAAATAAATATGTCAGTTGTGTCACTGTACGCTCTTATCTCTCAACTGAATGGATTAAACATGTTTCACAATAATAGTTAACTGTTTACCAATAGGAATCTTCATTATTTTATGATAATTACAGCAATTATAAAGCGTAACACAATTTGAAGCCATTATAAATATTATGTTTCCTTGTCAATAAATAATAAAAGAAACAAACGCTTTAGAAAAATGTGATAATCCACATCGAAAGGGACCTTATGGCGGCAGGCGCTTACGTTGCACCTATTCACTATTGTATTGGAACAGCGGCAATAAAGGCGTAAGTGCCGGCCGCCATAAGGTCCTTTTCAATATGGATTATCACAAATAAAACCGGCCAAGGTATTAGGGTTCCGCATCAACCGCAAAAATAAAGGTTTTAATAGGAGCAATAAGAAAATTTCAAAGAAAAGTCTGACCTATCAATATATTAGTATTTGTTGGTAAAATATACGTAATAATAAACATTATCTCCAAATTTCGAGTTCATATATAGGTTAATGGCAAGTTAAAAAATTCTTCGGTACAAATTTTGTAAAACAAACAAACAACCTCTCACCCTAAACGCATATACCTTTTCCGTTCCGTCCTGGGTAAAAAAAACCTGACTACAAAAAATACAGTATTTATCTACTCAACGAACTCGAAACAACGATGCCCCACTCGATGGGGAACGTAATTGTTTTTTCTCCCCCTTTTGCTGTATGGAAGCCCCCCTTAAAACCATTTTTTGACAATTTGTATCACTTTGGGTGAACAAGGTGTTCATAGTGTGAAATTGAAGACTATAGCTCCAACCGTTTGGCTGTAAAACCTGTGTGACAAACGACAGACGGACGCGTGACTGCCAGGTGACAGCAATAACAACTCTAAACTCGTATTATTGTGTGATACATTTTGATATTCACGTTTGATGATCTACTTAAGTGGTTAGCTAGTACTTTTAAACATTACGGATACAGCGACTGCTCTAGGCGGCAGATGCCTTTTTAGGTTAGGTTAGGCTATGACTTGTGTTATGTGGTACTCTACCCATTAAAAACTCCACGGTGAGCGCCATCTACGCCCTCATGCGGGGGACTCCAAGGTTCTATATACTGAACGCACTGGAGCACCATTCGCGCTTTGTCTTTGGCTCATTTTAGAACGATTCACCTTCCCTGGTGGTGATAGTCAAGTCTTGTAGTCGCCGCCCCATGGATCACTCGCACTGCCTTTAATCGCCTTTTAAGACAGGTGGGGGAGACCTGGAGTGTTACCGCCAACCCGAAACGAAGTTTTCCTTCTCTGTCGCACTTATGAGCAAACTGCAAGTGCGACAGAGAGGGAAAATTTCGAATGCCGTTCGCGGTAGCAGCCCTGTTCTTATCTGAGTCAACACGGTTGAGGCGGCAGATGCCTTAGGTGCGTTTAAATGCCGAATGAGAAGAAAAACCGAGGGAAAGAAAACAGGGGGCTAGCACAACTACCGCTGCGACGCGACGCGAGTAGAGAAAAATCTACCCTCCTCTTTCTAACCCGCACACTTCGAGCGAGACAGGAATCGCTGTCGCGCGAGAGACGATTTGTCAGCAAGTTGTGCTAGCCCCACTGGAGACGTATTTTGAGTGGCGCGGAATAAATCGCTCCAAAGTCGAATGTCATAAGAGCTCACGGACTGTACTAGTTTGAACCGGTACTTAATGCGTCCGAAACCCGGCCCTACGTCACGTGTCCGGCCACGCTGCGCGTGCGTTTGCATCTGGTCAGCTACGAAACGGCCTACGGCAGAGTATTCCATGTGATTAGGGTTAACAGTCATATTTGTGACGAGAGACAATATCATGCTCTGGATTAGTTTTTATTTAGAGACCACATACCTACATCTGTATCTAAGAATATTACATTAGTGTACTTTATTTGACTTATGTTACTCATATTTAGAATGTTCGGGGCATTAAATGGACATGCCCCCATCTGTACAATATTTTTCTGATGCGTGTTTACAATACTGTTAAGGTCAATTAAGGTTGAAATTATTTTTCTCTAAATCTGCTACATACTCGTACAGTAATCTTCAAAATCTTCTTGGATTATGAAACTTGTTGTTTGACTGGTAAAATAGCTTTTTGAACGAATTACTTTGATGCAACTCTGTCAAGAGTGCCAAGTGGACGTTCAGTACGCCGCGAGACTCGTACTGAGGAACTCCCGAAGGGTTAGAATTGTTAGAAACATGTCGCCCGTTGTCAACAAAAGATTAACCGTTGCTAGTAGTATAAAAATCACGGATTTTATAAGTTTTATTGATCTGGTGACCCTGTTTATGTTTAGTAAAGTAGGTATACACGGAGGATTTGACCTAACCGAATGATAAACGGAATCCATGATTCATGAGTGATATAACTTGTTGTTAGCGCATTATCATAGGTGCATGGCACCTGTTACATCATATCATCCATAAGGGAAATTGAGCTATCATGCCACTGGTGTTGTTGTGCGTTCGTTTTCAGTCATTGAATAAATATTAAAACTCTTATGCCTACCATTTATTTATATCAGACGGCTCGGCTATGCTATTTACAATGTTCCCCTCACCGCGTCGCTCACCTCTAAGTATATGTTGACGCCGGGACTTGTAATAACATCAACATGTTATCGGATGTCTGACGCATAATTGGTTCGGTTATCTAGAGGGGAAGCGTTATACAGATTAATAGATAGCTGATTCCACTCACACCTCAGATTCGATTGAAGCCGCTCAACCAATCTCACTGGAGCGCAAGCTGTTACGTTACGACATGGTTGTGTCGGAGGTATCCTCTGGATCTTCCCCGAGCTACTCTCCATATAAAGCCATAGTCATTTTAAAAAACCGGTCAAGTGCGAGTCGGACTCGCGCACCGAGGGTTCCGTATACAGTGGTGTACTGGTTCCAACCCTGTTAAATCAGGAAAATCTCAACAAGATGGTGCAGAAATTGATCGCCATCTATTGGCGACTTTTGTTACAAAATTTGAGCGACTGAAAATTTAGTAGGCCGAGTAAAAGAAAGGATAATTAAAACTCAACTTAGGACTCTTTTCTATCGAGAACATTTTAAGCAATCATGTTTCGGTTAGTGTCAGAAACAGTCATATAGTCAAGAATCATATATCTGAAAATCAATCTGTATTGTTTCCTCGCCTGGGCGGCAGCACAGCGTTTTAATTAACGCGATATTTCACGTTGTACGGCCTTGCTGTCACTGTCCGGCGAATCCGGCGATGTCAGCCGCGTTCGGGTGAATTAACACCCCGGTGGGGTGTGAGAGCAGAGTTTAGCCGAAGCGGTAAGAAGAACGGGCCTGTCTTTGCTTACCAAGCTTAACATGCAACTTTTGCAACTATCATATAAAGCCTGAGAGTCACCTGTCACTTTCTGTACCGTTTGTTAGTAAGTGACAGCTTTATCTTGTTGTTTATCACGCGATAACTGCCAGTGTTGCCAGGGCCCTTGGTACAAAAAATACATTTCTTTTGTTGAAAAGTTACATTTTTGATGCAAAAGTTACATTTTTTTATATTTTTCATAATTGCTTATCAAAACTTTCGATTCTAAGAAGTGAGTAGCGACATACAGCTACAATTCGGCGAGTTCGGCGACAGAATAACGTCAGGCTGATAGGTGCTATCTCAAATGTCATACATAGTTGCAACAGACGGACAGACAGAGTCGTCCCATGTAGGTTATTTTGTCACCTTTTCTGTATGGGAGCCTATAAATTGTCTCGCTTGGTCCCGGTTAGATACAAGTGACCTTTCTCTTTAAACACAGTTTAATTATTCTCAAAAGTTACGAAAATTTCCTTTACAACAGAAGTTACTTACATGTTACGCGAGCCGGTAAAAAGTTACCAAAAATGGAAGAAATGTAACCATCTGGCAACGCTGATAACTGCAACCATAGTACGAGGTCAGCTCAGAGGGCCCGTGAACCGAAAACAAAAAGGCTCTGCGTCGGATACAAATTGTTTTGTGAATAAGCACGGATAGACAGGGATGCCCGATAGACGTCGATAGCAGCAGGGTCGCGCGACTCGCGTGAGCATCGAACCTTCGTATCTATCAGATTGGGGCGACGGCGACGCACGAAGGCGTGCTTTAACGAAATACAGTAAGGTTCAAAAAAGCATATTTTGTTGGGTATGTGGACGCAAATAAACAAGCGATGTTTTAGCTGCGAGTGAACTATACTGCACATTGAAATGTCTATTGTAAAAACGGTTTATGTGCGCTCGTTCGCTGCTAGTGATTCACTCGTCCATTAGAATAGCTCTGTCATTGAAGTTTATATATTAACTTTTTTTATCGTAATAGTAATTGCACTTATTGAAATAAAATAAATAGACAAAATATGTGAAATCTGTTCGTTGTGTGTATATTCTGTTTACACTACACCATCATAAAGTATGGAATTTGGGGTGACTTGGAAAAACCGGGGCCACTGAGAACACTTTTATGAAAGCAGTATTACGCGTAGTCAACTTATTGAAAGCGGTAGCAATAGCGACTCCAAACACAAAGACGAAAAGTTTCACGGCGTTAAATTTCCAACGTTGCTCCGATTAACATTAACTATTATAGAGACCATATCCCCTAGAAGGTTCATAAATATTCACTCGAAGAAATAAGTATCAGATTATCCCAGTAGATCTATACTTAAGATAAGTACATAATCAATACATTAGTCACCGTTTATGTATTCCTAGTCGCGCCCGGTTTACGACCCATGTAACGACTCTCGGACTATAAACTGGCACTCGGACTATAAAATGAGAGATGCCTATCTGAAATCACGCTACAGCAGTGGGCTGCTGAATTACAATAAGCCCACTTGTTCGGGTGTTAAACAGTGCCTTTACCATGAGTTTGCATGACCGTACTCGCTAGCGACTGCGTAAACGATTTAGTATGCCGATTCTTAGTTCTATTGCGTAACCGCCAGAGACGCTGTACTTTTGCCAATACAATTTTTTACGCAGTCGCTAGCGAGTTCGGTCATGTAAACTCATGGTAAAGACAAAGCTGACTTGTTCGGGTGTTAAACAGTGCCTTTACCATGAGTTTGCATGACCGTGCTCGCTAGCAACTGCGTAAACGATTTAGTATGCCGATTCTTAGTTCTATTGCGTTACCGTCAGAGTCGCTGTACTTTTGCCCATACAAATTTTTACGCAGTCGCTATCGAGTACGGTCATGTAAACTCATGGTAAAGGCATTGATGAGTAGCTACTAAGCTAGCGAGCACGGAAATATATTGATTACGTTCTAGGATTGCCGAAAAAGGAATGGAAATAGGTATATCATTATCAAAAACCATGACCATCAGTACAGATTGAAATTGTGCTTATTTGTTGGAATACAGTTACGTAAAACATGTTACCTACATATTAGTGTTGAAAAGTTACATTTTTGATGCAAAAGTTACATTTTTTTATATTTTTCATAATTGCTTATCAAAACTTTCGATTCTAAGAAGTGAGTAGCGACATACAGCTACAATTAGGCGAGTTCGGCGACAGAATAACGTCAGGCTGATAGGTGCTATCTCAAATGTCATACATAGTTGCAACAGAGGGACAGACAGGGTCGTTCCATGTAGGTTATTTTGTCACCTTTCCTATAAATTGTCTCGCTTGGTCCCGGTTAGATACAAGTGACCTTTCTTTTTAAAGACAGTTTCATTATTCTCAAAAGTTACGAAAATTTCCTTTACAACAGAAGTTACTTACATGTTACGCGAGCCGGTAAAAAGTTACCAAAAATTTAAGAAATGGAACCATCTGGCAACGCTGCTACATATAATATTTCAGGTCCGTGTGTCCAGCCTGCATGCAGGCGTGCAAATTATTGAATAGTCCTTAAAATAAATACAAATGCATTATAATTACGTTATTATTAGGTACAAATTATTAATTTCTATTATATTCCCACTTTCCTGTCCCTCTCATTCTGATTTTGAGAAAACAACGTGTGGCAGAATTTAGTTTACCCGAAGATTTTTTTTACTGAACCATGAACTCTTTAAAACTTACGTCGTTATAAAGTTCATTGAATTAGGATAGAAAATAATGATGCAAAATATCGACTGCGATATTATCATTATCGATCAACCTTGACGTACTTATACTGGGGTTACGATTCAACACCTTTCCAATCTGATAAAGTTTTACCTTATCATTTCATCTATATTTCACTCGTCTTCTAATTTGTATATTCATGAAAACATGATAATCCCAGATTTATGAAATATTATAGTAGTATTTGAGTGACGAATTCGTAGTTCTCATACTTTGTAATTTAATATAAAATACATAAATTAATTAATATGCGGTAGCCAACCCCACTAACGCTTCTCGTTTGTCGGCAGGCATGAAAATGACAATGTCAACCACGCCCACCATGAGCTCCCGCGTGCATAGGAAGGTGATACGCGCGCCGCACAAGCGGCAACTCCCGGGCAAGATGGCCCACGCGGGCAAGATGGCCCACGCGGGCAAGATGGTACACACGGGCAAGATGGTGCACCCGGGCAAGCTGGCGCATCCGGGCAAGCTGGCGCACCCTGGCAAACTCGCGCACCTAGGCAAGTTCGGGAAGCTGCATTACTCGCACACACACGCGCGGCCGCCGGACCCGTGCGAGAATAGCAACGACAGTGGGCTCGGGCCGGATCACGATCAGAGACACAACACGGTCAACAGGTAAGCATAGACAAAGTCCAATGTCGTGGGGCCTTACAGGCTTACAACTTGCTGGATATTAAGGATCCTTTTCAGTTAAAAAACGCTCATCTATTTTGGCCATTTTCTGTTTGAATTGACACGTATCTTGACATTTTCTCAATGTTACTATCTAGAACAGGACTATTGCGACCTTATGTCATAAACTTTAAATGTAGTTTTTGGATTTTTCATTAAGAAATATCGTTTCAAACATCACTCCAAATCGACCGTTTTCAAGCTAAAAACTTGTTTTTTCCGCTTAAATTCTAGTACACACAATAAAACCAAAAAATGGCTATGTTACTATCTAAAACTTTGATAAAGTTACCGTAGACTTCAATAACTTTATTGGTATTATCAATACTTTTGTCATAATTTGAAATCAAAACATTTTCAAACTTGTAAGGCCTCTTAAGTATCGTCGACTGAGGTGATTTTCACCCGAGCTTCAATTAATGAGGAATTTTAGAATTGCATTACATATATGACTAGCTTGTGATACACTGCATCAAAATAGCTCCAATTTTTAAGTCACCGAAGGCGATTGAAGATTAAGTGTCAATTAGAACAAATTGGAATACAGATAGTTTATTCCTAGATCAGTCCATACAATTTTTATGTTTAAACTCAGTTGAAGTACTTATTCAACCTTAGGTCGGTAATTTTACCTACGAGGTTGTTACTGTGATGGTGTACTATCCACCTATAACAGTGACTTTACCATGAGTTTGCATGACCGTACTCGCTAGCGACTGCGTAAACGATTTAGTATGCCGATTCTTAGTTCTATTGCGTAACCGCCAGAGGCGCTGTACTTTTGCCCATACAAATTTTTACGGGTCATTGTAAGTTGTAAAAACAAAAGTTGTCCACCCGGTGGTCAATAGTTAACGGCATATGTACGAGTACATGTAAGTCATGTTTTTGTTACGCAGATTTATAGTTACGGAAACACCGTTTATGCTGGTTGCTAGACCAATCCAAAATTAAGCTTTTTGGCCCTTAACTTTTGATATGTCCACCGAAAAGACGCGAACCTAAATCTGACAATGACCCTTACGCAGTCGCTAGCGAGTACGGTCATGTAAACTCATGGTAAAGGCACAGAGTAACACTGCTGCGATTTATATTACATCAATTTTAAGTAAGTTTCATTAATATCCAGTGAGTTTAAGGCTTAAATGGTAATGGTACCGGTGCGTCTCATCGATCCAAGATAAATATGCTAGATGCAGAATAAATTGACATCTGAGAGTAAAAAGCGGAGTGACCTTAATTTTTGCATTCATTTATTTTACTTATTGCTTATCCTAGCTCTAAAATGACGCTTAGCAGGTTTTCATCCATTGCAGGCTGCACATCTTGCTTATTTATATTGTCTGTCGTACTGCATGCTTTGTAGAAGATCCGATAATAATGAGACTGAGACGCGACATATCTTTTTCCCTGATTGTCATTGTGTCGAGTCAAGAGCGTAAACGGTGGCTCTTGCAATTCACAAAGGCGAGTGGATTTAACGACCTTTAACGTCATCACTACATAGTATAAAACAAAATCGCTTTCTCTGTCCCTGTAATATTTGTGGTGTTATTTTGGTTTGCAATAAATTTGGTTCTATTCTAAGTCAGTTGAAAAAGCCGTACAATCAACTCAAATTGAAACAAATATAGCTCTTGTAATTCACGAAGGCGAGTGTAATAGTTTATATTACTACTAGCGACCCGCCCCGGCTTCGCACGGGTGCACTATTTAATGGATGTTATTATACATATAAACCTTCCTCTTCAATCACTCTATCTATTAAAAAACCGCATCAAAATCCGTTGCGTAGTTTTAAAAATTTAAGCATACATAGGGATATAGGGATATAGGGACAGAGAAAGCGACTTTGTTTTATACTATGTAGTGTTTAACACAAACTGTGATATTTGACATTTCGGAGACCTCACGCGACACTAGCGCCTCTAGCGGCGAATTCATACGCGGTAGCTCTCATTGAAATATTTCGCAAAAAGAAATCGGGAATCATTTAGTAATATAATTGTAATGGATATCATTGTTGGATTACTAATATAATTTCACGATGTAATTTTAACGCATGTTCCCCATTGCACGAGGTTGTCCATGTTTATGCATGTGTAAACAACGCATATACTCATATCATTAAAGGGTCGATAGTGCGCTTGTGATTGTTCTGGAATCTCGAACATCCATAGGATACGGTGACTGCTTACAGGCCGTTTACTTGTTTGTCGCTGTCGTAGTATAAAATACTAGGTCGAACAGTGGTGAGGGCCCCAAATTGGAACACACAAATACAATATGGCGTTGCCTAGGAGGGTATATGTATATGTGCAGACAGCGTTTCTATAATAAATAAATAATAATAAATAAATATTAGAGGACAATCTTACACAAATCGAACTAGCCCCACAGTAAGCTCAAGAAGGCTTGTGTTATGGGTACTAGACGACGATATATTTAATAGATATAAATTAAATACTTAAATACATAGAAAACATCCAAGACTCAGAAACAAATATTCATGCTCATCACACAAATATTTGCCCTGACCGGGATTCGAACCCAGGACCGTCAGCTTCACAGGCAGGTGCACTACCCACTAGGCTAAACCGGGCGTCAAAATTCTATGCTCGCTTGACAGCCCGCATCACGCGTCGCCGACCGCTTATCCATAAATATTGCCTTTGTCTTTGTGTTTGTGGGTTTATACTTCTAATATGCGTTCCGCTTTTCATGTTTTCGTATCTCACTGTATATCAGCTAAACCAGTCCCGTGTAGGTTATTCTTAGAATAATTTAAACAACAGGTACGATGACGATGGCTTCTTTTTGTTTGTACAGTCGCCATCAGATATATCGGAGCGAACACGGTGCTCACAAATATCTGTACACGACTCTGTTGTCAAGGCGTTAAAGTGCATGTTCAGATTTTGAGCACCCTGAAGAGTACAGATATATTTGATGGCGGCTGTACCTAAAGTATGATGATCTTTATTCCCATAACTTTTTAAGATACTCACTTACGTATGAATTGTTATTTTTATCACTGGTAGAATCATTGTGCTTTCTATAAAAATGAGACAATACTAAATTCGCCGTCTAGATCGCAAAAACGCCGAAACAAACTCATGTCATTTTGTTCCAACAAATATGCTTATTAAAATGATAATATGATCGCCGCTCACTGAACTTACAACTAAAAACTAGTACAGAGATGTTTTAGGTGTCTGCTTGCTCCTTGTACGAAATATTTTTCGGAAAAATTAACAGAAATATCCAACTATTTCGTACAAGGTACAACTAATGTTTCGTAATAATTCATTAATTCTTCATTCCATACTGACAAACAATATTTCGGAAAAATTAACAGAAATATCCAACATATTGGTTGTCAGTATGAATTTTATAAAGGGTGGGCAACGCGTACGTGACTAGCCCTTGGAGTTGCGGGCGTCTATAGGCTGCGGTGACCGCTTACCATCAGGTGGACCGTAAGCTTGTTTGTCACCGGCGTTGTATAAAAAAAATGAAGAATAAATGAATTTGTCAGTCGAATGCTAATGAAAAAAATAAGCCTTGCAAATCTGGCGTTTAGAATTTTTTTTTTCATTGCAAATAAATGTCACATCCGGAACGAAACGTAACACTGCTGCAAAGTAGACTAATTGACATACAAAAGTGTATAGTAGAGACGAGATAAAAAACGACGTATGAGACAAAGATGGAGTATCTACATAATTATATCGTAGGTTTTGCAGTGGTTTGCCTCACGTAGAGTATCTTGCTAGAGGCGACCCGCGCTCGCGCCTTCGATTCATTTAGGCAACGCGTACTCACAGCTTCCTTACCGGCGTATTAGAAGCGTTCTTATGTTTGATTTATAATAATGGTATTTTTTGTCAAATATATCATGATAACAAAGTATGTTAAATATTTAGATATCAGAATATAAAGTTCTAATAAGTTTCTCTCCATAATAACATTTCTGTAAACTTTTCTCAACCGACTATATAAGTTGATGGTTACCTAACATTACGTCAGCAAATACTCATTTGCTAAAAAAATGGGAAAATTAAAAAAAAAAAATTTTGTTTCAGCTCAAAATCAAAAACTTATAAGAAAGTGGTTCTTTTCTCTGATATAAAAAAAAACGATCATTGATGCGATTTTCGCAGTAGGCCTTACTGAAATGGTATGGTAAGAAAATGTAACACCGTAAATATATTCATTTAATTTTGTAACGCCATTACGTTGGTACATCTTGTACCTATATACGGTTTGTGGATGTGTTAGTTCAATTCGCTTCATCTTGGTTCGGTAATTGGATGCCACTCCCCCCATTGATAAAAAACGACATTGCTATGCGCAGTGTCATGCGATGCGGCACGTGAAAAGTAGTTTTAAGTTTTTTTTTAAAGCATAAAAAAATGTGAAGGGATGAAAAGGTTAGGAACCAGTGATATCTAGACGTTTCTTAAAGGTAGTATAATATATGTTTGATTTACTACAATCTTTGGATGAAAATGCGTAACTCTACTAATCATTTTTCTGTTATTATTTCAACTATCTAACTCTAAGTGCTATTATTTAAAATTACCTAATTATCGCGATATGTTCAAATGAAATCGAGAATCAAATGGTATTACTACTGTATAAGTAGTAAAATGTGAAAAAAGTATGTTTATTATTACATATATATCTTATATTAACATTTTTTCTCGTCCCATTATTATACATCTCTACTGATGTAATATTTGTAATAGATAACTGTGCAAGTTTATCTTCACTGTATGAAATTAATTTTGTTATAATTGTAAACTCGAAATTATTATTCTTTCTTGAACAGTAAATTAATATTTTGTCATGTAAACGTGCCCTTGTGGCCTATTTGCAGAATAAATGTTTGATATTGATTGAATTTGATTTATTCATTTGCGATAGTAAAACTACGGGCTTAAGGGTCTTTATCTTATCAGTTAAAAAATACTAATCTATTTAGATGATTTTCTGATTGAATTGACACGTAACTTGACATTTTCTCAGTGTTACTATCTAGAAAAGGGGTATTACGACCTAATGTCATAAATTTTAAATGTATTTTTTGGATTTTTCTTTCAGAAATATCGTTCCAAATATCACTCCGAATCGACCATTTTCAAGCTAAAAACTGTGTTTTCCGCTTAAATTCTAATACATAGAATAGAAACAAAAATAGCCATGTAAAACTTAACTAAAATCCCTTAATCACTTAATGATATTTATAAATACTTTTGTCATAATTTGAAATCATGTTAAAACTTATAAGGCCTCTTAATTGATTTTTTTAGTAAACGTATGAAAAGCGATCGAAGACATTTCAGTCTATGTAATCAATAACATAATAAAAGCGTCTAACGTACACGCGACATAATGTAGAGATTACCTATCTTTCAAGGCTATCTTCATTGAGTTCCATCTTACATCCACGGTCCGTTCCAAAAGCAACCATAACAGAAATATATAAGGCAAAATATTGCTTTGGCTAGTTTACTACGCAGCGCAGACGCAGCAGCGCGTGCTAATTCGTATTTTTGGCACGTTGCCTGTGACTCAGCTATTTTATCTATGGCTATCTATGTGTACTAGCCTTATACGTGTGTTTATGTTTGTTTCGAGGAAGCTGACCGAAAAGTAAATAAAATTAAGTGGGGCGACTAGGTACGGGGGGCGAAAAAGTATGAACAAATTGTGATTTAATTTTACTGCTTCTTAAATGCTATATCTAACTGTTAAACTAGTTATAACAACAATATTTTAAATAACTAATGTAGATATGAAACAGAATGAAATATATTGTCTATATATTATTAATTCATCGATAGTATGTATGTATGTATGTATGTAAGCACTTTATTGTACACAATAACAGGTTAAAACAATATACATGTCACATAAGATTAGAGTACAAAGGCGAACTTATCCCTATGAGGGATAGTTTATCGTCCATAAAAAACTAAACGTTTTATTTTCAACGAAATTAACATCATAAACATTACTCTTTATTTACAAGCGTCAGCTATTTTTATATACACACAAATACATATAATTAATAAATTATATACATTCTTGGTCGTGTTGTTATTGTGCCACCGCTATTCCAGGCGAATAATGTCACAACAGCCATAGAATACTCATTGACAGGCAATCATTGCTGTTTTTACGTTCTTGTGTATTCAAAAGAAGAATGCTACAAGTCCGCCAAATAATCGTATACTTTTAGTGCTTTCTTATTTTGGATGGGGCATTGGTCGTTGAAATCCGGTTTCTAACTGACGTTAGTTTTTGTGCAAGTTTCTGGATGCCGAATTTAGACACGTTGCGAAAAGCAACGTTTAATTAGAACTCGTCGGAGGGTCCCGTGGAGTTATTTTAATACCAGCTTGAGTAAAGCTAAGCTTTCTTTTTCCGTTAGGTCTTATTTTAGAAATTGAGTATATACTTCTAGTTTAAGTACAAAATTTTGTGTTAAAAATATGTACAATACATTACAAATACTCTTTGTTGCACACTTGAAAAAGGACACAATACAGAACATTAGGCATAAAATAGAGGTAAACAAGAGGAGGTCTTAACGCTAAAGAGCTTCCAGTTAACCTATGGGTAGCGGAGATAATGCAACATTATATATCTAATTGAGTAGGTGGCAAACCAAATTGTGGATGTTAAGTAATTTAACATGTGGGTACTTTTAATAAAAAAAAATGCGGTTAGTCATAGAATTTAAAAATAATAAACATACACATATAAACATAAAATAAACAAGCATACAATTTTACATTAATGTAATACAATATCAGCCAAATAGTTTCAGTAGAACCAAACACCGTTTGGTAAATAATATTTTTTGGGTATATAATGTTTTGAACGCAACAAGAGTTTTAGCAAGCCTTAAGTCAAGTAAACTGTTCCCAAGTTGAGTGGCCTTGAAGGTAAATTAACATATAATATATATTAAACGAACATATAATCTGTTTGCAAATGTGGGCTCTATAGACCAGTATAAACGGTTGTCCGCATGCGGGCCCTATTGCTTGGATTTTGGAAATTTCCCGCACCCCGCAATCGGGCCATATGTTACAGGGTATTGCAGTGTAAATATAAATAATAATTCAAGACTGAAACAAATATTTGTGCTCATCACACAAATTATAAACCCCTTATTTATAAACTTAATACACCTCTGCCAACTAAAATGTGTTATGTCCCTTTCTCACAAACAAAAATGGCAAAGTGACAGATAAGGACTAAATAAATTTTAGCAGCTAAAAAATAGGTTTTAATTTTTTTTTTGATGGACGTTTCGGAATAAGAAAGAACCTTCCAAATCTGGCAAGGATGAATGAATTATTTATTTGAGACAAAACCACAACATAAAATCTATGTATTTGTATATATTTGTTATTACTTATTTATATATGTATTGGTATTAATATTTAATAACTATATTAACACTTAGTATGTTGTACGTTTTTATATTTGAAGTTGCACCGCCCACAATTTGTCTGCTTTGCCCTAAGGTTGACTGGTATCTCTACCAGTTTATGGTATTAAGTCCTCCTTTTGTACGATAAGTTTTACTTTTGTGCGATAAAGATTATACAAATAAAATACAGCTTGCTTAAATCTAAGAACTACACAATGAATTCATTGTTGAGGATGGTCTCTAAAATGAGTCCACTCGGCTTGTGTTGGAGCATGAAATGTCACGACTGATTTTCAGTGAATCCAATTACAAAATATTAGTAGTAGTAGTAGTAGTAGTAGTAGTAGTAAACTCTTTATTGTACACAATAACAAAAAATACAAATACAAAAAGAAATGGTATGTACAAAGGCGAACTTATCCCTTTAAGGGATCTCTTCCAGTTAACCTTTGAGCAAATGAGAGAAGAAATGAACGGAGGTAGACAAATTCAGCAACCTGTACATCATTCAGCCGGAAGACATCCACTGCTGGATACAGGCCTCCCCCAAGGAGCGCCACAGCACACGGTCGCGAGCCACCCGCATCCAGCGACTCCCCGCTGCCTTGACCAAGTCATCAGTCCACCTAGTGGGAGGCCGTCCAACGCTCCGTCTTCCCGTGCGAGGCCGCCACTCGAGAACCTTTCTTCCCCAACGGTTATCGGTTCTACGAGCAATGTGGCCCGCCCACTGCCACTTCAACTTGCAGATTCTCTGAGCTATGTCGGTAACCCTCGTTCTTCTGCGGATCTCCGAGTTTCGGATCATGTCCCGCAGAGAAACTCCAAGCATAGCTCTCTCCATCGCACGCTGAGCAACTCTGAGCTTATTTAAGAGGCCCACATTCAGCGGCCACGTTTCAGTACCATAAGTCATCACTGGCAACACGCACTGGTCGAAGACTTTCGACTTCAGGGACTGTGGAATTTCTGACGTGAAGATCCTCCTCAACTTCCCGAACGCAACCCAACAGGGCCCTGTACAACAAGGTATAAAAAAGACAAGAGATATAAAACGTACATACATATATAATTTATTAAGGACAAGTATAAATACACACCCCGTGTGGTTGCCGGGTAAGAATTGCGCCACCCCATCTCTTCCCGAGGGTTTCGTAGGAGGCGAATAAGGGAAAATCGGAGGGTGGGCAGCAGCATCCTTCGATCATTACCACCATCAAACTGCGGTCGCCAACCCGCTCGCCAAGCGTGGCGACTATGGCAAATCCCTCCAAGGGAAAAATAAAAAACATGGGGAGGCCTATGTTCAGCAGTGGACGTCTTTCGGCTGAAATGATGATGATGATAAATACACAAATAAACGATATTGAGAAGGAAATTATTGCCTGAGCAAAATAAAAGGTAAATATTTTATGAAATTAGCCAGAATCACAAAGCCACAATACAACTAATTAAAAACAACAACAAAAACACATAAATAAACAACAACACAACAATACAACAACAACAATAATATACAATTAATTAACCTAAGAGAAACAGAATACACGTAAGGCCATGATTAAGTACATGTAACGTAACAAAAACAAAGAAAGGTCCGGTTCGAAATAAAGACACAAACAAATTACGAAGGCTTTCCGGACCCAGCTCTGTAGCCGTTTTCGCGCTTCGCCGTGCCGATTGACCCCATTCAAAGACCAGTTTCGAGGTATGCCCCGCGTTTGACGTCACTTTGACGTCAACTGGAGACCACTTATCGCGCTGCGGTTGAATCTTAACTTGATGATTGTATTAATTTATTATCAACATTGTTATTCTGTTGTAACGAAGCTTTGCGGCATTATACGTAGTCTAGCCATAAATTCTGTCCCAACTTTTTCGCCATTTTAAATTTAATAATGGACCGTTCGATGTACTTTTGTTTCTTGATTATGCTTAAATAGACATTTGACTGTCAGAAAAAGTATATTTGGCTCCAGGTATCGTTTCCCTGAAGACGGAGTGGGGCATCAAAGAGAATCGTGTCGCAGTGATAGCGTTATACAAGTGTAACAAGCAAGTGAACAACATTTTCAAACTGCTGAAACCTTTGAATATAACAAAGAAATTTATCTATCGTACCATCAAGCGATACAACGACATCGGTTTAGTCGACGACCGGCCCAGGAGCGGTCGACCACGGCAAACAAGGACACCGGCAGCGATTAAAGCGGTAGCTGAGCGAATTCGGAGAAATCCGCTACGCAAGCAGAAAATCATGGCTAGGGAAATGAAAATTCCCCCTAGAACTATGTCCCGTATCATAAAACAAGACCTTAAGCTTGGGGCTTATCGACGGAGCATAAGTCAGCGATTGACAGCGGCCCTACGGAAAATAAGAGCGACGAGAGCTAAAGTGTTATGGTCGCGGCATGCAAAGGGCGGATATCGTAATATTCTGTTTACAGATGAAAAAATCTTTACTGTGGAGCAAAAATTCAACCGCCAAAATGATAAAATATATGCTCACAGTTCCCAAGAAGCTTCTGAAAAAGTTCCAAGGGTAGAAAGAGGCCACCATCCTGCATATGTCATGGTTTGGTGGGGAGTATCCTATGAAGGCATCACAGAGCTTCATTTTTGTGAACAAGGGGTAAAAATACGTGCTACGAACTATCAAAAAGACATTTTGAAGAGAGTTGTTAAGCCGCTAAATGATACTTTATTTGCCGGTAAGCACTGGATATTTCAACAAGACTCTGCCCCTGCACATAAAGCTAAGACAACGCAACGGTGGTTAGCGACGCATTTACCCGAGTTTATTGCGGCTGAAGATTGGCCCTCAGGAAGCCCGGATCTCAACCCCTTGGACTATGGTCTGTGGAATATTTTTGAGGAGAAAGCCTGCTCTAAACCTCATCGCAATGTTGAGTCTCTGAAGTTAGATTTAGTGCGGGCAGCGGCTTCAATACCCATCGATACCGTCCGTGCCGTCATAGACGAGTGGCCGGACCGTTTAAAGAAGTGTGTTAAAGTAAAAGGTGGACATTTTGAATAAATATTTTATTTTATACAATCTGTATAGTATAATTAATAAAAATAACCCAAATTTATTTATAAACTTTCTTTTATTTTCAAAATAAATGTCATTTCATATAGGACAGAATTTATGGCAAGACTACGTATATATCGTTAAAAGTCCTTATCTGTCCTTATATTAATTCAAAAGTTTCTTAACATGAATTGCCATGGTCTTATCGTTACATCTAGTATACAGGTGCGGTGCTATAGATTACACATGTATTTGTCGGATTTATAAGTAAGAAATGTCGTTTCAAACATAAGATTTCAAGCTTACATTGTCATTTACATTAGAATTACGATTTGAAACGGGATATTTACCATGTATATTTGTATTTTTGAGTTCCTGATATTTCGGCACTGTTGCAAGCGCCATTATCAAGGGTTCTCAAGGAATATCGGGAACTCAAAAATACAAATATACATGGTAAATATCCCGTTTCAAATAGTAATCCTAATCGTTTCAAACATTACAAATTGACAAACATCAGCGATCAATGTCATATTTCAAACGGTTTCAGCTTAAATTCTACTAGACAAAAAAATAACGAAATGAAACCTAGAACTTTTATAAAGCATCGTATACTTTAATCAGTTTATGAATTATCAGTACCTTTGTCAAATAATTTGAGATCAAAAATGTTTGAAACAAGTTTGTACGGCCTCTTGAATCCACGAGGAAGCCACAGGCGGCCGCTCCTTTATTGCGTGGTGCGTGCTTACTAAAGTAAAGCCTTGGCTTAAAGGACTCGCATCCAGGCTCAACCAATAAAAAAAAAACTAAACTATACTTCATCCTTTTCTGATACGTCATTATTAGTATCCCGTGCCTTTACCATGAGTTTGCATGACCGTGCTCGCTAGCGACTGCATAAACGATTTAGTATGCCGATTCTTAGTTCTATTGCGTAAGCGCTGTACTTTTGCCCATACAAATTTTTACGCAGTCGCTAGCGAGTAAGGTCATGTAAACTCATGGTAAAGGCACTGGTCCATTTCTCTCTCCTACCATTATCTATCTAGTTTTACTGGCCTTAGGATGATTTATACGGTGCAATCGCTTGAATGCGATTTTCATTACTTTGCGGGGTTATGGGCTACCGAGGTGCGACGAGTACAATAAAACGCCGCAATTTAATCAAGGTTGCATGCAAGCTTTGGCATCTTGCAGGTGGACCTTTAGTTAGGTTGCGTGCTCATAGATCATAGTGTGGGGAATTGTAATGAATGGCGACGCGTTTTTGAGCAACTGTGCCTTTACCATGAGTTTGCATGACCATACTCGCTAGCGACTGCGTAAACGATTTAGTATGTCGATTCTTAGTTCTATTGCGTAACCGCCAGAGGCGCTATACTTTTGCCCATATTTTTTACGCAGTCGCTAGCGAGTACGGTCATGCAAACTCATGGTAAAGGCACTGGGGTCCGCGTCGCTAATCGCACCGTTCGTGCGTAGGTACATAAACGAGGCCTTAGTATAGGGAGCATTCTGGGTGAATTAAGAAAAGGCCTTGTCGGTGGATTTGTCAATAGCGAACAGCTTGATTTTCAGCTTCTCAGGGTTTCTTTCTTCAATCATTCTGTACTGTCTTGCTTTCTATTTTTAACGTTTGGCTAAAAAACTTTTAGTATATAATTATATCAATCAAAACATGAAAATTATGTCATTATATGTTTCGGATCCCGAACAATGCACATTATTTTTGACGGTGGCACACGAGCTTGCGACGTGCCTGATGGTAAGCAGAAACCGGAGTGTAGGGATGCTTGGGATTCCAGAAGTATCACCGACCCTTCTTGACTTGGGACTTCGGTGTGTTGAGAGCTTGAGACATATGCATCTTCACTCTTAACTCGGGAGCTCTGGCGACCTTACTCACCACCAGCTACACACCACATACCTAAAGAGCAAGTAGTGGTGTTATTATGGCTGCGGTCTTCTTATACGTGGGGGTAGTTCCTCAATTGTCCCAGGACGTTCCGCTTTACCCTACTTCTCAACACATCTCTTACAACGTGGTACGATCGTGTGTGCAGATTAGAAGAGTGGGACACCGGCCGCGAGATGGCAGTTAAGATTGAATGCGACGACGCTATAGACGCATATGCGTTTCCGGCCGCTCAGTCGCCGCCCGCTCCCGCTCCCGCTCCCGCGCCCGCGCCGCCTGACGCTACCATGTCGTCCGTGCCCCCTGTGTAGGTTCCACGCTAAGTATACAATACGATATAGATAGTTCAACTCATCTTTAGCCGCTGTATGTGTGTGTGATCTATAATTACGGAGGTTTGGTTTGTGTGGGAGACGTGGATTCAGGCGGTCGCACACACACAGCGGCTTAAGCCGCGGGCTCGAAGCCAGTCGGCAGCGGGGCGGTAAGCGGCTTGAGAACGATGGAATCGCGCCGCTGTCGTCCAGAACAGGGCTGCTACCGCGAACGGCATTCTAAATTTTCCCTCTCTGTCGCACTTGCATGTTTTCACATAAGTGCGACAGAGAGAGAGAGAAACTTCGTTTGTGGTTCGCGGTAGCACTCCAGGCTCATTCAAGTCTATTATAAATTTTGATCTCGTCGCTCGCGTCGCTCCGCTGCTCTGGCATCGAGTCCGCGGCCTTACAGCGCACGCGCACATAGCGAGCCGCGAGCCCAGATGAGTTATACTATCTATAGAAATACTTTTATTGTAAAATCAGCATAAGAAATGACGCATTAAGGCTTGGTCACGGCGCTTGCGCGACGC
The DNA here is from genome assembly GCA_963556455.1 of Epiblema foenella. Taxonomy (NCBI): domain Eukaryota; kingdom Metazoa; phylum Arthropoda; class Insecta; order Lepidoptera; family Tortricidae; genus Epiblema; species Epiblema foenella. Next base: position 23,855,953 of record OY747101.1, on the reverse strand, counting down.
GAGCGGGACGCCGAATCACGCAGCCTGTGTGGCGTCGCCTGTTAACGTACGTTCCGGTGCGGTCGCGCTGCGTGACCAACTGACCAAGCCTTAATATACACAGTTCAAAAGACCATTGACATCTTCATATGCGTAGATACTTTTGATGCTGATTCTACACCTCAATATTCCCCGTGTGATTTCGGGTTAGAGTAGCACACAGTCAGTCGAGTAAGGGATAGCGTTGAAGTGTGTTGGGGCTATAGGCAGCAATCCAATGTAATATCACGTTATCTCCATATTTAAACCTACAATAACTGGTGTTTTATTACTTATTTACTTATACAATTTATTATTCGGTTTGACATTTATAAATGTAACTCATAATCAATTAATTTTAAATCAATGACACGCAATGAAAAACCAAATATTTCACGCCATATTCTGGCTGATTGTGACGAGCTTAATCATCCTTATTAACCTTTATAAACACTCACTTTCATACAATAAACGATTTGTGTTTTTTCATACAATAAACGATAGATACAATTTTATTGATAAACAAGCATATAAAACTGTATAAATGTTCTTATGTAGCTAACAGCAGATCAAGGCCGCGCTTCCGCATAGCATGCTATAACTAATTGATTATTAACCTCATCAGTGTGTGTTAAAATGCATGTTCACTGCATGTGATTGTGTCACAGCGTATGTGTGCAGCGAATCCACTTGCACCATCTGTGCCTTTACCATGACTTAATAATGTCCGGCGTAGACGCGACCGCGCTAGCTAAACAGTGCCTTTCCGGTTCCGGTTCCGTTAAGTCGGAACTTCCGATTGGTTTTAAACATCCGCTTCGGTTCCGGTTCTGTTATTTTTAAAACGGATGTTATATCGGATGTCAAAGCAGCGCAGCGGGGAGAAATGAGCAGCGTACATCAAAAACAAACAGGTTTATAATTTTTATTTAGAATTAGACTTAGACCTGCCCTGCCCACATCTTATCCATCCATCACTTGGGCTCCGCATCGGGTTCCGCATCCGTTTTCATATCTGGGTCCGATTCCGGTTCTGGTTCCGATATACCGAATTTAAAGAATTTAAAACATCTGGTTCCGCTTCCGGTTCCGATAAAACCACATCTGTTACATCCCTGGTTTGCATGACCGAACTCGCTAGTGACTGCGTAAACGATTTAGTATGCCGATTCTTAGTTTTATCGCGTAACCGCCAGAGGCGCTGTACTTTTGCCCATACAATTTTTAACGCAGTCGCTAGCGAGTGCGGTCATGTAAACTTATGGTAAAGGCACTGATTAGCTAGTAGCGCTGTCGCGTCTACGCCGGGCATATAACATTAGTTCCTCATGCCTCTTCCTAGTAGCTTTACTGTATGTATGTAAAGGTAAAAATACAGACAAAACAGAGTATACATGTACAAAGGCGAACTTATCCCTGTAAGGGATCTCTTCCAGTTAACCTTTGAGAAATTTAGTGGATAACAGGAACCAACGATAGACAAACCAAAACTTGTACAAAGATGTATTTGTATAAAAATATTCTCAATATGAAACTCTAGAACATCACATTAAACACATATACTGGCGTTAATATGTAAATATATATGTACATTTTTAAATAGTTTTAACCTTGACAGAATGGTCGCTCGGTCATTCGTCTCTTAAGAATCCTTATCAGTTAAAAACGCTATCTATTTAGGCCATTTTCTGTTTTAATTGACACGTATCTTGACATTTTCATCAGTGTTACTATCTAGAACAGGACTATTGCGACCTTATGTCAAACTTTTAATGTATTTTTTAGATATTTCATTAAGAAATATCGTTTCAAACATCACCCTAAATCGACCATTTTCAAGCTAAAAACTTGCTTTTTCTGTTTAAATTCGACCACACACAATAAAATCAAAAAATGGCTATGTTACTATCTAAAACTTTAATAAAAACATCGTATCCTTTAATCACTTTATTGTTGCCGCATTTTTTGTGCACCTACTGAGTGGTGCGTCTACTGCGGCCCTGTTTTGATCAGTCAAAAAAAAATTCTTCTACTTTTTCCTAATCAGTACACGATACCAAATATGTCCTTAAACGGATCCACACTAGTTTTGTCACAACCTGTGTACTGTTATTTAGAAATAAGATATGTCTTAATTTATATTTACTTATATTTTATGTTTTTAATTGGTAAGGCATCAATTATTTTCTAAATTACAGTTCGTTTCATTCTTCTGAAAGTTGTACAGTCTCCATCAGATATATCGGAGCGAACAAGGTGCTCACAAATATCTGAACAAGACTCTATTGTCAAGGCGTTAAAGTGCATGTTCAGATATTTTTGAGCACCCTGAAGAGTACAGATATATTTGATGGCGACTGTACAATAAAAAACCTAAAAAGGCAGAGATTGTAGAAAGTAGGTTCGGGTTTTAAAAAGTAATTTGTCATAGTTAAAACTGTCACTTATTCTGATCTTTCGAATAATGTGAGATCAATGTGTGTGTGTGTTTACGGCCACTGCTTCTTTGTTTACCTATATGTTGCCGACCCCTGCTTTAGCTAATATGTGTACTGCGGTGTGCATCGGAGCTGCACCGCACGCTATGCTCACTACAATCCGCTCGTTATCTCTGCGCCGGCGCCGATTATCTATCTCCGTCATGAGTGATGACTGTCTGATACTTAAGCGGCTCCACACGCTATTCATCGGTTTTTGACGAGTTTTCAGTTGTTATTGCTCCGTTAAGACTATAGTTCTATTTGGGCCAATCAACTTTTCTTTGTTATTATTCTGTCCCTTCAGCGAGGAGACAACAGTAACCGAGTTTCTTAGAAAAATATTTATAATATGGACTTCAAGCATGCTTGAGAGATGACCCATGTCCAAATGGATAGATACTCATCGCTAAAACTCATGTTTGGTAGATTTAAAGCCTATAAAATCACAGTTTTAAAGAGTGACTCAGGAGACGTAACCATGGTAACGAGCAACAAAGAATAGTTGATCCACCCATTTATAGCATTATCGGTTTTTCAATCCTTAGCCCCAAATTTTGAAAAATGGAATCTGAATACTTTTTTATGATTTATTGAAACGTATGATATATAACATGATTTATTAAAACTAACTAATAAATTATTGTGGTCATAAGTACCTACTCATGCCTTGCTAGCAAGACGATCTAGCCAAGATCGCGTTTATGTCAGATGTATAGCATTCGTCCCTCTCGCTATCTACTTGCTAGTAAAGGACGAATGTTATAAGTCCGACGTAAACGCGGCGTGACGTACTCGTAGCTATGTATTTCATGTAACCAGCTTGAGTTTATCCAATTTTCTAAACACGACTCGCCGGTCGCGTAATTTTCAACTCTAGGGCTTAAATATGTATACATTTTTGGACCTTATTTCAATGGAATAACGTGGTAAAAAGTCTCCTACACACTCCTAATACGATCCTCTTTTTATTACAGAATACGAGCGAGTTGCAGCATATCTAGTCCCAGCACAGAGACAGAGACCCGTTTAAACTACCCCGACGCGTATCGGTCGTGCGGGAAACTCGGTAGCTCCGGCAAGTACGCGGGCGGGGGGAAACTGGCCGGCGGCAAGTTAGGGGGTAAACTAGGGGGGAAGTACGGGGGGAAGTTGGCGCAGGCGTTGGCGAGGAGAAGAGCGTTGGTAGCGATGACGCAGGGGACGCCCGGGCTGGCCGCGCCGCTGTCGGGCCGGTCGCGGGACGGCACCGTGGAGCTGCAGATACTGTGCCAGCCCGAGACACAACACAGAGCCAGGTATACATTAGATGCTGACACTTTACTGCAGTGTTGCCAGGGCCCTTAGGGCGAAAATTACGTTTCTTTTCTTGAAAAGTTACATTTTGGATGCAAAAAGTTTCATTTATTTTTATTTTTCATAATTACTTTCGTAACGTTCGATTAATAAATTAAGAAATGAGTAGCCTCATACAACTATAATTCGGTGAGTTCGGCGACAAAATTACGCCAGTCTGATGGGCGGTATCTCGAATATCATACATAGTTGCAACAGACAGACAGACTGAGGCGTACCACGTAGGTTCTTTTGTCACCTTTTCTGTATTAAGTTTAAATATTAAGTTCCTATTTCTGTAAGCCTATAAATTGTCTCGATTGGTCCCGGTTAGATACAATTGACCTTTCTTTTTAAATAGTTTCATTATTCTTAAAAGTTACAAAAATTTCCTTTACAACAGAAGTTACTTACATGTTACGCGAGCCGGTCAAAAGTTACGAAAAATGTAAGAAATGTAATGTGTCTTAACGGAGCAATAACAACTGAAAACTCGTCAAAAACCGATGAATAGCGTGTGGAGCCGCTTAAGTATCAGACAGTCATCACTCATGACGGAGATAGATAATCGGCGCCGGCGCAGAGATAACGAGCGGCTTGTAGTGAGCATAGCGTGCGGTGCAGCTCCGATGCACACCGCAGTACACATATTAGCTAAAGCAGGGGTCGGCAACATATAGGTAAACAAAGAAGCAGTGGCCGTAAACACACATCTGGCAACACTGCTTTGCTGTTAATACGGGCCTCAGTGACTTTGAACGCACTCGTCTCGAAGCTCTGGATGCTAAACGCCAGATTCGTAAAACTCGACCCAAGCCCTCCTATCTATATACTTATAACTCAAGTGGAGAGCTCCACTGTTTCTCATGTTGCCGGAGTTTCAAAACCAAGTTTGGCTTTGCAAGTCACTCTCGCGCGCATGCTCGCAAACAATAAGTAAATATCTAACATGCCATAGAATTTGTCAGGATGTCGCCGTCGACGGAAGCGTCTGGGAGGACATCATCATCATCATCAGATGCTGACATTGAATTTACTTCCTTACGAGTGTTAGAGGCGCTTTAGATTTCTACTTTTGATAAAAATGAGTCAAAGATCCTTATCATCATTTTAAGTCATTGTCATCCTATTTGTGGAAAAGAAAATATAAACAAGTGAATATATCCTGATACTGAACCACTTGTTATAAGATAACCCTGTCTGCGCGAAAAAAAACTGTATTTTCATAGGAAAAGGTCTTCAATTAACTAAGCATAATATATGAATATGAAGTACCTAGCGATTATTATTTCCGCACGGACGAAGTTGCTCCAGTAAAAGTTGTGTATTCACATTTTTGAATGAATGAATGAATGAATGTTTTATTCACTTTAAACATAAGGTACAAGTATAGATGTTACAAATAATCTTAGGTTCCTTAATATGTTTAGCCTCGACGATATATGTTTAGGTTCCTTAATATTTTTACGGTTCCGAACCAAAATGGTAATAAAGGAACCCTTATGTTTCACTTTGTCTGTCTATTTGTCACATCGCTAAATATCTCAAGAACTGCATATGCTATCGATTTGAAATTTAGAATAGTTACCTATAAGGAAGGGTGGCTAGATGCACAGTATAGAACATGAGTTTTTTTAATATTTATTTTAAATCTTGTGAAATATGACAGAAGATTTGAAAGTCTAGTGAATTTGCAAGTGAGGTGTCATATGAAAGGGCTTCAGTTACACATTCTGAAACAATTTTTTTTTAAGTTGTCATTTCTAATTTATGACGGAAAATGTAAAAAAAATACCGTCCCCCTCCGTATCTCCGCAGTTTGCCAAGTAAAGCATGGAATTATTAATATCAATGTGTATTTTACAGGAAAAATATATCTATAGCTCTTATCTAATTTTTCTTTTCTTATCATAAAAAGAAATTTCTATACTAAGTTTGTAATTTAATCACCTTTGCGTGTATTTTTGTTTTATAAATACCTACGCGATTATGCTTAAAGTACCTTCTTTCAAATAAAGAAGAAAATATTGAAATCGGTTCACGTGATAAAGAATTATTCTTGAAAAACCACCATACATCATAAGTTATTCAAGCTCAAATTTGTAACAAAATTTGGCGATAGATCTGTACCCATGGCGTTTAATTTCTACACCATGTTGTTGAGATTTTCCTGAATTAACACGTCGTCTACCGGTCCCTGGGATCCCCGGGCTCATTACAAATTAATGTTATTGTTTATTTTTTCGCCGGGAGACGTCGGCTTGGTACGGAACCCTCAGTGCGCGAGTCGGGCTCGCACTTGACCGGTTTTTTTTATTTTGTATCACAACTTAAGTTTCGCCTATATTATGTAGAATACATATGGGGCCGTTCAAGTATTACGTAAGCAGATTTATTACAATTATTTACCCCCCGTCCCCCCTTGTCAGCAAAAGTAAGCAAAGCTCTTACCCCCCCTCCCATGCTTATGTAAACATTGGTAACTACTATTGTTTTGATTCATGAGCAACAGTTTTAATTCTAGAAATAAGAAAAAAGATTTAGGACACAATATTAATTTATTTAAATAATTATATATTATTTGTGGGAATCCCCGAAAATGCGTTTCGTTTTCAAGTATAGACAATGTGTAGGTTGCCATTTGTGTAAAAAAATAAATAACTATTGCTGACGTAATCACCATCTAGACCCCCCATGTCAACAAAAATAAGCAAAGCATAAACCCCCCGCCCCCCTGTAGTGCTTACGTAATACTTGAACGGCCCCTATTTCACATTTGAAATATTTTATTTTAATACATATCTACATATTTGAATAGTAGTGTGTTCTCTCGGTGCTTGGAGTCTCTCTTAGGGATCGTATCCGGAACGAAGTTATTCGTCAGAGAACAAAGGTTACCGACATAGCTCAGCGAATTAGTAAGCTGAAGTGGCAGTGGGCAGGTCACATATGTCGCAGAACCGATGGCCGTTGGGGCAGACTGGTTCTTGAGTGGAGACCGCGTGTCGGCAAACGTAGTGTAGGACGCCCTGTAACTAGGTGGGGCGATGATATTCGTAAGGCAGTGGGCAGGGATTGGAGAAGAGCTGAAGACCGAGCTCAGTGGCGTGCCATGGGAGAGGCCTATGTCCAGCAGTGGACTGACACGGGCTGATGATGATGATGATGATGTGTTCTCTCGGCAGGTACCAGACTGAAGGGAGCCGGGGCGCGGTGAAGGACAACTCGGGGAACGGGTTCCCCGTAGTCAAGCTGGTCGGCTACGACAAGCCTGCCGTGCTACAGGTGACTACGCTTTCGATACTCTCAACTGTATTTTAAAGCTTCTTCGGGAAATAGGCCCAAGGCCGACTTTAACCAATTGGAAGCCACACACTAGGATAATGGGGCCCCTATGCCCTTGACAGATCACTAAATATTGGTTATCGTTTGGTGATCTGGCAGTAAGTAGTGGGCCCCTATCGATCGCGGGGCCCTGGGCAAGTGCCCTTAGTGCCCAGTGGGAAAGACGGCCCTTTATAGGCCTCAGGGACCGATACCGGTATTTTTAAAAAACCCTGAATTAGCCCAATATTTTGGTTTATTTTTTGCTCTTTACGTAGGGCTGAATCATGTATTTAGGTAACAACGTCGTATTATTAGATTGTCCCGTTAAAAACGAAATAATGAACCGGTTACCGTAATAATGCCGGTATTTTTCTATGGAGAAAATACCGGTATCCGATCCCTGCCTTAAAGGCACTTTGCCTGCAGAATAAATGGTTTTTATTTGTGTGATGAACACGAATATTTGTTCCTGAGTCTTGTATATCGTCGCCTAGTACCCATAGTACAAGCTTTGCTTAGTTTGGGACTAGGTCGATTTGTGTAAGATTGTCCACAAATATTTATTTATTTAAATTTTCTCGAAAAAGGATCAAGTTCTCAATCAAATGGCGAATAAAGTAACTCATAAGGAATAAATAATTTTTCACTTCTCATGCTCGAAAAGTGTGTCATATTAGACTTGTCAAGCGGGGCTAAAGTAGTACATTTAACCCCTAGGGAAAATATGAATACATATTTATGATTTACAAAACATTCAATTCAGACCAATCATAATACTTCACCTATTAAATCCACCAATCACAAAACACTAATTAAACTCTTTAAAAATATTTGGTACTGGGTATTAACAAACCAGAATACAGCTTTACTAAAATTGACCAATCAGAAAACAGAATTAATTTCTCTAAAGAGTCTAGAGATTAAGTTTGTAGTAGTCCCTATTTCACAATAATTAAAAAAGTGATCAGTTCGTTCGAGCAACGCTTTGAAGCGCTCAATGGAAGGTGAGTTAGCTTTTTTGCGCGTGAATGTTGTTACGAACCGCGGTGTCTATTTTGTGTGTCAAAGCATGAAAGCAGTTTAGAAAAAAAAACATGCTGCCAAATTACATATAAGTTCGTCGTGGAATTAATTGTTAATTTTGGATGGCTAACCTTTGTTTATTTATTTTCTCGCAATCGAAGTGAAAAGTAGAGTGTATAACTTTGGTCTAAAAGCCATATTACCCCTCGAACTATTTTCCCTCACTTTGTTCGGGAAAATAACTATCTCGTGGTAATATGGCTCATTTTAGACCCTTGTCATACAATCTACTATTGATTTGCTTTTTAGTTTTCTGTACTCAAGGGATAAAACGGGACCCTATTACTAAGACTCCGCTGTCCCTCCGTCTGTCTGTCCGTCTGACAACAGGCTGTATATCATGAACCGTGATAGTTAGACAGTTGTTTTCAAAGATGATGTTTTTCTGTTGCCGCTATAACAACAATACTAAAAAACAGAATAAATATTTAAGGGGGGTCCCATGCAAGAAACGTGATTTTGCCGTTTTTATAGATAATGGTACGGGATCCTTCGCGCTCGAGTCCGACTCGCACTTGGCCTGGTTTGACCCTGCCTTCGAAGCTGGAGGTCCCGGGTTCGAATCCCGGTCAGGGCATTTATTTGTGTGATGAACACGAATATTTGTTCCTGAGTCTTGTATATCGTCGCCTAGTACCCATAGTACAAGCTTTGCTTAGTTTGGGACTATGTTGATTTGTGTAAGATTGTCCACAAATATTTATTGATTTAAATTTTCTCGACAAAGTATCAAATTCTCAATCAAATGGCGAATAAAGTAACTCAAAAGGAATAAATAATTTTATAACTATAAGTCTTTAAAGTTTTAAGTTTTGCGAAAAAAGGACAACACGCCCCGTTCTGTCCTTTTTTCGCAAAACGCACCTCTGTATTGAACGATCGTCATTTATTATGGCGCTCATTCGGCACAGTTTTATGTCTACTTTCTTTACTTTTGGATAATAATTTGGACCCTAATCAATTTTGAGTCAACATCCCTATTCATGCCATTCGAACCAGTTTTTAGAGAAGATCTAATGTTTCTATAGGACTACAATTGGAGCAACACAAAAGATGAAAATGAGAGGCAAAGTACAGCATAGCTGATGAGCACTGAACACGCTCCATACTGATTCACCGCGTGATGTCACGCCTGCGTGCCCTCGCAATGTACCGTTGTATAAAAAAGGGAATTTTGTCGTTTTAGTTGTGAAACATTCCGTTTATATACATAGTTGGTATACAATTTCTTTTTCATTTAAACATTAGAACTCTTAACTTTCAATTTACATTTGGCAACAACGTGTTTGCGAATCATTATAGTCCCATATCTTTATATGATTTTAATAAATTTGTTAATTTACTATTTATTGTATTGTATGTGACAATCCATATTGAAAGGGACCTTATGGCGGCCGGCACTTACGCCTTTATTGCCGCTGTTCCAATACAATAGTGAATAGGTGCAACGTAAGCGCCTGCCGCCATAAGGTCCCTTTCGATGTGGATTATATGATGGTTTTCTGTCCATATCGCTACACTATGTTATAACTTGTAACGCGAGTCATCACCCCTATTTAATCAGTAATAAATAAACTTCAAATGTTTGACGTTTTGAGGTTTTAAATTGTACCAGAATGGTAGCCAGAATAACTGCTGCTTCGTTATCGATACCTTGATGCTTAATCATCATCATATCAGCCGAAAGACGTCCACTGCTGGACATAGGCCTCCCCCAGAGTGCCATAATGACCAGTCCTGCGCCATCCGCATCCAGCGGACTCCCGCGACCTTTACCAGGTCATCAGTTCACCTTGTGTGGGGCCTACCCACGCTGCGCCTTCCGGTCCGTGGTCGCCACTCGAAAACCTTCCGGCCCCAACGGCCATCGGTTCTACGTGCAATGCGCCCCGCCCACTGCCACTTAAGTTTAGTGATTCGAAAGGCTATATCGGTTAGTTTGGTTCTCCTACGGATGGCCTCATTTCTGATGCGATCACGCAGAGAAACTTCCAGCATAGCTCTCTCCATTGCCCTCTGAGTGACTTTGAGCCTTCTTTTGAGGCCCATGGTGAGCGACCACATTTCCGTACCATATGTCATCACTGGCAACACACTTTCGTCTTGTGACATTGCGGAATATTGGACGAAAATATATGCCGTAGCTTCCCGAACGCTGCCCACCCGAGTCGGATTCGACGACTGACCTCCTGAAAGTTGGACCTACCTAACTGGACAGTTTGTCCTAGGTATACATAAACGTCTACAACTTCGAGCGAAAAGCGTCCGATCGTACCGGGACTTGGTGCTACATGGGCATTTGACATGATCTTCGTCTTATCCATGTTCATCCTTAGACCAAGTTTAAATTTAGAATGAAGGATAAATTGAAAAATTTAGGCACCGAGTACGATTCGAACCTGTGACCTCCCGGCACTCGCGGCCAGTCGCTCTAGCCAACTGAGCTATAGATGCAATCGCTACCCAGTTCCAAATTCATCAACCGTTCCTTCGTGTTAAGCAGTACCGCTGCTAACATCCTTAGACCAACTCGTCCGGAGACTTAGGCCGGGTTTTATAAAGATCCGTTAGACCAAATTTCAGTAACTCAGAACATTTTTTGACATAACAAACCGACATAAGGTCTAACGCATCTTTATAAAACCGTGCCTTAATAGATCCTATTAATTACCTCTGTCATTATGACAAAAGATCGCAAGTGCCATGTATTGGGATATTCACCTTATATATATGTAGTAAAGTATGTTATCCCTGCGTCTCCAGGTGTTCATCGGCACGGACACGGGCCGCGTGGCGCCGCACATGTTCTACCAGGCGTGCCGCGTCTCCGGCAAGAACTCCACCAGCTGCAAGGAGCGCAAGGAGGACGGCACCGTCGTCATCGAGATAGACCTGGAGCCGGCCAGGAACTGGCAGGTCACCTGCGACTGCGTCGGCATACTCAAGGTTAGGAAGGATAGGTACACGACTCGCGTAGCTATGTGTGTTACCCCGCCGCCTCCAGGTGTTCATCGGCACGGACACGGGCTGCGTGGCGCCGCACATGTTCTACCAGGCGTGCCGCGTCTCCGGCAAGAACTCCACCAGCTGCAAGGAGCGCAAGGAGGAAGGCACCGTCGTCATCGAGATAGACCTGGAGCCGGCCAGGAACTGGCAGGTCACCTGCGACTGCGTCGGCATACTCAAGGTATGTATGTATGTACCCCGCCGCCCCAGGTGTTCATCGGCACGGACACGGGCCGCGTGGCGCCGCACATGTTCTACCAGGCGTGCCGCGTCTCCGGCAAGAACTCCACCAGCTGCAAGGAGCGCAAGGAGGAAGGCACCGTCGTCATCGAGATAGACCTGGAGCCGGCCAGGAACTGGCAGGTCACCTGCGACTGCGTCGGCATACTCAAGGTATGTATGTATGTACCCCGCCGCCCCAGGTGTTCATCGGCACGGACACGGGCCGCGTGGCGCCGCACATGTTCTACCAGGCGTGCCGCGTCTCCGGCAAGAACTCCACCAGCTGCAAAGAGCGCAAGGAGGACGGCACCGTCGTCATCGAGATAGACCTGGAGCCGGCCCGGAACTGGCAGGTCACCTGCGACTGCGTCGGCATACTCAAGGTTAGGAAAGATAGGTCACCTGCGACTGCGTCGGCATACTCAAGGTTAGGAAAGATAGGTCACCTGCGACTGCGTCGGCATACTCAAGGTTAGGAAAGATAGGTCACCTGCGACTGCGTCGGCATACTCAAGGTTAGGAAAGATAGGTCACCTGCGACTGCGTCGGCATACTCAAGGTTAGGAAAGATAGGTCACCTGCGACTGCGTCGGCATACTCAAGGTTAGGAAAGATAGGTCACCTGCGACTGCGTCGGCATACTCAAGGTTAGGAAAGATAGGTCACCTGCGACTGCGTTGGCATACTCAAGGTTAGGAAAGATAGGTACCTGCGACTGCGTCGGCATACTCAAGGTTAGGAAAGAAAGGTCACCTGCGAGGTATGAAGGTATGTATGTACTCGTATGTAAGCACTTTATTGTACACAATAACAGGTTAAAACAATATACATGTCCAAGGCCGACTTTAACCAATTGGAAGCCCTGGGCACACTAGGGTAATGGGGCCTCTATGCCCTTGACAGATCACTAAATATTGGTTATCGTTTGGTGATCTGGCAGTAAGTAGTGGGCCCCTATCGATCGCGGGGCCCTGGGCAAGTGCCCTTAGTGCCCAGTGGGAAAGACGGCCCTGTACATGTCACATAAGATTAGTGTACAAAGGTGAACTTATCCCTATGAGGGATCTCTTCCAGCTAACCTTTGAGGGATTGAGTGTATAGTTGGAGAATGAGATAGACAAACTTACACAGTGTACTAAAACTTAAAAGGTTAGGAAAGATCGGTTTAAAGATCTTTAATTCTCAAAAAGAATAACAATAATTCACTTACATGAGAATAAAATTATGAATAAGGTTCATGCATTATAACTAGTGAGTACAATAATAGCTATTTTTTTTATTTTTTTTGACGGGTAGGGATGGAAAGATAGGTACACGACTCGCGAAGCGATGTGTGCGCGATCGCAGCGCGCCCATGGAACACACGGTAACAGAGGGTTGAACAACATATCGTGCCGTCCCTCTCACTCTCGTGTTTACACTATATGAATAAAAGGGACGGCACGGTACGAAGTTCGAAGTAGGTCCTCTGGCAGACGACGGGTTTATATATTAAGTAATTCATTACGTTAACACTGTTAATTCGATTACGAGAGACTCTCGCTCTGTTAAAACAGGCCCTGGTACTCCGAACTTCGAAATTCGTATCGTACCGTCCCTTTCACTCTCATGTTATACACTATATAAGTGAAAGGAACGGCACGATACGAAGTTCAGGCCCAGGTTAAAGCGGGCTGCGTGACAAGAGCGAGACGTTTTCATACCAAGGCTCGGAACCGGTTTTTAATATACCGGTAAAAACCGGTTTATTTCGGTTTAGCTTCTAACTTTTCGTGAAACGCGAACGTTTTAAGAATTTTATATTAACCGGTTTATTCGACGAGAGGCCCGGCCGGCGTACTAGTGGGGCTCACGTCTGTAGGTATCACGATAGGTATAGTACGGGTATTACGATAGGTATAGTAGTCAGAGGGCCTACTCCGAACTTCGAAATCCGAAATTCGTATCGTGCCATCCCTTTCACGGATATAGTGTATAACACGAGAGTGAAAGGGACGGCACGTTACGAAGTACCGATTCCCTCAGAATCGAGCCCTCAGGCCTTACATGCTTTGAAAATTCTGGGGAAACAAACTACATATTTTATTTCCCTACAACGTTGCTACGTCTAGGTAACGCGGTAGGCTTCAAGCTATCCAACCAAGTATACTTTACACTTACCTTAATTACACAAAATTTCAAGCTAACATAGGGTCGCTAGGCCAGTTACTCGGCCTGCGTCAGTTTGCGGCCTTCTGAAGAACGAAGTTTTTTCAATTAAAGATATTTACATTTTTACAGGCCCTAAATAAATAGTGAGTAAGTAGTATGCGTTTTAATTAGTAGCTATTGAACGGGAACATATTAAAAAAAAAATATATATATATTAGAGGACAATCTTACACAAATCGAACTAGTCCCACAGTAAGCTCAAGAAGGCTTGTGTTATGGGTACTAGACGGCGATATATTTAATAGATATAAATACTTAAATACATAGAAAACATCCAAGACTCGGAAACAAATATTCATGCTCATCACACAAATATTTGCCCTTTCCGGTATTCGAACCCAGGACCGTCAGCTTCACAGGCAGGTGCACTACCCACTAGGCTAAACCGGTCGTCGTCAAAAAAGCAAGAATATATACTTCCAGTTCATCAACTCATCCAAGTGGCCGCAAACTGGCGCATCAAATTAACAGGCCGTAAACCCGCCTACCGGCCCTACCTTGAGGGTTGAGAGGGTAACGGCTGCGAAAATTCCACTAGGCAATAAATCAACCTCAAGCTATTCAAATATGATCGCTTAGAGCATATCGGCGTCGGGTCGTCGGCCGACATGATTGGCACATGCAACAAAGGGAATCAATTAGCGAATTATCTGCTTGATGTATGACTCGCTATCGGGAGGTGAATAGGGCCACCGCGCCTAACCACACCAGCGTTGCTAGATGGTAACATTTCTTACATTTTTGGTAACTCTTTACCGGCTCGCGTAACATGTAAGTAACTTCTGTTGTAAAGGAAATTTTCGTAACTTTTGAGAATAATGAAACTGTGTTAAAAAAGACAGGTCACTTGTATCTAACCGGGACCAAGCGAGACAATTTATAGGCTCCCATACAGAAAAAGTGACAAAATAACCTACATGGGACGACCCTGTCTGTAGTGTCTGTCCGTCTGTTGCAACTATGTATGACATTTGAGATAGCACCTATCATCCTGACGTTATTCTGTCGCCGAACTCGCCGAATTGTAGCTGTATGTCGCTACTCACTTCTTAGAATCGAAAGTTTTGATAAGCAATTATGAAAAATATAAAAAATGTAACTTTTGCATAAAAAATGTAACTTTAGAAAAGAAATGTATTTTTGTACCAAGGGCCCTGGCAACACTGAGCCACACGCGCGCTGAGATTTCGATTCGAAAGCTTTCACTACATAGTGTAAAACAAAGTCGCTTTCTCTGTCCCTATGTCCTTATGTATGCTTAAATCTTTAAAACTACGCAACGGATTTTGATGCGGTTTTTTTAATAGATAGAGTGATTCAAGGGGAAAGTTTATACTATTTCATTATAAAATAAAAAGCGTGTACTCAATTCATTAAGTATTACCGAAACTATAGCTACCGTAAACCGGGGTTACTTTTAAATTCAAGGGCGACTTTTAAAATCAAGTTTTCAGGGCAGAACTGGGGGCAAGAAGTCGTCAGCCAGTATAGTGATCACAATGTGTATTCCAATCCGTTTCTGATCACGTTACGCGCTCCATTTCTAATTTAAGAATTTTATCGAAACGATTTCGATAAAATTATCAGAATAACCCGCTTTTAACCTTATTTTTTATATAAGTCAATATTCAGCTGACTCGTTAATCTTATCTAAAGAACTGAATTGTTACATAGCCGCATGTTTTATGCTTTTTGATAACTTGTTTTGACACCCACTGACCCAGCCATTATCGTCAAAACATTACACAATATCCACGAATCTGCGTCATTAGTCTACGTGATTTGGGGCTGGGCTCGTTGTTTATATAAATATGATACTAGGGCAGTCTGGGGTGACGGTTTAGTTGGTAACAGATTGGCCTGAGATCAGCGACATTGCGTTACTACATTAATTAGTAGTAAATTTAGAATATTTTATTTACTTATTTATTTTATTTTATTTGACGACCGGTTTAACCTAGTGGGTAGTGCACCTGCCTGTGAAGCTGACGGTCCTGGGATCGAATCCCGGTCAGGGCAAATATTTGTGTGATGAGCATGAATATTTGTTTCTGAGTCTTGGATGTTTTCTATGTATTTAAGTAAATCTGTATCTATTAAATATATCGTCGTCTAGTACCCATAACACAAGCCTTCTTGAGCTTACTGTGGGGCTAGTTCGATTTGTGTAAGATTGTCCTCCAATTATTATTATTTTTTTTGTTTTTTTTTTTTTTTTTTAATTTAGATTTTTCCTTTCTTCTAAATTTAGGTTTGGGATGGCGCATCGCAACTGACGATTCTCAATATAATTTGAGACGTTAATGCCGTTAATGAAGCATGAGTCTTCTCGTAGATGTCGCTGTACGCCTCCCTTAAGGCGTTTGTATAAAAATAAAATTTAATTACTAGTACTTACGTACAGCGTACAAACGGTCTTCTGTCTAACAAAACTGATGTTTGATAGCAACTCGTGGCATTCCGTTAGACAGAAGGTCTATATCGACGCCTTGGAGTGGTCCTAGTGAAAACAGGCCTGATATTACGGAATACCTCGGCACCCTCGGGCGAGAGACATGTGAGATTGTGAGCGCATTGACTGATTCCGTCAACACTTTAGTTTTATGTCCCAACAATGAGGCCCTGGAGATTTTAGAGGATACAATGCAGTACGTGGTGCAATTTCTTTTTTTTAAGTTGAGCGTCTTATCTTATCTTATCTTATTTAGATGAGGGCCCTAGCGGATGCACTTCGACCCAGTGGGATCTTTTGTGCAATTGCCCCCTCCTTTATGCCTACTCCAAGCTGCTCTCCAGCATTTCCACAAACCGAATGATGGAGTTCAGCGGGAGTACTCTAAATTCCTTTGGTTCAGGGTAACCATTGCCAAAGTCAATCATTCTTTGTCTGACAAGGGCGTGACATTCACACAGTAAGTGTTCCATTGTCTCGTCATCCTCGCCACACATCCTACATTCTGTGTCGTCTGCTAATCCCATCTTGGCCAAGGTTCCTTTGACCCCGAAGTGACCTGTAAACACCTCAGTTATCATCCTGTCTGTTCCACTCCTTCCATGAAGAGCTTTGAGTGCCTTAAGCCCGCCTCATTCCTCCACTCATGTTGAGCGTCACCTGCCATTGTATGTATAGGCTGTAATGTCTTTAGTTTGACCTGCGCGAGAAGATTGCGCGGTGAAGGCCGCCGATACGCTTCGCTCAAACTTGATCAAGTGGCGCTAATCTCCGTTGTAAACAGATATAATCAATTATGTAATTAAACATTTTATTCGTACGTTCTCGAATACTTTGTATCATTTGATATTTACCAGTTGTTTTTCGGTGAAGGAAGACATCGTGAGCAAGCCGGTGTTATTCCAACTAGGTCTAGCTCCGTCAGAATGTCTATGTACTGTTTTCGGGTGCATAAAATATTTTAATTGATCAAATTTACGAAAAGATGAATTATTGTTTCACTTGCACGTAAGTAGTACCTACGTTTTCGCTTTAATCATAATTAGGTTTAATCGTAAATCGTGCATCGATTACGTAGTCGATTTAAAAACATTCGTACTCGACGCTTCATGCTTGGCTGCTATTATGACATTTCACGACTCCGTATTACCGACCGTAAGGACTACTTACCTATGAGGATTTATATGAAATGTGATTCTTAATGAAATAGGTAAATTAAGTCATGCGATAATTGACTTAGGGTGGGTTGCACCAAACTGTCTGTAATCGTAAGCGGTGTTCGTCAAAATCTGATTGTATGGAAAGTTTGACAAGTTTCTATGGGGTGACAGCTGCCGGCGCCATATTTGACGGCGACCGGTCTGTGATCGTATGTTGGTGCTACCGACTTATCTCCCAAAATGTTCCAACACCTTGACTCATCAGTCATCATAAAGCAATCCCGGTCAGGGCAAATATTTGTGTGATGAGCATGAATATTTGTTTCTGAGTCTTGGATGTTTTCTATGTATTTAAGTATTTATATCTATTAAATATATCGTCGTCTAGTACCCATAATACAAGCCTTCTTGAGCTTACTGTGGGGCTAGTTCGATTTGTGTAAGATTGTCCTTAATATTTATTTATTTATTTAAAGCAACCGAACAATTTAGAGAAATCCGTTTGTCTGGCAGGAGCGCAATGTGGACGTGGAGCACCGGTTCGGCGAGCTGGGCGGGCCGGCGGCGCACGCGTCGCGCGGCAAGAAGAAGTCCACGCGCTGCCGGATGGTGTTCCGCACCGAGATCATCAACGCCGACGGCCAGCCCGAGACGCTGCAAGTCTGCTCCACGCAGATCATATGCAGTGAGTACACGTCATACAGTCCTTCCATGCCACTCCAATCGATCATCGTATCCAAGCAGACCTTCAGTATGACGAGCATTAGCTAATAATAATAATAATAAGTAGCCAGGGTCATTCACCAGCAACTTGCTCTTTTATACGGTCTTGTGGACTTCGAAGTGCCGTACTATAAGTATACACCTGCACCAGTTCTCGAAAATGGTCGTGCCACGCTCTATTGGGATCGATCTGTCATCACGGACAGGACTATTGTAGCCAATAAATCTGATATCGTGCTGACAGATCGATTGAAGCGCCAGGCAGTGCTCGTTGAGATCACCATCCCCCATGACGAGAACCTCGTGAAGGCCGAGAAGGACACAGTCAGCAAGTACCTAGACTTGGCACACGAGGTGACCGCCATGTGGGATGTTGATTCAACGATCATTGTCCCGATAGTCGTTTCTGCGAACGGTCTTATAGCGAAGAGTCTCGACCAACACCTCAAGAGACTCGCTAGATGGCTGGGTCAAGGGTCAGATACAGAAGGCGGTACTCCTGGACACGGCGCGGATAGTCAGGAGGTTCCTCTCTCTGTCGCCCTAACCACCGGTAGCTTAGGCCCCGCCTCGCTGCCGGCGGCACCCTAGGTTAGGATTTTATAATATTTTTATGTTTCGTAAGTGTATTTTTATATTTTACTTTTTATAAAGATATTGTAAAAACCTAGCCTAAGAACCAAAATAAATAGAGGATAATAATAATAATAATCGTTTATTCATAAATTACAAATGTTTACGCAATTTACGCACTTCTGCCAAACGACAGTGCGGTTTGTTGGCAGACGAGGCTCCATTTATATTTACTTAAGTAACACTTGTCTTATTTCTGCGTTTGTAACAATTATAGCATTGCATTTTTAACTACCACCACACCACCACCACGCTATACCACGCTTAGGTACATCTCCCTCTCTCGTAACTCAATTAGGGGCCGCACGATCCGGTGTCCTAGGCACACGCTCACGGACCCGGACGACGTAATCACAGCGTCCATCGAAAGATGGAACGCTTCGCTTACGGCGTCCAACTCAGACCGACGCGTACGCTTAGGCATTCCCGCCGGCGGGGCATCTACCGCGCGATCGCGACAACACTGACACATATAGTCCCTACTCGTCCCGGTACCGCCACACACCGGGTAGAGTCAGTCCGACCCAGGTCGGGCCCAGCTGAGTTTCTTGCTGGACTCTTCTCAGCTACGCTAAGTTTAGTGAACCAGCGACAAAACTCCCAGTAGCTCGATTCCACTCACACCTCAGATTCGGTTGAAACCGCTCAACCAATCTCACTGGAGCGCAAACTCTGAGAGTATTCCAGTGTTCCAAACCACACGCGTGGTCGTGTCGAAGGTTTTCCCCTGGATTTTCCCCAGGCTACTCTCCAACCGCGCACTCCTATCGCTTTATTGGGGCCGGCTTATAAAGCCACAGTCAGGTTCAAAACAAATAAGTATAGGTATATACCGAGTGATGAATACTAATTTTCTGATCGTGCAAACGCATTAGTAGGAGATTTGATCTGGTCGGTCCGTCCAATGTCCGTGATTCTTTATATTATCAGCTCAGGCTCCGTAAGCGTTAAACATTTTCCAATGGCCAGGTGAAATTCCATATTATGTCAAATTTCGTCAGGAAAACGCTTTTCTGTTTCTGCCTGTGTTTTGTCTGAAATTAACTCATTATGATTTTTTTTGATACGTATACCTATTATCTCTCGTCATGCTGGGGCACCTGATACGACATGACAATTACATAAAACCCATAATCGAAGGAAAGATAGAGGGGAGGAGAGGCAGGGGAAGACCGAGACGTGCGTTTATAGATCAAGCAAAAGAGAAGGTCAATAGGTGTCTAGTGGGTAGTGCACCTGCCTGTGAATCTGACGGTCCTGGGTTCGAATCCCGGTCAGGGAAAATATTTGTGTGATGAGCATGAATATTTATTTCTGAGTCTTGGATGTTTTCTATGTATTTAAGTATTTATATCTATTAAATATATCGCCGTCTAGTACCCATAACACAAGCCTTCTTGAGCTTACTGTGGGGCTGGTTCGATTTGTGTAAGATTGTTTATTTATTTATTTATATTAGGAGAACCAACAGCAGTACAAACAATGTAACAACATGCATATTATTGTCCTCTAATATTTATTTATTATTATTAATGTAATGTCGTATCAGGAGCTCAGAGCCTTGGCGGAGAACCGAACAGAATGGCGATTACTCCACCGACTAGAGCTAGGCTGGGCTCTTAAATATATGATGATGACCTATTTATCTACGACCATTTTCATTGAATCTATTTGTTCAATAAGTGTCCTTATTTAAGCACCATAATGATTGTGCAGCCCAGCCGCCCGGGGTCCCGGAGGTGTGTCGCAAGTCGCTGGTGTCGTGCCCCGCGACCGGCGGCCTGGAGCTCTACCTGCTGGGGAAGAACTTCCTCAAGGAGACCAGGGTCGTGTTCTGCCACCGGCAGGACGGCCGCAGCGTGTGGGAGGACGAGGTCGTGCCGGACAAAGAGTTTCTGCAGCAGGTGAGACCTTTGCATCTATTATATCTTCGATAAACAACCGAGTTTTGGTTGACGAATGAGGGCTGCCGGTGCTCACCAGTTGGCGCCACTGTCGAGTAAGGTCCAGCTGTCAAAAATATAGCCATAAAATAATTATCAAGGCAAAAAATAATATAAATACGGAAGTTAGAAGGAAAGACAGCAAGAATAACCATTGGAGCTGACGAGGGGGGCGCTCCCTCAACATGTGAAACCACCACCACCACCAGGTGAGTCGGCCCTTCCACTTCTAGTGCCAGTGAGGTTCTTTGGCGGAATACGGGCAGGAACATACAGTCTACTATTTCCCGTGGTTTTACGCCGCGCTCGTGAGATAAAAATACTGTAATTGTAAACGCTAGTCGTCATTCTAGAGTCTAGAGTAGACTCAATCATACTCATACTCATTTTATTATATATAAAATTTTACATGTCAAATATTTTAAATTAATTAAAGTAATGTCATAGGTTTCATTTTTAAGATTATTATAAATAAAGTAGAATAATAATTATCAATTAAGTAGTATGTTATGTATGTATGTTAGTATTTAACAAATGTATTTCAGTACAAATCCATTTGTTAAATACTAACATACAAAACGGAAATTGAATAGTTGATTTTACATTAAATTTTCATAATTATTCGGCATTATAATGTAGCAATGGGGGAGGCGCTAGTGTAGCGCGAGGTCTCCGAAATGTCAAATGTCACTCTTTGTGGTTGCGCTATGCGGGTTAATATCTAATTGGAACAATATGGTGACTATTTTGCAATACCTAAGCTTGATTATGGCGAATATGAGTTACGGGTCAGGGACTGTCAGTTCTTTGAGACAGTTTTGTCTTTCGGAAACTTATTTTCTAACAAAACAGGACTGCGCTACAATGTGGGATGTTGGATATTTTTACGGTACGGTTTTAAGGTATTAAATATGATTTAAACGTAAACTTCGTTCTCACGCCCATAATGACCAATAAAAAAATTTGATAGCTGGACCGTACTCGACAGGAGCGCCAACTGGTGAGCACAAAAACGATAGCCCTCATTGCTATAGCATTAGCTACAATAAAGTTTTCTATTCTATTACAGGAGAACACAATTAATATGGCGCGCGTCAAAGCTCTTAAGTAGTTGACTGAGAGACTATTATTGCTTAATCCACACGCCTTATTACTTGGGTCGTGCTATACTACTATGGTAGTTCGGTTTCAGACACACCTAGTGTGCTGCGTGCCGCCGTACGCGCGCGCGGACATCGCGGAGCCGGTGAGCGTGCAGGTGTTCGTGCGCTCCGGCGGCAAGGCCTCGGAGCCGCACAGCTTCCAGTACACGCCGCCCGCGCGCGACACCGGCCCGCAGCACTGCACGCGCCACCACGCGCAAGGTAACGCCGCTGGCCAGCCGCCGCTGGCCACTCGCTCCGGGGCTTGCATCGCTTGCGCTTTGAGGTTATGCCGCCATTTTGTGACGGCTTCACACGTCGGAGAAAAAAGTTTTTTCAAACTTCAAACTTCTTTATTTGCATAGAATAATTAATTACATGGATGATAAAATTAAAGAACATATTCTGCTATAGGTATTACAAAAATAATACTAGCATGCAAATAATTAAAACGTATCTAAAAGGAACATCTTTATCTCGTAATACTGTTTCTCTTGCAGCACTTTTGTTTGTGGTTTAGAAAGTTTTTAAAAAGTACAGACTGTGAAGTCGGTATGAAACAATATGGCGTCATATGGTACTGTAGAGGTTGTTACGGTATGAGGCTGGCCGTGTAGGTCCAGAATCATAATGTATACAAATTGAATTTAAACTATGATTCGAGAATGCGTCAAACTGGCATTCTTCTGGAAACAATTGGTTTTCCAGGGACTGATCTTCAGGACACAATCGGAAACACATGTTCTGTAAATTATTTTAAGATCATTGCTGTGAGTGTATTTCAGTTCAGTGAGAAATATACTAGTTTCATATGTGCTTCCAGTGTTATATTTTAGCTACGATCTCCTCCCAGTACCTCTAAACCCGTACCTCTCGAGCAGCATACTCCAGTATTAATATATATACCACGTATTATACCACATTTGGTGGAGGTGCTATTATACCACATTTGGTGGAGGTTTAAGTTTTGAAAAGAGAGGGGAGAGAGAATCATTACATGTGACCAGGAAGTCGCATATCCAAGAAGAGAAGAGATATTATTATAAATAATAATAAGATAAGGAGACGACCAATACGTAAGCGAGTGATTGATTAAGGTGATATAAGTGAAATACGTTGACATTGGATGCAAAAGTCCAATATATAAACATGGCAGCATCGAAATTCAATGGATTAACAAATGTAGAAGAATTTATACAGGAATTTAGTATCATCTCAAATATAAAGACGTGGAATGATGAACAGCGTAAACATGCGTTAGCTGCTTATCTAGAAGGCCCAGCCTTATCATTCTATAAAGCCGATTTTCTTCATTTACCTCGTATGACGATGTAGTGGCTAAACTTAAAGCGGAATTTCCAGTACGAGATGATTTTGTCCAAAAATTTTATTATCGCAAACAGCAAGAGAATGAATCGCCACTAGAATATTTTTATGCCCTTAGTGCTTTAGCTAGCAAAGCCAAAATCACAGACAAACCCTTCATTCAACACTACATGAAGTCGGTATTGGATAAATATAAGCCTTGGTTTGCACCCGTGATTTTCCAGACCAAGAATGATCTGAAGAATACTATATGGCAAAGCATGGAGATATACAGTGATAATACAGACACTTCCTCGGTGAACCTGCCTCTATTAGATCTGAATGTGCCCAACAGCTCACCTGCCGCTAGTTCATTCAGTATTCCGTCGACTGAACATGTTCCTAGCCCTCAGCTAAATGTTCCACAGTCTCCGCAATCTCAATATAATACGCCAGTGACGCCAGTAACTGTGTTTAGGCAGGATAATTACCAGCACACGCCGGGCGCACCACCATATCATTTCAGGCAACGCCCACAACAACCGCCACGTTACAGAGATAATTATAGGGATAATTATCGAAACCAATATACTCCGACGCGGCAACAGTCAAGCAGAAGTAGACCGAATTATGAAGCAAGTACGAGCCGGAGCCAGCAGCAACAGTCGAGTCACCCAAACGCGAACCAGCGACACTGAAGGACCGGAGCGCGGTGTTGCAGGGATTACAGGACTCCGATGAAGCTTTATTTAATACAATTCCTTGTGTGCAATGTAATATTATGAATAAAAAAGTGTTAGGAATAGTTGATACAGGTGCATCTGTATCGTGCATCTCACTGCCACTATTTAAATCTCTAGGTTTATCGTATACCGAAAGCACGAAATTACCATTGCGTACGGTTGGCACTGAGATTGTACAGTCGTTAGGTTATGTAAATATTAATCTAGTTGTAGCAGATGGATGTTTTTCTCATCGTTTTGTGGTTTTAGATGTTTCGAGAAGTTTAGTTATCATTGGTGATGACTTTTTGAAAATAAACAAGGCTATGGTGGATTATGGCAATATGAGGTTGGTGCTGAAATGTAATTTTATAGCGCCGTTTTTAAATAAAATGCAGATTGCAGAGCTGGAAAAAGAAAATTCATCAAAGGTAAATAAAGAAATGTCAGATGACAGAATTTCAAGCGACAACCAAAACGATGTACGTTTGTTGTCAATAACAAAGAAGGATTTATTGTTTTTCACGCAGATGGTTGACCAAAGAGGTGATTCAGTAATGTACCCGTTCAAAGATGAACAAAGCTTTGATATTTGTCAAGAATTGACACAATGTCAGCAAAGTCAGCTGAATAATTTGTTGGATAAAAATAAACAGCGTTTTGCCTTTAATAATACAGAATTAGGAACATATACTGGGTATCCCATTGATATCGTGACAGAAGATGAGGTACCAGTGCATTCCGCCCCATATAGAGTATCACAGAAGCAAAGGGAAATAATTGAGCAGCAAATCGAAGAAATGTTACGAAATGATGTGATAGAAGAGTCAAGAAGCCCTTACGCATCACCGATCGTCATCGTTGAAAAGCCGGACGGTATGCCAAGATTTTGTGTCGATTATAGAGCCTTAAATAAAAAGATAAAAGCAGATTCTTATCCCATACCAAGAGTGGATGATCTATTAGCATGTTTAGAAGGAGCACAATATTTTGCGGATCTGGACATGAATTCAGGATATTGGCAACTAGCTTTGGGTGAAGGAAAGGACAAACTCGCGTTCACGAGTCATTACGGTTTATATTCGTTTAAGAAGCTCCCGTTTGGATTGCGAACAAGTCAAGCCATGTTCCAGCGCGTAATGGATAAGGTACTAGCAGGGTTGAAATATAAAAATATTATTTTATATGTTGATAATATAGTTGTTTATGCAAAAACTTTCCCAGAATTCCTTGAAGCATTGGAAGAAGTGTTAAACAGATTCCAGGAGGCGAATTTGACACTGAAACCCTCAAAATGTAAGTTTGGTTATAAACAAATAACTGTGCTAGGTCACACAGTGCCGGCAGAAGGAATTGGACCAGATAAAAACAAAGTAAAGGCAATGGAAGAGGCGAAGCCACCGAAAAATCTTAAAGAGCTAAGGTCTCTTATTGGATTATTTTCGTATTATAGAAAATTCATTGATTGTTTTGCAGATTTGGCCTTACCTCTTACGTCAATGACAAAGAAGAATAAGAAGTTTGAATGGACAAGGGAAGCACAAGGTGCGTTCGAAGAATTAAAGAAACGTATATGTTAGGCGCCGATTCTAACACATTTCTCCACAGATCCAGGAAGCACGACAAGATTGATCATAGATGCAAGTGATAAAGCAATAGGATCGTGTTTATTTCAAGGAAAAGAAGTCTTGAAGCCAGTGGCGTACGCTTCCAGAAAATTAAGTGCTGCTGAAGAGAAATATTCAATATCCGAGAAAGAATGTTTAGCACTGATATGGAGCTTAAATTACTATAAGGCATATTTATGGGGCACCCAATTCCAAGTAGTAACAGATCATCGTGCATTACTTTGGTTGCGGTCTAGACGAGATATGTCTGGAAGATTGGCAAGATGGGCCTTGGCAATACAACCATGGGATTTTACTATAGTCCATTGTGCAGGAAAGACTAATGTTGTTGCAGATTATTTAAGCAGAAATCCGTTAGCAGAGGAGGAGCCAAAGGAAACTGAAC
Organism: Epiblema foenella; assembly: GCA_963556455.1. Classification (NCBI taxonomy): domain Eukaryota; kingdom Metazoa; phylum Arthropoda; class Insecta; order Lepidoptera; family Tortricidae; genus Epiblema; species Epiblema foenella. The sequence goes on along the minus strand of OY747101.1, from coordinate 23,830,181 downwards.
TTAATAGCGAAGAGGATTTAAGTTTGTATATGATAACGGAATCCGATTTGAAATTGAAACAATCACAGGACGAATATTGCAAAAAGATCATGAAAAAATTGGAAGAAAAAGGAAAATATTGCAATTTTTTCACTCAAGATGGAATGTTATATAAAAAAGTCCGCAATCAACAATCGTATATAAATGTATTAGTATTACCCAATTCTATGTTTACAGAAGTCATGCAGCAATTTCATGATGATCCATATTCTGGTGGACATTATGGTTTGTATAAAACCTATAGCAAACTGCGTAAACGTTTTTTTATACCAGATGCAGAAAAAAAGGTAAAAATGTATGTGTCATCCTGTGACTTATGTCAGGAGCGCCAAGGAAAATTACAGAAAGCGCCCTTGGTCAATGTAAAGCTGCATAATATTATGGAAAAAGTGGGAATTGATGCGCTGGGGCCGTTCAGAAAGTCGTTACACGGCAACAGGTATGTGCTTGCAGCGGTGGAATATACAAGTAAATATGTCGTCACAGAATCTGTACCGAAACTTACCTCAGAAATAGTTATACAATTTATTATGAAAAATATTGTTTATAGATTTGGAGGTATTCAGCAGCTCATCACGGACAGAGCCACAATCTTTACTGCCAAGAAGGTGCGACATGCAGTTGAAGAGTTGGGTATAAAACTGACACATAGTTCGCCAATGCATCCAGAAGGAAATTCTTTGATTGAGCGTCAATTTAGAACATTGTCAGCAGCACTGTCAAAATATGTCTCCGAAGATCAGAGGAATTGGTGTACATACGTCCTACCAGTAACATTTGCGTTAAACTGCAGTGCACAAGCTACGACACGTGAGTCACCGTATTTTGTATTATATGGTCGGGAACCGATGCTCAAGTGTGATTTAGATTTAAACAACATGCAATTGAATCCACCTCAGACATTGCCCGAAAGACTTAACACTATAGCCTCAGTAACTAAATCAGTTTTGTCCCGAATTAAATGCGCTCAAGCTAAGCAAAAAGCATATTATGACAAGAGAACTAAACTTCTTGAATTAATGTTGTATGTTCCAAAAAGAATTACTAGTCGAAGTATGAAACTATGTCGAATGTTTAAAGGTCCTTTTATAGTAGAACGACGAGTGGGAAAAGTCAATTACGTCATTAAAAAGGTCTCTCTTAAAGGAAGAGTAATTAAACATAAGGTCCATGTAAATAGATTAAAAAAGTATAATAGTCGAATAATCATGGCTTAAATTAATTACAGATTTGCACCACTACTATGGTAAATGTATTAAATGTTTTAAAATAATATGTGTATATAAATAGATAGTATTAGTTTAATAGTTAGGACACAATCATCATATTCAGCCATGATAGTTTAAATAATAATAATTGTTTTATGACAATTGTTTTATGATAATGACATTGAGTTGTACTTTACAAATATTGTAAACTAAAACCCAATATTGAGTTGTATTTTGCAATATAATGCAAATTAAAATTTAATCCAATTGTTCACAGAAGTTCACGATTATATAGTGTAAATATTAATAAAACATTGTAATGTTAATAAAGTTTAATTAGTTCAAACTAATACAAGTTGAACTTGTAAATATTTTCATGATAATCTATAATAATTGAAGATTTAATAACATTTCTAGAACCATTATTCTTGTGTGACTAATTTCAAGTGTAAACTAATATAGTCTTCTCTAATTTCATGCAAACGAGTATGCTGACTTGCTATGATGACTCTGAAGCAAATTTGGCAGCGAGGGGAGAAGGATGACCAGCTAAGCAGTCTAGAACAAAGAAAGCCAGGCAGTTTGAAAAAAAAAAGAAGACCACTTCGCAGAGATGGGCACTCGCTGTACTCCATCAGCAGAGGGCGAGGAGGCTCCTATGGGCCTCAGCACCATCATCCTGCGTCGTTGTCATCGGATAGGCGCGAATAATATTAAATGATTTTCGATATGTTTGTTTGGTCTTGGCTAATTTTTGAAATAAACTGCTTGCTGGTTCAGTTCTCAACCCGCGTTGTTACCTGTTCTTTTTTGGCATTTGCTTCAAGATCTAGTTAGTTTATAGGGTTAGGCAGGTCCTTGCCTACATTCTTCACCCCGAGCAGGAGGGAGAATGTAGAGGTTGTTACGGTATGAGGCTGGCCGTGTAGGTCCAGAATCATAATGTATACAAATTGAATTTAAACTATGATTCGAGAATGCGTCAAACTGGCATTCTTCTGGAAACAATTGGTTTTCCAGGGACTGATCTTCAGGACACCATCGGAAACACATGTTCTGTAAATTATTTTAAGATCATTGCTGTGAGTGTATTTCAGTTCAGTGAGAAATATACTAGTTTCATATGTGCTTCCAGTGTTATATTTTAGCTACGATCTCCTCCCAGTACCTCTAAACCCGTACCTCTCGAGCAGCATACCCCAGTATTAATATATATACCACGTATTATACCACAGTACTAACAAAATTAACGAAATATCTTGTTTGAATAATCGCATACCGCCTTCAATTATACAATTAACTAACTATCATAGATATAACAATGCTTTTATTTATTAACGTGGTGTGTATATGAAATTGCTATCAATGTGGTTCGTACGTAACTATAGAATATTATTCATCGTTTTATAATCTGTGCAAGCATCTAGTTTCTCTATGACAAGTGGTCTCACTTCTTTCTTCCTTTGCGAACAAGCCAACTACCTCGAAACATTATAGACCCTATGAATAGAGAAATGTAGAGAAAAAAATGCTTGTAAATTGTGTACTTAAATCTAGAATTTTACACCAGCTTTATAAGTTGCTTTGTGTAGGTACACTAATGTACTAATTACGTTATTTATATGTGTAAATATATATGGTATTTAAACAATATCAAGATAATGACTACCGAATGCAATACCTAAATTTTATCAACGTATAACAGGCTTTCCCACGTTATTATCAATTCATATTGTTTATACAATAAAAATTAATAACAATAGGCATTGAATTGTAAAAAGAACAGATTGTTATCAAATAATTGATATGTTATTTAATTTTCATGTGATGTTGATTGTTGTATGCCACGTAGCGCCCAAGTCTTTGTCAATAAAAAAAAATGATAACAATTGACTATGACATATTTATTTATGAACAGTATTCTTGAACGTGGTTGACGAACGCTCGGGCGCCGATGCCGTTTGATATTGCTTTAGTAATGTCGCACCATATTAGCTTTATGATTTTGCATGCTACATTATTTTCGCAGTACAACATACAATTTTTGGAAGAAATGACTGATGCGTAACTGGCGTATTCCTTGTTTTTTCCCCTTCTGTTCAAGCTAGGTCTGTCTAGGTAGAGGTGGGGCGCCGCGGCCGCCGCCTGCGACTCTCCGGCACGGTACTGACACGCACGCACACACACGCACACACAACACGACAATTACTCCATACAACATGTTTTGTTTAACTCCACAACACGCACACATCAAAACTTGGGGAGTCCTTTTAAATAAAACATGCATAGATATTACTTTAAAAACGGCACAAGAAGGTTAATAGAATACCATTACCATACAACTACGAGGGGTGTTCAAAAAGTAATGAGAATGATACTGACTCACGTATTTTTTAATAAAATCTATTTTATTTTTCATTGTAATCATTTTTTTGGAGTATATACTTACAAAATCGTTTATCTAAATATAAAATTTCCTTTCTAAAATATCTCTTTCCTAAACCTTTAAAAAATCTTATGCTGCGGCGATCACAGCGTCATCATCTTTAAATTTCTACGTTCTGTGCTGTTCTTTTAGCCTGGGAAATATATAGAAATCGCTAGGAGGGAGCTCTGGTGAACATGGAGGATGCTTCATCATTGATTTGAGTGAGCATCTTTAATGGCAGCCATCGCAACCTTAGACTTATCCGCTGAAGCGTTACCTTGGCGTAACTGAACAATCTTTAAACATTTGACTCGACGTTCGTCGCGTATAAAGTCATGCATTTTTATATTGGTTCTGTGTATAAAATCCCTGTAGTAGTGGCTTCATGATCAAGGTATTAGATCATTACCACGTTATCCCAGAAAAGAGAGCCCTTCCTTACCGGAGGATGGAATTCCCTTACATTTCTCAGGAGTCTCAGATGATGGCCACTTCACAAGTCATGAACTATTGTTCAGTTTCTGGATCGTAATGGAGAAGTCACATTTCGTCCACATTAGTTATGAGTCGAGGCAAAAATCTGTCAGAATCTTGTAACAATTCCAAACAGTTGAGTGAAATCCGCAGTTTATAGTATTCCTGCGCATCCGTAAGCATTCTGGGCAACTAGCGCGCTGATACTTTTTTCATACCCAAAGGGTCATGTGTAATAACTATAGATGCTCTCTATCACAATCTTAACCATTTATTTCATTGCCACCATATTGTTGTCTTAAATTCCATTTGTATTTTATTTATATTTTCTGTGTGTCCAATTATGTTATGACGATCCTTATTCGGTGAAAATGTTTAAATCCTATTCCATTATTATTCATCATTCATCATTCAGCCGGAAGACATCTACTGCTGGATATAGGCCTCCCCCAAGGAGCGCCACAGCACACGGTCGGGGCCACCCGCATCCAGCGACTCCCCGCTGCCTTGACCAAGTCATCAGTCCACCTAGTGGGAGGCCGTCCAACGCTCCGTCTTCCCGTGCGAGGCCGCCACTCGAGAACCTTTCTTCCCCAACGGTTATCGGTTCTACGAGCAATATGTCCCGCCCACTGCCACTTCAACTTGCAGATTCTCTGAGCTATGTCGGTAACCCTCGTTCTTCTGCGGATCTCCGAGTTTCGGATCATGTCCCGCAGAGAAACTCCAAGCATAGCTCTCTCCATCGCACGCTGAGCAACTCTGAGCTTATTTAAGAGGCCCACATTCAGCGGCCACGTTTCAGTACCATAAGTCATCACTGGCAACACGCACTGGTCGAAGACTTTCGACTTCAGGGACTGTGGAATTTCTGACGTGAAGATCCTCCTCAGCTTCCCGAACGGGCTGCGTTCCGAGTTGGATTCGGCGATCGATCTCTTTCTTGAAGTTGCATTTACCCAGTTGGACCGTCTGTCCTAGGTATACGTAGTTATCCACAACTTCAAGTGGAGCATTCCCAACATGAACCGGTATTGGTGAGACATGGCCATTGAACATAACTTTGGTTTTATCCATGTTCATCCTTAGACCCACCTGTTGGGATACTCTGCTGAGATCTTCGAGCATTATGCTCAAGTCTTCCAGCGATTCTGCCATGATCACGATATCGTCCGCGAATCGAAGGTGAGTGATGTATTCGCCATTCACATTGATGCCCAGTTCTTCCCAGTTCAGGAGCTTGAAGACATCTTCCAATGCAGCAGTGAACAGTTTCGGAGAGATAACGTCTCCCTGTCTCACACCTTTCTGCAATTGGATCGGTTTCGTACTCTGATCTTGAAGTCGAACTGTCATAGTGGCTTTCTTATACAAACACTTCAACACTTCGATGTATCGATAATCGATACGACACCGCTGGAGCGACTGGAGCACCGCCCATGTCTCGACCGAATCAAAGGCCTTTTCATAGTCCACAAACGCTAGACATAATGGCCGATTATACTCTTCGGTCTTCTGTATAATCTGGCGCAGCGTATGTATGTGGTCTATGGTACTAAAGCCTTTACGGAAGCCGGCTTGCTCGGGGGGCTGGAATTCGTCAAACCTGCGTGAGAGTCGATTTGTAATGACCCTGGAGAACAACTTATAGACGTGACTCAGAAGCGAGATGGGTCTGTAGTTCCTCAACAAAGTGTTGTCACCCTTTTTGAAGAACAGCACCACCACACTCTTTGTCCACGCCTCTGGAACACTGTCTTCGAGAATGACGGAGTTAAAAAGTTTCTGGAGGACATTAAGTATCGGTGTTCCACCCGCTCTCAGGAGTTCAGCCGTTATTCCGTCATCTCCTGGCGCCTTGTTGTTCTTCAGCTGTTTCAGGGCCATTCTGATCTCATACAGGCTGACGTCCGGTATATCTTCGGTGTAATGCCGGGTTAGCTTGGCTCTAGGGTCTGTGGCCAAGCTAGCTGCAGGTTGTGATGATCTATACAACTGTCCGTAGAACCTCTCAACCTCTCTCAAGATCTCAGCCTTGGACGAAACTACGATGCCACCGTCAGTCTTTATCTTCGCCAGTTGACTTCGCCCAATAGACAAATCTGTCGCGAATACTTTGGATCCTCGATTCCGCTCGATCGCCTCTTCAATACGCGAAGTATTAAACCGGCGCAAGTCAGATCTCATTGACTTGGAGATTTGTCTATTGAGCTCGCGGTATTTTGGCACGTCGACCGAAGACTGCAATCGCATTTCGTGCCGGTTGCTCATGAGCTTGAGTGTATGGTCTGAGAATTTTTGGGTTCTTTTTGTGCGGCGAGCCTTGAAAAACTTGACCCGACCGCCTGGACAGTTTGCACAAACCTGCTGCTTACATCGTCCGTTGACTCGCACTCCTCTAGGCATCCAAAACGATTTTGGAGTTCCAGCTGAAAGCTTTCCGGGTTTTGGTATTGGACTGGGGTTGGACGGAGCGTGGACCTCACTAATCGCGACCTCTCGAGCCTCGTATTTATGTTCAATGTGCCTCTCACCATTCGGTGATCACTACCGGTTTTGACCCGGTTGATCACAGAGACATCATTGAACATTTGGCGATTGGTCGCGAGAATGAAGTCTATCTCATTTTTTGTCGACCCATCCGGGCTGATCCAGGTCCATTTTCGCTGCGGCCTCTTCTTGAAGAAGGAGTTCATCATATAGAGTCCCTCCTTCTCTAGAAATTCGGCCAGCCGCTGTCCTCTGGAGTTTCGCCGTCCAACACCGAATTGCCCCACTCTCAGCTCATCGCCTACCCGTTTGCCTAGTTTCGCGTTGAAGTCCCCCATCACCACCGTGAAGTGTGCTTTGGAGGTCTGGATGGCTCTCGAGATGTCCTCGTATAGTGCCTCCACCTCATCATCGGGATGCGTCGCAGTCGGGGCGTAAACCTGCACGACCTTCAACGAATACCGCTTGGTTATTCGGAGGTTTAGGTACGCCACCCTGGGCGACACACTCCCGACGTTCTCCACGTTGTTGACGAGGGATCTACGGACGATGAACCCGACACCGCCCTGTGAAAGGCTGTCTCCTTCCCGGAAGTACAACAAGTTACCGGACTTTAGGACCATCGTATCCTCTCCCTCTCGTCGGATTTCCGACAGTCCCACAACGTCCCAACGCAACTTGCTTAACCCCTCTTCCAGCTCTAACAGCTTCTCGTCAGTCCTGAGCGTGCGACAATTATAGGTTACCAGGGCCAAGTTCGTTTGGTGGTAGCCAAATCCCTGCCGGGGATTCTTAGCACCCCCTGCTCCGCCGTTACCGGGTCCGCTACCGTAGACCGGAATAGCGGAGCTGCCGGGGACTGGGGGCCGTGGTTTTGTCGTACTGGTCATTTTTGTTTTGGGGGGTTTTGCCATAATCCCCACGCTTGGCAGGCGGGTTGGGGATCGCAGTAATAATATGTGTGACCTTCAGGGAACGCTGCTGCCCATTCCCTGGATATTCTCCGTTAGTCGCCTCTTACGACACCCACCGGATGGATTATTTATATTTATATCTTAATTGACGATCATGATGTGAATTCGTATACTTTTGACATGAATGCAAATTTATATCGTAATTTACATCTATGAAATAAATGAATCTGAATCTAACTTCTTCAGCTATAAAATGAACACGAACACTGCGACCCGTTAAAGTAAATTTCTAAATTTTTGTTATCACTTGATCGGTTACTGCTGGTTAGGCTTGGGGCGCCTAGCCCCAAGCCTGGGTCGTCATTAGTGCAAGTTCTCCCTCTCTTAAACTTCGCCTACCACTGCGCAATCGTAGAATAAGAAGGTGCACGAACCCAATTGTTGACAATTCGCTCCAACGGAACAAAATGAATGTATTCGTTAAAAAAAACAAAGGACTATCACACATTCTTTTTACTTATTTACTGTGTCAATACTGGCCAATATTTTTTACATTTTCTCACTAAAGAGTTTATATATCATTCTCATTACTTCACCTCGTCCTAGCCAACATGTATCTATAGCATGTTACAGAAAAACTACAAAACAAGATTTTATATCATGTTTTATTTATTATTTTTAATTCCGACACAATTTTCGAAGAAGCACTTAAATTGTATATTTATTTATTGTAAATGTATGACAAACAGACAGACATAACTGGGTACATTTAGGTTAAGTTTTTGTCGCAGGTATCAACCCCACAGTTAAGAATATTTAGAAAATACTATTTTCCTAAAAAAAATAACTATATATCCCATATTGAACAAGGAAAGGACTTCCACACACAACAAAATAAAACACTTATTCATATTATACGCTACAAATTCACACATAATCAAAGTAATGATTTTCATTCGAATTTCTTAATTGACTATGGGCGAACCTTGTCTTGTAGCGCACTCTTGGTATACGAGACGTAATCACTGTTCAAATACACTCCAGACTGACTTCTAGGTACAGACTGCACCCACACGTAGCTAGCTGCCCTGTGTTTCGGCACCAGTTAGGTTGGCCCGGCACGCTCTGCCGTTATAAATGGAGGGTCTGTTGTCAGGGCTGGAGGACGCGCGGCCCGTGTTGATGTGGGGCGGCGCGGCGCTCATGCCGCCGCCGCCGCCGGCCCCGCCGCGCCGGCCCTCGCTCATCGTGCCCGACGCGCACTCGCCGCTCGGGCTCAAGGCCGAGCTGCAGGACGAGTCCAGCCAGCACGAGCCCGCCGACGCGTGCGGCGACGCGCCCGAGCGCCTCCCAGACGACATCAAGGTCGTCGACCTCCGCCTCAAGGCCGAGGCCATCCGCGACGGCTCCGGCTTCGCCGCCTACGACGCCATAAAGCTCTCCCCGCCCACCGCGCCGCAGAGCGAGCCCCCCTCCCCGCTCGCCTCCTTCACTCAGCAGCTCCAGGCCATCCAGAACCAGGTGCAGACGGACAAGATGGTCGAGTCGGTCACCGCGGCGATCTTCACCGACACGGACACCGGCCAGATGTACCCCCAGCCGATGATGCAGATGGATCCGATGCAGCGGCTCATCTCCGCCAAGAGCCAGATGCCGATGCAGGAGGACATGAAGGCGCTGAATCGCGAGCTGATGATAGCCGAGACCGGCCTGCAGGCGCCCGAGCCGCCCGGCCTGCTGAACTTCGGGCATCTCTCGCAGCCGCAGCCACGCCCCGAGTCGTTCAACCCGTTCACTATCACCAAGATGGAGATGGAGACGGATCAGATAGAGCAGCGCATCGCGCAGCAGACGGCGCACATGGAGGCGCTCGTGGAGGACGCCATGAAGGCCACGGCGGTGATGCTGCCCGCGGACGCCGCCAAGCTGGACGAGCTGGTGAACTCGCGCGTGGAGGACCACCTGTCCGGCTCGTCCAGCTCGCCGCCCGCGCCGGCGCACGCGTCGGACGTGCTCCTGAGCCCGGCGGCGGCGGCGGTGGGCGGCGTGCCCCCGCGGGACGCGCTCATGCCCCCGCTGCAGGCCTCCGCGATATCCCCCGACGTCATTCTGAACCCGCAGGTGAGTCCAGTCATTTTATTTTCACTAGCATGAAAATTATGCCATGCATAAGTAGGTATTTGTTATTTAGTAACCCAACGATATTATGTTGACCGCAGGTGTCCCCGAGCCTGCTCTGCGACGCGGGCCCGCGCGCGCTGCAGGCGCCGCCGCCGTCGCAGGAGGAGCTCATGATGATGTCGGAGCTGCCGACCTCGGTGAAGACCCCGCCCGCCGCCGTCAAGTCCATGATCCTGAACGCGGCGGCGGAGATCCTCACGTCGGACTCCACCATGAACGCGCTCGTCACCTCCGCCATCAACACGGCGAACATCCTCACGACGGAGAGCGGCGCGGCGATGCCGGAGCAGCCGAGCCCGAGCGAGCCCGCGTCGGAGCCGCTCTCCGCCATGTCGCAGGCCGTGTCGCAGGCGGTGACGCAGGCCGTGTCGCAGGCGGTGTCGCAGGCCGTGTCGCAGGCCGTGTCGCAGGAGATGACGGCGCCGGTGCAGGGGCTGACCGACATGAGCGACAGCGATCTGCTCTCGTACATCAACCCGAGCACCTTCGACCAGGGTGAGTTCTACTTCTGATTGGGCTTGTTTGTTAATCATTCTGTACTAACTGCCTTTAAATGTCAATCTTTTTACTGAACGGTGTTAAAACTTACCGTGTTAAGAGCCTTATAAGTTTTAAAAGGTTTTTTTTTTTATTTATTGAGAGCTTTTTCGCTATTGCGAATATATCGCTCGATAAACGCCTCTTAATTAACAAAGTTCGATCAACTCAACCACTCCATATTACATTCAAAAGTACATACATTTATCTGTCTATTAGACCACATTTTACAAGGGCTAACATATTTAAAACCACATCTGATATAGGGTTGCTCAAATAGGTATTGCATAATCCGATGGAACGGTCCCTAAATATCAGTCGCCTAGCGGCATCATTCCGGACACACTCCATTAGAACATGGTAAACATCCTCTACACGATAACAAACACTACATAACGGCGAATTTGCTTTTCTCATGAGATATCCAAATTTATTCAATGGAATGTGTCCAGAACGCAATCGCAACAAAAGAACAAGATCCTCTCTACTCAAAGGGCTTAATTTCAAATTGTGACAAAAGTATTGATAAATACCATTAAAGTGATTAAAGGATACTATAATTTAATTCGTTTTTGATAGTAACATGGTCATTTTTTGATTTTTTTGTGTGTATTGGAATTTAAGCGGAAAAACAGTATTTAGCTTGAAAATGGTCGATTGGAGATAAATTAAAAAAACTACATTTCTTAATGTAAGGTCCAAAAAATACATTTAAGATTTATGACATTAGGTTGCAATAGCCGTTTTCTAAATAGTAACACTGAGAAAATGTCAAGATACGTGTCAATTCAATCAGAAAATCATCTAAATAGATGAGCGTTTTTTAACTGATAAGGACCCTTAATACGTTATTTGACTGACTTTTTATGGTGCCATTCGAACCAGTTTTTAGGTTTAAAAAAAATTGTAATTTACGATTTGTCGTGATATTTTGATGGTTGATCCATAGAGTGACATAATCTTATAAATGTTAATATGTGTCAAATACCATTAGTACGGCTTGTTAGCTCGAAATACGGTCCCACCCGGCAGAAAGCACGGAACTTGGCATGCATGTAGCTTTCATATATGTGCTTTAATATTTAAGGAGAAACACGTTGACAGACTTTTTTCACCCCCTCCCTCCACTCTTGTGCATCAAATCACAGTTTTTTTTTATTTTATTGAAAACGGCTGAAGTTAGGCGAAAATCGTCAAGGGAAAAAATGTTCTTTATAAAATTATCTGTAAGTCATTCTTTGGATGTATGTTGATAGGACCTATAGTTTTCAAAATACCACGCAGGTCATAGTAGAGTCTTAACTGATCAGTAAAAAAAAGACGAAAAAGAGGTGTGCTTGGTCCAATTCACCCCACCCTCCCCGCGCACAGGGGGGGAATCTGACTAATCTCCAGATCTGAAAAGAATCACCGCGGAAGACTTTGTCTATGGTACAAATTCCATGCTTGTAACCCGATGTGCAAAAATGTTAGTACTCTGCCGTTTAGCATCTATTACTGTACTTAACTACTTACCCCAATGAACTTTCGCATATTTTGAAAACTATAGGTCCTATCAACATAGATCCAAACAATGACTTATAGATAATTTTATAAGGAACATTTTTTCCTTTAACGGTTTTAACCTAGCTACAGCCGTTTTCCAAGAAAATAAAAAAAAGAAAACTGTGATTTGGTACACAAAAGTGGGGGGAGTCCATCAACGTGTTTCTCGTTAAATATGAATTATATTGTCACTCACAAAAAGTTCGAAACATCTCGTTCGTCACGTGAGTTTTTACCGTTTAGTAAAATATCAGTACGAGTTCAAGAAAATCATTTAGTTTGGCTGCTGTATTAATTTTATTGAAGTGAGCTTTAACACTAACTTGTGCCAAACAAGATAGAACTAATGGTATGTTTTCTTGCAGTGTAAAGGGCCCGCGACGGACAGTGCTATTCATTTCATACGAGTGGCGTGTTGAAGGCTCAAAACAGTTCTTATGTGAATAGTTAATGGACAGCCTGAATGGATTAGTATAAGATATAGGACACAATCTCCTTGCGATGGCAGGAAGTGTTATGATTCTCAATATTGTATTGGTATTCGGAGTGTCGAGTTTTGGAAACAGCGGACGCGTCAATTATGTTTTTACATGTGAGTCAGTATTACAGGGCTAATAAATAACATATACATTATATTTTGCAATTGAATCATTGGAGTGTCGACTTGTGTGGATGGGATTATGATTTCGAATTTTATGTAAATAGTGATAGCTTTGTATCGATGTTGTTGTTATATTTTATTAGGTATTTTATAAGTGTGTCGATGCGTGTAGCGATACATAATCATGTTGCTAGCTTGTCCGTGGGTTAGTCGTTAGATGGGGGGTTTAGTCGACCGTAAGTAAGAGTTGTTATTTAAGTGGTCGACTAAATTGTTCCTGCAGCTATTAGAATATTAGCGAACATACTGAAGGAATATAGACCACATTCAAGTTAAGTTGTAACATTTGGGGCGGATTGTACCAAACCGTCGGTAGTCGTAGGCTGTGTTCGTTAACACCGTATGGAAAGTTTGATAAGCTTCTATCGGATGACAGCTGCCGGCGCCATATTTAATGTTGATCGGTCTGTATCCGTAAGTTGGTGCAACCCGTCCTTATCAGAATATATTTGATTTGACGACTTGATTTGTAAAAAATCAGGACTATAGTTTAGCTTCACTACTTTTACATGTTTCTGAAATCGAGGTGATGAATTATTTTTAATATAAGTAAATATGCAGTAGTCATAGAATAATTATTTGTATAAAGCGAAAATGAATTAGTAAATTAAATTCAATTAATCTCATGCGTGGTACTATGAAATTTGAACGTTCTTGTGAATTGCTAAGTATGTTTTTTTAACAATAATTCCATCCTATTTATATATACAACTCTACTATAGGCCTACCTACAGCGTGTGACAGGGGTGAGAGGGGAGGCGTTAGAGGATAGAGGGGGGCACCCCTCCCCCGCAGTCTGTTGACAGGTCGACCTAAATAAGTACAACGATTTTGCCGTGACTAACGTATCCAGCTACATTTATTTTTATATACTACATTAGTACGTAATCGATAAATGTATGTAACTACATATTATTTTTGTAGCTAACAAATTTGCCATGACAAAATCGATGTACTGTGACAATAATGTCGTATCACATTTTGAATATCAGGTGTCAAAAAGGTACGGATATGTGGTTTAAATTGCGTGAATTCCGTCGAAACAGTAGCGAAGAAAAAATTTGTAAATGATTCCTAAAATAGTTATTTAGATGAGTGTCTAGGTAAATCGGTTGATCACTTTCTCAAGTTCAAATTAAGGTAGTAAGGATCTTACCGCGATAATGACATCAAGAAGGGGACCGTTTTACAACTGTCACGACCAGTCTAGATCGACTAATACCACATTAATGGCTGTAATGCCCGCATTATGCTGAGTTGGGTCCATTTCGTGACACGTCCGTTATTGTATTGTTTTGTTTGTCACGAATAAATGTTTGAATATTGAATCTACAGGTAAACTACTTTATGTATGACACTGAAACAAGCTCTTGTCCCATTGGACATTCTACTTTAACACTAATACAATAGAGTCTTTCTACTCATCGACTTCAATGTTTGAATTAAGATCGTAGACGAAACTAAAATCACATACGTTTCTCTACGGAGCTCCCTTCAAGTGAACTCTTATGAAATTGACCAATCACGTGACGCCGCGGACATAGAACAAAATACTTCAACGAGCGCCCGACCCATGTGCCTAATCTTCATTTGCGCAGGTCTAGTTTCTTTTTTCGGTTTGTTTAATTAATTTCCGTTGAAGTAGAAAAATAGTGTATGCAATAGTTACATAATTAGCTTTTTAAGCCTCGAACCTTAATTACACTTCTCGGCAAGCCTCGTGGTCCAAACGCGGTTCTCGACTAAAAAAGCAGACATTATATAACGATTGCATAAACTACTATTCTATTTTATGTATTTATTTATTTATGGATTGGAGCCACCATTGACCAATGGTGTAAGAGCATTATTTCAGTATCAAACTCAAAGTATCGTACTGTACATCTTGTTCTGTTTTATATATATTTTGAATTAAAATAGAATCAAACTAAGAATATATATTATCCTGAGAAACGGAAGAAAAAAACGACTTTGCACCTTATAGCAGAATTTTTAATTAGACCGAGTAAACTGACAGTAAACTGACATATGTCAGCGTGAATGTTTCGTAATTTAGACATTATTTCGTAGAAATATACGTAAAAATGTATGTGAGGGTCAGTTTAATTCATAAAAACTACAGTAGTTTAACCATTACGGAATAATCGCGTACGATGTGCGCCCGTAAACGTCACTTTACTTGGTCCAATTAAAAATTCTACCTTAGAATGTATAATTTATACACTCTTATGATTGCGCTCTTTCTTTGAACAGAATTCCTGCTGTTTAGTTCATATACGGTTTAGTTAGAAAATATGTGCACGGACAAAGTGGGTGAAGTCGGTTCATTTGCCATTAGGCTGGGCCCAATAAAGCGATAGGAGTGCGCGGTTGGAGAGCAGAGCGCGGGCGGTTTAAACTAGAGATGCGCCGAATATGGGTTCGACCGAATACGAACATTCGGCCGAATATTAGGTCCAGCTGTTGCCGAACCGAATATTCGGCCGAATTATTCGGTTCAACGTAATTCCTTCATCTGTTGTTGTAAAACAGACTAATTGAATGGTAAAATTTTTGTTCGTTATCAAAGCGAAATATTGACACTACTAATGGGTCAAGTATTAATTTCACGAATCAGTAACTATAATATACTCTTGTAACTTGTAACAAAACTCTCTCAAAATTGTTCGGTAAATATTCGGCAACTGAACCGAATAATTCGGCCGAATACCGAACATGCAAAAACATGCCGAATATGCCGAATAATAAACGAATATTCGGCGCATCCCTAGTTTAAACATTGGTCTATGAAAACAAGGTCTGACAATCCGGAGTCGTGACACCGTGACGTCACTGTCGACGACACACACGTCCGCATACTATCGATAGGCTGATGCAAGTCTGATGACGTCGTGTCACCCACACTACTAACCGATGTACCGGATTGCCATACCTGGAGCAGTATATTATTGTATCATGGTTTAAACACTGAAATACTCTAACCCCCATATTCATAAAACTTATCAAACCTCTGCTAATTAAAATGTCTGTTGTCACTGTCTCACAAGGACATGTGTCAAAGTGACAGATAAGGACAAACGAACTTTAGCGGCTAGTTAACTAATATAGGTTTGATAGACGTTTATGAATAAGGGGGTAAGAGTTTACGCTCCAGTGAATTGGTTGAGCTTCAATCAAATCTGAGGTGTGATTGGAATCGAGCTACTGGAAGTTTTGTTAATATGTTAAAGTGTATTCGAACTTGAGGATTTGACGGCCGAGAGGTCATATACTATCGCCACGGTACATGTCCGCATATTTGTGATATGTAACGAGAAATATTATTAGTTTAATGTCGACATAGTAGCTAAATATGTAACATATAAGGAAAACTGTACTGATGTGATTAGAGAAAAGAATTATTATAATCATATAAACATAGTTTTTATAGTAATAGTGGATGCTACATGTTTTATGTGCCATTATGTGTGTAACCTCTAGCGTAGTTAATGTAAGTGTAACTGAGCCTTAACCCGGCATTAGGCTTCGGACTTTTGGATGTTCGCCCTGGTTCTAGAATCCACGGAGTCGCCATTATGTTAAAATATTTTTTCGAAGTCAAAGTAGATAAGTACATATTTATTTATTTATTTAATCTTTATTGCACAAAAGAAACCTTATCGTACAAAAGGCGGACTTAATGCCGTATGGCATTCTCTACCAGTCAACCTTAAGGCGAAGCAGAAAGATTTGTTGGCGGTGCAACTAACAACTAACGAAACTCAAAATTAATATTTTATATATTATTGTATTAACTTGTGTGTACATAATTATACTTAAAACACTCTACTATTGCTAAACAAAATAAATAAAAACAAATACTTTAAGCTTACTTTACTATACATCACATAAAGCACAAAATATACAAGACTTTTTGTTCGTCATATTTTAACTGTTTATACGACTCTAACCAGGACTTAAATTTCGCAAGTCGTAAAACTGTTCATTTTAAATTATATCAGACCCTCTTTAATCAAAAATGACAATTGTTTGTGACAGTGTTTTTTTATTATTTCTAAAATAGTTGTCAGTAGTCTGTCCCAACACAAGCATCAAATAGGTTGTTTAATTAAGTAAATCATATATGTATATGCATATCGCGTCATCTGTGAACTGTGACTTGTGTGTGTAATAGATTTATGATAAAATAATTGCAGTCATAGTAACGTGGTTATATTATGGCATAAATCATGACATCTAATATAATGTTTTATTTTTACACTTTGACTCTGACTTCGAAAAAAATATTTTAACATAATGGTGACTCCGTGGATTCTAGAATAACGGCGAGCATCCAAAAGTGCCAAGCCTATCCGGCACTTATCACCGACCATTCTGTCATGACATTGTCGCATCTGCATTGTCTAATAGTTTATACACACCAATATGTATTACCTATATAATAATTATACTATAACACCGCAAGTCTTCATTGTGTGAACTATCGGCGAGTTATTGTTGCCAGCTAGTGACACAGAGGGCCAACTGCGAACTTCGTATGGTTCCGTCCCTTTCACCCATATAGTGTATAACACGAGGGTGAAAGAGACGGCATGATACGAAGGATTTCGAAGTTCGGAGTAAAACCTCTGGTTGTCATGAAATGGTGACCTCACCGAAAGTTTATCTAGGCAGTGCAGCCAAGTTTGTCATGACTTATTTGTCGTTACCTAATAAGTTATGGTTTAGGGCATCCTTCGGCCGACTTGTACCATTTACTTGGGCTTACAACTTTGACATTCTTTTGAATATAGCTTTATATACCACAAATATTGACAAGTTAAATAAAAAAAGTATAAAATAAATGTATTGCTATTGCATATGTGGATTGATATTGTTACATATTTATAATCAAGAAATAATGAAATATATTATACAGGTTGTAACAAAACTAGTGAGGATCCGTTTAAGGGCATATTCGGTATCGTGTTCTGATTAGGAAAAATTAGAAGAAAATTTTTTTTGACGCCAAAAAATTTTTTTTTTCCGATGGGGCAGGTCTTTCAAGTTAGCCAACTGTCCATACAGCGCCAAAAATCTATTGCGTTAAAAAAAAATCTTCTTTTTCCCAATCAGAACACGATATGAATATGCCCGTAAACGGTTTCTTGTTTTGTTAAACTCTGTATTAGTATTCGCTGTTAACTTCCGTGCTACCTTTTATCTCAAAGCTAATTTTACTCAATCGGCCGATATGTATCGAAAGGTGTTATTTACACTGTCATTTACAGTGTAAATGACACCTTGATTTACTTATGACAGAGTTGAAAATTGGGAGTAACTTTTTTGAAGTTTGGGCGATTAAAGCGTGTCACAGACATCAGCGGCCATTTGTAAACTGACTATCCTATTATCGGAAATTTTTATCAGTTCCTTTTTGACACATCATAACACCCCTATAGCGTTAATGCGCATTACACATCGAAACAACGAATAAAAGCAAGTATTGATATTAGAGCTTCATGAGTAGTTAGAAAGTTGTAATACGCGTTTTAGACGAGCAATCATGTGAATGTATATTTTTTTCTATCACTGATGCGTAGTAATTTATGATAATAATTCACCGTGAAAACAGTTACGCACTATAACTATATGTTTTATTTTTTAAATCTAGTGTAGATGATATTTCCGGAAGTTGATGAGAATCTATGAATGAATTTATAACTGTAATAAATTACGTGTTATTAAAAAAGTACTCCAGTAAATTGCAAAAGACGAAGTATGTAATTTGCATTTATCGTGGAATTTGGAAATATAGTCGTATCGATTTCTGAACGCTACAAAATTGACGTAGGTAGAATAAAAATCGTATGACAAAAGTTCTCTAGATTCGTATGTAATAATAAAATATATGGGAACATTAAGAAAAAATGCAATATTTTTTTCTTATATTATTTGAATAGTCATTCACCATTCATTAATAATCGCTAATTATGACAATTGATTCGTCTTACCCTCATCACTACAAACGCCAATACATAACTGTCAAAAAGGAACTGGTAAATATTTTTCGTAATAACATTCCGTCAAGACACACGCGGCCTGGCAGCGGTGGTAGCGCGGCCGTCCGCGGAAAGCCACGCCCCTTCCGCCACCACGTGTACCTGAGGGCCTACTCCGAACTCGTATCGCACCGTCACTCTAGTGTTATTTTCCATATGAGTGAATGAGTGAAACGATACGAAGCCCAGTTGTGAGGATTTGCAACTGACCGCGCGGCCGGGACGCTCGCCCCTTCAAAAATGGCGCGAAACACGCATTTATGATAGACTGATAGTAATAGTGCAAAAATGTCCTGTACTATACGATTTGAAACATCGGGAATATAAAAATATTACTGCAAAAAATAAGATTTGGGGCGAAATTTCTCAAATATTGGGGTAAGTAAATAAATACAAGTTCGTTCTCCAAATTACGTTTAACATTAACTAAATGCAGTTATGCCTAAAATAAAAGTAAACAACTCTTGCTCCGTGTTGGCTTTGGCTGACTTTAAGGAAATTACGTTTGTTTTGGCGCAAAAATGGTGATCACCGCGGCCGCTAGTGTGTGGCACGCTTTGAGGGTTAAAATATAACTCATAGAATCAAGTCTCCGTGAAGTAAAAAGGATGTCAAAATTGTTAGTTTCGTAACATTTTCCATAACCGGTATTGCATATATACAGTCCCACTCGCGTGCCTTCGGCTCAACTAGACCGTCAGGGACCATAAACATTGCGATTTCAATAGATTAAGATGTACCTTTTCATAGATCAGTGGATTCTAAATCAAATTGTTATATTGAAGAAAACGAATGATTCCCGACCAAAGTACTATATGAGTCTCACTGAATATCAGAGATTTTTTCAAAAACCATCTAAATTGGCATATTAAAGTAAACAACGCTTTAAATACGGTCTAATATGTTTGTTAAAAATAATTACGTATAATTCAATTAAGTGTTAAATCATATATTTTGATAATGCCTAAATGTCTATATGATATTTTTTAGAACAATTGTAATGCGCGCCTAAATATGAACTAATGATTTATAAAGAGTCCTCTGAAGTACATAGTTCAATGTGAAGACAAAAGTGTTTCTTTGAAATTCGTATTTATAAAAAAATGAAGTTTATTCAGTTAGGCTTAGCCATAAATGTCTTATTGCTGGTAACCTTGAAATGTTCATTAACATATCACTATTAAGGTCAAATTTCAAATTAATGATAGTCACAAATGATAAAATGGATCGTTTATATTTGGAATATACATAAATATTATTTTGATATAATTGTACAAGGCAAAATATTCTCGGAGTCACATATTATGGAGTTATACATATTATGTTCTTTAAAAAATTGTATATACATATATTTGTATATGTTCCATGGACCAATCGTGGTTAATTTGTTAATTATTGCTAATGTTATATAGTTTAAAACTTTATTAAAGAATGCCAAGCAAGAGTATAAAACGGATTATCTTTATGACTTTCTTCTCAAGGAATGTAAAAAAGTAGCGAGATTTATCTCGCCTCTTTAGGTTTAACTTGCGAAAGTGCGTCCTATTACTAAATGCAACATTAACTATGATGTTATGATTGTTTTACAACAAGTCATGTAATATTTATATGATGATGAATAACGCATTTTTGGTAAGAACAACAGGAACAACTATACTTTTATTTCACTTGACTATTGTCACGACATGGCTCAGATTGAGAATTCTCTTAACATCTTTGGATGAATAAAGTAACAGTTGTCACAAGCGGCTATCATTACTTGCCTACCCAGTGCGGTGAATTGTCAGGTGACAACAGTTGGTGAAATAGGGGCACATGACTTACTCTGACCATTCAGTGTAACATTAACTAAAATCTTTCAAATTTAATATTTTTTATACAGGGTTCTTAAACGGTTGTCCACGGACCTCTTGGGCTCTCTAAGGCCGGGTTTAATAAAGATCCGTTAGACCAAATGTCAGATCAAATTTTATTAACTCAGTACATTTTTTGACATAAGAAACCGACATAAGGTCTAACGGATCTTTATAAAACCGAGCCTAAAGTGAAAGCCGGGGATTCATAGGAAGATTTCGTAAATTTTTGAAATTTCAGATACCTTGTTTTATTATGTGACTGTCTATATCTTAGTTATTGGTTCAAAGTAGTTATAAAATTCAAAACTGAACTGTCACTGTGGTCTTCCAAATTTTATTATAAAATTTGTTTACGAGAAACATCTATTATTTATTAATTATTCAATGGACTTTATACTTTATTACTTAAGCGCTTTACGAAAGTTATCGGATTACCAAATATTTGTTTGGAAACTTATATCAACCGAATCAATGTAGGTACTTGTTGGTTTGATATTGAATTAAACTGATTTTTATCGTGGATCTGATTCAATAAATTGTACTGGCATTATTCATGTTTTACAAGAGAGACGCCGCCATTAGAATGATATTGCTATCCTGTTTACGTGTATAGTTGCGTCACTCTTCATCCTGTGTAAGAGAGTAAGCCTTAACTCTTGAGAATTTTTATGCAATGGTGCTTTGCACATTGATCGCCGCATTTATAATGTAAAGACCGATTTATTAATATTTAATTTGAACCGTATCCGTATAAGATTAGGGTGGTAATTTGACAGTAGGTCTTTATGTTAGTAAATGTGCGCTATCCGTCGGTAGATCTCTAGTCGGTCCAATACATTCAATGCAACTTGCCGAAATGTTTGAAATTGTATGTTATTTGTTTTGATGTACTAATTAATTAAATGTTATGAAAAAATATAGTGTTTTAATTTCTTCTCTATAATAACTAAGAGGTATGTGGGTCATTCTACTTTTTCATGACTAGTTTTCTATTAATAAAAAAGATCTATAATATGTATTGAATTAGTGTACAAAATAGTTAGGGAGGCGAGGTAGCTAAATGGCGTAATTCAACGGCGCCGTCGAGACCTATCAAAATCGAAAGATAAAATAATTTCGAAAAGAAAAGCTCGTATGGTAAAAACCATTTTAGCGGTGGGTTTGGCGTGTACGGTTTTTCAAAAACGTTAAAAAAAACAGTTACTTGGGCATTCTCGAGCGCGTCAGATATCCATACTACGTATGCCCCAAGTGCCTCTGATAACAAGGGTATACTAATCTGCCGGTTTGCGTGGTGGGGGTAGGAATATAAAGTAGTCAAAAATGCAAAAAAAAAAAATTTACTCGAGCGCGTCAGATTTTCGGAAGGGGTGTTAAGTAGGCCCCAAGGAAGCTCCCTTAAAAAAAACTGACGATTTCGGCGTGACGATAAGTTACGATGAATTTTTGAAAATGCAAAAAAAAAAAGTTTTTTTGAAATACTCGAGCGCGTCAGATTTTCATAGGGGAGGTTTATCTCGGTATCCTGGTAGCATATTTTCTTAATCTGACAAAAATGTTGGTGGGTTCTCTTAATCTGACCGAAAAGGCTACAGGGGAGACAGTTTCCAGCACATTCGAGAAATATACCGTCGGGTCTTTTCTTTCTCTTCAATCGGCGTCATACTGAGGCCACATAGGTCTACGGTAGGGAACCATAAACATATATATATATATATATATATATTAGGGTGTACCGAAAATTCCCTTCTACCGCTTCTTTCCCCACCATGAATGTTGCGAAATAAAGGAAAAATACTGGTAGGACGGCATATTTCCGCGAAGCGCTCAGTCTGTATTACATGTTTATGGCAAATTCCTCTTTTTTGCTTCAATTCTTCACTTCGTTTTGCTTACGGTACGTCCAAAATACAATTTGAGGATCAACAGGCTATTGAATAATATATACATGAAACTGTACATGTTAATAATACTTTTGTATACAGATACGCGTAACTTTTTCCGAGTCCACTAAAATTGACGAGAAGCTTTAGAAAAAAAAAATTTTTGAGATATAATAAAAGTCACATAATTTAATCATCGTTATTTCATATCAATTTTTTTAACACCCTCAGTTTTCGAGATATACTCAAAAAACCGGGAGTTTGAGTTTTTATGATGCTTCAAGTCAAAAAGTTTTAACTTTGGGCAAAAATGTAAAGAGACCTTTTTTGTGTAAAATAAAATTACCTTTTTTGTTTATTTAAACTTTTTTTTTGTAAAATGTATCGTTCGCGACTTATATGCCGCGACGCGTTTTTCGGAAGACGAAATGGCTCCTCCACACTTCCGGTCATGCGGAAACCGGCAGATTTTGTATTTTTAGTAAGTTTTACATTATATTCTTCAAAATAAAAAATAAAAAAATCGCGCTCGAGAATGCCGGATTAACGTTTTTTTTTTACAATTTCGCGACCCTATAACTCGGCGGCGTCAAGGACTTGCCGTCAGATTAGTTAAATTTAGTCTTAAAACACTAAAATCAACCCCCAATATCTTAATCTGACGCGCTCAAGTATTTCAGACTATCGATTTTTTTTTACTAATCTGATCGTCTATCCTAGGCGCGCGTCACTACATATAGAGCTAAATACTTTACAAGGTTGTTCTATTAGGTCTAAGGTATCTCTCATATCTTAAACTGCCACGCTCGAGTATTACAGAAAATTCCCCTATTCGCCTCCCTAACTAAAAGTAGGGTTTCGAAATAGCACCTGAACCTAATAGAAGGAATTTATATATAAAACTACTTAAATATTGACATATTGCTGTATAAGGTGGGTAACACAGTGGTAAAAACCATTTTTTCATACAAATGGTGAGACATCCAAGGATCACTGAGTTCTCGATTTATGGATATTAGCTGTGGTTCGTTAATTACCAAAACTATCGGCAGTGATACTGTAATTAAACCTCTTTCTAAATAACAATACAAAAATATGAAGTGAGGGCTAAGTATACCAAAATCTGCATTAAAAAAAAATTGTCCGAAAATTATGTACATGAAAAAGTAGAATGGCCCACGTATCTAAAAGAGCGTGTATACAATACAATACAAATATTCTTTACTGCACACCTCAGAAAAAATATACCACATTATATATATCACATTTTCTCCATCTTTAAATCTACAATGCTAAATGAGGCACTGGAATTAAATTCCTTGTGCCTATCCCCTTTTGGGAATACGGGCGTGAGTTCATGTATGTCATCATCATCATCATCATCATCCTCCTAGCGTTATCCCGGTACAGTTGCATCCTGAAGGATGCTCGGGGTCCGCTACCTAATCCCAAGATTTGGCGTAGGCAATAGTTTTTACGGAAGCGGCTGCCATCTGACCTTCCAACCCGAGGGGAAACTTGACTGTTAGAAGTTCTCAAGCCGCCCGAAGGCCTCTAACTTGGCTTAACGACTGCTATCATAGTCCGACGTCTCAACTTGCTTGGATCAACGGCTTAACTTGCCTTCCAAGGCACGGGAGCGCTCAGTTAATAACCACTCAAAGCGGTCACCCATCCAATAACTAACCTAGGCCGACGTTGCTTAACCTGCATACCGCACGCGGTACGCGGGCGCCGCTGTACTACGAGCGCTCCTTCATGTATGTATGCATCTAAATTCTAAAATGCAAGTTTTTGAACAGGGAAAAGTCACGAAGTTAGAAATAAAAAGATGAGCTGTTCATAATAATTTTATTTGGAATCACATACATCTGTCATGGAAAAGATCTTGGGAGATTATTACAACGTTCATATAAAAAATATGATTTCAATCTTGAAAATGAAATACCATAGGGCAGGGGTCGGCACGCGGCCCGCCAGCCCCGTACTTGCGGATCGCAAGCTCCCTGGTTGACCACCGACAA
Source organism: Epiblema foenella (assembly GCA_963556455.1). Lineage (NCBI taxonomy): Eukaryota > Metazoa > Arthropoda > Insecta > Lepidoptera > Tortricidae > Epiblema > Epiblema foenella. Next base: position 23,805,900 of record OY747101.1, on the reverse strand, counting down.
TATGGTACAGTAGTACCCAACTGATAAGGCGCGTCGTGAATCTTCGTTCGCGCAGAAAAGAAAGTATCGCTCCGAAGATTAACGAAAGAATGCTTAAAACTTACAATCAACCTTAGATCACTACTATAAGGTTCATAATACACTGTTCATAATGCGCGTGCACTCGATCAGAAGTATGGCGGCTGACTAACATGCCACGCGGCGCGCGCTAACATGGCGGCAGCTGCGGACCAATAGCGGTACAGGAAAAAGAAGCGCGGTGCGTGGAGCGTGCCGAATGGTCAATAGCATTTCCCACGCTTTAAAAATTCATCTTCTGCGCAGGTACATCGGTAAGCCATGTCAGTTGGGTACTACTGTACCTTTTGTCTGATAAGTCACAAATTATTCACACCTGAAAAGAGTTATTGTTGCCTTCGAATGAGGGTCAAAGTTGGAATATTTTCCCTCATTTGAGAGCAACAATGACTCTTTTCCTCATAGAAGGTGTAAAAGGGTGGATCAACTATTCTTTGTTGCTTGTTACCATGGTTACGTCTCCTGAGTCACTCTTTAAAACTACGATTTTACGAGTTTTAGCGATAAGTATAAATCCACTTGGACATGGGTCATCTCCTGAACACGCTTGAATTCCACATTATAAACATTTATCTAAGAAACATGGTTACTGTTGTCTCCTCGCTGACGGGACAGAATAGCAACAAGAAAAAGTTGATTGACCCAAAAATCACCATATGCCACACGGTAGTAAAACTATTTCTGAGACATTTCATGTTTTTAGCAGCGGGCCTCATAGGCGGTGTCAAAAGCAGTATGTGTCACACGCTAGCAAAATCATTTCCTAATTGGGCGTAAACACTTGATCCCTCGCTACGCTCAAGATTATACTTTAGAATCCTTCACTACGCTCCCTGAGCGTAGTAGCGAAAAATTCTACAATAGACTCCTGAGTCTATTGTAGAATCTTTAGCTTCACTCAGGATTCAATATACCGCCCTCGCCGTAAATATATCATTTTGCTCCCTTGGGACACAATCTACTAAACACGTGCGGCCCGCGACAGTTTTATTAAACTGACTATTCGTGCACTTTATGGGCATTGTAATAAGGGTCACGAATGGTCAGTTAACTGTGTTGGCGTTTGTACTACGTGGCTCTTTGCTGCTAAAATTAGCTACTATGTGGCTCTTGGATGCTAAAAGGTCACCGACCTCTGCCATACGGGGTCAAATTTACACTTAGACAATTCTAGCATTTGTTAAGTAGATCATAAAAAAACAACGAATCGTGTGAATCATATTTGTACCGTGTGTTACCGGCACGCGGGCATTTATGTATGTAAAATTCTTTATTGTACATGAGTAAAACATAAATTACAAGAACAGTTGACATATAATAATAATAATAATAAGACGTTTATTCAATGATTGTATACATTTACAGGTAACCAAGACAGGTACAATAAATCAAAGTATACAAAAACGATGCACCACCAGCCAAAAACGATTGAAATGGTAGGTGGCTCAGCTTGTGTCTGTATCAAGAGACCACTAGACACTCTTGTCTACAGACACTGTTATTCTGCCACCCCCGTGACTTAAAAACTACAAAAGCACAAAAGCGAGCTTATCCCTGTAAGGGATTTCTTCCAGCTAACCTTTCAGCAATTGAGATATATAAACGAAAAAATATAAATACCGAATATATCCCATTAGCAAATAATAAGGATACTTCGTAGAAAAAGCGGAAGACCTAGAATAACGTATATGGAACAAATAAGAGTGAAAAAAAAATGCTTCATCATATAGAGGAGTGAAGGATAAAGAGGAATACAGAATAAGCTGGCAATGACTCCACCTACAAGAGCCATGCTAAGTATTATGATGACACTTTGTACTGAATTTCCATAGAAAGTGTACCCGTTATTTTTGCTCGCAAGTATATAATCAATTTTACAATAAAAGTACACTTACAAAATATTGTCTTGAGAATATAAAAACATCAGAATACACTGGGCTTCCTTTGTACAGCAATATTAAGATATCGGTGGTTAGTTTGTTCTTACGGCTCGTTTACACTAAATCATGAGACGGCCTATCATTTTTCATATATTCATCATCATCCATCGGTTGTATTCAACTGTCGATACAGTGTATATCATGTAGTGTTGTTAAAAGACTAGTCCTGAAGACTTTTGAACCTTAAAGCTTTAAAGGCGTAAGCGTTGAAGGTTTGAGCTCTAAAACGATTCTGAACCTTAAAGACTCAAGTTTTTTTATAAGCTCTTAAGAGAAAGTCTTAAGCCTCGGGCCTCATAGAGAGCTTAAGCTTTAAAAACTCGGGCCTATTGAAAGCTCCAGCCCCAAACCTCGAAGGCCTGTCACAAGCGTTACGAGCTCAAACAATGAGCGTTCTAGGCAGAAATTCTTTTTTAATATTTGGACGATATTCAGCCAATATTTATAGTATTCCTGACAATATATAAAAATTAATATGTCATATAAAGTTGCAAAATAAAATTACAAACAAAAATGCGATAAATACGTTTTTTTCCCTATTTCACCCTATGGCATATATTGTTCTAATTTGTTAAAAGCTTGTACTTTTTGCTACAAACCTTTACAGCTAAAAACCTTACAGACTTAAACCTTCAAAGCTCAGGAGGCTTTAAAGCTTGAGGCTTCTAGACTCAGCAGTCGCGACTCGAGTCTTGTAGTTTACGCCTCGAAGCTTAAATTCACAACACTATGTACATGCCTTTAGGTATCTTCTTCAATTCTCATTCTTTTCTCTTTATAAATAATGGCCATTCATGTTTGTCACAGAACAACAATACGCGCCTTTCACTCTAACTACAACAAGTTGTCGTGATAAATTGCTAGGTGTGTAATACACTTAAAACAATTCACTCTATAGCGCAAAATGCTTACGAACTGCGATTCACCAAGCGAGTCGCCAGCAAAAATAAGACGTTATGCTGAACAGAATAAGGTTGATAAAAAAAAATACATTTGAATAATTACCTAATTCTAGATTCGCATACAATAAGAAGTCCAATTATAAATAATCGATTTATTAGATATTTTGTCAGTAAGGTATGTCCAGTTGAGGGTATAAATATGTATACATTTTAGGTCTTTATTTCAATGGCATAAGGTAATTTTTTTTTTACATTTTGGTGCCTTTGACTATACAAAAATGTACAGAGGTACCAACTGATTATTATAAAACCCAACAACCTATTTGCATAATAAGTATTTTATGTAGATCTTAATTATATTAAACACAACACTTAATAATTATATGAGTATACTGTAGCCGCACTGAAGCTGTTTAGTGCATAAGGTTGAAATTAGTTAATATCAACGAAAACTCAGCTAGTTAATACTATTCAAGCTTTCTTTCTTGCAACGTAAGGTCGACAATTGAACGGGAAAGTTGTAGAAAGTAGAATGACCCAAATAATTAAATAATTTAAATTTTGAATATCATTTTACAATTTTGATGAAACTGGATAGTTTTCACTAGTGTAATTAAAAAATAGTTTTTTTTTATACATTTTACAAGGTCCTCCGTAACTTGAAACATTTTTCACATAGTTCAATAGTTCGTTCTCAAAATTAACCTCTTCGAGGTGACGAAGCTTCCAAATGTAACGAAATCTCCCCATTTATGCTTGAAGTTTGTAGTCAGGCTTGCTAACGCCGTTACTGTAAATAAAAAGGAAACACGGTAAATAAGTTTCCGTAAAAAAATCCATTCTTGATACTAGCTTTTTTTTTTTTTTTTCCTTTCACCCGTACTTTTTTCCACATTAATCAACTACTCGTCGAGGCGGTTCCACCACGGCGGGGTTATCTCGTGCAGTTTAGAAATTATTGCATGTGGAACGAATAATAATATGTCAATATATATGGTAGCTTATTTTGTCAGTAGAATACGTATAGATATTTTCGATGTCCACTACAGCGGACACACACGTCGGCGTAGTAGTGAAGTGGTAGATGCCGACCAGGTATTTGTTGTGACGTCCGTACCTGAGCCTGGCCGAGGGAGTGTGGCGGGAGCACGAGCGGCGCGAGGGGTTTACGTCGTGACGTTAGTACCTGAGCCTGGCGGCGTGCTAGTGCGGCGGGAGCAGGAGCGGCGCGAGGGGTTCATGTTGTGAGGTCAATACCTAAGCCTGGCCGCGTGCGAGTGCGGTGGAAGCACGAGCGGCGCGAGGGGTTCATATAGTAACGTCAGTACCTGAGCCTGGCCGCGTGCGAGTGCGGCGGGAGCACGAGCGGCGCGAGGGGTTCATGTCGTGACGTCAGTACCTGAGCCTAGCCGCGTGCGAGTGCGGCGGGAGCACGAGCGGCGCGAGGGGTTCATGTCGTGACGTCAGTACTTAACCTGGCCGCGTGCGAGTGCGGCGGGAGCACGAGCGGCGCGAGGGGATCATGTCGTGACGTCAGTACCTGAGCCTGGCCGCGTGCGAGTGCGGCGGGAGCACGAGCGGCGCGAGGCGCTCAGCGAAGCGCTGGTAGTTGCGCTCGAGCTCGCGCTGGTACTCGCGCTGGTCGCTGCCGATCAGGTTCTTGTTCTTCTTAACGGCGTCGTGGCATCTGCGGAACAGAGCCTTCGAAATCCGAACTTCGTATCGTGCCGTCCCTTTCACTCTCGTGTTATTCACTATATGAGTGAGAGGGACGGCACGATACGAAGTTCGGAGTAGCTACCAGTTATGGTTAACAATTGATTGCGAAATTTTCTGACAATTTTGCGAAGAATATTTTAGCTATCTCGCTAATGTTCGACCACGCTGACTCTGCATTGAAATAATTTGGCAACACTACCTCAAACGTCACATTTTCATACAAAAATGACGTATAACGCACAATTATTCCTTGCAGTGTTAGCGTGGTCGGACTCTACTAAGGACGTTGTAAGTGGGTCAATCAACTTTTCTTTGTTGTTGTTGCAAGTCCTGTCAGCGAGGAGACAACATTAATGGAGTTTCTTAGAAAAATATTTATAATATGGACTTCAAGTATGCTCGAGAGATGACCCATGTCCAAATTTAATGGATTTATTAACTCATCGCGAAAACTCATGTCTGGTAAAGCGCGTAGCCGTGTTTTCATATAAAATCGGCCCTTTCATGAAATGGTTTCTGTATTTTTTTCAATAAGAGCTCTCATGACAAATATTGTTTTCTGTAAGTTTCAGCTTCCTACCTTTGTTATTATCGGAGATATGATTTTTTGAAAATTTCCAAAAATAACCGGATTTTGCCTCATAGGCTAATGCGATTCACGTGAATTTTTTTATATGAAAACACGGCTAAGCTCTTTAAATCTTAGAGAACAGTTTGAAAGAGTGACTCAGGATATGTAACTATGATAACAGGTAACAAAGAATAGTCATAATTTGGCCGAATATTCGGTTCGGCAACAGCTGGACCTAATCGGCCGAATGTTTGTATTCGGTCAAACCCATATTCGGCGCATCTCTAGTATATCATTAGTACATAGAGTTTAAGTATATTAATAAAAATTAAGTATATTATTAGTATAAGAGAGGTAGGGCACAGCAAAATGTCATCTTGATCGAATTTGGAGCAGCCCAACTGGGGAAGTACCTCCGCCTTGCAGAAGACCACAGCCATAATAACATTATCTACTATACAAGTATGTAGTGTTCTGTTCCTGGAGGTGAGCAAGGTTGCCGGAGCTCCCGAGGATGCACTGTGTTGAGAGCGAGGGACCTAAATGTGTTTCTTCTGCTGTCAACACAGTGCATCCTCAAATCTTATAAAGGGTCGGCAACGCGCACGTGACTCCTTTGGAGTTGCGGGCGTGTATAGGCTGCGGTGGCCGCTTACCATCAGGTTGACCGTAAGATTGTTTGCCACCGGTGTTGTATATAAATAATAATAATAATAATAATAAGAAACCTATAAATATCTTGGTATGTCACGGTCTTTGGGTATCGAGGGTGAGGGTGTAAAGCGGGCGGTGAAGGAGCGCTTCTTCTGTCGCATGACAAAAGTACTTAATAGTCTTTTGTCGGGCGGCAACAAGGTGCGCGCCTTCAACGCCTGGGTGATGCCCTTACTCATATACTCCTTTGGTATACTAAGATGGACTCAGACCGAGCTGGATGCCTTGGACCGAAGGGTTCGTGTACTGCTTACTGCGCACCGCATGCTACACCCACGCTCGTCTGTTATGAGACTGTACATCCCGCGGAAGTGTGGAGGTCGCGGCTTTTTAAATGCCAAAGACCTCCACAACCGTGAGGTGTGCAGTCTCAGGGATAATTTCCTAAGAAGCGAGTGTGGGATGCATCGGGACGTAGTAGCAGTAGACGCATCTTTCACCCCGCTTTCCATGGCAAAGGAGAACTGGCGCAGACTTAAAGTATTGAGCACCGAGGACCGCAAGGCGGAATGGAAGAGTAAGGAGCTACACGGGCGATTCTACAGGGCCCTTACGGGACCTGACGTAGACCTGCTCGCGTCGGTGAACTGGCTACGCTTCGGGGATCTCTTCGGGGAAACCGAAGGTTTTGTCTGTGCAATTGCGGACGAATTTATCATGACGAACAACTACCGGAAATATATTCTGAAGGACGGTACGGTCGACATTTGTCGGGCATGCCGCCGTCCCGGAGAGTCACTCAGGCATATCATTTCCGGTTGTAGTCATCTTGCTAACGGCGAGTACTTGCACAGACATAACTTAGTAGCCAGGATCATTCACCAGCAACTTGCTCTTTTATTCGGTCTTGTGGACTTCGAAGTACCTTACTATAAGTACACACCTGCGCCCGTTCTCGAAAATGGTCGTGCCATGCTCTATTGGGATCGATCTGTCATTACGAACAGGACTATTGTAGCCAATAAGCCTGATATCGTACTGACAGATCGATCGAAACGCCAGGCAGTCCTCGTTGACATCACCATCCCCCATGACGAGAACCTCGTGAAGGCTGAGAAGGACAAAGTCAGCAAGTACCTAGACTTGGCACACGAGGTAACCGCCATGTGGGATGTTGATTCAACGATCATTGTCCCGATAGTCGTCTCTGCGAACGGTCTAATAGCGAAGAGTCTCGACCAACACCTCAAGAGACTCTCGCTAGATGGCTGGGTCAAGGGTCAGATACAGAAGGCGGTACTCCTGGACACGGCGCGAATAGTCAGGAGGTTCCTCTCTCTGTCGCCCGACACCACCGGTAGCTTAGGCCCCGCCTCGCTGCCGGCGGCACTCTAGGTTAGGTTTTTATAATGATTTTATGTTTTGTAAATATTGTTTTATATTTTACTTTTTATAAAGATATTGTAAAAACCTAACTTAAGAGAAAAGATAAATAAAGAGAATAATAATAATAACGAACGGTTTAATAGCGAAGAGTCTCGACCAACACCTCAAGAGACTCTCGCTAAAAGGCTGGGTCAAGGGTCAGATACAGCGCGGCGGTACTCCTGGACACGGCGCGGATAGTCAGGAGGTTCCTCTCTCTGTCGCCCGACACCACCGGCAGCTTAGGCCCCGCCTCGCTGCCGGCGGCACACTAGGTTAGGTTTTTATAATGATTTTATGTTTTGTAAATATTGTTTTATATTTTACTTTTTATAAAGATATTGTAAAACCTAACCTAAGACCAGAAATAAATAAAGAGGATAATAATTGTAGAGTACTTTTTAGAGAAGTCCTTGAAGGCGAGCCGCAGCTTGTTGGTGAGCCGCGTGGGCGGCTGCGCGCCCGCCGCCACCGGCGCCAGGAACACCTGCGCAGTTTTTTTTTGTTGTTTGTAGCTCTGGAGCGGTCTCCATTGGCTAATAAGTAGGATTTGGGGCCCCAGGGAGGGGCACCCCTTAGGCTGCGTTTCCATCAGAGCTGTGCGAGGATGTGTTTCCATACATTTGATACCTCGCAAGCTGGCCAGCAAGGTGTCAAATGTATGGAAACTTAGGGACGCCTGCGCAGTGCGCGTGCGCAAGACCACCTGCGTCACTACACGACACAACATCACACCAGTGCCAGCTCTACGCCCAATACCTAGACTAGTGGCTCTGTGTCAGGGACCGATACCGGTATTTTTAAAAAACCCTGAATTAGCCCAATATTTTGGATTATTTTTTGTAACCCAAACCCAATATTTTGAATAATTTTTTGCTCTTTACGTAGGGCTGAATCATGTATTTAGGTAACACCGTCGTATTATTAGATTGTCCCATTAAAAACGAAATAATGAACCGGTGACCGTAATAATACCGGTATTTTTCTATGGAAAAAATACCGGTATTCGATCCCTGCTCTGTGTACGTAGTACAGTAAGAGTTTTTTTTAATTTTCTAAAAACTGACTCGACATAAAATATTCTATATATAGAATCTGCTCACAAAATTTCAAGAGAATCGGTTGAGAAATGCGACCTGTAGAGAACAAACCTAAATTCGCGCATAGAAACTTATACATACAGGGATGAGCTCGCCTTTGTGCATATTTTGTCAACTGTTCTTGTAATTTGCGTTGTATTTTTTCTCATGTACAATAAAGAATTTACATATATACATAGAAATTTTTTTTTTGAAAACTTCTAAAAACTGACTCGACAAAAAAATTCTATATAATTATCGAACCTGAAGAAACCACATCACATGGCGCCTCTGCCAGGACAGAAGTGACATCACATGGCGACCCTGCCAGGACAGAAGTGGCATGACATAGCGACCTTGCCAGGACAGAAGTGGCATGACATGGCGACCTTGCCAGGACAGAAGTGACATCACATGGCGACCCTGCCAGGACAGAAGTGGCATGACATGGCGACCTTGCCAGGACAGAAGTGGCATCACATGGCGACCCTGCCAGGATAGAAGCCACACCACACGTAGTTAATATTGACGTACTCGTACCTGTGCCAGCTCGAGCGGGCCCTGGTTGACGGTGGTCCCGATGCAGCCCTGCACCACCATCTGCAGGATCTTAGGGTCCGCAGGCTCCTGGCTCGTGGCTGCCGCCAGCTCGTTTATCTAAAACACATCATTATTGGACAGTTTATACTTGACATGTTCAAGCGATATTCGACCTTAACCCGTTGCCTCTCGGCGAAAAAAAACAAACAATGACATTGTTTTGTTATGTACGTCTGAGACTCACGGAAGTTATCTATTTAAAAAAGTTTGTATTAACCTATAGTTATCTATATATATTGTTAACTCTGGGAGCTGTAAAAAAAAAACAAAATCAAAAAAACTGGATCCTTAAAAAATCTATTCGGATCAACTCACAAAATTTCACGAGAATCGGCTGAGAAATGCGACCTGTAATGTAAAGGCGAACCGAGCATGCATTTTTGTTCAAGCTGAAATGGATGAAATGCGAGACGCTTTGCTCGCTCGGTCAATTAATAAACTTACGAGTTACGAGTACACTATAATTGTAGACATCTATTTTCATAGTGTTGTTAAATAGTAACCGACCTTTTTCTGGATATCTTCAATGGCCACTTCAATTGGCGTGAGGATAATCTGTGTGCGAGCTACCACCTGAAATTGAAACATTATTTTAACTTCGATGACTTGCCGTCCAGTCCACGACCTTATGGCTACGTTCTGAAGGAATAATTCACATAAATATTATTGTAACGTTAAATATCAGGGTGAAAATGGTTCCAGCTTGTGTCATATTTCATAAATCAATGTCGTGCGGTTCAAGGATTTCTGTCTCATTTGAATTGTGGGAATTAGAAAAAGGAGTGTATATTTTTCTCTACTCGCTTGCTTTTTTAGTCGAGAACTGCCTTTAGACCACGAGGCTTGCTTGAGGCTTGACTTAAAAAGCTAATTATATAACTATTACATACACAACTTTTTCTACAAGTCAACGGAAATTAATTAAACAAACCGAAACTATCAAAGAAACTAGTCCTGCGCCAATGAACATTAGGCACATGGGTCGGGCGCTCGTTGGTCTTTTGTTCTATGTCCGCGGCGTCACGTGATTTGTCAATTTCATAAGAGTACTGTAATGGTGATACGTGATTGGCCAATTTCATAAGAGTACAGTAAAAGGCGACACGTGATTGGTCTTTTTCATAAGAGTTCACTTGAAGGGAACCAATAGAGAAATGTATGTGATTTTAGTTATGTCTACTATATCGTAATTCAACCATTGAAGTCGACGAGTAGAAAAACATCTTTCTATAACAATACAGAAATATGAAGCGAGGCCCAAGAATTCCAAAATCTGCATTAAAAAAAGAGTGTGTGAAAATTATGTACATGAAAAAGTAGAAGGGCCCGTGAGCGTGTGCGCGCGTGCGTGCGTGCGTACGTGCGTGCGTGCGTGTGTGTGTGAGTGTGGGTGTTGTGTGTGTACTATTCTTACAAATGATGGGGGATGGAGCTTCCGAGAGGGGAGGTAAACTCAAGTGTTGCTGGTAGTAGAGTTATTTTATTAATATCGTGACCTAACTATATATATACTTTAGGTTGCGCTGATACAAGCAATATGGGTTTATGTCGCATTAAACTATTGTTACTGCTAAACACTGAAAGTGGCTAATCGCCATACTACATGTGTGTGTGTGTGTGCGTGTGTACCTGTATGCGCGTCTTGACGTAGGGGAAGTGGTGCGCGGTGGTGAGGATGGTCTTGCGCTTGCACTGCTCCGCGATGTCGCCGTGCGCGCGCCCCCCCACCGTGAACGGGGTCGCGTACATGAACCGCTCTGGAAACATACATACGTCTCAACTTTACGCTACGTTGTCTGCTTGCCACCGGGCAGGTCGTAAGCTTTTTTTTTTCTTTAAAGGTCGCAGCTGGTTTTTATTATTCTTGAATATTATATCTGCCAGTGATTTTGTAAATTGAGGTATACCGCGACGCGAGGCTGTAAGAAAAATTCTGTTCACCATATTATAGCTTGCTTATAAGTTTAGTTTAGTATTGCCAGCTTAGAAACGATTGGACTTGTGATGTCACCCGCTAGTGTTAAGTCCACTTTTAGAGTTTTTAGGCAATAAGTTGCCTAAAAATTATAAAAGTTTTGTTTATTTATTGTTTAGTTTATTTTATTCCTAGTTTTGGGGCACTCACTGAAAACCAGCGTCACGGTTTCCGTGACAACATGCTGAGTGGGTGTCCTATTTAGCACATAAAATGTACAAGTTGTTTTACAATTAAATTGTATACTTTTTAATAATGTGTGTTAAATAAATACATTTCTATTCTATTCTATTCTAAGCTTGTTTGCCACCATCGTTGTATGAAAAACGGCGCACAAACTTGCGAGGAGTACGCCCCGTGATGCCTCACAAGCTTCTCTAAAACTATACTCATATTCATAGCTGCTAATCCATATTGATACTTATATCCATACTTAAGATGATAAATGCGAGTGTCTGTCTGTTACCTCTTCACCTTCAATGGGATGACAGCTGCCGGCGCCATATTTGACGATGACCGGCCTGTGATCGTATGTTGGTGCAACCGAGCCTTAGTGAAACCGATATTTTAACTCTTTGAGAGCCAAGGACGCCTGTAGTCAGCGGAAATTCGTACCACGAAAAGTAATACTGCCGATATTATAAAAGTGTGCCTGTCTGTCTGTTACCACTTCACGCTTATACCGCTGAACCGATTAAAAAAATAATAATAAATAAATAAATATTTGTGGACAATCTAACACAAATCGACCTAGTCCCAAACTAAGCAAAGCCTGTACTATGGGTACTAGGCGACGATATACATACTTATATAAATAAATATATACTTAAATACATAGAAAACATCCAAGACTCAGGAACAAATATTCGTGTTCATCACACAAATAAATGCCCTGACCGGGATTCGAACCCGGGACTTCCAGCTTCGCAGGCAGGGTCACTACCAACTAGGCTAAAGCGGTGGAATTTAGTTGAAATTTCGTTTTGTTTCGAAAAAAACTTATAGTAGAGGTACAGATGCAGTAACTCACTGATGTTGTAGTTTCTCTCGGAGTGCGTGGTGCGCGTGCGCAGCTCGTGCGGCTCGAAGTACGGCTCCACGTACGTTATCTGTACAATACCATTCTTCATCACTACATAGTATAAAACAAAGTCGCTTTCTCTGTCCCTATATCCCTTTGTATGCTTAAATCTTTAAAACTACGCAACGGATTTTGATGCGGTTTTTTTTAATAGATAGAGTGATTGAAGAGGAAGGTTTATATGTATAATAACATCCATTAAATAGTGCACTCGTGCGAAGCCGGGGCGGGTCGCTAGTATGTCAATATGATCTTTTATTTACTTATTTCAACACACATACAGAATGTAACAAAACTCACATTCGGTATCGTGTTCTCATTAGGAAATGGTAGAATTTTTTTTTCTCGTAGTAAATTTTTGGCTTTTGTATGGACAGTTCGCTGACTTGAACGACCTGCCCCATAGCAAAAAAAAATTTTTTCGCGTCAAAAAAAAATTTCTTCTACTTTTTCCTAATCAGAACACGATACCGGATATGCTCCTTAACGGATCCTCAATAGTTTTGTTACACCCTGTATAAGCTAACAGTTTAGCCCCAAGACGTTTATACGGCAAAAATAATGAGGTAAGGTATAGCGGGGCAATCTAGACTGTGGGAAATGAAAACTAATCGAAATATCTTCCGTGTTACATTATTTACTAGAGTGCCATCTTGGTGGAATTGTGAAAGCGCTTTTCCGCTATCCGGGCATAGCAGTAAATGATGTAAAACACGGAAGATATTTGCGATTATGAAATGAAATGAAAATAATTTATTCGTGACATAGAACCAGATAAGATAATACATATTGAACTATTAACTAATGAAACTGCCACGAAATGATCCCGCCTCAGCATAATGCTGACTCACAAGCCAGCGCTGCTCTTCCGGCGAGACCATTGTTTGTGGATCACGTTGCCCCGCTGTCCGACGCGGCCTTAACCTATTCTGAACGCACCCGTTACGCTTGCGTCAAACAGCGCCATCTGGCAGGCTGCTAATTGACTAATTGTCAATAGTCAATCCGTCAACATGGCTGCAAGTTATAGTAAATTAGTTTTAATTTCCCACAATCTAGATTGCCCCGCTACACCTTACCTCATTCTTTTCATAAATCAGGAATGCTTACAACTTTTTAAAATGATCAAAACGATTAACAACAAAACAACATTAAGGGCTAGATCTGATCAAAATTGTGATACAGTTTACATTCATTCATTCAGTTGGGCAAAGTTCAAGGTAGATACAACGGTATTCAGAAACTTATAAAACGTATTTAAGAGTATCTATTACAAACATGATATTTTAGACAGTGCGCATGTAACTGACCTGTATGTGCGCCTTGTCCGCTGGTAGGGTCGCCGGGTCCACCATGTTGCTGTCCTTTATTATCACCACGTTCTCCGCGCCGAAGCGCTGCCCGTAGAAGTTCTGTGCACGACAAGATTGCGTTAGTCACATTCTTTACCAATAAATCATTCTGCTAGGCAAAATTCAAAAATACAAAAACAAACATTTATTCTGCAAATAGGCCACAAGGGCACTTTTACATGTCAAAATATTAATTTACAATTTAAGATAGTCTCCGTATATCGAAACAGTGAAATAGAGCAACATATAAAAGAAAATTATTTCTTAAATAGCATAGTAGACACTAGTAAATAGTGATAGTACATAGTAATAGTCATGTATGTGAATTTAGTTACCGAAGAGACTCCGATCCCACAGTCAAACTGTGTAAACCGTTGTGTGGGACAGACACTAATTGTAAAATTGTACCTCTTTATAATAATAAATAAATAATAATTCGATCGAGCCTTGAGCGCAGGTCGCGGTACCAGGAGCAGGGCGGCAGGCTAGCGAGGAGGGTGTCCCGCTGGAGAGGTAGGGCACAGCCTAGAGAGGTAGGGCACAGCCTGGAGAGGTAGGGCACAGATTGGAGGTAGGGCACAGCCTGGAGAGGTAGGGCACAGCCTGGAGAGGTAGGGCACAGCAAAATGTCATCTTGTTTGAATTTGGAGCAGCTCAACTGGGGACGTACCTCCGCCTTGCAGAAGACCACAGCCATAATAACATTATCTACTATACAAGTATGTAGTGTTCTGTTCCTGGAGGTGAGCAAGGTTGCCAGAACTCCCGAGGATGCGCTGTGTTGAGAGCGAGGGACCTAAATGTGTTCCTTCTGATGTCAACACAGTGCATCCTCAAATCTTATAAAGGGTCGGCGCTCCTTTGGAGTTGCGGGCGTGTATAGGCGTGAACCGTACGCTTGTTTGGCAAAAGTTATTAAGAACAAAACTTGACATTGAATTAGAATTCTATTAAGTACAAAACTTGACATTGTAATTGTAACTTATTAAGACAAAAATTTTACATTATAATTATAATTAGAATAATTTATTGACAAACTTGACAGTGTATTTAGAATCTAGAAAAAGGAAACTTGACATTAAAATTGGAATTTATTAATAACAGAACTTGATATTGCGATTAGAATTTAAATATTTTTCGTATGCATTGTGTTCTCTTAACACTAGTAAACATTATGTGCCCTATCTGGGTGTCATGTACCTACCGACTACCTGTAACATCTCCTGTAATGCACTTGACATAAATGTTGAATAAATGAATAGTAGATTGTGTCTCAAGGGAGCAAAATGATATATTTACGGCGAGGGCGGTATATTGAATTCTGAGTGAAGCGAAAGATTCTACAATAGAATCCTGAGCGTAGCGAGGGATTCTAAAGTAGAATCTTGAGCGTAGCGAGGGATTCAAGTGTTCACGCCCAAGACGGAAATAATTTTGCTACCGTGTGACACATACTGCTTTTCATACCGTCTATGAGGCTCGCTGCTAAAATCATGAAATATCTTACAAATGATTTTACTACAGAGTGTCACATACTGCTTTTCACACCTTCTATAAGGAAAAGAGTCATCGTTGCCCTCAAATGAGGGAAGAAAAGTACATCTTTGATCCCTCATTCGAGGGAAACAATAACTCTTTTCTGAATAGCAGGTGTGAAAAATATATTCCAATTTCAAAAATCAAGCGCTTGTCAGATGTCAAGTGGGCAGCCAATGAGATTTCCACCATCCAAATTTGTCACTTGGCAGAACAAACAGCCCGGACTATAGTGCTCAATGAAGAAGGCTTTAGCATTGCTGTGAAGAACTGAGATAGTAATAGCATTTCTCTTTTGTGATCAATGAATATAGCGGCCAGTAGTTAGTAATGTCTAGTCTAATAAAATGATAACAAGTTTGTTACAATAGAAATGTATGTTCAGGCGAATTTCAACCTACTAATATTTAAATGACTTTGCAAAATGACCTTATGGGGGCTATCGCGTATGAATCCGCCGCTAGATGCGCTAGTGTAGCGTGAGGTATCCGAAAAGTCAAATGTCACTCTTTGTGGTTGCGGTACACGGGTTAATATCTAATTGGAACAATATGGTGAGTATTTTGCAATATCTGAGTTTGATTATGGCAAATATGAGTTACGGGTCAATGACTGTCAGTGCTTTGACACAGTTTTGTCTTTCGGAAACTTATTTCCTCCTTTTTTTCCGAACAAAACCGGACTGCGCTACAATGCGGGATGTTCGATATTTTTACGGTACGGTTTTAAGGTTTTAAACATGATTTAAATGCAAACTTCGTTCTCATGCCCATAATTACCAATAATAATTTTTGACAGCTGGACCTTACTCGACAGTGGCGCCAACTGGTGAGCTCAAAAACGATAGCCTTCATTTAGTCGATCGTACCTCGAGGCGGCTGAATATCTCGGGCAGCTTGGTGAGCGCGTGCTCCTTGTACACGAACTCCTCGCCGTGCAGGTCGCCGAAGGGCGCGCCGTAGAAGGCCACGCGGAAGTACGCGCCGAACACGCGCTTGCCGTGCAGCTGCTCGATGCGCGTGAACGCCTCGTTCAGCTTGCTGGACACACAAACACACGGTTGTATTAGAATCAGTGTTGCCAGGGCCGTTGGGACGAAAGTTACATTTCTTTTCATGAAAAGTTACATTATTAATACAAAAGTTACATTTTATATATTTTTCATAATTACTTATCAAAACGTTCATAATTACTTATCAAAACGTTCATAATTACTTATCAAAACGTTCATAATTACTTATCAAAACGTTCATAATTACTTATCAAAACGTTCATAATTACTTATCAAAACATTCGATTCTAAGAAACGAGTCGCCATATACAGCTACAATTCGGCGAGTTCGGCGACAGAATTACGCCGAGCTAATGAGCGGCGTCTCAAATCTCATACAAAGTTGCAAGAGACGGACAGACAGAGTCGTACTATGTAGGTTATTTTGTCACCTTTTCTGTATGGAAGCCTATAAATTGTGTCGCTTGATGCCGGTTAAATACAATTACCTTTCTTTTTAAATACAGTCTCATTAGCCTCAAAAGTTACAAAAAATTCTTTACAACAGAAGTTACTTACATGTTACGCGAGCCGGTCAAAAGTTACGAAAAATGTAAGAATGTAACCATCTGGCAACACTGATTAGAATTACGATTTGAAACGGGATATTTACCATGTATATTTGTTTTTTTTTTTACTGTTTCCGGAAAGAACTCGCGTATTGATACTGTGAGTGTGTTGTGTCGTGACCGTAATCGAGTTTCAAATGACAAGGCGGACGGTGGTTGTGACAGTCAGGGCCGTCTTTCCCACTGGGCACTAAGGGCACTTGCCCAGGGCCCCGCGATCGATAGGGGCCCACTACTTACTGCCAGATTACCAAACGATAACCAATATTTAGTGATCTGTCAAGGGCATAGGGGCCCCATTACCCTAGTGTGCCCAGAGCTTCCAATTGGTTAAAGTCGGCCTTGGTGACAGTGACACTGTGGGAAAAAAGGGAACCAGGAAGAGGGTAGATCGTTATGGTGTGTGGGTAGACCACAACTAAAACTCGCAGCACGTCAGTTAATCCTTGATAATGGCGCTTGTAACAGTGCCGAAATATCGGGAACTCAAAAATACAAATATACATGGTAAATATCCCACACACTGCAAAACGCGCGGTTGGCGGGTGGTTTTCTTTGGATGAATGTAATTTTTCTTTAATGAGGGCTATCGCGTATGAATTCGCCGCTAGAGACGCTAGTGTAGCGTTAGGTCTCCGAAATATCAAATGTCACTTTTTTTGGTTCCGCTACGCGGGTTAATATCTATTTGGAACAGTATGGTGACTATTTTGCAATACCTGAGTTACGGGTCAATGACTCTGTCAGTACTTTGAGACAGTTTTGTCTTTTGGAAACTTATGTCCTCCTTTATTTCCGAACAAAACGGCACTGCGCTACAATGCGGGATGTTCGATATTTTACGGTACGGTTTTAAGGTATTAAATATGATTTAAGTGTAAACTTCGTTCTCATGCACGTAATAACCAATAACAATTGTTGACAGCTGGACCTTACCCGACAGTGGCGCCAACTGGTGAGCACAAAAACGACAGCCCTCATTGTTTCGATTCAACATGGCACTTATAGAATTTTTAAATTTTTTACACAGCGGGTAACAATGGGTTTTGGTAAGATACTCCTAGTCGCTAGCGAATACGGTCATGCAAACTCATGGTAAAGGCAGTGCCGCGTCGCGTGGACGTGTTACCCGTGTATGTTGGCGAGCTTCTTGTAGTCGCGGTGGCGCTCGGCGATGGGCAGCAGCACCTTGTACACCTCGTTGACCGCCTCGTACATGCCGGCCGTCATCAGCGAGCTCGCCGCGTGCTCCAGCAGCGCCTGCAGTGCGGACAAGCCTTTCACCTTTCGATCGACAGCCTCCCTTTTGATCTCCTCGCTCCATTAGCGTTTCCTAACACTTACTGGCATATATATTTTGGAATTATGCTTACTTGTAAAAAATCATCCAGAATATTTTGCAAAGAGATCATCGAAGTACAATGTTCGATCTCAATATCTACATGATTTGATACTTCCGAAAGCCAACTCCTTAATGTACAAGAAGAGTGCATTTATGTCGGCTATTCGTGTCTATAACAATCTTCCTAGCGACATAAGAAGTCTAGAAGGAATTCGTTTTAAAAGGTCCTTGAAAAATTTTTTGACCGAAAATGTGTATTATAGTTTAAATGAATTTTATAATCATGTATCTATAGTGTAAACTTTGCATAAATTTATCTTAGGCTAAGAACTTAAAGATTGTATGCCCGAAAAGGGTAAGAACTGTTGATACGCATAATATGTACCTGTACAACCTAACCTTTATACACAGTTTCTTACAATAAATTTTCTGTTTCTGTTAGAACCGACTCATTTCCCTCATAACGTAGAGCACCGACCTGACATACTCGACATAACACTCCTAAAGAACGTAGCGTTAACTCTGCGTTCTGTAGAAGTGATACACGAACTTGACTCGGACCATAGGATTTATTGGGCCCGGCCTATAAAGCCACAGTCAGGTTCAAAAAAAAAAAGGACAAGCCTTTATACAGACAATAACATCACCGTTTTAAAAAAAAAAATATTTAAAGAGTTTAGTCACAATGACGATCTCACTCTATAGTACAACTTATTAACTATTACAGATCAAGTAAGACAGAAGGCATGACAAGGGAGGACCGAGGCGCAGTTGTATGGATCAAATAAAAGCAACAATTGGAGTCGTGTCGTATTAGGAAGGAAAAAGGGCTGGCGTACGAGAGAGAGAGAAATGGAAAATACTCCACCTACAAGTGAACTTTTAAATTCGAAAATGATTAAGGACAAGTGGTTATATGAGCCGTAGACTTCACGAGTAGTTTTTTTCATTCCCAAAAATAAGAAAACACCGACCAGGTGCGAGTCGGACTCGCGCACGAAGGGTTCCATTATCTATAAAAACGACAAAAAAAATATGTTTCTCGCATGGGAGCCCCCTAAATATTTATTTTATTCTGTTGGTTGCTATTATTGTTGTTGTCATAGTGGCAATAGAAATACGTGATCTGTGAAAATTTCAATTGTCTGTCACGGTTCATGAGATACAGCCTGGTGACAGACGGACGGACAGCGGAGTCTTAGTAATAGGGTCCCGTTTTACCATTTGGGTACGGAACCCTAAAAAGACTAAGTATAATTATTGAACCTTCTCAAAAATTTTCACATGAATCGGTTGAGAAATCCGATCTTTACAAGGCATGTTCCTGTTACCGCTTCGGTTAATCTCAACTCTCCAGCAGCCCTGTACACTGAACTTCACTCTTGTGTGTATACAATATATGAGAGAAAGGGACGGCACGAGACGAACTTCTGATTTCGAAGTTCGGAGTAACCCCTCTGGCACACCTCCGTGGTGGCCATATATCGCGCGAGGAATGAAGGACCACGTGGTATGTTGCGAGCGCATACTAGCTTGATGGCATGATTAGTTCACTTAGGCCGGGTTTTATAAAGATCCGTTAGACCAAATTTCAGTAACTCAGTACATTTTTTGACATAACAAACCGACATAAGGTATAACGAATCTTTATAAAACCGAGCCTTAGAAGTATAATCCTGTGGCTGTACAGCAGACACGTGCCGGGCGGAGCGTACCTGCAGCTCGTGGTGCGTGAGGTGGTGGTGCAGCGCGTCCGCGCAGGACTCGTCGAGCGCGTTGTGCGTGACCCGCTCCAGCAGCGCCGCGCCGCGCCCGGACGCGTTCATCTGCTCCGCCACGAGCGCCGCCCCGTGGACCAGGCACATGCCGGCTTCGGTGTGGTTCGAACGCTGGAACGAAACACATCATTATCATGGCATCCTCTAAGTGTGCCAATTCAAACAGAAAATGGCATAAATAGATGAGCGGTTTTTAACTGATAAGGACACTTAAGTGAAAAAATAGGCGGGCCTTCAGAGTTCAGCAGCAATAATGGAGTAAAGAGAATATATAGATGTGATTACCTCCATGTGTTTCTGCGCCATGTTGTTGAGCCACGTGAGCCGCAGGTCGGGGCTGTGCTGGTAGCCGCGCGCGATGCGGTGCATCAGGTCCAGCAGCATCTCCGGGTCCTCCTGGAACTCCTTCATCTTCACCGTGTCCGACAGGATCATGTGCAGGTTGAACACCAGGTCCTTCACCTACAAATGTATCGAACACTTTTATAAATGTTTTTGTACCTAGGGCATGCAATACCGGACGATTCTCAATCCCGGGGTTGAAATCCGGTACTGGACCACAATAAATAAATAAATAATAAATAAATATTAGAGGACAAGATAGATAGGCAGTTATAGTATTAGAATACATCTGAACGCTCTAAACCTCAAATGTAAAAGTTGCCGGGCAAATGTTAGCAATCCAATTATTGTCTCCTAGACGTAGTGTTACGACCAACCCTGTCGAAGGGACTCGTCTGAAAATCAGCGCAAGGCCTAAAGCCCTGCATATGCTGAGACGAGCACCCATTGCCCAACCTAATACAATAAATATGTATTTTAAGTGTCTATTTTAAGTTATGTCATAAGAGATCCGTTGTACTGTACACATTTTGTTTCTTTTTTGGCAATAAATCTTTTTGGATTAGAATTTGAATTTCCCACTTCTGACTAAAACTTCGTCTTTGAATTTGATCTATTACAACCAATTATTTGATTATTATTATTTTGATTATTATTATTATTATTATTGACAAGACAAGACACTTGAAATAAGGAATTTAATTCTGTCAATTTGAGAGTTCGCCTAATGAGTGTCCCACTGCTGGGCAAAGGCCTGTCCCAATGATGTTCATGCGTCCCTATTCCTCCTTAGTCCGGGGCTGCCCAGTCCACGTCGCCCGTCATGTGGCTCCCACTCGGTAGCTACATTACCCCACCTATCCCTATCCAGACGCATGCGACAGACGAAGCCCGCCTGGATCTCACTTGAATTTAATTAGAACAGTTGTTGGCGACTGGCTGTGTTGCAAAAAATACATAGCAATGTTTTTTTTTTGAACCTGATTGTGGCTTTATAGGCCGGGCCCAATAAAGCGATAGGAGTGCGCGGTTGGAGAGTAGCCTGGGGAAAATCCAGGGGAAAACCTCCGGCACGACCACGCGTTTAGAACACTGGAATACTCTAAGAGTTTGCGCTCCAGTGAGATTGGTTGAACGGCTTCAACCGAATCTGAGGTGTGAGTGGAATCGAGCAACTGGGAGTTTTGTCGTTGGTTCACTAAACCTAGCCTAGCTGAGAAGAGTCCAGCAAGAAACTCAGCTAGGCCCGACCTGGGTCGGACTGACTCTACCCGGTGTGCGGCGGTACCGGGACGAATAGGGACTATATGTGTCACTGTTGTCGCGATCGCGCGGTGGACGTCCCCGCCGGCGGGAATGCCTAACATACCAATGTCAATAGTTACTTTTCCCACTGATGGTTAGTTGTCACCTTGTGTCACGTTCGCCTGGTCAACTATATATTGTGCTGATATTATTTATTAATATATTTTAGGTAAATACCTACGTGATTCTATCATCATTACACTGTAATACAGTCATCACTAGCTATCAACAGTTAAAATCCACTCGAATCCATTGGGAATAATGCATACCTTTTTAATATAAAATGAACACACAAATTGGATGTGCATAACTCCAAACATGTAAAATAAGGACCAATTACACAATAATTATAAAATGGGAGGGTAATGAAATAAGAAATTAATTTAGTTAATCAAATGTGGCGTGTCTTCTGCTCCTCTCGTTTCTTCTTTCTTTAAAATTTAAATACTTAACTTAAGAGCCCGTATGAGTTAAAAAATGCTCATATATTTAGGCCATTTTCTGTTTGAATTTACAGGTATCTTGCAATTTTGTCTCAATGTTACTATCTAGAACAAGGCTATAGCGACCTAACGTCATAAATTATTAAGAAATACTTAATAATTTATGACGTTAGGTCGCTATAGCCTTAATATTTTTTGCATTTTTCATTAAGAAATACCGTTTCAAACATCACTTCAAAACGACCATTTCATTCAAACGAAAAACGGCTTTTTTCCGCTTAAATTCTACTAAGCACAATAAAATCAAGAAATGGTTATGTCGCTATCTAAAACTTTTATAAAAATCATCGTATCTTTTAATCACTACTGGTTTTATCAATAATTTTTGTCACAATTTGAAATCAAAACATTTTAAAACTTATAAGGCCTCTTTAAAAAAGTAAAAGAAGCCACATTTGGCTGCCCAAATTTCGGTGTTGACATTAATAACATTTTTTAAAGTTGAATGACATTTTATTACAAAACTGTGTCAAAGGAATAAAGATCGTACTGAAATAGGGATAAAGTTAAACATTCATACCTATATTTTAATGAACTTTTTCTACTCACACTGGATCATGCAGCCAAAATAATATTACCGAAAATGCATAAGGGGCAAAACCACTTACACCGTCAGGACCATAGTCCCCGTCGGCACCCTGCGTTAAGGTTGATATCAGTCAAATACGTTGGCCATTACATATTACATTATACCTACTTATACATAATAAATACGGTGATAAGGCGTTTCTCTCTCGTGGGTCTCTATTTCTTGTGATTATTTTACGCTAGAACGAGAGAGCACGTGTTTTGTAGCGAGCGCAAACGTCGGTTCTGTTAGACAGAAAATCGTCTAGTGTAGCGCGAGGTCTCCGAAATGTCAAATGTCACTCTTTGTGGTTGCACTATGCGGGTTAATATCTAATTGGAACAATATGGTGACTATTTTGCAATACCTGAACTTGATCATGACAAATATGAGTCAATGACTGTCAGTGCTTTGAGACAGTTTTCTTTCGGAAATTTATGTCCTCCTTTTTTCCCGAACAAAACGGGACTGCGCTACAATACGGGATGTTCGATATTTTTACGGTACGGTTTTTAGGTATTAATAGTAGATTGCGTCTCAAGGGAGCAAGATGATATATTTACGGTGAGGGCGGTATATTGAATCCTGAGTGAAGCGAAAGATTCTACAATAGAATCTTGAGCGTAGCGAGGGATTCAAGTGTTTACGCCCAAGACGGAAATAATTTTGCTACCGTGTGACACAATTCGTGGGAAATAATTTTGCTACTGCTTTGATGAATGATCTTACATGGAATATCTTACAAATGATTTTACTGCCGAGTGTCACATACTGTTTTTCACACCTTCTATGAGGAAAAGAGTCATTGTTGCCCTCAAATGAGGGAAGAAAAGTACATCTTTGATCCCTCATTCGAGGGCAACAATAACTCTTTTCTGAATAGCAGCTGTGAAAATATGATTTAAATGTAAACTTCGTTCTCATGCCCATAATAACCAATAATAATTTTTGACAGCTGGACCTCACTCGACAGTGGCAACTGGTGAGCATAAAAACGGTAGCTGTCATTGGTACTGACCTTGTACGGGTCGTACACCTGAGATGATTTTATTCTTGATGTTTGATTGTAGACTTGATAGAAACACTGATGTCGTTGTATGATCTTATTGATAACCAAGGCAAAGGTATAAGTACTAGCTAGGAGCACGTATAAACGTAAACTAATTCATAAGTGGCGTAGTCGCCGATACATCGTTTTATTATAACGTCATTCATTATTATTTATTTGGTTTATTTGGTTATTAAATACGCGTCATACTTGTGGCGGCCTGGTCAGCTCCACTGAACGACCTCGGACCTGCGCGCAGCAGCGCGCTGTTGCCTAGCAACCGATATAACAGTGGTGTCATGAGCAGCCTAATTCTAACCCGCGCGCTTTGCTTTTATGTTAACATATATAATTAATATTTTGTATATTTGTATATAACTTATGTAAATAAACTCTGTACATAATTCGTGTCTTCCTATTTAACGTTGGTGCGTAAGGGTTGCAACAGTTACGCGCCCTTACCACCACACTGGTGACCGCCGACTCAAGAACGCTACAATGTCGACTGGGAATCTAAACACACTAAAAGAAGACGGCGAAGATTTTGCCGATGCTACTGCTGCAGAAGGTCAGGTATGCAGAGTTGGCGTTAGGGTACCGCCGTTCAACGCCGATGAACCCGCTCTATGGTTCTCGCAAATCGAAGCGCAGTTTATTTTGTCAAATATAACCCGTGACGAGACGAAATTCTATTACGTGGCGGGACAACTTGAAGCACGGTTTGCCACAGAAGTTAAGGACGTTATACTTAACCCTCCCGCTGCCGACAAATATTTAAAACTCAAGGCTGAGCTTATTAAACGGTTGTCCGCGTCGCAGGAAAGGAGAACGCGACAGTTACTAGTCCACGAAGAGCTCGGCGATCGACGACCGTCACAGTTTCTGCGGCATTTACATAATCTAGCCGGTTCAGCTGCTACTACTGACTTCGTCAAAACTTTATGGACCGATCGTCTACCACATAACGTGCAAACGATTGTTGCTTCGCAGATTGAGCTACCTATTGATAAACTCGCCGACTTAGCGGACAGGGTGTACGAGTTAGCTCCACCCACTCCTCGCGCCCCGCAGGTAGCGACTACTTCGGATACTATTGCCGCATCTCCACCAGCGCCATATGGCACTCGCTCGTCCTGTGCAGCCTGCGCATCTAATGACGTCATGGCGCGACAAATAAGCGAGCTCACGAGGCAAGTTGCATTACTTACTAGCCAGAATAGGAGAGCACGTTCTCGATCCCGCTCACGCTCGACTTCACATACAAGGAGGTCCAGCCGCTCACGTTCTCGTATGCCGCAACCACCGCCAGATCATCCGCACTGCTTCTACCACTACAACTTCGCACGCAATGCTCACAAGTGCAAACAACCATGCAGTTTTAAAGCGGAAAACTCTCCGGGCGGTCGGAACTAGCGGCCAACGACTGCCCCATCGCATCAGGCCGTCTATTTATAACGGATCGGACGACGAAAATAAGGTATCTAGTGGACACTGGGTCCGACCTATGTGTTTTCCCCCGATCGGCTATTAAGACGCCATGCCCACAGTCCAAGTATGACCTCATTGCTGCGAATAATACTGTTATTCATACTTACGGACCTATTCAAATATGTGTAAACCTGGGTCTACGAAGAGAGTTTCCCTGGAGCTTTACGATTGCAGATGTTTCTCGGCCCATAATAGGAGTAGATTTCCTTGCGTATTATAACCTACTTGTTGACTGCAGGAATCAACGGTTACTAGATAACGTCACAACACTATCGGTAGCCGCTGTGCACTGCGAGCCTACCGAATACGTAGCTTCTATAAAAGCAGTTACTGGTCAGACTGAATTCCACGACATCTTACGTGAGTATCCAGCTATAACAAGGCCTCCAGGTAGACACTCTCCATCCAAGCACAACACCCTGCACTTCATCAGGACTACACCTGGACCGCCAGTATCCTGCAAGCCTCGCCGCCTCGATCCGGCGCGCTTACAGGCAGCTAAAAAGGAGTTCGAGGACATGCTGGCGTCAGGTATAGCACGACGCTCCGAGAGTCCCTGGGCCAGTGCTTTGCACCTAGTGAAGAAGAAGGACGAGACCTGGAGACCATGTGGCGATTATAGAGCACTGAATGCAAGAACAATCCCAGACCGCTATCCCATTCGTCATATACAAGACTTTTCTCACCAGCTATCAGGTTGCACCATTTTCTCGACTATAGACCTGGTAAAAGCATATAACCAAATAGCCGTGAATCCAGATGACATCCCAAAGACGTCTATTACTACACCTTTCGGTCTATTTGAATTCCCATATATGACGTTTGGCTTGAGGAACGCAGCTCAGACATTCCAGAGATTCATAGACGAGGTACTGCTAGGCTTAGATTTCTGCTATGGATACCTAGATGACATACTGGTGTTCTCGTCATCTCTGGAGCAACATAAGCATCACCTTCGTCAACTATTTGAGCGTCTGACGCAGTACGGCGTGTGGATTAACATCTCCAAATGCTTGTTTGGCCAATCTGAAGTCACCTTCCTTGGATACAGAGTGACAGCATCAGGTACTAAGCCACTGGATTCCAAAGTTCAAGCCATCCAGGATTACGCAGTACCGAAAACTGTTAAGGAGCTCAGGCGTTTCCTGGGTATGATAAACTTCTACCGTCGATTCATACCTAATGCTGCTCTACTTCAGGCACCACTTCACTCTATCCTCTCAGGTCCTAAGGTCAAAGGATCGCATCCGGTAAATATGAATCCTGAGTTGCTAAAGGCTTTTGAAGACTGCAAGTCATCACTATCTAGAGCAACACTTCTAGCTCACCCAGATCCTTCAGCTCAGCTTGCAATCTTCACCGACGCTTCTGACTCTTCTATCGGCGCAGTTCTTCAACAGCGTATTGGTGATACTTGGCAACCTTTGGCTTTCTACTCTCACAAGCTCGCCAAACCACAGAAGAAGTACAGCCCGTACGATAGAGAGCTTCTTGCAGTGTACGAGGCCATCAAGTACTTCCGGCATATGGTGGAAGCTAGAGACTTCATTGTATATACCGATCATAAGCCACTTACCTTCGCTTTTTCTATGAACCGAGATAAATGTTCACCAAGGCAATTCAGATACCTTGACTTTATCTCGCAGTTCACGACCGATCTTCGATTCTTACCTGGAACTCTCAACATTGTCGCTGATGCCTTATCTCGCGTCGAAGAGATTACTGTCGCTATTGACTATCAGGAGCTTGCACGATCTCAGGAAATTGATCCAGAGCTGCAAGACCTCATCACTAACGGCTCTTCACTCAAGCTAAAAAAGATGCCTGCACTTGACAGTACCTTACCCGTTTTCTGCGACATGTCTACTGGACAACCTCGTCCATACATCACACCACAGTTTCGAAAGCAAGTTTTCGACCAGCTTCACCAACTTCATCATCCAGGTTGCTCAGCTACCGTGCGACTGGCCACGGAACGATTTGTTTGGCCAGGGATTCGTCGAGATTGTAGAGAGTGGGCTAGGCAGTGCCTACACTGCCAACAAAGCAAAATCACCCGTCATACCATTTCACCACTTTCCACTTTCACCACTCCTTCCTCGAGGTTCACTCATATCCATCTCGACCTCGTGGGACCCTTAACCCCTTCCTCTGATTTCAGATACTGCCTCACAGTCATCGACAGATTCACGCGATGGCCTGAGGTGTTTCCACTCAGAGACATCACCGCCGAATCTTGTGCTTCTACTCTAGTATCTGGCTGGTTTGCCAGATTCGGCTGTCCACTTCGGGTAACCACGGACCGTGGTCGACAGTTTGAGAGCCAGCTCTTCAAGGCTCTGACGACCATGGTAGGTGCGCACCACTTTCGCACCACTGCTTATCATCCAGCTTCTAATGGCATGATAGAGCGACTCCACCGACAGCTCAAGTCAGCCATCATGTGCCATTCCTCATCCACGTGGACAGAAACTCTTCCTCTCATCCTGCTAGGTATTCGAAGCGCCTTCAAAGAAGACCTACAGATGACTCCAGCCGAGCTAGTCTACGGCGAGATGCTTCGTTTACCTGGCCAGTTCCTGTCACCTCAACATGACTACACGGTGGCAGATGTCACAGAGTACGCCACCCGCCTTCGCTCTCATATGGCCAAGCTAACGCCGAGGTCTGCATCATGGCATACTTCTGCTTCTCCTTTCTACATTCCACGTGCCTTAGAGACCTGCTCCCACGTATTTCTCCGAGTCGACAGAGTACGCGCCTCACTGGAGCCGCCATACGAGGGTCCTTACAAAGTTGTCCAACGACAGGCGAAGTTCTACTCGATCGACATCAAGGGCAAGTTGAACAACGTCTCGATTGACAGACTTAAGCCCGCCTACATTCTGCGCGAGATCACGTCTGACGGCAGCCGCGCCGAAACGTATGGCAGCAGTGGCTCTGAACCCAAGACACGGACCAGAAGTGGCAGACTCGTCACGTTCCCATGCAGATTTCGACCGTAGTTACGGTCTAGCCAGGGGGAACATGTGGCGGCCTGGTCAGCTCCACTGAACGACCTCGGACCTGCGCGCAGCAGCGCGCTGTTGCCTAGCAACCGATATAACAGTGGTGTCATGAGCAGCCTAATTCTAACCCGCGCGCTTTGCTTTTATGTTAACATATATAATTAATATTTTGTATATTTGTATATAACTTATGTAAATAAACTCTGTACATAATTCGTGTCTTCCTATTTAACGTTGGTGCGTAAGGGTTGCAACAGTTACGCGCCCTTACCCACCACATACTCGTGATTGGGTGCTGTTTGTGGAGTCCGGTCTGTTCATGCTTGCTAGGACATAGTGACTACGTTAATACTAGTGTCTTTTTATAGGGGATTGACGAGAGACATCATCCTGTTGTGGATTCGTTTTTATTATCAGTGACTTAGAGACCATATACATCTCTAACAATATTAAATTAATTTTAATTTTGACGCTCAGAGACCATGTACATCTCTGGGATAATATATTAATTTCACTCCTTCTTTAATCTTGAGACCTTATACATCTCTAACTTAATATTTGTAATAGATAACTTGGCAAGTTTATCTTCACTGTATGACATTAATTTTGTTATAATTGTTAAACTCGAAATTATTATTCCTCTTGAACTGTAAATTAATATTTTGACATGAAAAATGTATTACTTATTATAGTCAGACTTTCTTAAATTGTAAACTAATTTTTTTGACATGTAAAAGTGCCCTTGTGGCCTATTTGCAGAATAAATGTTTGTATTTGTATTTGTATTTAATGCTGACGTTGACGTGTGAAATGTGCGATGCTTGGATCGTACTGACCTGCTCCGGGAAGCTGGCCTGCTGCAGCTCCGGGTCGCGCTCCGCGTACACGAGGATGGTCTTGAGCGCGCGCCGGAGCGACTCCTCGCTGAACGTGGTGGACGTGCCCACGAGTGACGACAGCGACATTGTCACTTGCATCTTCACGCGGCTGAAGTTCTGCTGACATAATAATACATTACTTACCAAGGGCGGTAAAACAAAGAATGTCTCAGATCGCAGGTATTTGACCGAGCCGAAGGCAAGGGCAATAATTATGCGATCTGAGGCTCTTAATTACCGCCCGAGGTAAGTACAAAATTTTATGTCAGCCCCTGGCCAGAAAGTAGGATTTTTCGGGCGCGGAGCGTGCGGTAATTGCCACTTTATGGCCAGGTGTGACATAAAGAAAGTTACACTGCAACTTAGGATTATAACCGATTCTATTTTGTTGTCACGCGTTCGTTGAAAAAAGGTAATGAATAATACGCTGAGTAAATTAATCTTTTTTTATGTTTTATGACTGCGTTTATCTGTAGCATTTTTTTCATCGGGTCATGTGGGTCTTTTTATGTCTATTTATTTCTTTGTGTGTTACCTACCGTGCCTTCATCTAATGGGCCCTACGGAAGACCCGCACCGGCTGTAATGCCGGCATTATGTTCATTTCCAGTTCGGTTTATTTTGTGACACGGCCGGTTATGTACACAGTAAATGCAATTGGCAAGACACTCCGCTATACTGGGCGTTTGAGAACAGTTCCCCGTCGCATGGCACTTGCAGGTAAGAACCCACGTGTCATTGGGCCCACCTATTACGAGCGACTGCCCGCTGATCTTAGACTTGAACCATCTGACGAAGCATTTCGACGTCGCCTGAAACGCCTCTTATTGGAAAATCCATTATACTCGGTTAAAGAGTATATGGATCTTAGCTTACTGACATGTAAATAATTATAACTCAATTTGAATTCAACTGATTTGTATTTTGTAATGGACATTATTATTATTTATTTGACTGACGATTCCGAATGGAAGATGCATTTATTTTTCTGTTTACTTTTTATCGTGTTTTGTATTACTCTAGTTGACATTATGTTATTTTTATTTCTCCTGTTATGACGATCATGATAACAATTCTTGTAATTTTGATATGTGTGCAAATTTATAATGTAATTCCTTGTCATGAAATAAATTATCTAAATCTACTCTCGAGCTGGGAGTGGACGGTGGCCGGTGGAGGGTGGACGGTGGACGGTGGCGGGTGTGGTGCACTCACGTTGCCGAGCTGGTAGTGGTGGCGCATGAGCGCGTAGAGCGCGGCGGCGGCGTGCGCGCGCGTGCTGGGGCACAGCGCGGCGCAGTGCCGCAGCAGCACGCGGCAGATGCCCGACTCCTCGCCGCAGCACGACCAGCCCAGCTGGGGGAACATAAATATGGATGTTGAATATACAATATACAAATAACAAAATCATTAACTTCGAATTTCCTCGAAAAAGGATCAAATTCTTTAACAACAAGATGAGCGCGCGCACGGTGGCGCACATGTGCTGCAGCACGGCCGCGCTCTGGTCGCGCTGCACGCGCTCGCGCGGGCTCCAGGCTGGGGGGGGCGGGTGGGGTACCTTGAGGATGAGCGCGCGCACGGTGGCGCACATGTGCTGCAGCACGGCGGCGCTCTGGTCGCGCTGCACGCGCTCGCGCGGGCTCCAGGCTGGGGAGGGCGGGTGGGCTACCTTGAGGATGAGCGCGCGCACGGTGGCGCACATGTGCTGCAGCACGGCCGCGCTCTGGTCGCGCTGCACGCGCTCGCGCGGGCTCCAGGCTGGGGGGGGCGGGTGGGGTACCTTGAGGATGAGCGCGCGCACGGTGGCGCACATGTGCTGCAGCACGGCGGCGCTCTGGTTGCGCTGCACGCGCTCGCGCGGGCTCCAGGCTGGGGGGGGCGGGTGGGGTACCTTGAGGATGAGCGCGCGCACGGTGGCGCACATGTGCTGCAGCACGGCGGCGCTCTGGTTGCGCTGCACGCGCTCGCGCGGGCTCCAGGCTGGGGGGGGCGGGTGGGGTACCTTGAGGATGAGCGCGCGCACGGTGGCGCACATGTGCTGCAGCACGGCGGCGCTCTGGTCGCGCTGCACGCGCTCGCGCGGGCTCCAGGCTGGGGGGGGCGGGTGGGGTACCTTGAGGATGAGCGCGCGCACGGTGGCGCACATGTGCTGCAGCACGGCGGCGCTCTGGTCGCGCTGCACGCGCTCGCGCGGGCTCCAGGCTGGGGGGGGCGGGTGGGGTACCTTGAGGATGAGCGCGCGCACGGTGGCGCACATGTGCTGCAGCACGGCGGCGCTCTGGTCGCGCTGCACGCGCTCGCGCGGGCTCCAGGCTGGGGGGGGCGGGTGGGGTACCTTGAGGATGAGCGCGCGCACGGTGGCGCACATGTGCTGCAGCACGGCGGCGCTCTGGTCGCGCTGCACGCGCTCGCGCGGGCTCCAGGCTGTACCTTGAGGATGAGCGCGCGCACGGTGGCGCACATGTGCTGCAGCACGGCGGCGCTCTGGTCGCGCTGCACGCGCTCGCGCGGGCTCCAGGCTGTACCTTGAGGATGAGCGCGCGCACGGTGGCGCACATGTGCTGCAGCACGGCGGCGCTCTGGTCGCGCTGCACGCGCTCGCGCGGGCTCCAGGCTGTACCTTGAGGATGAGCGCGCGCACGGTGGCGCACATGTGCTGCAGCACGGCGGCGCTCTGGTCGCGCTGCACGCGCTCGCGCGGGCTCCAGGCTGTACCTTGAGGATGAGCGCGCGCACGGTGGCGCACATGTGCTGCAGCACGGCGGCGCTCTGGTTGCGCTGCACGCGCTCGCGCGGGCTCCAGGCTGGGGGGGGCGGGTGGGGTACCTTGAGGATGAGCGCGCGCACGGTGGCGCACATGTGCTGCAGCACGGCGGCGCTCTGGTCGCGCTGCACGCGCTCGCGCGGGCTCCAGGCTGGGGGGGGCGGGTGGGGTACCTTGAGGATGAGCGCGCGCACGGTGGCGCACATGTGCTGCAGCACGGCGGCGCTCTGGTCGCGCTGCA
Organism: Epiblema foenella; assembly: GCA_963556455.1. NCBI lineage: Eukaryota > Metazoa > Arthropoda > Insecta > Lepidoptera > Tortricidae > Epiblema > Epiblema foenella. The sequence continues at coordinate 23,774,100 of OY747101.1, read as the reverse complement.
CGCGCTCGCGCGGGCTCCAGGCTGGGGGGGGGCGGGTGGGGTACCTTGAGGATGAGCGCGCGCACGGTGGCGCACATGTGCTGCAGCACGGCGGCGCTCTGGTCGCGCTGCACGCGCTCGCGCGGGCTCCAGGCTGGGGGGGGCGGGTGGGGTACCTTGAGGATGAGCGCGCGCACGGTGGCGCACATGTGCTGCAGCACGGCGGCGCTCTGGTCGCGCTGCACGCGCTCGCGCGGGCTCCAGGCTGTACCTTGAGGATGAGCGCGCGCACGGTGGCGCACATGTGCTGCAGCACGGCGGCGCTCTGGTCGCGCTGCACGCGCTCGCGCGGGCTCCAGGCTGTACCTTGAGGATGAGCGCGCGCACGGTGGCGCACATGTGCTGCAGCACGGCGGCGCTCTGGTCGCGCTGCACGCGCTCGCGCGGGCTCCAGGCTGTACCTTGAGGATGAGCGCGCGCACGGTGGCGCACATGTGCTGCAGCACGGCGGCGCTCTGGTCGCGCTGCACGCGCTCGCGCGGGCTCCAGGCTGTACCTTGAGGATGAGCGCGCGCACGGTGGCGCACATGTGCTGCAGCACGGCGGCGCTCTGGTTGCGCTGCACGCGCTAGCGCGGGCTCCAGGCTGGGGGGGGCGGGTGGGGTACCTTGAGGATGAGCGCGCGCACGGTGGCGCACATGTGCTGCAGCACGGCGGCGCTCTGGTTGCGCTGCACGCGCTCGCGCGGGCTCCAGGCTGGGGGGGGCGGGTGGGGTACCTTGAGGATGAGCGCGCGCACGGTGGCGCACATGTGCTGCAGCACGGCGGCGCTCTGGTTGCGCTGCACGCGCTCGCGCGGGCTCCAGGCTGGGGGGGGCGGGTGGGGTACCTTGAGGATGAGCGCGCGCACGGTGGCGCACATGTGCTGCAGCACGGCGGCGCTCTGGTTGCGCTGCACGCGCTAGCGCGGGCTCCAGGCTGGGGGGGGCGGGTGGGGTACCTTGAGGATGAGCGCGCGCACGGTGGCGCACATGTGCTGCAGCACGGCGGCGCTCTGGTCGCGCTGCACGCGCTCGCGCGGGCTCCAGGCTGGGGGGGGCGGGTGGGGTACCTTGAGGATGAGCGCGCGCACGGTGGCGCACATGTGCTGCAGCACGGCGGCGCTCTGGTTGCGCTGCACGCGCTAGCGCGGGCTCCAGGCTGGGGGGGGCGGGTGGGGTACCTTGAGGATGAGCGCGCGCACGGTGGCGCACATGTGCTGCAGCACGGCGGCGCTCTGGTTGCGCTGCATGGCGCGCAGCACCACCTGCAGCGCGGCGCTGCACACCGCTTGCCCGGACTCCAGGTTGCTGCACGACTGAAAATAACTAACGTGTTTATACAAAACATACAACAATTTTTTATACAGGCTGTAACAAAACTAGTGAGGATCCGTTTAATATTCGGTATCGTGTTCTGATTAGGAAAAAGTAGATTTTTTTTTGACGCAATAAATTTTTCGCCTTTGTATGGACAGTTGGTTGACTTGGCCTTCCTGCCTCATAGAAAAAAAAATATTATTGGCGTCAAAAAAATTTTTCTGCTACTTTTTCCTAATCAGAATACGATACCGAATATGTCCTTAAACGGATCCTCACTAGTTTTGTTACTTCCTGTATATTTCCCGGCAGTTTGCTTGGCTATCGCAAAATGACGTCACAGGTAGGGTGTAACCCTATTGTACCTGTGACGTCATTTTTTCTATGAATCATGTTAAAATTAATAACATAATGTGGCAATACGGATAGAAAACCATCAAATTATCACAATAAACAGTAAATTAATCAAAATCATAAAATATACGAGACTATACTATAAAAATTTTTTTTGTTGATAGTCCAAATGTAAATAAAAGTTACCAATAGAATTTTATGGAAACTATATACATAAACGCAATATCTCACGACCAAGACGGCAAATTACTCGTTTTTCCATACAACGGTAGTACGAGGCTATAGAGCTGTGACGTCACATTTCGCCGTCAATCAGTACGGAGACTTTTCAGTGCTCGGCAGTCATACTGAAAGAAAGATGTGACCCCGTGCCAGCCCTCGTGTCAGGCGACTGTGAACCTTATCCCACCTGCACTATGGTCTCCAGCGCGTGCAGCAGCGTGAGCGACACCTCGGCGGCGAGGGCGGGGGGCAGCGCCGGGTGCGGCTGGAGGGGGGAGGCGGGCTCCCGCGCCCCGCGCCAGTCCTTGCGCCAGCGCTCGCGGCGGCCGGGCACCGCGGCAGAACCGCCTGCGAGATTATACATCTTATTCTTAGTACATTACTGCAGACGCCGGGTGAGTAGGTATAGATAGTAATACGAAACCGGCAAGCCCATTTCACGGCAAGGCATGTATAGGACTTTTCTCAAACGTATGCAATAAAGTGTAGTATTAGTTCAAAGTGGGCTTAGATTGCTTGTTTTTTCTATTTTAACATTCTTGTTCCAATAACGTTTGTAATTGTGTACGAGTGCGCACTTTAGTTCAGTATATACACTCTAGCGCTATCTGTGAGATCCTGTAATTGGCTCTGCTGTTAATATGTATGTTGTTACATTGTTTGTACTGCTGTTGGTTCTCCTTATATAAATAAATAAATAAAATAAACAAATACACCTCTCAAAAGACAATCGATTCGGCTTACCCTAATCACAAAAACGCCAATTCATAACTGTCAAAGCATAAGCTCAAAATATTTTATTATGATTTGTGTACCTACTTTATTACGCTTAGAGACCTTATACATCTCTAACAAATCTCGATTGTTATTAGCTTCTTAGTCTTATTTTTGACATGTAACACTACATTTAATTAATGATACTTTGATTATTGTATTATTTTTATTTTATGTACCTAGATAGATTTTGACTTGTGTTGACGTGCCCTTGAGGCCTATTTGCAGAATAAATGTTTTGATTTTGATTTCAAAAAGGAACTAGTAAAAAATTCCCACAATAGCTCGGCCCGCGGTGGCGGCCAGTTGTGCACTACGAGAATCCTGTCAATGATTCAGAAACACGCGGCTTGGACACCGCGGTGGTATAGCGCGGCTGTCCGCGCTACCTTACCAACGCGGTCGGTTACCGCAAGAAAAAAATGCATAGTTTAGTTATTACTGTACCCGTTATAGTTGCTATGTGAGCTGCACACCATGCGAGTGTTTTTTAAAAATACTTTTTGAAGAAACACTATGTTTTTTTTAAATTCCCAATAACCAACTCAACAAAAAATTCTAGATAATTACCGAACCTGCTTACAAAATTTCGCAAGAATAGGTTTAATACATGCGACCTGTAGAGGAGTACTGCCCCAAGCTAACGAACTTTTATAAAATAGCCTTATTTGGCATGATTCACTTGTTTCTGTTAGCTTGGGGTACTAAATATTAATGTATCTCTTTAATATCTTATATTACGAATGTTAGGTAGGTGTTACAACTTTTTCAAAGCAACCGAAAAGGACAACAACTTTTTTTTCATACCTTGAGGGATCCACCCTACTAAACATACTTGATGATGTTTTGTCTTGATAAGTAATTTGTAATACACGCATGTTTTGAAACTTAATTCTTAAATGAATTGCCATCTTAGCCTCTGTTTTACCAGTTGTATGTTTTATGTTCTACGTTCTTTTTCAACTAACTGTATTTGTGTGGACATCTACAATTGGCTTTGTTATTATTTATTTATTTTATTTATTTTAAGTACATGGAAAACCAACAGCGTAACACATTTATAAGAAAACTACAATAGAATTACATAGCCAATTAAAGGTTCTCACTTATAGAACTTAACTATCTCACAAGAACAGATTTAGCCCAATTAATTTACACACACAAGTGAGCCTACAGCATAAGAGCAGTGGCTACCTTGTAACGCTTTTTAGGGAGATCCGTTAAATAAAGTACAAGCTGTCAAGTTACAAACAATTTTTTAATGAAATTACTAAAATTAATACACGGATAAACAGGAAGCGTTAATTTAGATCTCAGGGGGTGAGTGCTAGATTTCAACAATACAATTAATAGAAGCTAACGCTTCCTGTTTATCCGTGTATTAATTTTAGTAATTTCATTAAAAAATTGTTTGTAACTTGACAGCTTGTACTTTATTTAACGGATCTCCCTAAAAAGCGTTACAATGGCGCCCATACTATAGGTATTTCACTGAGCCGTGTTCACTTACATTTGTTTGTAGTATTGGATAGTAATCATTGGTGTTGGTAGCTTTAGCTCTTAAGTTCTATGAGTTCATCATTAAAGGTGTGATTGGTTTTATTATAGTTACTACTTGGCTGTTTATTTTGTTTGAATGTACACACGGTCCTTACTGTTAATATTTTAATAATTTACACTTTAATATTTTAAATATTGTTTCAAATTTGACATTCACACTTTTAGTGATTTTATCAAATTAACTTGTAGTGATCATTGCGCTGGGTTGATTTTCTGCTTTTATCCATTGTTGATTTGTTTGTTATTGCAACACACACCTGTTAAGGAAAATGTCTTACCAGATTAAATTTCTATCGCTACAAAAAGCGGAACTTGAGTATGAGGTTGGTGTCCGAGGCGGTACTACCGGCGAATCAGTACAGGAGCTTAGGAAACAAATTGTTAAATTAGCCTCGCACGCATCGGAGGACATTCTGGAGTCTCATTTGGAGCCGGCTGTTGATTTAGCACAGGTTAAGGAAACCTTGTTAAAAATAAAAGAAAATTTAAATAGTTTAAAAACAAAGTTCGATAAGAATGTTTACTCGAGGACAGAAACGATGCTACATCATGTATATTATAGGCTTGTTCGGATTGATAGGAACGAAACTTTGGAAGGCACCTACCTGGAATACTCCCAATGTTTCAAGTCCTACCTGCAGGATCTAAAAAAATTAAAAATGGAGGCTCCGTCAACCTCATCAAACCCAGAACCGTGGACTGACTTAATAACTGTTACTTGCGAAAAGAAAATGGTGTCTGATGTGGTTGGCAAGCTCAAATATAATGGGAAGACGTGCGTAAGATCTTTCATTCAGAAGGCTGAAGAGTTAGTGTTTTCGAGGAGCATGCCTAGAGACAAGCTACTGACTTTTGCTTTTGAAATTTTTACCGAGGATGCGCTTCACTGGTTCCGTTGCATCAAGGACAGGGTTGAAACTTGGGATGAGCTAGTTATTCTTTTAAAACAAGATTTCAGTCAGAGTGACTACGACTACCGGTTACTGTCGGAAATTAGGATGCGTACTCAGGGTGAGCAGGAGAACATCTCAATTTATATTTCTATAATGCACGGTATGTTTTCTCGACTAAGCAGACCCTTACCTGAGGAGGACAAGCTAGAAATTCTTCTGCATAATATTCGTCCAATTTACGCCAGTACTCTAGCAGCTTCACCTAACATTACGACTATAGACGCACTAAAGGATCTGTGCCGCAGCTACGAGAATATTCAGGCTCGCATGGCTCAATTTCATGAACCTCCTAAGGTCAGTTCGGACACTTTAGCTCGAGAGTTTGCTTATAACCGGCAGTTTCCTAATACATCTTTTAATAAAAATAATGGCAACACTAATTACTCTACTTACAGACACGATTACAACAAATTTAAAAACTATAGGCCCTACCAAAATTCTAATAAGCCTTTCTACAAACAGAATACTGAACAGCCAAGGAGCGTTGGTGTCAATGCACTAGACACACCATCTAATGCGACTACCAAACGTCTATATTGCCCAAGATGTCGTGCTAACACTCATTCTCTGGGACAGTGTCAACAACCACACTTTGCAATTTGTTTCAAGTGTGGCAAAAAGGGCGTGCGTTTCCCAGAATGCCCAGTTTGCAATGCAACGACTAGTCAAAAAAACTAGTAGCTGTGGGTTGTAGTGACAGTAAATGCAAAAAAGATATTACTACCACTAAACAGGATCAGTCTGAATGGTCCGATTGGCTAAATTTTATTTCAAATTTCTTTTCGTGCTACACTGTTTCTTCAATCCACAATGTAGAATCAAATTTTTCACGTCCTCATCTCTCTGTTGAATTGCATGACAAAGAAATATTGGGGTTATTAGATACAGGTTCTTCCGTGTCAATTCTAGGTAGTGATAATCACAAATATTTTACAGCGAAGGGCTTTGCGCTTCAACAAACTACACCAATACAATTTATAGCTGCTGGCGGTCAAAAGTTGAAAAACATCGGTGTTATGTACTTACCTGTAAAATTTTTAAATCAATGTCATATATTGGAAGTCTACGTAGTTCCAGAAATACGAAATACACTTATCCTAGGTATGAACTTCTGGAATACTTTTGGTCTATTTCCTAAACATTTAACATCGGTTATTATGCGGACGGAATCTGAAGTTCCGCTTGCTAACCTAACTACTGATACTAGCATTAATCTACACAGCTATGAACATTTATCGGAGGATCAGAAGATCACAGCTGATCATATTATCTCTCAGTTCCGTAATATATCCTATGAGGAGCGTGGTCTAGGTAGGACTTCGCTAATCACACATTCCATTGACACTGGGAATGCTGCTCCCATTCGTCAACGTTACTACAGAATGCCGTTAGAGAAACAGCGTATTTTAATTGAACAGTTGGACGAAATGCTCAAGGAAGATGTCGTTGAACCTTGTGAGAGTGCATGGTCTTCACCGGTACTACTTACTCCTAAGAAAAATGGCGAATTGAGATTCTGTTTGGACAGTCGAAAACTCAATTCGGTAACTAAAAAGGATGCATACAGTCTACCGTATATCTCGGAGATTTTGGACAACCTCCGCGATGCTAAATATCTCACTAGCTTAGATTTGTCAAAAAGTTTCTGGCAAATACTCATTACGGAAGAGGACAGATGCAAGAGTGCTTTTTATATCCCCACCCGTGGAACTTTCCAATTTAAATGCATGCCTTTCGGCTTAACTAACGCGCCAGCTACGCAGCAACGCCTCGTTGATCGATTGTTTTGTGGCCCAGAATTCGAACACAAGGTCTTCGTGTATATTGATGATATAATTATTGTGTCTTCCACTTTCGATCAACATATTTCATTGCTTGTGCGTGTTATGGAGAAACTCATAGAAGCAAATCTAACAATTAACTTCTCAAAGAGCCAGTTCTTTAGACAACAACTGAAATATCTAGGCTACGTGGTTGACGCGAATGGTTTACATGCCGATCCCGAGAAAGTGGAAGCCATTGTGAACTATCCTACCCCTACAAACCGTAAAGAAGTACGTCGGTTCCTAGGTACTGCCTCTTGGTATCGTAGATTTATACCAAAATTCAGTTCTTTGGCCTCTCCTTTAAACAAATTAACGTCGCAAGCTAAACATGCGCCTCCGTTTAAATGGGGTACGGAAGCTGATGAGGCCTTTAAAGCTTTAAAAAAATGTCTTGTTTCTACCCCTGTTTTATCATGCCCCGACTACTCAAAATCTTTTGAAGTGCACACGGATGCGAGTGATATAGGCCTAGGTGCAGTTCTCACTCAGACTTCAGAGGGTGTTGAGAGAGTCATAGCATACATGAGCAAGTCCTTATCCAAACAAGAGCAAAATTACAGTGCGACGGAGCGTGAGGCGTTAGCCGTTTTAACAGCCGTGGAACACTGGCGCTGTTACCTTGAAAATGGCCAAAGGTTTATTATCTATACGGACCATGCAGCGCTAAAGTGGTTTATAAACTTAAATAACCCAACAGGTCGCTTAGCGAGATGGGGTGTAAGACTCTCTGCTTTTGATTGCGAAATCCGACATCGCCGAGGCTCTGAAAACGTAGTTCCAGACAGTCTTTCACGTGTGCCTGTGTCAGCCTTGGGAACTTCTTTTACCAATCCTATTCATAACACTACTGACCCTTGGTACCTAAATATCTATCACGGCTGCTCAAATACCCCTGCATCATTTTTAGATTACCAAGTCATCAAGGGCAAGCTCTATCGATTCAAGAAATCGTTAAATCCATTGACTAGGGAATTTGAGTGGAAGGAAGTGATTCCTCTGGAGGATAGACAGCAGATACTTGAACAGAATCACTCCTGTCCTACTGCTGGTCATTTTGGCGTTCTAAAAACGTACAAACGTCTTTGTCTAACGTATTATTGGCCAGATATGCACCGAGATGTGACAAACTTCGTAGCTGAATGTGAAGTGTGTAAATCATACAAACATGCTAATCATAAAACGCTAGGTACTATGGGACGCCCAAAGAAATGCTGCAGACCCTTTCAAATGATTAGCATTGACTTGGTCGGTTCTCTACCGCCATCTAGGAAGCAGAATACCTTTTTGTTTGTCGTCACTTGTTGCTTCACTAAGTACTGCCTTTTATTTCCCATTAGACGCGCTACCGCGGAGATTATTGCACGCATTCTCGAGGACGACGTATTCCTTGTCCATGGGATCCCTAGAACCGTATTGATGGACAATGGAAAACAGTTTGTTAGCAATACCCTTAAATCACTATTTAGCAAATATAAGATCCCTGATGTCCAATATACTCCTAAGGACACAGCACAAGTGAACAGCGTAGAACGTTATAATAAGACCATTATGACAGCGGTTTCTTCCTTTATTGAGGGCGACGACCACAGATCGTGGGACGCTAACATCCCTAAAATACAATTTGCGATAAATTCTTCAACTAACGAAGTGACTGGTTTCACTCCAGCATTCCTAGTTTATGCTCGTGAACTAGTTACCTGCGGTTCTCACTATCTTGATTCCGATGGTATTTCCGACATAATATTTGCGCCAAGAGAGGAATATGCTGAAAATCTGGGCACACTTCGGAAAATATTTGACGACATTCAATCATCTTTAATTAAAGCACATGCTAAAAACTGCATTAACTATAATCTACGTAGAAAGCAGGCTGACTTTAGTGTAGGCGACTATGTCTGGAAACGCACATACTACCAAAGCGACAAAGACAATAGGTATTCAAAAAAGCTGGCACCTAAGTTCATAAAGTGTCGTATTGTTGCTAAAAAATCACCATTGGTTTATGTCCTCGAAGATATGCATGGTAACAACATAGGAGACTGGCATATCAAAGACATAAAGCTAACGAACTATAAGTCCTAATAAGTTCATAAAATCTATCACTAAACACACATATAAATAATGTTTTATATTTAAAACAGCAATAATCTACCCTACACGCTATATCATTAAATAATTTAGACGTATGGAAATGCTGCTCCATTCGCCAAGTATAGTTCTAATTCTTCAAACCAAACCAGATGATCGCGTAAAATCTATAGGTGACTAGGAATGCTGCTCCATTCACCTATTATAATTCTGACTGACTATCAAGGTTATTTGCTTCCATTGAAATATAAGACATTCCATTTCTCAGGAACCATCTGAAGCTATCGGAGAGTATTTTATAAACTTAAATAAAATACTCAGTATGCTAATTGCTGTAACACATCTTGATTGTGTTAATGCAACTACGACAGGTAGTATGAATGGTCTGAATAAGTGAGTGAAGTATGTTGTTGAAGACTGCCTGCGAAACTGATAGCTTTGGGAGATATGATAGTGATAGAGAATTTTACATAGGCAAAATTCTGCCCAAACAGAGGGAGTATGTAACGGAATCGTTACTAGATCCTTCGAGTAAACAATTTTATTGAAAAAAACATATTATTTACAACCCTAACAATACCTTAATCCTAATACCTAACCTATTAAATAAGGAAAATACATAATTACAAATCTAGTTTAAAGAATCACCTAGTGCTATATTAATCAGCTGGCAACCAAATGTTTTCTTGCTTAACAAAACCGATAGGCGTTCTATACGCGATAACGGAATTAGCAAGTCATGTGTCGTCATCTCATACTCGCGGGGCAAATGAGGGTCGTCCCTCACTTTACTCGAGGCTGCCGTACATTGCAATCGCCGCCGCTACAATGGGGCGCTAATTTATTATAAATTTTAATTTAATTTATTTCAATTTTAATTCTCTTGTACTGTGCCTACATCACAGTATTCAACGATGAATATTTAATTATCAATTTTAATAAGTGTGTGTGTGTTTCCCCGGTCGGGGTTTTTACTACCGGACCAAAGCTGCATATGGATATCGATGGCCACTTCCCACTACTGAACTGCCTTGCCCCCACCCTGGATCCGTGACGTCACCGACCGCGCACCGCCGCCTGCTGCACTGCTACAGGGAAGTGGTTGCCTTTTAAAACAGTGCTAAGTGGACACGGCTTCTATTAATTGTATTGTTGAAATCTAGCACTCACCCCCTGAGATCTAAATTAACGCTTCCTGTTTATCCGTGTATTAATTTTAGTAATTTCATTAAAAAATTGTTTGTAACTTGACAGCTTGTACTTTATTTAACGGATCTCCCTAAAAAGCGTTACAACCTTTAACCTATATATCAAAGACACAGAGTAAATACATAAGTTTCATAACTTTAGTAAACCAAGCCCGAACCCGAACCCGCGCCAGGAGTATCACCCATATAAAATTCAATTAACTTTTTCCTAATTACTGATATACTATCATTGAATATGCCAAAGTCTAAATTAACTAAGACTTTGTTTAGACTCATGCCTGCCCTGCCCAAGAAATTATGATGAGAGTAGTGTAGTTTCCACAGGTTTGTACAGACCTTTCCGGCGCATGATGAAGTCTGACCGCGCGGAGCCCTGTCCCAGTATGACGTCCTCCAGTTTGGCTTTGATGTCTGTTGTTTTGCGCACGTTCTGCGCAGCACACTTCTGGAGCTCCTTGCGGCCCTGTTCAAGAGGGAAAGTGTAGTCTCAATACTGTACATTTTTCCGTTTACGTTACTACCT